>JAECYA010000402.1:0-600000 GCA_018153455.1 Drosophila parabipectinata | reverse complement strand
CAAATTTCATAAGGATCGGCCGTCTATATCCTATAGCTGCAATATAACTGAACGATCGGAAATAACCCAACTTTCGTGTTTTTGAAGATAGAGAACTGAAACTTGGTAGAGAATCTCTTTTTGGTCAGATAATCCGACCTACCAAATTTCAAAGGGTCGGCCGACTATAGCCTATAGCTGGCATGTAACTGAACGATCGGAAATAACCCAACTCTCGTGTTTTTGAAGATAGAAAACTGAAACTTGGTAGAGAATCTCTTTTTGGTCAGATAATCCGACCTACCAAATTTCAAAGGGTCGGCCGACTATAGCCTATAGTTGGCATGTAACTGAACGATCGGAAATAACCCAACTTTCGTGTTTTTGAAGATAGAAAACTGAAATTAAGTAGAGAGTCTCTTTTTGGTCAAATATTCCGACCTACCAAATTTCATAACTCATAACCCAACTTTCGTCTTTTTGAAGATAGAAAACTGAAACAAACTAGAGATTCTCTTTTTGGTCGGATAATCCGACCTACCAAATTTCATAAGGATCGGCCTATAGTAGACTATATCCTATATAGACTATATCCTATAGCTGCCATGTAACTAAATAACCCAACTTTCGTGTTTTTGAAGATGGAAAACTGACACTAACTAGAGATTATTTTTTTGGTCAGATAATCCGACCTACCAAATTTCATATGGATCGGCCGACTGTATCCTATAGCTGCCATGTAACTGAACGATCGGAAATAAACCACCTTTCGTGTTTTTGAACATAGTAAACTGAAACTTGGTAGAGATTATATTTTTGGTCAGATAATCCGACTTACAAAATTTCATAGGGATCGGCCGACTATATCCTATAGCTGCCATGTAACTGAACGATCGGAAATAACCCAACTTTCGTGTTTTTGAAGATAGAAAACTGAAACTAAGTAGAGAGTCTCTTTTTGGTCAAATATTCCGACCTACCAAATTTCATAAGGATCGGCCGTCTATATCCTATAGCTGCAATATAACTGAACGATCGGAAATAACCCAACTTTGCTGCCATGTAACTGAACGATCGGAAATAAACCAACTTTCGTGTTTTTGAACATAGTAAACTGAAACTTGGTAGAGATTATATTTTTGGTCAGATAATCCGACTTACAAAATTTCATAGGGATCGGCCGACTATATCTTATAGCTGCCATGTAACTGAACGATCGGAAATAACCCAACTTTCGTGTTTTTGAAGATAGAAATCTGAAACTAAGTAGAGAGTCTCTTTTTGGTCAAATATTCCGACCTACCAAATTTCATAAGGATCGGCCGTCTATATCCTATAGCTGCAATATAACTGAACGATCGGAAATAACCCAACTTTCGTGTTTTTGAAGATAGAGAACTGAAACAAACTAGAGATTCTCTTTTTGGTCAAATATTCCGACCTACCAAATTTCATAAGGATCGGCCGTCTATATCCTATAGCTGCAATATAACTGAACGATCGGAAATAACCCAACTTTCGTGTTTTTGAAGATAGAGAACTGAAACTTGGTAGAGAATCTCTTTTGGTCAGATAATCCGACCTACCAAATTTCAAAGGGTCGGCCGACTATAGCCTATAGCTGGCATGTAACTAAATAACCCAACTTTCGTGTTTTTGAAGATAGAAAACTGAAACAAACTAGAGATTCTCTTTTTGGTCGGATAATCCGACCTACCAAATTTCATAAGGATCGGCCGACTATATCCTATAGCTGCCATGTAACTAAATAACCCAACTTTCGTGTTTTTGAAGATGAAAAACTGAAACTAACTATAGATTCTTTTTTTAGTCAGATAATCCGACCTACCAAATTTCATAAGGATCGGCCGACTATATCCTATAGCTGCCATGTAACTGAACGATCGGAAATAAACCACCTTTCGTGTTTTTGAACATAGTAAACTGAAACTTGGTAGAGATTATATTTTTGGTCAGATAATCCGACTTACAAAATTTCATAGGGATCGGCCGACTATATCCTATAGCTGCCATGTAACTGAACGATCGGAAATAACCCAACTTTCGTGTTTTTGAAGATAGAAAACTGAAACTAAGTAGAGAGTCTCTTTTTGGTCAAATATTCCGACCTACCAAATTTCATAAGGATCGGCCGACTATATCCTATAGCTGCCATGTAACTAAATAACCCAACTTTCGTGTTTTTGAAGATAGAGAACTGAAACTTGGTAGAGAATCTCTTTTTGGTCAGATAATCCGACCTACCAAATTTCAAAGGGTCGGCCGACTATAGCCTATAGCTGGCATGTAACTGAACGATCGGAAATAACCCAACTCTCGTGTTTTTGAAGATAGAAAACTGAAACTTGGTAGAGATTATATTTTTGGTCAGATAATCCGACCTACAAAATTTCATAGGGATCGGCCGACTATATCCTATAGCTGCCATGTAACTGCACGATCGGAAATAACCCAACTTTCGTGTTTTTGAAGATAGAAAACTGAAATTAAGTAGAGAGTCTCTTTTTGGTCAAATATTCCGACCTACCAAATTTCATAACTCATAACCCAACTTTCGTCTTTTTGAAGATAGAAAACTGAAACAAACTAGAGATTCTCTTTTTGGTCGGATAATCCGACCTACCAAATTTCATAAGGATCGGCCTATAGTAGACTATATCCTATATAGACTATATCCTATAGCTGCCATGTAACTAAATAACCCAACTTTCGTGTTTTTGAAGATGGAAAACTGAAACTAACTAGAGATTATTTTTTTGGTCAGATAATCCGACCTACCAAATTTCATAAGGATCGGCCGACTATATCCTATAGCTGCCATGTAACTGAACGATCGGAAATAAACCACCTTTCGTGTTTTTGAACATAGTAAACTGAAACTTGGTAGAGATTATATTTTTGGTCAGAAAATCCGACTTACAAAATTTCATAGGGATCGGCTGACGATATCCTATAGCTGCCATGTAACTGAACGATCGGAAATAACCCAACTTTCGTGTTTTTGAAGATAGAAAACTGAAACTTGGTAGAGATTATATTTTTGGTCAGATAATCCGACTTACAAAATTTCAGAGGGATCGGCCGACTATATCCTATAGCTGCCATGTAACTGAACGATCGGAAATAACCCAACTTTCGTGTTTTTGAAGATAGAAAACTGAAACTAAGTAGAGAGTCTCTTTTTGGTCAAATATTCCGACCTACCAAATTTCACAACTCATAACCCAACTTTCGTCTTTTTGAAGATAGAAAACTGAAACTAACTAGAGATTCTCTTTTTGGTCAGATAATCCGACCGACTATATCCTATAGCTGCAATGTAACTAAATAACCCAACTTTCGTGTTTTGGAAGATAGAAAACTGAAACAAACTAGAGATTCTCTTTTGGTCGGATAATCCGACCTACCAAATTTCATAAGGATCGGCCGACTATATCCTATAGCTGCCATGTAACTAAATAACCCAACTTTCGTGTTTTTGAAGATGGAAAACTGAAACTAACTAGAGATTATTTTTTTGGTCAGATAATCCGACCTACCAAATTTCATAAGGATCGGCCGACTATATCCTATAGCTGCCATGTAACTAAATAACCCAACTTTCGTGTTTTTGAAGATAGAAAACTGAAACAAACTAGAGATTCTCTTTTTGGTCGGATAATCCGACCTACCAAATTTCATAAGGATCGGCCGACTATATCCTATAGCTGCCATGTAACTAAATAACCCAACTTTCGTGTTTTTGAAGATAGAAAACTGAAACTAATTAGAGATTCTTTTTTTGGTCAGATAATCCGACCTACCAAATTTCATAAGGATCGGCCGACTATATCCTATAGCTGCCATGTAACTGAACGATCGGAAATAAACCACCTTTCGTGTTTTTGAACATAGTAAACTGAAACTTGGAAGAGATTATATTTTTGGTCAGATAATCCGACTTACAAAATTTCATAGGGATCGGCTGACGATATCCTATAGCTGCCATATAACTGAACGATCGGAAATAACCCAACTTTCGTGTTTTTGAAGATAGAAAACTGAAACTTGGTAGAGATTATATTTTTGGTCAGATAATCCGACTTACAAAATTTCATAGGGATCGGCTGACTATATCCTATAGCTGCCATGTAACTGAACGATCGGAAATAACCCAACTGTCGTGTTTTTGAAGAAAGAAAACTGAAACTAAGTAGAGAGTATCTTTTTGGTCAAATATTCCGACCTACCACTACCAGTGTCCGAAATATGAACCGGTCGTTATGGCTTAGCCCGCACACAGAAAGTGCTAGTGTCAGCATAATCGTATAAAATGGTCAGCATATGCATACCCCTCGCGCCTCCACTTGAGAGTGCATAACAACGTATATTATTATATTCCTTTATACATAAGTACATAGCCGTCTCTCTGCCGCCGCCTGCGAGCAGCTCAGCTACGAGACTTAGCTTTACTTAGACTTAAAAAATATTGTAAAAGAACAGAGACATTTTGATCGTTTTAAGATTTTGAGCACCTCATCTGAGCAGCTCAGCTCCTTCTTAATAAAAACCCAACAAAATTCAAACCCTGGATTTATCCTATGACATGGCGACCGTGACAGCGATGGAAGGACATCGAGGGATTAAAAGGATACACCAACAAGGATATACCCAGGAGGATATATACATATATATAAAAAAAAAAAAAACTGGAAAATGTAAAATAAATAAATCAACGAAAAAATCTGAGAGAGTAGAGTGAAAGCAATGGGCAATCGCGGAGGAGTTGCGAAAAAATAAAAAAAAGGGTAGCACACCTAAAGTGGCTACTCTACGTAAATACTCCACCTCCCGCGTGGGCTACGGCCCAAAAACTTCGGACAGAACTTGATTTTCTGCAAGAACAATTAATAAGCAACAAAAATAAACGCCCAAAAATTGACGCCACACTCAGTGCCAATAAGAAAAATTAATGAAAAACTAATAACAACAAAACCTCCATCACCCAAGCCATTACCAAAACTTAAAAAGACATGCCCGAAGGATTGCCATGGACCACTGGACAGCCCCCACTGCAACCACACCTGTCCGAGGACCGGTACCGGTAACGCCTGAGTCCAAAAGGCCCCGGACAGCAGCAAATAAAGTGCGGGAATACGCCACCTCCTGCGCCACCGAGGGAATGTCAGCAAAGTCAAACCGGCGACGACCAGATGACGTAGAAGGAAGAAAGGAAACCAACCGAGCTGAAAATTTTTTTTACCCATAAACTGCGTTGCATAATTTTTTTTATTGCACTACGATGCATATTTTTTTTATATAGTATAATATTTTGAAAAATTGAGCGGAACTTCTTTTGCCCAATTAGAAAGTATGGCCCGTATAGCTGTACAAATAATGGGTAGGAAAAAGATCTTGGAGAAAAACTATGATTTTTTTTAAATTTTCTTTTCTAATGAGAAGTAATAGCATAAGTAAAACAGATTAAATAAATGATTCTGACTATTACTTCCCAGAAAAATTATATAAAATTACAAAATATGACTCAAATGAAAATAAAATAGAAATTGAAAAAAGAAAAATAGATACAATATCTAAAATGGGTTTGGTAGATACAAAGTTGTAGATTCCACGGCAAATGTCGTTAATAAAATTGAATCCGATCGAAAAATTGATCTTCAAACAATCAGAATATTGTTAATGATAATCGTTATTATAATGTTGGCAAGCGTATTACTAAAATTGTATAAATTACACAACAAATGTTTGAAGAAAAAATTCCAGAGTCAGGCAAATGACCTGGACCAAATCTAAAAAAAACCCAGAAAAAACAAAATTTATTACACATAAATGTCAAAACCTAAAATCTAAGAAAATGAAATAACAGAAAATAAATATACAAAATATATTACGTAATTCTTTTTACAAAGTATGGCTAAAGGCATGGATTGGAACAAATTGTACGAGGAGTTATCAATAATTAAAACTAATTTTGACAGATCGTACAAGTCGCTAACTCAGAATAGACCCATTCAAAAGAACACGGTTAGGAAGCATGTTGAGATATTAGTAGAGTGCTGTAATGAAGCGCAAAAGGTAATACATGATCGTAGGGAAAGATTATTATTCTAATTCTAATATTCTCTAATCGAATTTAATATTTGTTAAACAAAAGTTCAGTTTAGAAATATCGTTACCAACCGTTCTAAACACTTTAATAGCAGTTGACACTGCACCTAACTCGGAATCAACAGAAACGAACGAATCGGAGTCAGAAGAGCTTCCCAAAGTAAGCCCCAAAATAGAAGATGAAGATTTGAATAATCTTACTATTCCGGCGGTATACACTGATCTGGATAATTCTACAGATTCAGATACTTCGAGTGTAATAGAAAACAAAATAAGTAAATCCATCACAATGGCACAATCAAATATTGATTTTATTAATACAGCATCTAAGCTTATACCAGTTTTTGTTGGTAAGGCTGAAAATTTAACAAGTTTCATTGATGCTTTACAAATAATACAATCAATAAAAGGCGAGCACGAAGAATTAGCTGTTTCCATTACTAAAACAAAGCTAAAAGGTGTCGCAAGGAATCTAATCGGTAATGAAACAACAATTACTGAGGTGATTTCCAGACTAAGAAGCAACGTCAAAGGCGAAACTGATGAGGTATTATCAGCGAAGCTGATGAACCTTCAGCAGCGCAATAAAACTGCTAACCAATACATACAAGAAATTGAGCAGATGACGAAAGCCTTAGAAGGTGCATATATGTATATCAGATGGTTTACCTTTAGAGCTAGCCAGGAGTTATTCCATGCAGCATGCCATCAAAGCAATGACTAAAAATTGCACAATCGATAAGGTAAAACTTATCATGCAAGCTGGCACATTCAGCACTATGAACGAAGCCGTTTATAAATTTGTCAATAGTTGCACTGAAGCAACTGGGCAGTCAAACACCGTCCTATATTATAAGAATCATCTACAGCGCGGCTCAAATCGCGGACGTGGAAGTTATAGAGGTAGTTTTCGTGGTAGTCACAATAACTACAACTACAATAACTACAACAACGATAATTATAAAAAAAATTACCAAAATAACAATGGAGGGCGAGGTCCATATAGAGGAAACTATAGAGGCAGTGGTAACTCGAACAGAGGCCACAATAGCAATAACCAAGGCAATGTAAGAATGATCCAAAATAATAACCAAAACACATCGGAAAACTCCCAAAACCCTTTAAATACTCAACAATTAATGAAGTCAGAGTTCACACCATTAATCTCAGCCAAAATATATTCGTTTCATTTTTTAATGTAGCTACTGGGAAAGAACCTATCTTTTTAATAGATAACTTAAAACATCCAAAACATAACTTTAGTTACTTTAGGATAACTTCCAAAACATCCAAGATGATTACATCATAGACATAAAAGGCATAAGTCAAGAAATAATAAAATCCAAAGGTTTAGTTTCTATAGAGATACAGACAACTAAATACATAATTCCACACGATTTTCATATCCCAAATACACATTCCCCAATTCCATGCGATGGAATAATAGGCTAGAAAAACTATGATGAATTATAAAAAATAATTATAACTGTAACGGACATGAATGCCGCGGAAACCTTGCCATCGATGGTATCGGGTGAGAGATGAGCTGCACGCGTTTGCCGGCCTAGATCTCGTCGGCTAGTGGGCGGGTTCCCTGAAAACTCGTCTCTCCCCGCAGGGTTCCTAGTGCTCACCATAGCAATCAAATTTGTTCGAATGCGTGCTTGGCCTAACGAACGGCGTAGGCCTAACCGTGTTCCCTAGCTGAAACTCCCTCCGGGCTAATGTTTTGCCCACTACGGCATCCTGGAACGGTTGGGTGAACGCATGGCGGCTGCAATTCAGACTGGGACTACTCTTTTTACCACATTATAAAGTTTTTATTAATTAAATTCAATATAATACTCCATCTAGACTTCTACCTTAAATACTACTAAATTCAATTCAAAATCTCTTTTAATCTAAAACGTCGGCCTAAGGATTAAACTAAAGACTACTCAACTCCATTCAAAAATCTCTTAAAATCTAAAATGTTGGCCTTAAACTAAGGAATAAACCAAATGTCTTAATCGCCTAATCGTAATTTAAATGTATGTTAAAATAAAGAAGGTAAAACAGGTGCGAGACGGATTGTTTACATCGGTCCACGGCGATACTTGATCACTTACCCAACTTTCTCCTCAAAAATTGAATTTAAAAAAAAATTTTTTCATAATTATTTTTTAATTATTTCATCTATTTTTTTTTAATTTCCATTAAAAAAAAAAAACAACTAATTAAAAGAATTAAAACTTGAAAAATATTTATCCGAACTTAAGAATTTTAATTCAACTGAGTTTTATCCACTATCCGCTATTTTGCTTGACAACCTTTTTACGTATACATTTTTATACCCTTGCAGAGGAAGTAGGAATAAAGCAGGATTAAGCCGCATAAGCAAAAAGAAACATCTGAAATAACGGAAAAACTACATATAAAACATCAAAAGCCATTCCGGCTTATATACTGCGTGCAAGGGAAAGACGGGTGTGTGCAAAGTTTCAAAACGATAGCTTTAAAACTGAAAGATAAGTTCGCGAAAAACAGACAGACAGACGGACAAACAGACGGACAGACAGACGGACATGCTCATATCAACTCAGGAGGTAATCCTGATCAAGAATATATATACTTTGTAAGGTCGGAGATGTCTCCTTCACTGCGTTGCAATAAAAACAATAAAAAATTCCAAGCTTCTATCTTCAAAAATACCAAAGTTGGTATTTCTATCAAATACCATTTCCGATCGTTCAGTAATATAGAAGCTGCAGGATATAGTCGAACGATCCTTATGAAATTTGGTATGTCGTAATATTTTGGCCAAAATAGCTCTCATGTAAAATTTGAACTCTCTAACTCTAAAAACACCAGTTCGCGTAGAAACAGACAGACGAACATGCTCATATCAACTCAGGAGGTGATCCTGATCAAGAATATACATACTTTATATATACTTTATAGGGTCCTTCACTGCGTTGCACACTTTTGGACAAAATTATAATACCCTCTGCAAGGGTATAATAACAATTTTTTTGCGGAATTGTTAACAGCATAACTTCAACTTCCCTCTCTTTTTCTTAAGCGAACGGTCGTGTTTTTTTTGTGCGCATTGTGTTTATGATAAATATTGGTAAACCGGTGTTTACTTACTTATGAATTGAAAATATTGAGAATCTTAAGAATCTTAAGCTTAAACCGTATCGCTTCGCGAGTGCTGTGGTATATGTGGAGTCGAATTAATAATTTGTATAATTTAAATTTCCTTTAACCTCATTTCCTTTTTAACCTCACGACTTTGCAAGAGACAATGGCGGTGCGTTACAAGCTGTGTATCGGTCTCAACAAGGGCCACAAGACCACCAAGATCAAGAACGTTAAATACACCGGTGACAAGAAAGTCAAGGGTTTGAGGGGTTCCCGCTTGAAGAACATCCAGACCCGCCACACCAAGTTTATGTGCGATCTTGTACGTAAGGTGGTGGGCCATGCTCCCTACGAGAAGCGCACCATGGAGTTGTTGAAGGTGTCCAAGGATAAGCGCGCTCTCAAGTTCCTGCAGCGCCGCTTAGGCACACACATCCGTTCCAAGAGGAAGCGTGAGGAGCTGTCCAACATCCTCACCCAGCTGAGGAAGGCCCAGACCCACGGATTCACAGTTCGCAAGATGATGCACGATTACAAACGTCGATTGTGTCGCGCATCCAATGTTCCGGCATTGCGTGCCGCCTATTTTTTTCTGTTTTTGTGCATAATCAATATCCAAACTTACTTGGGAATGAGTCAAAGCATCCCAGAATTAAACAAAAAAAAAAAAAAAAAAAAAAAAAAAACATTAATTTCCAAGTATAGCTCAGCTCTGCTTCTTCCCCGTCTTATCTCTATTTCTGCATTTTTCTTGTGCTTTCTCAAAAGCTCCGGCTTCCTATTTGGCACAGCGATTCAAGGTATAGTGTTTTTTAACTTTTTATACCCTTGCAGAGGGTATTATAATTTTGTCCAAAAGTGTGCAACGCAGTTAAGGAGATATCTCCGACCCTATAAAGTATATTCTTGATTAGGATCACCTCCTGAGTTGATATGAGCATGTCCGTCTGTCTGTCCGTCTGTCTGTCCGTCTGTCTGTCCGTCTGTCTGTCTGTTTCTACGCGAACTAGTCTCTCAGTTTTAAAGCTATTGACTTGAAACTTTGCACACACCCTTGTTTCCTGCCACCCTTGTTGCACGCAGTATATAAGTCGGAACGACCGGAATCGGCCGACTATATGCTATAGCTGCCATATAACTGATTGATCGGAAATGGTATAACTTCGGTGTTTTTAGAGTTAGAGAGTTTAAATTTGACATGACATTTTTTGGGAAAACATTACGACATGCCAAACTTCATAAAGATCGGCCGACATAACTGATCTGAAGGATATAACTGAATGATCAGAAATGACCCAACTTTCGTGTTTTTGAAGATAGAAAACTGGAACTTGGTAAAGATTATATTTTTGGTCAGTTAATCCGACCTACAAATTTTCATTAGGATCGGCCGACTATATTCTATAGCTGCCATATAACTGAACGATCGGAAATGACACAACTTTCGTGTTTGGGTACAAGATAGAAAGCTGGAATTTAGTACAGATTATATTTTTGGTCAGTTCAATTTTTGGTCATTTTTATAACGACCAGCTGACTATATCTTATAGCTGCCATATAACTGAACGATCGGAAAAGTTTAAAACTTTTAAACTTTTTAATTTTATTAAATAAGTTTTAAAATTAATTATAATATTATTTGTATTCCTTTTTATAAATTACGGGGCATGACTGTATGAAGGTGTTTGTAAAAACTTGGAAGAGGAGACAATGGTTTTATATAATAAATACTGAAAGGGTAAAAAAAAACCTATATACAACTTCGATATCTGCGACGAGGACTATTAGGAGCATGGAACTGTTATGCGTGTGAAGAGGCCATCAGTACGGATGAACGCGTACAATATTTTAACCAGTTCACGGGTAAATACCAAGGACCTATCCATAGAAGTTGTAAAGATAGTTTTAAGTTAAGAGCATATTTCCCTGTAGTTTTTCATAATTTATCTAGATATGTAATGTAGCTGCTTTGTTAGGTTAGGCTGTTACGGTAGCGGTCTCTGTTAGGTTTGCTAGCGGTCTCTGTTAGGTCAGCTAACAGTCGCTTCCAGGCACTTAACAGCGGTCAGCTAACAGTCGCTTCCAGGCACTTAACAGCGAAAGGAAATTAGAAAATGCCAAGGAGCGACTAAAAAGGGAAAGGAGAAAGGTCTAGGGTAATGGCTGCCAGTCGAACGGGCAATGATTCTTTCCCATTTGAAACCTGGAGCTGTGAAGTCATATTTAAATTTGAAAATTTGTAATATATGATTTTTGAGAACCGTACTATATTTTTGGAAGAGAACCGTCCTAGTATTGGCCAAGTTTATTCTCGGTAATAAAGAAAGTTTATTCTCCCTGAAAAATCAGGGATTATATCACGAAGGGTAAGTGGCGCTAATCCATTGCCCTGTTGCGCTTATATGGATGTGTTAATTTTATTTGGGATAGCATCGGCTGCGACTGTGGGTCGACAAGCACTGTACAGTGCAGAGGAGGACCGAGGAGGACGCCACTTCATTAGAAAACGCGGTTATCAACTCGGCGGTCGAGTCTAAGGCCAGGCAGGATAGGGACACGTAGTCCATAGTTTCTTATATAAGTAGCTTTAAGAAGAAAAAACTATGTGAAGGGGGTAAAAGTGAAAAGTCGAAAGAAAACCCCCCCGAAAAAGTCTATGTCGTCAATACCATACGTAGCCTAACCGTAAAGTCCACATGAAGTCCCCAGAGGCTAAACCGACCGTTAAAAACGCGTAATTATTTTCTCCGGATGATCCTTCCCAGGCAAGCCAACAACCAATAAAAGTGTGGAAAATTGCGGTACCGAAAAACTAAGTGAGGACGAGCCCTCAGCAATCCAGGTCATAGCGAATGGCCTTTAGCTTCTAATGGGTTTGGGTATATTAAGGTATTTTTAGTTATATTAAGTGTTAGCAGCTTTCTTAACTTAGAAAGGGCATTGACCCTTAACAGGCCTTATGATCGCGCAAGGTGCATAGTCTTAAGCAATGTGAAATCTCCCTACAAGGGACAGAAACTCTAAAAAAAAAATCGGTAATTCTTATTTTCAGCCGCAGCCCAGAAAAGCGCTTTCGTGGATCCCTGCCGGAAAACGGAAAAAATATGTAAGTGGAGTTTTCCCTTTGTACACCGTTGTTGCCTTTGTAACAAATATTGAGAGTTCCCTGTAATGTGAGTGGAGCCAAAATTATGAAATAGAGAAAAAAAAAAGTGCACCTGACGGTCATAAAAGTCCCGTACAGTTTTGAACAGAAAATATAAAAGCAATTTAAATGAATATATTTGGCATGTATATATGCTGCCAACGAGAGGCCCTTAAGGCAATTTTGTAAAATTAGTTTGGTTTTGAATTATTTTAAATTTATTTATTTTGCGCTTGATAATTTTTATTTCTACCTTAAATTAATAATATTCTTTTGTAATATGCAAGTAGTCAATTTTTCTTTATTTAAATAAAATCATTATAATGTTTTAAGAAAACCACGATCTTGATCTCCGATAAGAAACCCCTTCCCTAACACCTTCTAGGGGCCATCATATTATAATGAAAGGAAACCATGGCCAAGGTTGGGTGGGCACAAAAGGAGCTGCAACACCAGCAGCGGATTCCAACCGATTGACCCCGAATTAGTGTTGTTTTAAAAATTGTCATAGCTCGTGGATTGTTCTGTCCGGTCTGTTCCTTTCTTGGTTCGTCTTGCACGTTTTTTTTATTATAATAAGCCCGTAGGCCTCGGGATATGGCAAAATAACATCACCCCCCCACTTTTTGGACAACAAACTCAGCAGCTATACAGCGGCTAGTTTGGCCAAAAAAATTAATGAAGGTGCGATTTCAGTTTAATTTCAAGGGAAAAGGGTAGCTTGATTAGATGCATAGGGATGCAGTGGAATTGGCTATAGGTAGCTGACCACTGACCACGTCTAACCCGCTTTTCAGTATCCCATCTTTTTAATGGCTATAAAAAGCGAGCTGGAAATAGAATGAGTAGTTAACAATAGAGCCTTCTAGCCACTCGACTTTGTAGACATTTAATTTGGTTTAGTTTTTCTTAAAGTCAAATCTGTTAAAAAACCAGTTTTGCTAGTTAAAATAGGCTGAGTTAGTCAGATGACTGCCTCCTATCCACTAGTAAGGGTTCTAGAACCTTTTTTCTCTCTATTCTTATTTTTCTACATGCTAACTCGGTATCAATCGGAAATACAAGGTTAATGGGATAGGTGGTAGTAGCTTAGTCGGAAGATCAATTTTATTTATGAATCGTTTGATAATCATTAGAAAACAAAATTTTATTAAACTAATAATACTTAAACTAAACCATTTAATAGATATTTATAATTAAGTATATTTTTCTCGAATTTATATATATTATTTCTGTTTACGTGAGGGGCCGTTGTGCCGCAACTTTAAGAGCGCACCCGCGCTGAAGAGCGCACCAGCACTGAAGAGCGCATCCGCGCTCGCCCCTCTTTGCGCTCTCGCTCCTTCGTCGGCCGTCGTCGATCGTATTTTTTCTATTTCCGTGGCCTGTTTTCTTGCTAAGTTAAGTTCAGTTTTCGATGTAAGCAGCCCAATAAAGCTGACCGCGTTATATCCACTGGAAGACGCCCCCGACTTTTTATTCAACATTTCTACTCCTGGAATCTTTTGCGGCAACCACGCCCCCCTACAAACATTGGTCCTTCGAGCCGGATCATTCCTGGATTTTCTTCTGCCAGCAGTTCTCGGCATTGTTCCGCCAAAGGATAAGTACATTTTTCCGTCCCCATCTGTCTGCCGGTCTTCAGCAGTGATCCGAACATTAAATTTCGTTCACACTGCTGCAAGATTGTTTTTTCCTCCGTGTCAACTCCAATTCACATACATACATACACACATACATATTTTTTTGGTGCAATTAATCCGCGAAAAATTCGCAAGTGAACAGGGAATTGTGTGGTGACAAAAAGAAGGCATAATTAATATTGGCCACCGGTGTGAATTAGTTCCGGAATTTTCGAATTTACCGAACAGTCCGCCGCTGTCGTAATATTTGTTTGTTATCTTCCTCAATCAGTGTCATTTTTTACACCACATAACTTTTCTGTTCCCCCAATTATACAGTCCACTTATCAAAGCTTCACTGTGCCAACATATGCCCACATGCCCTTACATATATCCGTACCTGCATGAATGTCCATATATTTTCTGCCTTCAATTCCAGGAAATATATAACCGATAAAATTTAACATATACAGTCCACTTATCGAAGCTCCACTGTGCCAACATATGCCCACATGCCCTTTCATATATCCGTACCTGCATGCATGTCCATATATTTTCTGCCTCCCATTCCAGGAAATATATAACCGATAAAATTTAACATATACAGTCCACTTATCGACGTTCCACTGTGCCATCATATGCCCCACATGCCCTTGCCCTACTTGCATGCATGTCCATATATTTCCAAATATTTTCTGCCTCCAATTTCAGGAAATATATAGCCGATAAAATTAAAAAAATTAAAATTTTCTAAAACCAACAATTATAAACCGCCATTTCACTACAAATCCGTGATTGTGTCGCTTTAAGGTACGTACAGGGTGCCGACGGCTGCGAAACAAAATAGATTAAAAGAATCAATTAATTATAAATTTATGTATTTATAATTATAACTACGAAAATTTATTTAATTCTTATTTTCCGTTCAAGCTAAAGGCCAGGTTTTTTAATTCACCTTTCCGGCCACTCAATAATTAAAGTCGAAAATTTAATTATCGAAAAATTATAATTAATTAATTTAACCCTTTACATGGCAATAACTCCGATTTTCTTGATTTTTTTTGTTCGGTAGATAAGTGAAAATAAAAAATACACTTCTTTTTTTTTTTTTTAAGGTTGGTTTTTCTTAATTTTTTTTTACAAAAAGCAAAAAAACCGATTTTTTAAACTTAGCGAAATTAATGATTTAATTGTATTATAATGCAACAAACACAAAAACTCAATAATATACAACTAAATATAATATTTACCTGTTTTTAAACATTAATTGAATAAACTATACAATTTTTTTTATTTTTTTAAATTTGGGTCAGAAACTGCACAACCAATTCAGATTACCACATTCACCAAATTGGTTGGAAAAGTAATCACCTGTTGAGTATTGGACAGAATTCTGAGTGATCAACACTTTTTATATAAAAAACGAAAGTTTCTGAACTGCATAAAAAAGTTTTTATACAGTTTTGAAACGCAGTTTGATAAATAATTGAATTTAAACGGTATGATGCAGATCTGCATCACCACCATGTAAAGGGTTAAGTATCCACCTTCTGTCCGAATAGAGCCGCGGTTTTGATTCCATCTTCCCGGCTCCGTGTTAATTAAATTCAATTAATTAAGGGGTTACGCCACCCTGACCGCGTGGAAACGGGACGGTTTTTCAGGAATTTCTTGTGACTAAACTAGTTGAGATAGGATTTTTCCACTTTTATTTCTATTTAATACAACTAATGAGCTTTATAAATTCTACAAAAAAATTTGTTTTCAATTCAAAATGGCGGAAATATGAACATCGGCGATCATGGGTTTTTCCGGAGTTCTCCTTGATGGTGGGCATGATTCACGTGTCAATTTTCATCAGAAAAAGTAAACAAAATTTTTTTTAAAAAGTGATAAATTTGGAACAGAGTGACGTAGCCGTTTTAGAAAAAAAAAATTACGCAAATGAGAGCACTTCAAAACTTGACTCAATGTTTTGGGCAAAAAATGTCGTACTAAAAATTGCATAAAAAAATTTCTATCCATTGGATCGAAAACGTCACTCTGTGAAAAATCCATGTAAGAAGATGTGTTTCAAATTTTAAGTCAATCGGTTGAACAGTTTTTGAGTTATCATGCCCACCGTCTTGAAAAAGTGGTTTCGAGAAAAACGCAAAAGAAGAAAAAGAAGTGTCTTAGGTGCCCTCCTGCCGTGCCGACTTCAAATAAACATAACTTCCATAATTATCAAGATATTGTCTTCGGGGACGTCTTAAAATACGCGTAAGAATATAGTCTTTTAAATTAAGTAAAAAAAAAACATCGATTTTTTGAAAATTTCAGGGTGGCGTGACCCCTTAAGTATTTAGGTTTCAATTCCACCGTTCCAGCTTCGTGATAATTAACCTCAATTGATTAAAAATTAAGAATTTCAATTCCACCTTTCTGGCTCCATCATAATTAAATCCCAGCCAGTTAGCCAAAAATTAATTATTTATTTTTTGTGGGTTAAATTCAAGCCAAAGTTAAGTCCACCTTCCGGCTCCGCAAATTCGAAAATAGTTAAGAGTTCAATATCTCAGTATATATTAAATTCAGTACGAACCACACAAGTCGAAATATACATACATATATAGACCGTCATCATTTTTTTCCGAACAAGCACGAATTTTCCGGTACTTTTTCCATTTTCCGTGCCTCCAACGCTGCACCAGGCAACTTCCGCCTACAATCTGAGCAAACCTCGTCTCCTTTTGGGTTTTTTCTGGTGCCTGAAGTTTTTCTTTCCACATTCGAATTGTGCCGCACACGACTTTCCTTTCCACATCGGCGTCACTAGTTCGCACTTGGTCCTTGTAATTCCCTTTCATCCGCGATCTCACCGTTCTCATCACATTAGTGCGACCGGCCACCACTTCGTACGAGGCACCTGTGCGCGAGTCAGTCGACAAGCGCTGATCAGCGAATTTGACTCTGAGAATGCCCACGGGAGACGACAAAAAGCCGCGTTCGATCCCAGCCACCCGTTTGGACAGATCTCAATCCGCATCTCCGCGGACGCCTCTTTTGAAGCCTAAGTCTACCAGTGCCAGTCCAAGGGCAAGGAGTGACGAATCCGTCAATACAACCCCCGGTCCTTCACAGAGGCAGACTCACTCCGTCGCAAAAATGGCTCCAAGTGCGGTCGAAGTGGCGTTGAAAAAGTTCATCGCCACAACAGATCGAATTATCCAATTTGAGGCTAACATAAGTACTCCGGGCGCCCCAGAAACGGAAATAGGCTCCCAATACATGTGCGAAGTCCATCGGGACCAAATTCAGGCACTATGGGAGAAGGTGGAGAAGAGCTATGAGAGCTGCTCCAATTTGCTAGCCGTGTCCGACGACAATGCGGTCGTCTCGACAGTGCTGGAAGCGAAGTACAGCTACTGTTACTCCGTCTATTCGAGGTGTATTGCCCAGCTTCGGGAGAAAATTGCCTACCAATCCACTCAGACTTCCGTAAATGTACACACGCCCGCGTCTACAGGTTGCCGTTTACCTCCGGTGGATACCGAGGTCTTCGGGTGATTATCTTCGGTGGCCCACCTTCAGAGACATTTTTAGGGCCATTTACATCCAAAACTCGCGGCTCACCCCGCTAGAGAAGTTGTTTCACTTACTGTCCAAAACAAGTGTGACGCCCACGTCATTGTTTCTATGGCTCCGCTTACCCATGAGGGGTTTGTCGTCGCTTGGCAAAGCCTCACAGACCGCTTTGAGAACCAGCGGCTATTGGTCAATAGCCAGTTGAAGATCCTTTTCAACATCCAGGCTATTTCTCAAGAGTCCGGGGTCGCGCTGAAGGACCTGCAAGCCACCATTCAGAGTTGTCTGACAGCCCTAGAAATGTCCTCCATTAATGTTGAGGCATGGGACTGTCTCCTGGTATTAATGATTACGTCAAAGCTCCCCAAAGTCACACTTTCTAGGTGGGAGCAATCCGTACATAATAAGGCCGAGATTCCAACAGGGAAGGAATTAGATAACTTCCTGACAGAGCGCCATCGCACTCTGGAGGCCATCGACGACGTCAGGCCTAGTGGCTCCGGTCAGTTTCCGCCAGGGTCGGGACTTCCTACTGCCCCTGCTCGGAGGCTCGAGACGCGAGTGGTTCCGGGCCAAAGAGGCAGCTATCTCTGTTCAAGGGAGAACCACCCTTGAATAAGTTCATCACCACAACAGATCGAATTAGCCAATTTGAGGCTAACATAAGTACTCCGGGCGCCAATTTCCGCCAAGGTCGGGACTTCGTACTGCCCCTGCTCGGAGGCACACTTCCTACGAGACTCGAGTGGTTCCGGGCCAAAAGGGATGCGATCTCTGTTCGAGGGAGGACCACCCCATTCGCTTATGTCCGCGTTTCCTAGAAATGGATGTAAATGGGTGCTCTGACTACATAAGGAGGAAGCAGTTATTTTTAAACTGTTTTGCCCGAGGGCACCAGCAGCGAGACTGCACGAGCGCCCATACCTGCTTCACATGCCACAGCCCTCCTGCACCGCGGCAATCCGTTCGCCACCGCTCCAAGTCCGCCTACCGCTCAAAGTCCGCCTACGCCAGCAAACGGCTCAGAGGATCAGTCGAATGTGCAGATGTGTTTCTCTTCCGGGTCAGGAGCCGTCCTAATGGGCACGGCCCTTGTCAGCCTGTGCCATTTGGGGTGCACCGTCCAGGCACGAGCACTGATAGACTCAGGCTCCTAAGCGACTTTCATAACGGAACGACTCGTTCAAGTTACCCTTCAAGACGATTCAAGCCCAAGTTTCCGGCCTTAATCAGACCATTTTCGCGCAGTCTTCTAAATTGTGCCATTTCTCCATTCGGTCGCCGTCAAGACCCGGGCTACAATTAGAGACAGCGGCTTACGTTCTTCCGCAGTTGGCAGGAAATCTGCCATCATATCCGATTTCGCGAGATCGTCTCAAGGGGCTGCCCGATATTAGCCTGGCGGACCCCAACTTCTTTGAGAGCTCCCAAGTCGATGTGTTATTAGGAGCTGACATTCTTCCGTCCATTCTCCTCGGTAATTCCAAGGTTAACATCTGCGGGTCGCTTCTCGGTCAGGAGACCATTTTCGGATGGGTGCTGACAGGCCCATTATCTCCAGTCAACCCCCGCAGCGTGTCTGTTTTTTCCGCACGAGTTGCCCGCAGCCTCGGCGACTAATTGGATCCGGGAGAGGTGCCCACACAGATCAGCTCGGAATCGGATCCAGCGAGCACAATTCTGTCTCGACTCCTTCTTTAATTTACGCTTCGCATCACGCTTCACGATGGCAATCAGCTGATGATCCGTCTGATCCGGGCCAAATTCTGGATTTCAAGATCATATTCAGCATGACTGGAGAGCAGATGTACTCGAGGTACACAATCCTACCGATGCCGAGTCTGCAATGGGATCCATCCATTGAAGAAGTGTCGGCGCTTCCTACGCCTTAGTGCCAAGGAGCGGCTCCGAGCGGTTCTCGTGATCCGCTATTGTTCGAGCTGCCTGGCCCACGAGCACTCCGACGGATCCTGTCGGCGTGGGGACGGCTGTAAGACGTGTGGTCAGCATCACCACACGCTGCTGCACCCCGTGACCAAGGAGCACCGGTCACCGCGCGCGGGAGACAGTACACGGGTTGTCTCGCTCTCTCGTCGGCCGTTCGACTCTTTCCGCCTCTCCTCGAGGGCCCTCGCAGGACGCGGTCGCTGCGCCCATCCTATCGTCGCTGCTGAACCGGAACAGCGACAACACCGGGACCCGGATCTTCGACACGGGGGCCTTCATCGACCCGTGTACGCCCTCTAGCTGCAGTGACGCAAAGCTAGCGACGAGGGATCTGTTGCAACCCGAGCGATTGCAAGGGGGGGGGAGGATGTTTACGTGAGGGGCCGTTGTGCCGCAACTTTAAGAGCGCACCCGCTCTGAAGAGCGCACCAGCACTGAAGAGCGTACCCGCGCTGAAGAGCGCATCCGCGCTCGTCCCTTTTTACGCTCTCGCTCCTTCGTCGGCCGTCGTCGATCGTATTTTTTCTATTACCGTGGCCTGTTTTCTTGCTAAGTTAAGTTCAGTATTCTCTTATAAGCAGCCCAATAAAGCTGAACGCGTATAACCCGAAGACGCCCCGGACTTTTTCATTTCTCACTTCATCTAATCCTGGAATATTTTTCGGCAACCACGCCCCCCTACAAACAACATTAAAATGTCTTAAATACCTCGAAATACCTTATGTACCTCATAATGAAATCTTTAAGCTTCACGGCGCGAGATAGAAATTCATTTTAGACTCATGGTTTCATGGTGAAATTTTCTTAGAATTCTTCGTAGATTCCGATTATTTTCAGGATTTTTTGGACAGGAAAAAATTGACCCTAATGGACATACTGGACAAGGGACTTAGCACATCTATCCTTGTAGGATAGCAGAGGTTGCTAGCCTCGCTTTAGAGGAAGATTCCTTGGCACAGGCACGTCCCACCTCTGGATATTGCCCCTCTATAGGGAGCTTCTCCATCCCAGCAACTCCTCGGCCTTTGAGGGCCTTGCATTTTGACACGTCATTGATCCCATTTCCGGACTTTTTAAGGGAGTTTCGTTCTTTACTTTGTTTTTTATTAAAGATTATGAAGATGAATTCATATTTTGAAACTACGAGTAGTCGGGAAGGGGTTCGTCAATCATGACTTAGCCCGCTTGTTACAACTGGAGGAACGGCCGGTCCCCCAAAGTTCGCATATGAGCATACGAGCCCCCTTCAGACACGCATCCTTCGGCATATGCTGTAACACCTTGGATTGGGGCAATTTAAGGAAGGGAGTGTTCTTTTCCCCGCCCGACGATTAGCCAGCATCAGACAGAGACATAAGTGTACCAGGACTTGTTACCAGCCGACCTCGCGTGGAGAATATAGTCACACTACCAGCGGTGTACACGGTTACTGCACGCAATTGCTTTCGCGTAGGTGCCCCTTTTGTACCCATTGGCTGACGGCATAAATGGTCTACACCCACCATATATATTTTTAAGGAATATAATTTGTATATGGTTCTGCAAAGGTATAGCAACTTGCGCTTCAAATTAGCTTCTTTTTCTTATTTTTAAATTTATTACCAAATTACAACACTTTTGTCGGACAATTTTTAAAAGTGTCATAAAAAATTATTTTTTTTAAGCTTGTTAGAAGGGCGACAGAGAGCATGTAATTATAAGGGTCCTGCTAAAGCAGTGGGTGACAGGGACCTATTTCAGGGGCATAGGAAACTTATTTGCCTGAGCCCACCGCGCACATAGTGTGTGTGCGTCAGTGTGTGTCATGCTCGTAGCCTTACTTTTTACTTATGTATTATTTCAATGAATTGTGTGCCAAAAACTGTTATGATTGATTGATATATCAGACTGTACAAAAATTTACGGGGCTATATATTAGGGAAAAGTTTGGGAAACTCACGGTATACCGTTGCAACGGTATACAACGCGTTGTTACGCATGGCTTTTGGATTTTCTTCTATTTGTATTAGAAAATAAGTGAGCACTGATTAAAAAGGACAAAGCTAGGCTTAACCGATTTCTCAACAAAACATATTTTTTTAGTAGGAGTATAATATATTAATAAATAAAATAAATCTTTCTAAAAAAAACTGACCAATCGATACGCATCCTTGAATTTCTTCAAAAGTCTTTTTTCAGTTCCAATATATATAAGTTTACCTCTTGATAATATAGCAACACGGTCCGCTAGACAACTTGCTGTTTTGGGAAAATTCGTTGAAATAACGATGGTTCTTTTTTTTTTTTGTTCTTGCATAAAACCAACGAACAGGTTTTTTTTTGCTTCATCCATTCCGTCAAATGGCTTGTCAAGCAAAACAATTTCAGTTCTTCCTGCAAAAGCACATAAAGATTGCACTACACATTTTTGTCCAGGTGTAAGTTGATTAATAGAAGCCTTTTCAATGTTTTCCATTTGTAAGTAGCAAATATATCTTCTCACATCTTCCTTGGCTTCAGAATACTTTAGTCCACGTAGTCTACAACAAAATACCAGGTGGTCAAAAACACTTAATTCAGAATAAAATTTATAGAAAGGTAATGATATTCCAGTATTTAAAAAGGCTTGCCTAGAGTTCCTATATATATTAAATCCAGATATGTATATTTCACCATATGATGGCAGTATTAAGCCACATATCATTTTCATTATTGTGGACTTTCCTGATGAATTATGACCAAGAAGCACAACAATTTCGCCTGGGTAGACGTTAAGTGTAAAGCTACGAACCACGTATGTCTTTCCAAATTTTTTCCATACGTTATGAAATTTTACAGCTGCATTGATTTCAATTGTTGAATCAGATTCAGATTTCAAACCGTCTATATCATATCTTAGTCGAGATCCTAACTCATCTTTGTTACTTTTTCTCGAGTTACCTTGTCCATGATAATATTTCCAATAATAAAATACCCAGTTCAAAGACCACCTATTTGTATCACTATTTTTGAATGTGTCTTGTTCATCAATGAATTTGTCTCTTAATGGTGTAATTTCTCTCATATGATTGGTTCGCTGTGTTTGGATTTTAATAAAAAATTTTATAAAACAAAATTTATTTATCCAACGATATAAACTACAGTTAAGCATCAAAGACAGCAATAAAAATAAAAATGCTTGAATATAGAAACATATAAATTCGAAAAATAACCCTTGTTCATAGTCTATAACTGTGGAGATCATCATCTGTTTTATTGTTAGGTCTTTCGGATAGTCATCGAAACAAATAAATTTTTGAAATCCCAGGCTAAGCGTCACATTACATAACATAACAGAAGCAGCTACATAAAATGCATGTGAACCAAACAGTGCATCTTCTTTTGTCAACATGAAGGGAAAAGGAATAAAAATCCAAATTACGGGAACAATGAATACTATTATTTTCGATGATTGTACCAAAGTTGAAATAAAAATTATAAAACTAGTAACAGACAAACAATATGATGAGAAAAAAAGAAAAATTATAAACCAGGGACATTTTTTTAATGAACTGGATGCACCACTCCATTCAATCTAAGAAAATAAGCTAAATTTATTTTTGTAAACAAAAAAAAAACAAGACGTACCTTTAATAAAAGCGTGATAAAAGCAAAACTTATCAGTAATTGGCCAAATCCGTTTAAGAACCAAGCTGCCATATGTTCAATAGACTTGACGTTATTTATTTTAAATATTAAAATTTGTCCTCTTTCTCGGTCCTGAACAATGAACTAAATAAAAAAAAATAAGAAAACATAAGAATTATTTCAAGTTCGAAAATGAAAAAACTACAGAAGCTGAATTTGACACACCCTATACATATACATATACATATACATATACATATACATATACATATACATATACATATACATATACATATACATATACATATACATATACATATATGGAATGGTTTTGGAATATTTCTTTGGCTACGATATAGGATAAAGGTTCAAGTTTAGTTATGTTGTTGTTTGCATAAATAGTTCGGTTGTAATCAAGCATAGTATTTGTTATTTTTACATCTTCTATTTGTTAGAACAGTTGAATGCTTTGATTATAATTTTTCCTTCTGCTATTGGATCTTTATTTATACAATTCTGATTTAGCAAAGTTTTTGGCAAATTCCATGTTATTATAATGTTAGGTTCCATATAATTTAATTCGAAGTTCTTGTACATTTTTGTATATCTACATTCTGTATTTGCTTGTCTTAAGAGACCTATTATACATTTATTATTTACTATTTCTTTTGTTTTTACTTTAAAGACTTGCTGATTTTTTATGTAATATTCATCATGGAATGTTTCGGTTATTATACCCTTGCAGAGGGTATTATAATTTTGTCCAAAAGTGTGCAACCCTATAAAGTATATATATTCTTGATCAGGATCACCTCCTGAGTTGATATGAGCATGTCCGTCTGTCCGTCTGTCAGTCCGTATGTCTGTCTGACTGTTTCTACGCGAACTAGTCTCTCAGTTTTAAAGCTATCGTCTTGAAACTTTGCACACACCCTTCTTTCCTTTGCACGCAGTATATAAGTCGGAACGGCCCGGATCGGCCGACTATATCCTAAAGCTGCCATATAACTGATTGATCGGAAATGGTATAACTTTGGTGTTTTTAGAGTTAGACTTCAAATTTGATACGAGAGCTATTTTTGGCAAACCATTACGACATGCCAAATTTCATAAGGATCGGCCGACTCTATCCTATAGCTGCCATATAGCTGAACGATCGGAAATGACCCAACTTTCGTGTTTTTGAAGATAGAAAGCTGAAACTTAATACAAATTTTATTTTTGGCTAGTTGATCCAACCTACCAAATTTAATTAGGATCGGCCAACTATATCCTATAGCTGCCATATAACTGAACGATCGGAAATGGTACTTGGTAGAAATATCAACTTTCGTATTTTTGAAGATAGAAGTTTGGGACTCTTTTTAGATTTTTTATTTTAGTTAATTAGTTTTATTTTGATGTAATCATAAGGATCGGCCAACTATATCCGATGTTTGCGATATATATCCGGTTTTAACTGCAAGGGTATATAAACTTCGGCTCCGTCCGAAGTTAGCTTTCCTTTCTTGTTATATTCTGATTCTGATCCGGATACGGTAAAATTTTATAAATGGGGGTTTTAATAATAGTACGAGGAATATGAGAAATTATCAATATTTCGTAAGTATTAACTTGTAACCAAGTAGATGTTTTGATATGTAACAATTTTTCTAATTTAATATGTTTAAGCGGGTCATGTTTTAGGAGCATTGGGTTGAATATGCCTAATCTTGTAAATTGCATTCCTAATTCAATGTCTTCTACGTATTCTGTAAATTCTTGTAAATTGAAAATAAGGATTGCTGTTCGTTCTGTATATTCACTTGCCGTACCCGGACGTGTTTCTTCGATCGCTCTTGCCAGTTTGCAATTATTTTCGATCTTGAACTCAAGCTTTCTCTTTCTGCGACAAGTGGAAATATAACAATTAATCTCTAAAAATAAATTCGACTTAATAAGTTCATTGAACTATTTATTTCCAATTTATACATTTAATCGTTCTCGTTCTCGTTCGTATTCTCCAACATAAGTCTCTCCGAGCTGTACTCTCTGGACGTAACCTGTTACATCATAGTTACTGTGGAGTTTGTTTTTCTTCACGACGCCGAACCTTCGTTACACATCTCTTTTGTAACGTCATCTCTTACATCCGATCTGTTCGTCCACTCTCGGCTACAGAGTGCTTCAGAGAGCCTAAATTCTTTACAAAGAAGTCAAAATTAGTGTTACTTGCACAGCAAAAAAATGTGAATTTGGTGGATCCATCACGGGTGACTCATACCTGTCTTGTTGGCTCAGCAACCACTGCTCGCATATTAAATGTGCTGGAGGAGGACACAATGGACGGAAAAATGACCTTATCAACAAGAAAATTGGCCTGACATGGTCTTGCATCGCTTGTAGAGAAATAGAGTCAGAGATGCTGACTTTTATGAAACAGACGAGAAATCGTTTCCTAGATGTCCGCAAGCAATTCTCGGACCTTAATGAGCAATTCCTCGCTCTTGAAACTCAATTCCTTGGGCTAAAGTTGTTAAGGACGTAGTCTCATGTTCCGGCCTACTTTTTAGAGGTTATTTCAAAAAAATTTTTTTGTAATAAAAAAT
This sequence comes from Drosophila parabipectinata, assembly GCA_018153455.1. Taxonomy (NCBI): domain Eukaryota; kingdom Metazoa; phylum Arthropoda; class Insecta; order Diptera; family Drosophilidae; genus Drosophila; species Drosophila parabipectinata. The sequence continues at coordinate 574,294 of JAECYA010000402.1, read as the reverse complement.
AATGCGATCGTTCCAATTTTCACATATGTTTTTATAGGCATCATAAACTATTTGAAAATATTTTGTTTAATTTATTCTTGTGTAGTTTAATACACTTTATAGCATGCCAAAGTATGCATATAAAAAAAAAGGTAGGTCTCTGGCGCAGGTGATTTCGACTGATAGAGTCATCCGAAACAAAAAATTAGAATAGATTATTGTTTTGTAAGCTTATGGCTCTGTCCCCTACTAGAATGAAATATTTTCATCAATAAACAACAAAATGGCGAACTCACAAAAAAAAATTTTTTTTTAAATTTAAAAAATTTATCTTAAATAAATGATAAAAAAAAACTAATCATTAAAAATAAATGATTCTAGTACGGGACAGAGGTGTTACTTTTTAGAACAACATATCCAAATTTCAGCTAGATCGGTACCATAGAATTTTGTGAATCACCTGCGCCGCACACAAAAATGTCGTTCCGAGAAAAACGCGTTTAATGTTTAGACGCTACCGAGAAACTCATACTTTTCGGTGTAGGCGCGCTCTCGATTATGGGCTGTATCTCTGTCATTATTTGATATTTATACCCTTGCAGAGGGTATTATAATTTTGTCCAAAAGTGTGCAACGCAGTGAAGGAGACATCTTTGACCTTATAAAGTATATATATTCTTGATCAGGATCACCTCCTGAGTTGATATGAGCAAGTCCGTCTTTCCGTCTGTCTGTTCGTCTGTCTGTCCGTCTGTCTATCCGTTTCTACGCGAACTAAACTCTCAGTTTTGAAGCTATCGTCTTGCAACTTTGCACAAATTTTTCTTTCCTTTGCACGCAGTATATAAGTCAGAACAGCCGGGATCGGCCGACTATATCCTATAGCTGCCATATATCTGATTGATTGGAAATGGTATAACTTTGGTGTTTTTAGAGATAAAGAGTTCAAATTTGACAAAAGCGCTATTTTTGGCAAAACATTACGACATGCCAAATTTCATAAGGATCGGCCGACTATATCTTATAGCTGCCATATAACTGAACGATCGGAAATGACCCAACTTTCGTGTTTTGGAAGATAAAAAGCTGAAACTTAATACAGATTCTATTTTTGGCCAGTTGATCCAACCTACCAAATTTCATTAGGATCGCCCGACTATATCCTATAGCTGCCATATAACTGAACGATCGGAAATGGTACTTGGTAGAAATATCAACTTTCGTATTTTTGAAGATAGAAGTTTGGGACCTTTTTTTAGTTTTTATATTTTAGTTAATTAGTTTTATTATGATGTAATCATAAGGATCGGCCAACTAAATCCGATGTTTGCGATATATATCCGGTTTTAACTGCAAGGGTATATTAACTTCGGCTCCGCCCGAAGTTAGCTTTCCTTTCTTGTTTTATTTGAATTTTTAACAGTACATTCTTAATAAACAAGTATTGTTCAAAATATGTAAAAAAAAAAAAAAATCGATTTTTTCAACCTCACACATGAGACTACATCCTTAAGCGAATCCCACCGACGAAAAATTCCGAACAACAACCTGCTGACTGCTAAATTACTGAATACCCCTACATCCCATGCTGTACAAGTCGATGAATTTTCAACACCAAACATTTTACGGTCGCCTACTTCTCTACTTACTTATGCTGTTCCAGTACCAAGGGACTTGATGAGCCTTCCATCAGGGCACTCTAATATTTATCCCTTGCAAGAAGCGATTAGCGTACCGAGTACAAATCTCGAGCCACCTCTCATCTTGGAGCCTCCATCGTTGGACATCGTTGAACAACCCCCATCGTTGGACAACCTACCCTCGCTCTTGCTGTGATGTCTCCAAGGCCTCTGGTTGGTGTGGCGCCTGAAGTTAGATCTTCTGGACTTACGCTGAGGGCGGTTGCTCCTCGTAAGGCCATATTTGTCTCTCGGCTTATGCCAGATGCTACTGTTGATAATGTCAGGAGTCACCTGTTAAACCATCTTAAGGTAGCTCCTAATGAAATAGCTGTTTTTAAGTTTAACTTTAAGCATAAGCGTTCTATTTCTTCTTTTAAAATAGTTCTATCTGATTCCTACCTTGAAAAAGCACTTGATCCTGTAGTTTGGCCTGAGCACAGTATCATTCATGAATTCCTAGCAAAAGACACTCAGAATCCTAGCCCTGCAGAAACTGCTTCAAAAAAACTGAATAGCATAGTATTTTCCTGCTGCTATCAAAATGTTAGAAGTATTCTGGGTAAGCTGCGCCAATTTTTTACAAAGAGTGCTTCTTTTGATTTGGATGCTATCGTGCTTACTGAAACTTGGCTTTACTCCTCTGTCTCTGATTATGAAATTCTTGTTTCCAAATTCATAGTGTTTCGATTGGATCGTCCAACTTTTGCAGGTGGTGTCCTCATTGCTGTTACTAATGAGTACCCTTCTGAAATTATTCCTTTCACGAACGAGTTCGGAATTGAGTTCATTGCGGTGAAAATTTTAATTGGCTCGTCTCATATTTTCCTGACCTGTTCCTACATTTTTCCCATGGCTGAAGATATTGTGTACTTTCACCATCTTATTTTTTCCAATGCGTCATCCTCTGTGACAGTACTTCGGTCCCCGCCGCTATCGCTTCCTGAAGACTTTCACCACCCTACACTATTAGCATCGGTGTTAATTGATGTGCTTCACAATGAATCTTGCTTTAATGTTAAATCTCGTTTCAAATGCTTCAGAAAGTCTTATTTTATGGCCCTTCGGAATCATTTAGCTGAAATCGATTGGTATGTTCTTTCATCTATGTAGTAACCCGTAAGTTCCCCCTCACTAAGGACAGGTTATTTCCACTTTAGATAATAGATTGTGGTGATCTTCATGACTCCGCACACTGCCCAGCGAGCAAAGATGACCAAAACTCGAAAAAGTGCGGCAACTGCGGTGGAAATCACACTGCTAACTATAGAGGTTGCCCAGTTTATAAGGAGCTGAAAAGTCGCATCCACCAGAGGGGACTTACTGCCCGCACCCAAAATAATCAGTTCATAGCCTCCAGGACAAACCCTGAAGTTTTCTTCTCGACTGCAGCCAGATCCTCACTAGGACTTATAAACTCTGACAAAAATGTCACATACGCAAGCGCTTTAAAATCAGGACTGGCTACCCCAGCCTCAAAAAGCTCACTGCCGCAATCAGCACACCAAGAACCGAACACGGCTCAGCAGTATCAACTACCGGAGCATTCAAAAAGTAACTTTGAAGCTATGATATGCAGTCTACAACAAAGCCTTACGGAGTTCATGTCGTTTATGCGTACAACTATGCAAGATCTAATGCGAAACCAAAATCTATTAATACAAATGCTGGTTTCACAACAATCCAAATAATAACTTCCCTACGAATATCTACATGGAACGCTAACGGCGTTTCGCAGCATAAACTCGAGTTAGCGCAATTCCTACTAGACAATCAAATCACGTAATGCTGCTTTCAGAAACACATCTTACGAACAGATACAATTTCCAACTACGAGGATATTCATTCTATGGAACAAATCATCCAGACGGTAAAGCACACGGCGGGACTGGAATTTTAATCAGAAGCCGTATCAAGCACCATTATCATACGAAATTAGCAAAAAACTACCTACAGGCCACATCAAATAAATATACACCTAAATACTGGCAAGCAATTAACTCTAGCTGCCGTATACTGCCCCCCACGCTTCACCATAGCCGAAGATGAGTTTATGCAGTTTTTCAACTCACTCGTAGACCAATTCATAGCAGCAGGAGACTACAATGCCAAGCACACACACTGGGGATCTCGTCTTGTGACCCCAAAAGGAAAGCAGCTCTATAATGCAATTATCAAAGCTAAGAACAAGCTAGACTATGCTTCTTCTGGCACACCAACATACTGGCCGGCAGACCCAAAGAAACTTCCCGATTTAATTGACTTTGCGATTACCAAAAACATTCCTAAAAATTTGATATGCGCCGAATGCCTTTCGGATCTTTCATCTGATCACTCGCCTGTCCTTTTTACTCTACTCCAACACCCAGGAACATGGGATCAATCATCAAATCTGACCTCGCATAAAACCAATTGGGTTAAGTACAGGAAGTACATCAGCTCACACATTGAGCTGAGTCCTCACCTCAGCGACGAAGCCAACGTAGACAGTTTTGTTAATTCGCTGGAGTCTGTACTCGTCTCTGCAGCTCGAGTTTCAACACCTCAAATTATAAACACACAACGCAATCAAAAGAAGACAAATCTACAAATCGAATAGCTCGTCCTCGAAAAGCGACGCTTACGTCGAGAATGGCAATGTCACAGATCGCCATCTGCTAAGCAACGCTTCAAACATGCCTCACGTCAACTTGATCAAGCTCTACAGCAAGAAGAAACGTATGTCCACCACCGCTACATAGAGCAATTGTCAACTAACAGTACGAAACACTCACTATGGAGAGCTCACCCAACTCTGAGCTCACCGAAAGAAACCGTGATGCCTATTAGAAATTCCACAGGCGGGTGGGCGCGCAGCGACGCAGACAGAGCCAGTACGTTTGCCAAACACCTTAAAAATGTCTTCCAACCAAATCCTGCCACCAATGCGTTTACTTTGCCGACTCTATCAGATGAGCCCCATCCTCAACATGAGCCGATTGAGTTTCGCCCAAACGAAATCGTTAACATCATCAAACGGCAACTGAATCCGAAAAAATCCCCGGGCTGCGACCTCATAACCCCCAAAATGATCATTGAGCTCCCATACTGTGCCGTTTGCACTCTCACCCAGCTATTTAATGCCATCGCAAAACTTGGCCACTTTCCAGTGAGATGGAAAAAGTCAATTATAATAATGATAGCAAAGCCGGGAAAAGACCACACTATCCCCACGTCGTATAGACCTATAAGCCTACTCTCTTGCCTATCTAAACTCTTTGAAAAATGCCTAATGACTCGGATAAACACATACCTGAGAATCCAGGAAGGAATCCCGTCACACCAATTTGGGTTTCGTGAAAAGCATGGAACAATTGAGCAGGTCAACCGGATAACATCCGAAATTCGGAACGCGTTCGAAAAACGAGAGTACTGTACTGCCATATTTTTAGATGTCTCTCAAGCATTCGATAGAGTCTGGCTGGAAGGTCTAATGTACAAGATCAAGACAATGCTCCCCTACAGCACCCACAAGATTTTAGAGTCTTACCTTCACGACAGAAAATTTGTCGTGAGGTGCAATACCGCTATATCCGATGAGTACACTGTTGGAGCTGGAGTTCCTCAAGGCAGCGTGCTAGGGCCAATATTATATGTCCTCTACACAGCAGATATCCCGACAAGCACATGTCTAACAACATCCACGTTTGCCGATGACACAGCTATTCTTAGCCGCTCAAAATGCCCGATTCAAGCAACTGCGCAGCTAGCTCATCATATGGTCGATGTCGAAAAATGGCTGTCAGACTGGCGAATTAAAGTGAACGAACTAAAATGCAAGCATGTTACGTTCACTCTGAACAGGCAAAACTGCCCGCCGATAACATTAAACAACACTCTACTCCCACAAGCAAACGAAGTAACATACCTAGGAGTACATCTCGACAGAAGACTCACATGGCGCCGGCACATTGAAGCCAAAAGAACACACCTAAAGCTAAAAGCCAGCGGTCTTCATTGGCTTATCAACGCTCGGTCACCTCTTAGCCTTGAATAGAAAGTCCTGCTGTACAACTCGGTACTAAAACCTATATGGATGTACGGCTCCCAGTTATGGGGAAGCGCCAGCAATAGCAAAATTGACATAATTCAAAGAGTTCAGTCGAAGATCTTGAGAACAATCACCGGGGCACCGTGGTACGTTCGCAACGAAAACATACACCGCGACTTAAACATTAGACCAGTCAAAGAAGCGATCGCAGAACAGAAGGTAAAGTACTTAACCAAGCTATCGGTGCACCCTAACCACCTGGCGAGAGGTCTAACAAGGTTGAGCAACCAATCACGCCTTCGTCGCAATGACTTACCCACCCAGCGACCGACCTGAGGGACGCGCAACCAGAATGCAGTCTTAGTATACTGTTAGTTAAATTTTAATGTTAAGATTCGTCAACTTATTGTTAGTCTCAAAATTAAGAGTAGATTCAATAAATAAAAGCAAAGCTATAAGATAATAGATCAATTGATTTATTTAAGTAATAATCGCGTCGCATCTGGTCCGCACGCTCGGTTAATTACAACTAACTCTCCCTCTGCTCTGTCACTCCGCTTGCGCCCTCCTTGCCATTCTCGCCGCTCTCCTGCATGACATCGCCGCTCATTGCCGGCTCCCACATCCCTCCTTTATTGACAAGTTTAAGCTTCAAGGATGGGGCAGCCAAAGAAGCCAAATCTTCTGGGGACTGTCTAAGCCGATGACCTATTCCTTCTTCGACGTCTTGGTGATCCTGAGTAGATTTCATCTTCGGTTGATGGCTGCTTAACGATGAGTCTCTAGATGCAGGTGGCTTGCGTTGATTGGTATTTTCTTGAGGTGCGATACATTTCTCGTGAGAGTCCTACCCCCTGCCCTAATTTTTAGTATGTTTCTGTCTTTTTCAACAACCTCGAATTCGGTATCCTTAAAATTCGGAGTCAACTTACTAGGAAAAACTACATTTTTTAAGAGTACTTTATCCCCAACGTTTATCACGGCTTCCCGTGCTCCCCTCTTCTTATCTGCCTCTTCCTTTCCCTTGTGTTTTAACATACAATCCCTGTCCCTTTCGGCCGCGTCTGAAACCTCTTCATCAATATCACCTATACATGGAACTTTGTCGCGGATAACCCTATTATAAATCAGTCGGGTGGGGGCTACCCTGTTGTGCCATGTGAAGTAACGTTGTGCATGAGTACAAATTCCTGGATTTCTTCCTTTTAATTCTTTTAATTAGAGTGTGCTATCTTTAACCGTTTGACCAAAGACCTATTCATGTTTTTCACTTCCCCATTAGCCTGGGGCCAATAGGGTGGAGTCTTCACCTGTTCTATACCGCAAGTTTTGCAGTATTCCTCGAATTCTTGACTTATATACTGCCGTCCATTGTCAGTTTTAAAGTATTTCGGATAGCCTAATCTACAGAATTTGACAAAAGCGCTATTTTTGGCAAAACATTACGACATGCCAAATTTCATAAGGATCGGCCGACTATATCTTATAGCTGCCATATAACTGAACGATCGGAAATGACCCAACTTTCGTGTTTTTGAAGATAGAAAGCTGAAACTAAATACAGATTCTATTTTTGGCCAGTTGATCCAACCTACCAAATTTCATTAGGATCGCCCGACTATATCCTATAGCTGCCACATAACTGAACGATCGGAAATGGTACTTGGTAGAAATATCAACTTTCGTATTTTTGAAGATAGAAGTTTGGGACCTTTTTTTAGTTTTTATATTTTAGTTAATTAGTTTTATTATGATGTAATCATAAGGATCGGCCAACTATATCCGATGTTTGCGATATATATCCGGTTTTAACTGCAAGGGTATATTAACTTCGGCTCCGCCCGAAGTTAGCTTTCCTTTCTTGTTTTATTTGAAACTTTAACAGTACATTCTTAATAAACAAGTATTGTTCAAAATAAGTTCAAAAAAAAAAAAAATCCTAACCTCACACATGAGACTACATCCTTAAGCGAATCCCACCGACGAAAAATTCCGAACAACAACCTGCTGACTGCTAAATTACTGAATACCCCTACATCCTATGCTGTACAAGTCGATGAATTTTCAACACCAAACATTTTACGGTCGCCTACTTCTCTACTTACTTATGCTGTTCCAGTACCAAGGGACTTGATGAGCCTTCCATCAGGGCACTCTAATATTTATCCCTTGCAAGAAGCGATTAGCGTACCGAGTACAAATCTCGAGCCACCTCTCATCTTGGAGCCTCCATCGTTGGACATCGTTGAACAACCCCCATCGTTGGACAACCTACCCTCGCTCTTGCTGTGATGTCTCCAAGGCCTCTGGTTGGTGTGGCGCCTGAAGTTAGATCTTCTGGACTTACGCTGAGGGCGGTTGCTCCTCGTAAGGCCATATTTGTCTCTCGGCTTATGCCAGATGCTACTGTTGATGATGTCAGGAGTCACCTGTTAAACCATCTTAAGGTAGCTCCTAATGAAATAGCTGTTTTTAAGTTTAACTTTAAGCATAAGCGTTCTATTTCTTCTTTTAAAATAGTTCTATCTGATTCCTACCTTGAAAAAGCACTTGATCCTGTAGTTTGGCCTGAGCACAGTATCATTCATGAATTCCTAGCAAAAGACGCTCAGAATCCTAGCCCTGCAGAAACTGCTTCAAAAAACTGAATAGCATAGTATTTTCCTGCTGCTATCAAAATGTTAGAAGTATTCTGGGTAAGCTGCGCCAATTTTTTACAAAGAGTGCTTCTTTTGATTTGGATGCTATCGTGCTTACTGAAACTTGGCTTTACTCCTCTGTCTCTGATTATGAAATTCTTGTTTCCAAATTCATAGTGTTTCGATTGGATCGTCCAACTTTTGCAGGTGGTGTCCTCATTGCTGTTACTAATGAGTACCCTTCTGAAATTATTCCTTTCACGAACGAGTTCGGAATTGAGTTCATTGCGGTGAAAATTTTAATTGGCTCGTCTCATATTTTCCTGACCTGTTCCTACATTTTTCCCATGGCTGAAGATATTGTGTACTTTCACCATCTTATTTTTTCCAATGCGTCATCCTCTGTGACAGTACTTCGGTCCCCGCCGCTATCGCTTCCTGAAGACTTTCACCACCCTACACTATTAGCATCGGTGTTAATTGATGTGCTTCACAATGAATCTTGCTTTAATGTTAAATCTCGTTTCAAATGCTTTAGAAAGTCTTATTTTATGGCCCTTCGGAATCATTTAGCTGAAATCGATGGGTATGTTCTTTCATCTATGTAGTAACCCGTAAGTTCCCCCTCAATAAGGACAGGTTATTTCCACTTTAGATAATAGATCAATTGATTTATTTAAGTAATAATCGCGTCGCATCTGGTCCGCACGCTCGGTCAATTACAACTAACTCTCCCTCTGCTCTGTCACTCCGCTTGCGCCCTCCTTGCCATTCTCGCCGCTCTCCTGCATGACATCGCCGCTCATTGCCGGCTCCCACATCCCTCCTTTATTGACAAGTTTTAGCTTCAAGGATGGGGCAGCCAAAGGAGCCAAATCTTCTGGGGACTGTCTAAGCCGATGACCTATTCCTTCTTCGACGTCTTGGTGATCCTGAGTAGATTTCATCTTCGGTTGATGGCTGCTTAACGATGAGTCTCTAGATGTATCCAGGTGGCTTGCGTTGATTGGTATTTTCTTGAGGTGCGATACATTTCTCGTGAGAGTCCTACCCCCTGCCCTAATTTTTAGTATGTTTCTGTCTTTTTCAACAACCTCGAATTCGGTATCCTTAAAATTCGGAGTCAACTTACTAGGAAAAAAATTTTTTAAGAGTACTTTATCCCCAACGTTTATCACGGCTTCCCGTGCTCCCCTCTTCTTATCTGCCTCTTCCTTTCCCTTGTGTTTTAACATACAATCCCTGTCCCTTTCGGCCGCGTCTGAAACCTCTTCATCAATATCACCTATACATGGAACTTTGTCGCGGATAACCCTATTATAAATCAGTGGGGTGGGGGCTACCCTGTTGTGCCATGTGAAGTAACGTTGTGCATGAGTACAAATTCCTGGATTTCTTCCTTTTAATTCTTTTAATTAGAGTGTGCTATCTTTAACCGTTTGACCAAAGACCTATTCATGTTTTTCACTTCCCCATTAGCCTGGGGCCAATAGGGTGGAGGGTTCACCTGTTCTATACCGCAAGTTTTGCAGTATTCCTCGAATTCTTGACTTATATACTGCCGTCCATTGTCAGTTTTAAAGTATTTCGGATAGCCTAATCTACAGAATTTTTCCTTCATTACTTCAATAAAGCTTTTTGTGGAAATAGAGCGTAAAAATTGGAACTTCATATAGCGGAAATAGTAATCAATAAACACTACAACAAACTCGTTGCTTGGTAGGGGCCCCAATATGTCTGATGCTACCCAAATCCATGGGCCTGTTGGAAATGGGTTCCTATCCATTGGTGCTGGCCTAGGGCATTGGGAGACCAAAAGACAATCTCTACAGTGTTTGACATAGTTCTTGTGGGAACCGGCAGCGAAGAGCGAGAGCGACAGCGGTAGCAACGACGTCAGCGCCGACGTCAATGATTGACTTTTCTGCTCTTTATATTATGTGCTAGTGGTTTAAGACGTACGGCCGATGGACCAACATCGCCGGTCCGAAAATAAATTATAAAGTTTACAGAAACCAGCCATATACATATTCATATTACAGGGAGTAATTCGTGGGTTAATACATTGGCGACGAGGTAAAACTACAAATAAAAAACAAGAATTAACCAATATTTAAACTAAACCACATGTATATTTGCAAGACGTTATTTTATGATATTGCGGTACTTGGTACAAATGCATGTGTCGTTTTTTTTTCTTTCTTTCTCTCTTTTGTGTTCTACTTGTTCTTCTGCTCTTATGGTACCGTACCACTTCCAACATAAGAAATCATGATAGTGAGCGGAAGACCAAAATCTAATGAAGAGAGCGTTACTGATCACAATTCAAAATAACATAAGCCTAATTCAAGAGCGTGACTGAGTAACAGTTGGTTGCAAGTCATAAGAATTATAAAAAACAAGCAAGGAAAGCTAACTTCGGGCGGAGCCGAAGTTGATATACCCTTGCAGTTAAAACCGGATATATATCGCAAACCAATTCTTATGATTAAATAATAATAAAACCAATAAACTACAATAAAAAATCAAAAAAAAAGTCCCAAACTTCTATCTTCAAAAGTACCAAAGTTGGTATTTCTACCAAAAACCATTTCCGATCGTTCAGTTCTATGGCAGCTATAGGATATAGTCGGCCGATTCAATTGAAATTTGGCCGGTTAGATATAGTCGGCCGATCCTTATAAAATTTAGCATGTCGTATTACTTTGCAAAACAGTGCATTCATACGAAATCTGAATTTTCCAGCTTTAAAAAAAACAAGAAAGGAAAGCTAACTTCGGGCGGAGCCGAAGTTTATATACCCTTGCAGTTAAAACCGGATATATATCGCAAACATCGGATATAGTTGGCCGATCCTTATGGGAATAGGAATATATAATCCAATTTATTACAATACAAAATCTAAAAAAGTCCCAAACTTCTATCTTCAAAAATACGAAAGTTGATATTTCTACCAAATACCATTTCCGATCGTTCAGTTATATGGCAGCTATGGGATATAGTCGGCCGATCCTAATGAAATTTGGTAGGTTGGATCAACTGACCAAGAATTAAATCTGTACTAAGTTCCAGCTTTCTATCTTCAAAAACACGAAAGTTGGGTCATTTCCGATCGTTCAGTTATATGGCAGCTATAGGATATAGTCGGCCGATCCTTATGAAATTAGGCATGACGTAATGTTTTGCCAAAATAGCTCACATGTCAAATTTGAACTCTCTAACTCTAAAAACACCAAAGTTATACCATTTCCGATCAATCAGTTATATGGCAGCTATAGGATATAGTCGGCCGATCCGGGCCGTTCCGACTTATATACTGCGTGCAAAGGAAAGAAGGGTGTGTGCAAAGTTTCAAGACGATAGCTTTAAAACTGAGAGACTAGTTCGCGTAGAAACAGACAGACGGACAGACAGACGGACAGACGGACAGACGGACAGACGGACAGACGGACAGACGGACATGCTCATATCAACTCAGGAGGTGATCCTGATCAAGAATATATATACTTTATAGGGTCGGAGATGTCTCCTTCACTGCGTTGCACACTTTTGACCAAAATTATAATACCCTCTGCAAGGGTATAAAAATGGAATAATAAAATTCTTAACTGGGCAACAGTACGTTGTAAGTTGAAAGAAAAAAAAAATCCTATTGAACAAAGAGATAATCTGTTTGTACAGAAGCAGTTAGCCTTGTAATAAGCTGACATAGTCAGAGGCAGTTTGCCGGGGGAAAAAAAAATTAATAAATGAAATTTTGGTTTTCGTTTCACTTGCAGAATTCGCCGAAAAAGGGAAATGGGTGAAAATATATATATCTATATATTATATATAAATATTTCAAACCTTTCCTGTGTGAAACCATCGAAAAATCACTGTTACGAAACGAGTGGGAAAGATGGTTTCGCGCATTTTAAATATATATCGATACTGAAGAGATTGCAACTCCTACCAGGAAACGAAATAGATTGCTCCACTTGGGAGGCGTGCAATTGCAGACGGTTGCTTTCTCCTTACCCGATGCACTAGTAGACCATGAAGGAGTCAACGTATTTCTGGTGCTAGTGGGAAAGCTAAATGATTATTTCTCACCGAAACAGAACTCAACCTTCGAGCGGCATATGTTTAGGGAATCTTTCACCTTTGGAAGGTGAGAGTTTTGCAAAATTTACGATCCTGTTACGATCCAAATGCAGAAATGCGATTTTGGCTCCACTAAGGCCGAAATTGAAGAGATCTGTTTAAAAGATAAAATCATGGACTCCTGGACTTCGCTGGAATTGAAGAGAAAGCTACTTGGGAAAGAGCATACCTTGACTGAAGTGATCGAAGCTTGTAGAGTAGAGGAAGAAATTATTAAGCAATCACAATCGATGATTTCTCAGGCAGAAAGAGAAACAATAAATAAAATATCATTTCGGAAACCGAGCAAGGGTACAGAATGCGGAAGATTTGGTCGAATGGTTCATTCTGACGATAACCTGACCTGCCCGGCGCGACAAGTTAAATGCAACAAATGCTCGCGGCTTGGGCATTTCGCCTGCAAGTGCAGAACGAATCTCAAACGCCAGTCCACACAGCCAAACAACGGTGGCCCAAAACGGTCACGGATAGATGTGCGGCAAGTACAAGATGAATGCGCTCCTTCCGGAACGAAACCGACCAAAGAAGAATGTTTCGGAATTTGCAGCGATGATGATGAAAATGATGAACTGATAGAGTGTTCAATAGGAGGGCAGCTGGTTCTCCTTATCATCGATTCAGGCTCGCGTTTCAATCTAATTAGCCAAGCTGATTGGTTATCAATGGAAGCAAACAAAGCCGTAGTCTTCAACATCAGATCCAACTCGGAGAGACAATTTCGGGGCTATCCTTCAAACCAATTGCTTAATGTAATTCGTGTTTTCGAGGCTCCCATATCAACAGGCTCAGATAAAGAGATCATTGCTTCATTTTATGTCATTGAAAATGGGAAACAATCGTTACTGGGCCGAGAAACAGCGATCAAGTTGAACGTTTTAGCATTAGGATTACAAGTCAACCGAGCTAAGTGCATTACCCCGTTTCCCAAGTGGAAAGGAGTAACAGTCAAGTTATTAATTGACCCTAGCATTAGGCCCATACAACAGCCAATGCGACGTATACCGGTTGCCATCAAAGCTAAGGTACTGTTCAAACTAGAGGAAGCTTTAAGCAGTGACATAATAGAGCCAGTGGTCGGTCACAGCCCTTGGATCTCGCCTATCGTAAGAGTATCGTGCTTAGATATGCGGATGGCTAATCGAGCGGTGATGAGGGAAAACTACCCACTGCCTACCTTTGACTCATTTATGACAAAGTTGAAGGATGCTACATACTTTTCGCGGCTCGACTTGAAAGATGCATATCATCAATTAGAATTGGATGAGGCAAGCCGGCAGATAGCCACATTTATAACCCCTTATTATATAAGGGGTTTGTTACGCTACAAACGATTAATGTTTGGGATAAATTCAGCCCCCAAGATATTCCAACGACGGCTTGAAGAATTATTGGCACCATGCTCCAACGTTCTTAATTATATCGATGATGTCATCATATTTGGATCAAATGAAGATGAGCATGACGAGACGTTCAGGAAAGTCCGGCAAATATTCAAGAACAATAATGTGGTACTGAATGACTCAAAATGTGTTTGGAAAACACACCGTTTAAAATTTTTAGGCCACATTCTATCCGACAAGGGAATCAGTGTTGACCTCGAAAAAGTAGATGCCATCACTTCATTCCGAGACCCGAGAAATAAGGAGGAGACGAGAAGCTTCTTAGGACTGGTCACTTACGTCGGGAAGTTTATTCCGGATCTAGCCGATCGCACAGAACCGTTAAGGAAATTGTTGGGAAAAGACACCAAATTTTTCTGGGGCCCCAAAGAGAAAGAAGCGTTCAACGATTTGAAAACTCGCCTGGCTGAAATACCCGGACTTTCATACTTCAATGTAAAACATCGAACACGTCTCATTGCTGATGCAAGCCCGGTGGCGCTGGGAGCAGTACTGCTACAATTCACGGAACGAGGCGAACCCCAGATCATTTCTTTTGCCAGCCGAAGTTTGTCAGATGTGGAGAAGCGGTACTCACAAACCGAAAAAGAAAGCTTGGCACTGGTATGGGCGGTAGAAAAATTTTATTACTACTTAGCCGGTATAGAGTTTGAATTAGTTACCGACCACAAGCCACTCGAAACAATATTTAAGCCATCGTCAAAACCACCAGCTCGCATCGAAAGGTGGCTTTTACGACTACAGATTTATAAATTCAAGGTTATTTATAAAGCTGGGAAGGAAAACATCTCAGACACTTTGTCTCGTCTGTGTAAAATATCATCGACAAAGGAGGAGCAATATCATCATCATCAGGAGCCGAATATAGCATTTTTCGTATACTGGAGGGCTCAATTCCTAAGTCAATGAGCATATCGGAAATAGCAGAGAAAAGCATCCTTGATGAAGAAATTGTGGATGCCATTACTTGTTTGCAAGATGATTCATGGACTTCCGCCGCATCAAATAACCTCTACTGGTTCCGATTTGAGCTTTCCACAATCGGGAACATCCTATTGAGAGGAAACCTTTTAATCATCCCGACTTCTCTGCAGGAAAAGGTGCTAGAGCTAGCCCATGAAGGCCATCCAGGCGAATCCGCAATGAAGCGTCGGCTACGCTCCAAGGTTTGGTGGCCTGGCATAGATCGTGCGGCTGAAAAGTTTGTAAAGTCCTGCAGAGATTGCCTTCTGGTCGCGCAAGCAAAAACTCCAGCACCGATTAGTAGAACACCGTTTCCAACGGGTCCTTGGATATGCGTGGCTTCCGATTTGTTGGGTCCTTTGCCAAATGGCGAATTCGTACTCGTTTTCATTGATTATTACTCGCGATACTTGGAGTTTAAGTTCTTGCGTTCGATAACATCAACGACCATTATCGATGTAATGAAAGAAATTTTCTGCAGACTTGGTTTCCCCGAATACTTACGGACGGACAATGGACGGCCGTACATCAGTAGTGAGTTTAAAGAATATTGCAAGGTTTGTGGCATAGAGCAGATTAGAGCTCCGCCTTACTGGCCTCAGGCAAATGGTGAGGTTGAAAATATAAATAGATCGCTAGTAATGCGATTAAAGATCGCATATCAACACAAAAATTACTATAAAGAGGAGATACAAAAATTTGTGTTGATGTACAATGTAACCCCACATAGTAGCACAGGTACAGCTCCTACGCGGTTGATGTTTAACAGGCTGATCCGTGATAAGGTGCCAGGGATTCAGGATTTAGGCGCGGAAGTATTAGACTCAGCAGAACGAGACCAAGACTGCATTGAAAAACAGAACGGGAAAGAATCAGCTGATAAAAAGCGAGGGGCGAAGGAAATTGATATACAATTGATATACAATTGATATATATATACAATTTATGAGTCTCGGTGAAAGTTTTACCGAGTTTAAAACAAAACTTAATAACCGCTCTGTAACGAACGCGTACAGTAGTCATAAAGTTAGGTACAGTAAACTGTCCCTAACACTGCACGGGTGGTCTCTACCGTGCCCCTCTGTCTACTTGGGGGACGGCTTGGCTCAGTCGAACGGGGCGTGGGTATGGGCACGGCAAACTAGACTGTGTACGTTACGGAAATTTGTCGTAGACAGAGATAAGGAAGTGGGAAAAGGAAAGTGGTAGGAGTCGGCCGATCCTTGGGTGGTTTATACTACTGACCCTATTGAATGAAAGACTAGATGTTATTGTCCTTCGTCTATACCCTCCCTTCCATGTAGACGTTACACTAAACAGTGTGGTCTACCCATATTCAACTGCCATGGTTGACCCGAAGTGCTCTAAATAAAAAGAATTATCTCATGTTCATTATATACAATTAGATATAATCAAAAATAAGGAAATAAGGAAATAATATAATCCATAGAAAAATACAATTTATAATAAAAGATACAATTTAAGGAAAATTCAATTTAAACTAATATTCAAATGGCAAAGTAAGGATAATGGCATGGATTTCCCATTGTATTCAAATTCGGCAATTACTTGTTTACTCACTCAGCTTTTCCGACTCTGCATCGATCGTTGGGCCCAAGAGGATGAGGTGCTTTTCGCTGTTTACTTCATTAAAAAGAGAAAGAATACATTGGGAAAATACCTGACCACTATTTCTGATTTTATCTGCTTATGAAAACTACTTAAAATAAGGTCCTAGGCTAAATACTTCATACTCCTTGGAGTTTACATTTAGGCAATATATAGAAAATTAAGGATTTATAGAATTAAATTAAAGATAATTATACATGATTTTAATTGCGGGTGGGATTCGATACTAATTTGGCGCAGCTATCGAGGTTCGCCTTGGAAATATTTTTTGTGCAATTAAATATTGCAATTGAATATGAATATATTAAATATACAAATGCTCGCAGGCAAGGTTAATGTTTTTCGCACTGTGTAATACTGGCATGTGGTCTATTCAGGCTCACAAAAGAAATTCGTCAAAAAATACGGAACTTTCACTAATAAGTGGCTGGCTGCACGCTGAAGCACAAGAAATAAACAAAACCGAACTGCAGCGGCAACAGTTATTTGTTGTTGTGAATGTTCTTATTTTTCCTCTACATCCTGATCCTCCCTAATGCACGCTACTTGGGGCTTCTCGATCGCTGGTTACATAACTCGACGGTCCATGCGAAGATCACGATGCTAAAGGTGTCCCATTTATTCCATGTTGGGGGGGTTACTGGGGTTCTACTGGTTCAGCTCGTCCTACGCCCGATCCAATGGCCAAATTCCAAATGCAAAGCCTATCAGGCTGCACCTGGTCGGAATCGACGCACACTGTGCCCCCTGACAAAGAATTGGTCAGGTTGGCGTATTGGAATTATTTAAACACTGTCTCACCTAGTAAATTTAGTCCAACACGATCAATAACTATTGTATTTAATTTTATTTTAGGCCGAATGCCTTCGTTGCACAAGTGTTTTCCTCCTTTAATTAATCACCACACGTGTTTGTCCAATTTTCCTATCACTTTTGGAATATGCGGATTTAAACTTCTTACTCGGCCAAAGATCAGGAAAGAATAAATGCAAAGAACTTCTACGAGCTGCAGCATACCCATGCTTCCATGAAACTGCCCTACCTAACGGAGTAATCACCTGATTTTCTACCTACTTTTGGTCCGTTCATGCAAGTGTGGGGGGTACAGTATTGGATGGGTACAGTCGAGCAACGAAATATTGGCCTACCTATATATTTGTTTTGGTTTTGGAATGAGGTGCACACTACACACCCCTCCCCTACAGTTTGAATCGAGGGAAAACACCCTTGCATTTAAACTGGATAACACTAGGAGAGTGCACCATTACCAAATATCCTTGGCATGATATTTACCTATTTCCTTGCCATTCATGTCCTCCAACAAGTAACAAGATTGGCCTAACTTTTTTTTGATTCGGGCTCTCATACCAACTGGAGCAAGCTTGGCGTTAAAATTATCAGCAGCTTTGCTTAATAAAAAGTTTCTTTTGGTAACAATTTGCCCTTCCTCAAAAGTTCGAGGTCGGCATCTCAGATCATAGCTACGCTTGTTTCGTTCGTAGGCTTTCGAAACATACTTTTCGATGCTCGATCTGATTTGCTGAAATTCGTCAGATCTGGGTAATCTAGCACTGCCTTCGGATAGGAGGTTTAGATTTCGCAATAATTTAAAATCATGGCCGTGACTAAGCATGTGCTGGCCGAAAACTGCAAAATAAGGTGAAATTCCTATGGATTGGTGGATGGAATTTCTAAGCGCGGCGTTTATGCTGCTCAAAAAGGTATCCCATTCGCGTTGGTCTGCCTTGATATATGCTCTAAGGGCTGCGTTTATTGACCTGTTTACGCGCTCTGCTGCGTTAGATTGTGGGGCGTATACACCTGTAAAGATTTGTTGCACACCATATTTAGAAAGGAAGTCAGCTAGTTCGCGACTCTTAAATTGAGTACCGTTATCGCTGACGATAGTTTCGGGTACTCCAAAACATGTAAATATGTCCTCTTTTAGGATGTCTATGACTACCCTTGACGCGAACTTTTTGACTGCTTTCAAAAATGTAAATTTTGAGAAGTGGTCGAGGATAGTCAGTATTCCTATGTTACCTTTCTTTGTTCGTGGAAATGGTCCTATAAAATCTAAGTATAGACGTTGGAACGGTCGTTCAGATGTCACTTTAGCTCCCATTGGTGGTTTTAAAGGTCGATTCGGCACTTTAGTAGTTTGACACACCTGGCAATTTTTGATATAATTCCTAACATCTGCTACCATATTGGGCCAATAGAATCTTCGCCGGATTTGGTCTAAGCATTTGGCGATGCCGCAATGAGCTGAAGCTGGCTGATCGTGTGCTGCATATATTACTCTGACTCGCAGTGAATTGGGAACTAAAAGTTTCCATCGATCATCAACATGGCCGTTTTCCGAAAGCTCCGTTCGATGATAAATATAACCATCAATAACCTGATAATCTGGCAAATCGGCGTTCTTGAATTTCTCTATTAATGAAGTATATTCGGATGACTTGAATGCTTCTGAGTCCAGGTCGATTTGTGGAAGAGTTTCATACTCCAGAGCGGAGTTTGTATCTGCAGCTGAACTTTCATAAGTTCGGGAAAGAGCGTCTGCCACAACATTCTCGCTTCCTTTGCGATGAACAATTGTGAAACCGTACCCTTGGAGTTTGATAGCCCATCTGGCCAATCGCCCATTCAAGTCGGATTGGTTCATGAGCCACTTTAGGCTTGCATGATCTGTGACTACCTCAAACACATGTCCTTCGATATACATTCGGAATTTCTGAATTGCTAAAACTACTGCTAGGCATTCTAGTTCTGTCACGGTGTAATTGCGCTGAGCTTTATTTAGTTTCCTTGACATATATGCTATGGGGCGTTCACATCCTAAGTCATCTTTTTGGGCTAGAACAGCTCCTACACCATATGAAGATGCGTCACACTGCACTATGAATGGCTTATCATAGTCTGGATGACTCAAAAATGGAGCAGAGCACAGCTGCTTTTTGATTTCTTCGAAAGCTGCTTGGGCCATGGGATTCCATTGCAATAGTTTTCCTCTTAGAAGTTCGGTCAAGGGAAATATGATTGTGGAATAGTTTGGAATGAAACGTTGGTACCAACGTTGGTCTGTGGAATCGGGAATTCTTTAACAGCGGATAATTTGTCTGGGTTTACTCGTAAGCTACCTTCCCCAACTATATAACCCAGGTAGTCTACCTGTTTAAGACAAAACTGGCTTTTGTTTATGTTGATAGTGAGTCCTGCCTTACGTAATTGGGTGGCTACTTCGGATAAGTGCAGCAAGTGGGATTCAAAACTATCTGATAGGATCAACAAATCATCTAAATAAACTAATACGTTCTGCTTAAGATTGTACGGAATTACCAGATCCATTAACCTACACATTGTTTGAGGTGCGTTCGTCAATCCGAATGGCATCCGTTTAAATTGGTACAATGGTCTGTTCGGTATGGTGAAAGCTGTTTTTGCTCGAGAATCTTTGTCGAGGCATATTTGCCAAAAGGCGTCTTTAAGATCAATCTTAGAGATGCAGTGAACCGGTGGGAGACGGCTGAGGAGTCCTTCCATAATAGGAATAGGATAGGCATCCCTCACGGTTACTGAGTTAAGTTTTCGAGCGTCCAAGCACAAACGTACTTTGCCTGGCTTGACGTGAAGCATAACTGGTGAAGACCATGGTGAACTTGGCGCTTCTTCAATTACGTCCATTTCAAGCATGCGATCTATTTCGTCACACAGCAATTTCTCTCTAGCGGGAGAAATGGGGTAGAATCGTTGTTTGATTGGTTTTGCGTCAGCGACTTCAATGTTGTGTTCGATCAAGGAGGTGTATCCTAGTCCTTCTTTTTCAAATGACGGAAAAGAATGGATAACTGTCTTTAGTTGTGCCTGCTGCTTGAGACTTAGAGGCGGTTGCAAGGAATCTTGTACGGAAATTTCATTTAGATTACTGGAATGTAAAATGGATATTCCAAATCGTTTCCAAAAATCTATTCCGCAGATCACGTCTTGCTTAATTGAAGGAACTACTAAAAGTGTGAAATCGGCTGATATGGAGTTGTACGTTAAAGGAAGTTTAATGAGACCTGAAACGGACTGTGATTGTCCATCTGCGGTTCGAACTACACCTTTTGTATTACTAGGAAAAGGGTTTCGCGATAGAACTTGTTGTGCTAAGCTTCCTCCTATAACGCTTTTGTTAGCTCCGCTGTCTAGCAGGGCTAAAAATTCCTTTCCGAAAACGGTAAGTGTGGTGAATGGTCGTATGTCTTCCCCATTTCGTACAATAGATGAAATGGTAAAGCTTCGCAAACTCTTCTTTTGGTTCCAAAAATCGCGTATACGTTGAGATGATCTTGCTCTTCCTGCAGAAGAATATGGATTACTAAATATTTCTTTTTTACGTTGTTGGTATTCTTTGAGGCGGATATGGTAAGGCTTAATTGGTCTTGAAACTGTAGAACTGATTTGTGGACTATTGGCACTGGAATGAGTATCTATTGGGTCCGAGGCTATTGGCGGATATCCCCTCTCGGATTGCGGCGGACATCCCTGGCGGAGTTTTCCGAATTCGCGTTGCATTTCTGGCAGCTCGGCTTGTACGTATCAAGCAAACCGCAACCATAGCAGAAAATTCGCCGTGGCTTAAGGCAATCATGATACCGATGACCTAATTCCTCGCAATTCCAGCATTTTATTTTCTCAGGTGATCTAATGGCCAAAACCTCATCTGGAAATTCCTCTTCGATCTCGACGGAAATTTCTTCAGAGTCTTGTTGGGCACTCAGTGCTTCCACAAAATTCTTACGCATGACGGGTCGGGTCGTTGACCGCATTCGAAAGCTACGATAAAATTCTTCGTGCCTATGGCACTCCTTTCGCAGACTAGCTAAATCTGGGGTGTCTACATGTAGTAGTTCTAGTTTAAGGTCTGACCTTAGGTTGTTCCTAACCTCGATAGCGATGTCGCCATCTGACATTGGTTCGCGCAATGAATCGGATATTGATAAGATGGAGTCAAGGAATTCATCAAAACTCTCGTTCGCTCCTTGCTTTCTGCGTCTAATAGCATTTTTAATATCTCGGTCTGATCTCTGATCCTGGTATCTTTCCTGCAAGTGACTGCACAATTCGTACCAATTCATGTGTTCGGATGTTTATGGATACGCCAATAGAATGAGAGTGCTGGTCCAGCAAATAGAAGATGAGCAAACTGACTTAGCAAAGGAAAATTACCATTAAGACACTGAGAAGTTAAACAGTTGACTCGGTAAATAAAATCTTCAATTGGAAGGTCGTTGGTCGTACCACTGAACTTGATACGCCAATTGGAAATGACGTTAGAAATCCTATCTGGTTGCTCTAGTGAAATATCACTTGACCTGCTATTTGGTGGTCGAACTCGTTGGCTGTTGTTGCGCGCATTGCTAGAGTTACTGACTCGTGGTAATGGAGGTGCTAATTCGTTATCCCATTCAAGTTGGGGTTCTTCTCGCTGGTCTCGAGAGAATAAATTCAAATTCCTAATCGCTGTAGTTATTTGGTCTCCAATGGAGGCTGTAATACTTGCTCTATAGCTTTCCATTGAGCTGGATATAATTTGCTGAATACGTTCCTCTTGCATAGAGTTTTGTTCCCTAGAAATCCTATCCTGTACGGTCTCGCGTCTGGGGTTCGAGCTAACTGCTCTAGTTCTCTGATTATTTGTAATTGGGTTGTTAGAAAGCTGTGATCTAGTATTCATACGAGATCTTGGAATGGCTCCGGAATGATTTGGGTTAGAATCCTGGTCAGTCTGTAAGATACTTGGCATTCTACGCTCAAAAGGAGTACATTGTCTATCTATCATCAAAGCTCGCGGACAGCTTTGCCTGCAATTTGGACAGGTATCGTTTGTTTCAAGCCATTCTAACAGACATGCTTTGTGAAACTTATGCTTGCATGGGGTTTCCATAATGCTATCACTAGGGTTCGTGTCATTACAAATGGTACATAGCACCTGACTCTCCAACGGAGTGGCTGCTATGTTTTCGGTACTTCTCCTAACAGACATCTTCACGCAAGATATAATAACGGAAATTGGCGATAATAAACTTAATCAAGATTCAAGACGTAAATAATATGATCGATAATAATTTTTAGAGGCTTACCTTCGGTTCTCACATGGCATTGATTAGTAAGTTATAGGGCAGTAGAGATATATTTTAAACTAAGTGCAATACAAAAAATATACGAGAAGTAGAGGAGGACTATTTCGATATGAACCAAATATAGACAATCTCACTCTTGTTTTCCAAATGAAAGAGAAAGAGAAACTAGACTGACATGGTATAAAATCGAATTAGGCTCAATATTAAAAATCCTATGCCTGTCCCAGTCACCTTTTTATTTGGATTCGATTGAAATCCGTATTCCTTGCGTACTGTATATCCACGGTCAGTGTCCGATATCCTCAGAGTCACAATAATCCACTGGTCTACATACACAAGCGCTGCTCTATTTTAAATATCAAATTTGGGAAGTGGCCAAAAGAAAGGAAAAGTGAAAATTGTCTGGGCATTCGCTTGGCATTATCAGTAGTCATAAAGTTAGGTACAGTAAACTGTCCCTAACACTGCACGGGTGGTCTCTACCGTGCCCCTCTGTCTACTTGGGGGACGGCTTGGCTCAGTCGAACGGGGCGTGGGTATGGGCACGGCAATCCTTGGGTGGTTTATACTACTGACCCTATTGAATGAAAGACTAGATGTTATTGTCCTTCGTCTATACCCTCCCTTCCATGTAGACGTTACACTAAACAGTGTGGTCTACCCATATTCAACTGCCATGGTTGACCCGAAGTGCTCTAAATAAAAAGAATTATCTCATGTTCATTATATACAATTAGATATAATCAAAAATAAGGAAATAAGGAAATAATATAATCCATAGAAAAATACAATTTATAATAAAAGATACAATTTAAGGAAAATTCAATTTAAACTAATATTCAAATGGCAAAGTAAGGATAATGGCATGGATTTCCTATTGTATTCAAATTCGGCAATTACTTGTTTACTCACTCAGCTTTTCCGACTCTGCATCGATCGTTGGGCCCAAGAGGATGAGGTGCTTTTCGCTGTTTACTTCATTAAAAAGAGAAAGAATACATTGGGAAAATACCTGACCACTATTTCTGATTTTATCTGCTTATGAAAACTACTTAAAATAAGGTCCTAGGCTAAATACTTCATACTCCTTGGAGTTTACATTTAGGCAATATATAGAAAATTAAGGATTTATAGAATTAAATTAAAGATAATTATACATGATTTTAATTGCGGGTGGGATTCGATACTAATTTGGCGCAGCTATCGAGGTTCGCCTTGGAAATATTTTTTGTGCAATTAAATATTGCAATTGAATATGAATATATTAAATATACAAATGCTCGCAGGCAAGGTTAATGTTTTTCGCACTGTGTAATACTGGCATGTGGTCTATTCAGGCTCACAAAAGAAATTCGTCAAAAAATACGGAACTTTCACTAATAAGTGGCTGGCTGCACGCTGAAGCACAAGAAATAAACAAAACCGAACTGCAGCGGCAACAGTTATTTGTTGTTGTGAATGTTCTTATTTTTCCTCTACATCCTGATCCTCCCTAATGCACGCTACTTGGGGCTTCTCGATCGCTGGTTACATAACTCGACGGTCCATGCGAAGATCACGATGCTAAAGGTGTCCCATTTATTCCATGTTGGGGGGGTTACTGGGGTTCTACTGGTTCAGCTCGTCCTACGCCCGATCCAATGGCCAAATTCCAAATGCAAAGCCTATCAGGCTGCACCTGGTCGGAATCGAAGCACACTGTGCCCCCTGACAAAGAATTGGTCAGGTTGGCGTATTGGAATTATTTAAACACTGTCTCACCTAGTAAATTTAGTCCAACACGATCAATAACTATTGT
The DNA here is from genome assembly GCA_018153455.1 of Drosophila parabipectinata. Lineage (NCBI taxonomy): Eukaryota > Metazoa > Arthropoda > Insecta > Diptera > Drosophilidae > Drosophila > Drosophila parabipectinata. Next base: position 549,906 of record JAECYA010000402.1, on the reverse strand, counting down.
ATTTAATTTTATTTTAGGCCGAATGCCTTCGTTGCACAAGTGTTTTCCTCCTTTAATTAATCACCACACGTGTTTGTCCAATTTTCCTATCACTTTTGGAATATGCGGATTTAAACTTCTTACTCGGCCAAAGATCAGGAAAGAATAAATGCAAAGAACTTCTACGAGCTGCAGCATACCCATGCTTCCATGAAACTGCCCTACCTAACGGAGTAATCGCCTGATTTTCTACCTACTTTTGGTCCGTTCATGCAAGTGTGGGGGGGGGAATTGCACATGCATATGCAATTCTGTTCCCATCTATTGGATGGGTACAGTCGAGCAACGAAATATTGGCCTACCTATATATTTGTTTTGGTTTTGGAATGAGGTGCACACTACAGCTCTTTGCTCCATGATTTTTCGTCGAACAACTAACACAAGGTACTGTCACTTAAAACGCAATAATTCCAATTCCACTGTTCCAAATGTCTTGATATTTGGAGGGAAAATCGGTGAATAATGTACTTTCAAACGCATATACTCACACAAAGATGGCGGCACCAGAAAATGCCCTTTTTGAAAAGTTCGGAAACTTTTGACACACACCTTGTAGGAGTAGGTGATATGGTCCTAATAAAAAATGTTATGTTTCCACATAAGCTAACACCAAACTTCGACCCTACAGAATACGATGTCATAGAGAGAAAAGGAAACATAGCTGTAGTGTCGAGTGATGGTAAACGCTTAACCCGGAATATTAGCCACTTAAAGAAGATACCAATAAGGAGCCCGTCGGACAGTATCTCCAATCCTGATTCTTTTTCACAGGTACAGGTGACTCCACCAGAAGACTTGACAAACACAGAACAAACGGAACACCAGCCAGCACAGACAGCTGGGATGAAGCTACCAAGCTTGGACCAGGGAGTGAAATTAAAGCTGATAAAAAAAGGAGGGATGTGGGAACCGGCAGCGAAGAGCGAGAGCGACAGCGGTAGCAACGACGTCAGCGCCGACGTCAACGATTGACTCTTCTGCTCTTTATATTATGTGCTAGTGGTTTAAGACGTACGGCCGATGGACCAACATCGCCGGTCCGAAAATAAATTATAAAGTTTACAGAAACCAGCCACCAGGCTTAATACAGTTCTCTTCATCACGATCAATTAGAGGCCACCATACCTTGGATCGCAGACGCCTTTTCATAGCTGACTCTTCCGGGTGTCCTTCGTGAGCCAGCTCAAGCACTTGGTTCTGAAGTGATTGAGGAATAACAATTCGGTTACCTCGCAAAAGAAGGGATCCTATTGCTCAAATCGAAATGGGTACAGCAGTTTTAGGGATCCTGGTTTCCATGAGTCGCACTCCAGACAGGCCTTCGCATCGATAATTTCTTCGTCCTTTACCGAATGCTTTTCAATTTCCGAGATAGTCATTGATTGGGGATTGCTGTTCTCGATCACTTGTAATATGCTACAATCCATTTCTTTTTCACCAGAGTCGGATGCTGATAACGGACAAAGTCGGGATATTCTCTTTTCCCGCTTTGTAGACTACTTTAAAATCAAAGGACTGTAACCGTAGCAACCATCTTTCTATGGAGGTCTCGATGTCCGATTAAAAATGGCCTCCAACGGTTTGTGATCTTTCACTAGCTCGAATTGAAGTCCTGCTAAGTAAAAGTAAAATTTCTCAACAGCCCAGACTAGAGCCAGACTTTCTTTCTCCGTTTGAGAATAACGTCTCTCAACGTCCGACAAAGCTTTACCAGCGAATAAAATAATTAAGGGGTCCACACTTACAGAGAACTGCAACAGTACCGCTCCCAGTGCTACAGGACTGGCATCTGCTATTAGGCGAGTTCGATTTAGCGGGTTGAAGTATGCGACGTTTGGTACTTTTTCCAGTCGATCCTTTAAGTTCCGAAAAGCATCTCTTTCTGTTTCGCCCCAGCTGAATTTCGAGTCCTTCCTCAGTAATTTTCTCAGCGGATCCGTTTAATCTGCCAGGTCTGGGATAAATTTTCCAACGTAGTCACCAAACCTAGGAAACTCCGAGTCTTTTCCTTGTTAAGTGATTCTCGAAACATTCTAATCACATTAATTTTATCCGGGTCCACTTCGATTCCCTCATCAGAAATAATATGACCAAGGAACTTGAGTTTGTTTGTTTTCCAAAAGCACTTCTGATCGTTAAGTAAAACGCCGCATTCTTTAAATGTGTTACAAACCTCTCTTACAGTCTTGTCATGTTCTTCTTCGCTAGCTCCAAAGATTATTACATCGTCAATATAATTCATGACATTAGTAAAAGGTGCTAATAGCTGCTCGAGGTGACGTTGGAAAATTTCTGGAGCAGAGTTAATTCCGAACATCAGCCGCTTGTACCGAAAGACTCCTTGTACCGAAAGATAAAAGACTCAATGTTCGGTAGTGGATAATTTTCTCGACGAATGGCCTTATTCGCACGACGCATATCAATGCACAGCCGAATATCGCCGTTTTCCTTAAAAGCCAGGATAATGGGGAAAATCCACGAGCTTGGACCTGTAATGATTCGATGATGTCCCGACTTAAACTCTCTTCCAGCTTAGCGGCAACTTTTTCGTCGAGTGCCACCAGGATTCTTCGAACCGGCTGCTGAACTGGAATGACTTGATGGTCAATCCATAGTTTTATTTTAACCCCTTTCCATTTAGGGAATGGTGTGGTCATTTCCACTCGATTGACATCTAGACCTAGCCGAGAACGTTCAGCTTAATGGCGGCCTCTCGACCCAATAGCGACTGCCGCCTACTTTTAATTACGAAAAATGTTGCAATCACCTCGACATTCGGCACAGCTGATATCGGCGCTTCAAAAACGTAAATTACTTCAAGTAATTGTTCAGAAGCATATCCTCGAAATTGTTTCTGAGAATGCGATCTAATGTTGAAGATTGCTGTAGGTTCCTTGTTAATCCTTGCCCAATCTGATTGACTAATAAGGTTAAATTTCAATCCAGAGTCAATAACGAGAGCAATGTTGTAACCCCCTATTTGGCAGTTTATGAGTTCTTCTTCTTCGTCGCTGTAGATCTGAAAACAATTCGCACATTCCTTCTTCCGTTTGGGATCAGCGCTCTCATCTTCCACACAACGAATATCATTTCGGCGGCGCTTCCTATTTTCGTGTTTCGGCTGAGCATATTGTGTTGTTCTGCATTGTCGTGCAAAATGACCTATCTTGGAACATTTGTTACATTTAGTTGCTCGGGCCCCATTTGCATGCCCCATTCGACCACATCTCGAACACTCCAGATTTGGCCTTATTTTCCGAGTAGTAATTTTATTGATTGAATCGCTGGTGATAGGTTTCGTCAGCATGGCTTCAGATTGTTTGCTTATTTGTTTCTCGACCTGGCACGCTTCAATAACTTCGTCCAAGGTGTATTCCTTACCCAAGAGTTTCTTCTTTAGCTCCAGCGGCGCCCACGAATCAACTTTTTTGTCTTTTAGGCAGATTTTCTCAATCTCCACTTTAGATTGGCCGAAAGAACATTTTTACATTTGTTGTCTTAGTCGTAAAATAAACTTTGAGAAATTCTCTGACTCATGTGGTGATATACTTCGAAATAGATGCCTTTCAAACGTTGAATTTTGTTTCGGCGAAAAGTAGGCATTTAATTTCTCGACCAAAAGATGTCGACCTCCCGGTTTTTGTCATCCTCTACCAGTGCACCCGGTAACGAGAACGCGACAGCTAGCAATTGTACCCCACCTACGTGAAGGAGTTTAGTTCTCTTCATTTTGGGTGACGCGATCTGCTCAGCCTCCATCGAGATAGTGAACGCTCTAAACCATTTCTCCCATTCATTTCGAAGGACCGATTTCTCAATTGCTTCACATAGGAAAGGTTTTAAATAATTTTCCGCCATCCTGAGGTCGTGCGTTTAAGTTTGCTAGATTTTAGACAACGAAACCAAATTTCATTTTAGACTTGAAATTCTGGGCTTGTTTTAACGCAGCATCTCTTTTCTTCCGCACAGCCTTTACTAAAAATTGTTCTTTTGGGTTGTTTACACGCAGCCTCTTTCGACTTGTATTTACACGCAGTCGATTTATCATACAGCTTACGGAAAACAAAACTCTTCCGCACAGCCTTTCCTATGCACGTTTTCACCTGCGTACATACATAGTTACACATGCATACACATGCGGCTTGCAAAAATGTAACTCTTTCACTCAGCCCTTTTTTTTCAGAGTCAATTTCTCTTAAGTTATCTGGCTTGTTTAAAACTCAGCCTCTATGGTTTTTTTTTTCTTTTAACTTCGTAATTTGGTTTTGCGCTGAACTTTACAAGTTTAACAATTACCAATCTCATTTATGTTATGCATTATGGTTCTTCTTTCCGTTCCCCCTTTTTTTTTGGGATGGCACTGCCATACGCAGTTTTTCGTTTTACATACATACATACATACGTATGTACGTTTAAATTAGATTAATTATAGCTATATCTTGTATATATTTTTTTGAAAACAGTTTAGCCTCGTCGCCAATGTAGTAACCCGTAAGTTCCCCCTCAATAAGGACAGGTTATTTCCACTTTAGGTAATAGATCAATTGATTTATTTAAGTAATAATCGCGTCGCATCTGCTCCGCACGCTCGGTCAATTACAACTAACTCTCCCTCTGCTCTGTCACTCCGCTTGCGCCCTCCTTGCCATTCTCGCCGCTCTCCAGCATGACATCGCCGCTCATTGCCGGCTCCCACAATCTATAAACACAATTGAAGCAGCTACGGATTCGTTTTACGAAATAATTCATAATGCCTTGAACATATTTGTTCCGGAAGTCCCAGTATCATTGTCTACAAAACCACCTTGGTATAATAAACACCTTTCTCGTCTTAAGAACAGGAAATCCAGAGCTTACAAAAAGTTTCTTAAGTCAGGATCGTTGTGCTATCAGTCAAACTTTCTTTATGTTCGCAACCAGTTTATTATTCTCAATGATCAACTTTATAAGCAGTATATCAGGAATTGTAAGGTAAACTTTCGTAATGATCCAAGCTCCTTCTACTCTTTTGTCAATATGAAACGTAAATCAAATCTTTTTCCTCCTTCCCTATCATATAAAAATATTTCACATTCTTCTGAGCAAGGTATTGCTAATCTCTTTGCGTCATTTTTTCAAACCATTTATTCGTCCGATTCATATAACCACAATTCTTCTTATCCTTATAAATTGCCACATATAAACAACATTTACTTTTCAAAATTTCGAATTCAGGATCTGTTCGAAGCTCTTTCAACAATAGATATATCATTTTCTGCTGGTCCTGACAATGTTCCTAGCTGTGTTCTAAGGTACTGTTCTGATATCCTTTGCAATCCCTTCACTATCTTATTCAACTTATCCTTGGAGCTGGCATGTCTTCCCAAGAGATGGAATGAATCTCACTTCACAGCATGGTTTTGTCAAGCATCGCTCTACCACAACTAACCTTCTTGAATAACCACAATTCTTCTTATCCTTATAAATTACCACATATAAACAACATTTACTTTTCAAAATTTCGAATTCAGGATCTGTACGAAGCTCTTTCAACAATAGATATAGCATTTTCTGCTGGTCCTGATAATGTTCCTAGCTGTGTTCTAAGGTACTGTTCTGATATCCTTTGCCATTCTCTCACTATCTTATTCAACTTATCCTTAGAGCTGACATGTCTTCCCAAAAGATGTAATGAATCTTTTATTATTCCGCTTCATAAGAGAGGCACTTATTAAGAACTACCGGGGGATTGCTAAGCTATCTGCGATTTCCAAACTGCTTGAGAAAACTGGTTACGTTTCAACTGCAACATTTTTCTAAAAGCATTATTTCCACTTCACAGCATGGTTTTGTCAAGCATCGCTCTACCACAACTAAACTTCTTGAATTAACTTCGTTTATCCACAGAGGTTTTCTGAGCCACATGCAAACTGACACTGGTATACACTGACTTTAGCAAAGCGTTTGACTCTGTGAACCACCATCTCCTCCTTCATAAACTGTGTCTTATGGGGTTTTCTCCACATATAGTACAGTGGTTGACCTCTTATCTATCGAACCGCACGCAGCGTGTTTTTTTTAAAAACAGTTCATCACAGATTATAAACGTTTCATCTGGTGTCCCACAAGGTAGTCACTTAGGACCTCTTCTGTTTGTTCTTTTTGTCAACGATTTACCTGTAATCTATGTTGTAGTGTTGTAAACTATGCTACTACATTTATGTATGCTGATGATGTCAAGTTATGTCTTTCTTTCTCAGACCATTTCCTTCATAGACAACTGAAATTAGACCTTAACGAAGTCTTCTTGTGGTGCTCAAACAATCTCCTTTTACTTAACTGCTCTAAGTGTAAGGTTATGACGTTCAATCGCAGTGTGCCTCACATCGTTTCGTACTCTCTTGGGAATAACGTCTTAGATCGTGTTTCCCTAATTAACGATCTTGGAGTCATTTTTGACAATAAGTTGTCCTTCAACGAACACATATAACTAACAGTTAATAAAGCCAGAGGTGTGCTAGCTTTTAGCAAACGTTAGTCTAAAGAATTTAATGATCCTTTCAAAACTAAAACTCTATATGTATCGTTGGATCGTCCTATCTTGGAATACTGTTCTAGCGTTTGGAGTCCGCAATACTTTTTTCACCAAAGGAGGATTGAATCTGTGCAAAAGCACTTTCTGCTATTTGTGTTAAAAAGCTTAAACTGGGATACTGCTACTTGCCTCCCGTCGTATCATTGCCGGTTAAAACTTTTAAACCTACCTCCTTTAAAAGAGCGCCGTACTTGTGCTGGGGTTATGCTACTACATGTGCTTATTCTTGGAAAAGTTGGCTCACAAGTTCTTCTTGAAAAATTAATGTTCTCTGTTCCTAATAGAGTAACTAGATCCTTCCGAGCCCTTTGGTTACCAATTTCTAGGTCTAATTTTGGTGAACACGATCCATTCCGCGTTATTTGTAAAAATTATAAGTCATTGTCCCATTTATTATCCCCTGAACTATCCCTAGATGGAATTAAATCCAAAATGATGGAATATCTTTTAACTTTATTTATCAATACTTTTATTTATAATAATCTAGATTCCAGAATAACAGATCATCGTTAATAAATAAATAAAAAATAAAAAAAAACCTTTAGTTTTCGTTTTGGTTTTTATTTAAACAATTAACTGTTTCTATTCCTTTATTAATGGCATCAATTACTTTATTTAATTCGTTGATCTGTATACTATTTTCAGACAAATTATCAGTTTTTGATTCTAATTCTTCCCTATCTTGTTGATCCAACATGCCAAAATAAATATTTATAAAAGGTACCTACGAAATTTGCGAGTCCTCTTTTGTTTCGTTGAGCAGTTTTGATTCCGTTCATTTCTCTTTTTAATTTTTCTTTTAGATATTGAATTTGATCCAAATGTTCAAATTCGCGTGTTTGTTCCATTAGATTTTTATAAGTTTTTTCAGTTTTAGTTAAATTGACTGTGAGACAATGATATTCATAATTAGTGGGCAGATCTATGTTACCTGTTTGGAAAATTAGGTATCCATTTTTTGCTTGGATTGGATTGATATCTATGTTCTGACACACGGCGTGATATATAAGACATAATAAAGTTATTATATAAAAGATAATTTTATTAAGCTGGGTTGTCTTCCGTTGGAAATCTGGAATTATTATATTTGCTGGTATTAATTTTCTTCTTCTTTTTGAATTTCGATTTATAGTGAGTTATTTCTCTACCTCTATTTTTTTCGACATAATGTTTTTCATCAGTTTGTGTAATTTGGCCAGTCTTCCTAAAAGGATTTGTTGTTTTAGATTTTACAAGGGGGGCTTGTCTATACCTAGTATCAATATCGAATGTATGTATGACGATTTTTATTAAGCTTGTTTATTTTCTGTGTTTTATTCACTTGAGTATTATAACTTGGAGTTCCGGCGAAAATAAAAATGTCAGCTGGTGTTCTGCCTGTAGAGCTATGTTTTGTTTTATGATTATAAATATAAACAATTGTTTCAAATTTAGTAATTATATTTTCAGGATTCCGTTCAATATTTATAATTCTTAATTTTTCGTTAATAGTTTTATGAAATCTCTCTATGTCAGAAACGCCATTTTTACTTATGGTTATAGTTATTCTTACGTCTTCTGATTGCATCCAAAGTTGCAATGCTGAGCACATAAATGCGGAGTCTTTGTCGGCTTTAATTTCTTTTGTTTTACCCATTTCATTAAATATCCTGAGTAATCCCCTTTTTGCTTCTAACCAATCCCTACTGTTGACATTTATTAAAGCAGCATATTTGGAATAAATATCAATGCAAGATAAGAATGATTTATTATCGATCATGTAAAAATCTATATCATATTTTTCGCTGGGGTTAAAGGTTTCTGGGGTTAATTCAAATGTAAGTTTTGTATCTCTGTGCTCTGTTTTAGCAAGGTTACAAATTTCACACTCATTTATAATATTTTGAATTAATCTCTGATAATCGGGAAAATAATATTTTTTTTTAAAAGGCTTGTTTGTTTTTCTTTTCCTGGATGTAATAACTCTACGTGAGTTTTAAGGTCAATTTCATTGAATTCGGCGAATGTTTGGACATCTGTTAATATTGTACTGGTTTTCATAATTTGGTTAAGTTATTTGGTCAGATAATCCCTATATAAGCCTTTTGAAATATTATAAAGTTCATTTCACAAGGAAAATAGATACCACTTTTTTGGAGCATAAATATTCTTTAATTAATTCTTTTGCATATTCATGGGTCATTTCTTTATACATTATTTTAACATTTTATTTTGTAGTTTAAAGGTCTTTCCGTTATTTCTATATAATTCTGATTGTCTTCTTGTGCACTATGTACTGTTGCTATTGTGGGTAATGATGGGGTACTATCCGGTGATTCTCCTAAAAAATTTTCACCCAGCTTTACTCTTGACAGAGCATCGGCTACCTGGTTTTCCTTTCCCGGCAAATATTTAATAGTGAAGTCAAATTCGTTTAATTTTATTCTCCATCTTTGTAGTTTCATATTTGGTTCTTTTATATTATGAAGCCAAACTAATGGTCTATGATCGCTAAGAATTTCGAATTTTCCACCAAAGAGATACCAAAGATAGACCTAAAATATTCAGTGGCCCAGACTATTTTCTATTGCTGAATAATTAATTTTATGTTAATTATGTTAATTTGTTAATTTATGTTAATCGCAGTGTGCCTCACATCGTTTCGTACTCTCTTGGGAATAACGTCTTAGATCGTGTTTCCCTAATTAACGATCTTGGAGTCATTTTTGACAATAAGTTGTCCTTCAACGAACACATATAACTAACAGTTAATAAAGCCAGAGGTGTGCTAGCTTTTAGCAAACGTTAGTCTAAAGAATTTAATGATCCTTTCAAAACTAAAACTCTATATGTATCGTTGGATCGTCCTATCTTGGAATACTGTTCTAGCGTTTGGAGTCCGCAATACTTTTTTCACCAAAGGAGGATTGAATCTGTGCAAAAGCACTTTCTGCTATTTGTGTTAAAAAGCTTAAACTGGGATACTGCTACTTGCCTCCCGTCGTATCATTGCCGGTTAAAACTTTTAAACCTACCTCCTTTAAAAGAGCGCCGTACTTGTGCTGGGGTTATGCTACTACATGTGCTTATTCTTGGAAAAGTTGGCTCACAAGTTCTTCTTGAAAAATTAATGTTCTCTGTTCCTAATAGAGTAACTAGATCCTTCCGAGCCCTTTGGTTACCAATTTCTAGGTCTAATTTTGGTGAACACGATCCATTCCGCGTTATTTGTAACAATTATAAGTCATTGTCCCATTTATTATCCCCTGAACTATCCCTAGATGGAATTAAATCCAAAATGATGGAATATCTTTTAACTTTATTTATCAATACTTTTATTTATAATAATCTAGATTCCAGAATAACAGATCATCGTTAATAAATAAATAAAAAATAAAAAAAAACCTTTAGTTTTCGTTTTGGTTTTTATTTAAACAATTAACTGTTTCTATTCCTTTATTAATGGCATCAATTACTTTATTTAATTCGTTGATCTGTATACTATTTTCAGACAAATTATCAGTTTTTGATTCTAATTCTTCCCTATCTTGTTGATCCAACATGCCAAAATAAATATTTATAAAAGGTACCTACGAAATTTGCGAGTCCTCTTTTGTTTCGTTGAGCAGTTTTGATTCCGTTCATTTCTCTTTTTAATTTTTCTTTTAGATATTGAATTTGATCCAAATGTTCAAATTCGCGTGTTTGTTCCATTAGATTTTTATAAGTTTTTTCAGTTTTAGTTAAATTGACTGTGAGACAATGATATTCATAATTAGTGGGCAGATCTATGTTACCTGTTTGGAAAATTAGGTATCCATTTTTTGCTTGGATTGGATTGATATCTATGTTCTGACACACGGCGTGATATATAAGACATAATAAAGTTATTATATAAAAGATAATTTTATTAAGCTGGGTTGTCTTCCGTTGGAAATCTGGAATTATTATATTTGCTGGTATTAATTTTCTTCTTCTTTTTGAATTTCGATTTATAGTGTGTTATTTCTCTACCTCTATTTTTTTCGACATAATGTTTTTCATCAGTTTGTGTAATTTGGCCAGTCTTCCTAAAAAGGATTTGTTGTTTTAGATTTTACAAGGGGGGCTTGTCTATACCTAGTATCAATATCGAATGTATGTATGACGATTTTTATTAAGCTTGTTTATTTTCTGTGTTTTATTCACTTGAGTATTATAACTTGGAGTTCCGGCGAAAATAAAAATGTCAGCTGGTGTTCTGCCTGTAGAGCTATGTTTTGTTTTATGATTATAAATATAAACAATTGTTTCAAATTTAGTAATTATATTTTCAGGATTCCGTTCAATATTTATAATTCTTAATTTTTCGTTAATAGTTTTATGAAATCTCTCTATGTCAGAAACGCCATTTTTACTTATGGTTATAGTTATTCTTACGTCTTCTGATTGCATCCAAAGTTGCAATGCTGAGCACATAAATGCGGAGTCTTTGTCGGCTTTAATTTCTTTTGGTTTACCCATTTCATTAAATATCCTGAGTAATCCCCTTTTTGCTTCTAACCAATCCCTACTGTTGACATTTATTAAAGCAGCATATTTGGAATAAATATCAATGCAAGATAAGAATGATTTATTATCGATCATGTAAAAATCTATATCATATTTTTCGCTGGGGTTAAAGGTTTCTGGGGTTAATTCAAATGTAAGTTTTGTATCTCTGTGCTCTGTTTTAGCAAGGTTACAAATTTCACACTCATTTATAATATTTTGAATTAATCTCTGATAATCGGGAAAATAATATTTTTTTTTAAAAGGCTTGTTTGTTTTTCTTTTCCTGGATGTAATAACTCTACGTGAGTTTTAAGGTCAATTTCATTGAATTCGGCGAATGTTTGGACATCTGTTAATATTGTACTGGTTTTCATAATTTGGTTAAGTTATTTGGTCAGATAATCCCTATATAAGCCTTTTGAAATATTATAAAGTTCATTTCACAAGGAAAATAGATACCACTTTTTTGGAGCATAAATATTCTTTAATTAATTCTTTTGCATATTCATGGGTCATTTCTTTATACATTATTTTAACATTTTATTTTGTAGTTTAAAGGTCTTTCCGTTATTTCTATATAATTCTGATTGTCTTCTTGTGCACTATGTACTGTTGCTATTGTGGGTAATGATGGGGTACTATCCGGTGATTCTCCTAAAAAATTTTCACCCAGCTTTACTCTTGACAGAGCATCGGCTACCTGGTTTTCCTTTCCCGGCAAATATTTAATAGTGAAGTCAAATTCGTTTAATTTTATTCTCCATCTTTGTAGTTTCATATTTGGTTCTTTTATATTATGAAGCCAAACTAATGGTCTATGATCGCTAAGAATTTCGAATTTTCCACCAAAGAGATACCAAAGATAGACCTAAAATATTCAGTGGCCCAGACTATTTTCTATTGCTGAATAATTAATTTTATGTTAATTATGTTAATTTGTTAATTTATGTTAATCGCAGTGTGCCTCACATCGTTTCGTACTCTCTTGGGAATAACGTCTTAGATCGTGTTTCCCTAATTAACGATCTTGGAGTCATTTTTGACAATAAGTTGTCCTTCAACGAACACATATAACTAACAGTTAATAAAGCCAGAGGTGTGCTAGCTTTTAGCAAACGTTAGTCTAAAGAATTTAATGATCCTTTCAAAACTAAAACTCTATATGTATCGTTGGATCGTCCTATCTTGGAATACTGTTCTAGCGTTTGGAGTCCGCAATACTTTTTTCACCAAAGGAGGATTGAATCTGTGCAAAAGCACTTTCTGCTATTTGTGTTAAAAAGCTTAAACTGGGATACTGCTACTTGCCTCCCGTCGTATCATTGCCGGTTAAAACTTTTAAACCTACCTCCTTTAAAAGAGCGCCGTACTTGTGCTGGGGTTATGCTACTACATGTGCTTATTCTTGGAAAAGTTGGCTCACAAGTTCTTCTTGAAAAATTAATGTTCTCTGTTCCTAATAGAGTAACTAGATCCTTCCGAGCCCTTTGGTTACCAATTTCTAGGTCTAATTTTGGTGAACACGATCCATTCCGCGTTATTTGTAAAAATTATAAGTCATTGTCCCATTTATTATCCCCTGAACTATCCCTAGATGGAATTAAATCCAAAATGATGGAATATCTTTTAACTTTATTTATCAATACTTTTATTTATAATAATCTAGATTCCAGAATAACAGATCATCGTTAATAAATAAATAAAAAATAAAAAAAACCTTTAGTTTTCGTTTTGGTTTTTATTTAAACAATTAACTGTTTCTATTCCTTTATTAATGGCATCAATTACTTTATTTAATTCGTTGATCTGTATACTATTTTCAGACAAATTATCAGTTTTTGATTCTAATTCTTCCCTATCTTGTTGATCCAACATGCCAAAATAAATATTTATAAAAGGTACCTACGAAATTTGCGAGTCCTCTTTTGTTTCGTTGAGCAGTTTTGATTCCGTTCATTTCTCTTTTTAATTTTTCTTTTAGATATTGAATTTGATCCAAATGTTCAAATTCGCGTGTTTGTTCCATTAGATTTTTATAAGTTTTTTCAGTTTTAGTTAAATTGACTGTGAGACAATGATATTCATAATTAGTGGGCAGATCTATGTTACCTGTTTGGAAAATTAGGTATCCATTTTTTGCTTGGATTGGATTGATATCTATGTTCTGACACACGGCGTGATATATAAGACATAATAAAGTTATCATATAAAAGATAATTTTAATAGGCTGGGTTGTTTTTCGGTGGAAATCTGGAATTATTAAATTTGGTGGTATTAATTTCCTTTTTCTTTTTGAATTTTGATTTATAGTGAGTGATTTCTCTACCTCTATTTTTTTCGACATAATGTTTTTCATCAGTTTGTGTAATTTGGCCAGTCTTCCTAAAAGGATTTGTTGTTTTAGATTTTACAAGGGGGGCTTGTCTATACCTAGTATCAATATCGAATGTATGTATGACGATTTTTATTAAGCTTGTTTATTTTCTGTGTTTTATTCACTTGAGTATTATAACTTGGAGTTCCGGCGAAAATAAAAATGTCAGCTGGTGTTCTGCCTGTAGAGCTATGTTTTGTTTTATGATTATAAATATAAACAATTGTTTCAAATTTAGTAATTATATTTTCAGGATTCCGTTCAATATTTATAATTCTTAATTTTTCGTTAATAGTTTTATGAAATCTCTCTATGTCAGAAACGCCATTTTTACTTATGGTTATAGTTATTCTTACGTCTTCTGATTGCATCCAAAGTTGCAATGCTGAGCACATAAATGCGGAGTCTTTGTCGGCTTTAATTTCTTTTGTTTTACCCATTTCATTAAATATCCTGAGTAATCCCCTTTTTGCTTCTAACCAATCCCTACTGTTGACATTTATTAAAGCAGCATATTTGGAATAAATATCAATGCAAGATAAGAATGATTTATTATCGATCATGTAAAAATCTATATCATATTTTTCGCTGGGGTTAAAGGTTTCTGGGGTTAATTCAAATGTAAGTTTTGTATCTCTGTGCTCTGTTTTAGCAAGGTTACAAATTTCACACTCATTTATAATATTTTGAATTAATCTCTGATAATCGGGAAAATAATATTTTTTTTAAAAGGCTTGTTTGTTTTTCTTTTCCTGGATGTAATAACTCTACGTGAGTTTTAAGGTCAATTTCATTGAATTCGGCGAATGTTTGGACATCTGTTAATATTGTACTGGTTTTCATAATTTGGTTAAGTTATTTGGTCAGATAATCCCTATATAAGCCTTTTGAAATATTATAAAGTTCATTTCACAAGGAAAATAGATACCACTTTTTTGGAGCATAAATATTCTTTAATTAATTCTTTTGCATATTCATGGGTCATTTCTTTATACATTATTTTAACATTTTATTTTGTAGTTTAAAGGTCTTTCCGTTATTTCTATATAATTCTGATTGTCTTCTTGTGCACTATGTACTGTTGCTATTGTGGGTAATGATGGGGTACTATCCGGTGATTCTCCTAAAAAATTTTCACCCAGCTTTACTCTTGACAGAGCATCGGCTACCTGGTTTTCCTTTCCCGGCAAATATTTAATAGTGAAGTCAAATTCGTTTAATTTTATTCTCCATCTTTGTAGTTTCATATTTGGTTCTTTTATATTATGAAGCCAAACTAATGGTCTATGATCGCTAAGAATTTCGAATTTTCCACCAAAGAGATACCAAAGATAGACCTAAAATATTCAGTGGCCCAGACTATTTTCTATTGCTGAATAATTAATTTTATGTTAATTATGTTAATTTGTTAATTTATGTTAATCGCAGTGTGCCTCACATCGTTTCGTACTCTCTTGGGAATAACGTCTTAGATCGTGTTTCCCTAATTAACGATCTTGGAGTCATTTTTGACAATAAGTTGTCCTTCAACGAACACATATAACTAACAGTTAATAAAGCCAGAGGTGTGCTAGCTTTTAGCAAACGTTAGTCTAAAGAATTTAATGATCCTTTCAAAACTAAAACTCTATATGTATCGTTGGATCGTCCTATCTTGGAATACTGTTCTAGCGTTTGGAGTCCGCAATACTTTTTTCACCAAAGGAGGATTGAATCTGTGCAAAAGCACTTTCTGCTATTTGTGTTAAAAAGCTTAAACTGGGATACTGCTACTTGCCTCCCGTCGTATCATTGCCGGTTAAAACTTTTAAACCTACCTCCTTTAAAAGAGCGCCGTACTTGTGCTGGGGTTATGCTACTACATGTGCTTATTCTTGGAAAAGTTGGCTCACAAGTTCTTCTTGAAAAATTAATGTTCTCTGTTCCTAATAGAGTAACTAGATCCTTCCGAGCCCTTTGGTTACCAATTTCTAGGTCTAATTTTGGTGAACACGATCCATTCCGCGTTATTTGTAAAAATTATAAGTCATTGTCCCATTTATTATCCCCTGAACTATCCCTAGATGGAATTAAATCCAAAATGATGGAATATCTTTTAACTTTATTTATCAATACTTTTATTTATAATAATCTAGATTCCAGAATAACAGATCATCGTTAATAAATAAATAAAAAATAAAAAAAAACCTTTAGTTTTCGTTTTGGTTTTTATTTAAACAATTAACTGTTTCTATTCCTTTATTAATGGCATCAATTACTTTATTTAATTCGTTGATCTGTATACTATTTTCAGACAAATTATCAGTTTTTGATTCTAATTCTTCCCTATCTTGTTGATCCAACATGCCAAAATAAATATTTATAAAAGGTACCTACGAAATTTGCGAGTCCTCTTTTGTTTCGTTGAGCAGTTTTGATTCCGTTCATTTCTCTTTTTAATTTTTCTTTTAGATATTGAATTTGATCCAAATGTTCAAATTCGCGTGTTTGTTCCATTAGATTTTTATAAGTTTTTTCATTTTTAGTTAAATTGACTGTGAGACAATGATATTCATAATTAGTGGGCAGATCTATGTTACCTGTTTGGAAAATTAGGTATCCATTTTTTGCTTGGATTGGATTGATATCTATGTTCTGACACACGGCGTGATATATAAGACATAATAAAGTTATTATATAAAAGATAATTTTATTAAGCTGGGTTGTCTTCCGTTGGAAATCTGGAATTATTATATTTGCTGGTATTAATTTTCTTCTTCTTTTTGAATTTCGATTTATAGTGAGTTATTTCTCTACCTCTATTTTTTTCGACATAATGTTTTTCATCAGTTTGTGTAATTTGGCCAGTCTTCCTAAAAGGATTTGTTGTTTTAGATTTTACAAGGGGGGCTTGTCTATACCTAGTATCAATATCGAATGTATGTATGACGATTTTTATTAAGCTTGTTTATTTTCTGTGTTTTATTCACTTGAGTATTATAACTTGGAGTTCCGGCGAAAATAAAAATGTCAGCTGGTGTTCTGCCTGTAGAGCTATGTTTTGTTTTATGATTATAAATATAAACAATTGTTTCAAATTTAGTAATTATATTTTCAGGATTCCGTTCAATATTTATAATTCTTAATTTTTCGTTAATAGTTTTATGAAATCTCTCTATGTCAGAAACGCCATTTTTACTTATGGTTATAGTTATTCTTACGTCTTCTGATTGCATCCAAAGTTGCAATGCTGAGCACATAAATGCGGAGTCTTTGTCGGCTTTAATTTCTTTTGGTTTACCCATTTCATTAAATATCCTGAGTAATCCCCTTTTTGCTTCTAACCAATCCCTACTGTTGACATTTATTAAAGCAGCATATTTGGAATAAATATCAATGCAAGATAAGAATGATTTATTATCGATCATGTAAAAATCTATATCATATTTTTCGCTGGGGTTAAAGGTTTCTGGGGTTAATTCAAATGTAAGTTTTGTATCTCTGTGCTCTGTTTTAGCAAGGTTACAAATTTCACACTCATTTATAATATTTTGAATTAATCTCTGATAATCGGGAAAATAATATTTTTTTTTAAAAGGCTTGTTTGTTTTTCTTTTCCTGGATGTAATAACTCTACGTGAGTTTTAAGGTCAATTTCATTGAATTCGGCGAATGTTTGGACATCTGTTAATATTGTACTGGTTTTCATAATTTGGTTAAGTTATTTGGTCAGATAATCCCTATATAAGCCTTTTGAAATATTATAAAGTTCATTTCACAAGGAAAATAGATACCACTTTTTTGGAGCATAAATATTCTTTAATTAATTCTTTTGCATATTCATGGGTCATTTCTTTATACATTATTTTAACATTTTATTTTGTAGTTTAAAGGTCTTTCCGTTATTTCTATATAATTCTGATTGTCTTCTTGTGCACTATGTACTGTTGCTATTGTGGGTAATGATGGGGTACTATCCGGTGATTCTCCTAAAAATTTTCACCCAGCTTTACTCTTGACAGAGCATCGGCTACCTGGTTTTCCTTTCCCGGCAAATATTTAATAGTGAAGTCAAATTCGTTTAATTTTATTCTCCATCTTTGTAGTTTCATATTTGGTTCTTTTATATTATGAAGCCAAACTAATGGTCTATGATCGCTAAGAATTTCGAATTTTCCACCAAAGAGATACCAAAGATAGACCTAAAATATTCAGTGGCCCAGACTATTTTCTATTGCTGAATAATTAATTTTATGTTAATTATGTTAATTTGTTAATTTATGTTAATCGCAGTGTGCCTCACATCGTTTCGTACTCTCTTGGGAATAACGTCTTAGATCGTGTTTCCCTAATTAACGATCTTGGAGTCATTTTTGACAATAAGTTGTCCTTCAACGAACACATATAACTAACAGTTAATAAAGCCAGAGGTGTGCTAGCTTTTAGCAAACGTTAGTCTAAAGAATTTAATGATCCTTTCAAAACTAAAACTCTATATGTATCGTTGGATCGTCCTATCTTGGAATACTGTTCTAGCGTTTGGAGTCCGCAATACTTTTTTCACCAAAGGAGGATTGAATCTGTGCAAAAGCACTTTCTGCTATTTGTGTTAAAAAGCTTAAACTGGGATACTGCTACTTGCCTCCCGTCGTATCATTGCCGGTTAAAACTTTTAAACCTACCTCCTTTAAAAGAGCGCCGTACTTGTGCTGGGGTTATGCTACTACATGTGCTTATTCTTGGAAAAGTTGGCTCACAAGTTCTTCTTGAAAAATTAATGTTCTCTGTTCCTAATAGAGTAACTAGATCCTTCCGAGCCCTTTGGTTACCAATTTCTAGGTCTAATTTTGGTGAACACGATCCATTCCGCGTTATTTGTAAAAATTATAAGTCATTGTCCCATTTATTATCCCCTGAACTATCCCTAGATGGAATTAAATCCAAAATGATGGAATATCTTTTAACTTTATTTATCAATACTTTTATTTATAATAATCTAGATTCCAGAATAACAGATCATCGTTAATAAATAAATAAAAAATAAAAAAAAACCTTTAGTTTTCGTTTTGGTTTTTATTTAAACAATTAACTGTTTCTATTCCTTTATTAATGGCATCAATTACTTTATTTAATTCGTTGATCTGTATACTATTTTCAGACAAATTATCAGTTTTTGATTCTAATTCTTCCCTATCTTGTTGATCCAACATGCCAAAATAAATATTTATAAAAGGTACCTACGAAATTTGCGAGTCCTCTTTTGTTTCGTTGAGCAGTTTTGATTCCGTTCATTTCTCTTTTTAATTTTTCTTTTAGATATTGAATTTGATCCAAATGTTCAAATTCGCGTGTTTGTTCCATTAGATTTTTATAAGTTTTTTCAGTTTTAGTTAAATTGACTGTGAGACAATGATATTCATAATTAGTGGGCAGATCTATGTTACCTGTTTGGAAAATTAGGTATCCATTTTTTGCTTGGATTGGATTGATATCTATGTTCTGACACACGGCGTGATATATAAGACATAATAAAGTTATTATATAAAAGATAATTTTATTAAGCTGGGTTGTCTTCCGTTGGAAATCTGGAATTATTATATTTGCTGGTATTAATTTTCTTCTTCTTTTTTGAATTTCGATTTATAGTGAGTTATTTCTCTACCTCTATTTTTTTCGACATAATGTTTTTCATCAGTTTGTGTAATTTGGCCAGTCTTCCTAAAAGGATTTGTTGTTTTAGATTTTACAAGGGGGGCTTGTCTATACCTAGTATCAATATCGAATGTATGTATGACGATTTTTATTAAGCTTGTTTATTTTCTGTGTTTTATTCACTTGAGTATTATAACTTGGAGTTCCGGCGAAAATAAAAATGTCAGCTGGTGTTCTGCCTGTAGAGCTATGTTTTGTTTTATGATTATAAATATAAACAATTGTTTCAAATTTAGTAATTATATTTTCAGGATTCCGTTCAATATTTATAATTCTTAATTTTTCGTTAATAATTTTATGAAATCTCTCTATGTCAGAAACGCCATTTTTACTTATGGTTATAGTTATTCTTACGTCTTCTGATTGCATCCAAAGTTGCAATGCTGAGCACATAAATGCGGAGTCTTTGTCGGCTTTAATTTCTTTTGGTTTACCCATTTCATTAAATATCCTGAGTAATCCCCTTTTTGCTTCTAACCAATCCCTACTGTTGACATTTATTAAAGCAGCATATTTGGAATAAATATCAATGCAAGATAAGAATGATTTATTATCGATCATGTAAAAATCTATATCATATTTTTCGCTGGGGTTAAAGGTTTCTGGGGTTAATTCAAATGTAAGTTTTGTATCTCTGTGCTCTGTTTTAGCAAGGTTACAAATTTCACACTCATTTATAATATTTTGAATTAATCTCTGATAATCGGGAAAATAATATTTTTTTTTTAAAAGGCTTGTTTGTTTTTCTTTTCCTGGATGTAATAACTCTACGTGAGTTTTAAGGTCAATTTCATTGAATTCGGCGAATGTTTGGACATCTGTTAATATTGTACTGGTTTTCATAATTTGGTTAAGTTATTTGGTCAGATAATCCCTATATAAGCCTTTTGAAATATTATAAAGTTCATTTCACAAGGAAAATAGATACCACTTTTTTGGAGCATAAATATTCTTTAATTAATTCTTTTGCATATTCATGGGTCATTTCTTTATACATTATTTTAACATTTTATTTTGTAGTTTAAAGGTCTTTCCGTTATTTCTATATAATTCTGATTGTCTTCTTGTGCACTATGTACTGTTGCTATTGTGGGTAATGATGGGGTACTATCCGGTGATTCTCCTAAAAAATTTTCACCCAGCTTTACTCTTGACAGAGCATCGGCTACCTGGTTTTCCTTTCCCGGCAAATATTTAATAGTGAAGTCAAATTCGTTTAATTTTATTCTCCATCTTTGTAGTTTCATATTTGGTTCTTTTATATTATGAAGCCAAACTAATGGTCTATGATCGCTAAGAATTTCGAATTTTCCACCAAAGAGATACCAAAGATAGACCTAAAATATTCAGTGGCCCAGACTATTTTCTATTGCTGAATAATTAATTTTATGTTAATTAAGAGTTCTACTAGCATAACAAATAGGTTTATGATTTTGTGATAATACTCCGCCTTGGGCGACCTCTGTCGTTTTTAATGTTTGTGGGAAATTAAAATAATTTTCTTTTATTCCTTATGATTGAACTTCCTGTATCTATTACACATTTTAATGGGCGATTGTTAATAGTTATTCTGATGTAAGGATTTCTATTTCTTCTATTGGATCCGAGATTATTTGATGAAAATTTTCGATTTCCTTTTTAGATTGATCGATTCACTGGTTTGTTAGAATTAGTACCTTGTAAAGATGTTCGCTGTTAGTAATTCATAGGATTCTGAGCTCTACCTTGACTTAAGTTTTGCTGCAATTCCTGTCGAAATTGTTGTTGATTAAAATTATTTGTTTGTCTATAGTTACTTAGCTGATTATAACTTTTTTGATTATTATTATTATAAAAGGAATTATTTCTTTGGAAATTATAATTTTTTTGATAATTTCTCCTATCTTGTTCGTTTTGATTTGAATTATGCTGTTATTTAACTTTATCAGAACCAGAATCATAACAGCCTTCTTATTGTGCTACTTGTTTAAGTTTACTGACTGTAGTTATATCGTGCCTTGCTAATGTCATGAATAACCTGTCAGGAAGTTTTCTCATTATTACATCTTTTACAGTATTATTCATGGCATTATTATAAATCATTGTGTTTAAATTATTGTTTTCTAACGACAATTTGTTTGTTATGACAAATATTTTATATTATAGATCCTCGACGAACTTACGAATGCTTCCATTGAAGGGTGTATTGTAGAGTCGTCTTAGTAATTCCTCGAATGGGGTTTGGGTTTTATATTCATCGATGAGAGCACTCCTTAGATCGGGCCAATTGGTTGCTGCTGATAGCTGGGACACTCGTTTTGCATCTCCTGATAATTGCATCTCAATTGCACTGAAGAATACAGCTATTTGACGCGGATCAGTTGATGGATACAAATTTACATATATGTATGTTATGTATGTTATGTATGTTATATATGTTACATATGTATTCGATCCGTCTGATGAATGCACTTAATTCCTTGGTGCTTCCATTTAAATTGGGAACTTGCCTAATCTGGCTTAAAGCCTGGTTAAGGTGTAGCTCGGAGAGTAACTGGATTTGTGCACTGGTTCAGCCATTGTAGTGTTTGTATTTGTTATTTATTTCGGTAGCGGTCACACTAAGAAAGCGGGCTACTAATTTATTTTAAGTTTTTGTGTTTTGTATATTTTCGGTAGCAGTCACACTTCGAAAAGTGGGCTACAAATTGAAATTAACACGTATGTTCTTTTGCGGATGTGAATAGCGATTAACACTTGCGGTTAGTATTATAGCTGCAGTTGCATTAGCATAAAATACTTCAACGATGTTCTATGGTCTCGATTGATCACTGGTCACTTTTACACATCCTACCGACTGCGCCAATTACACAGTGCGACAGTGATTTGGAACTTTTGAAGAGACCTAGTAGGAATTGTTCATTAGTATTGTTCGAGTATAGTATAAAACCATGTTTGAAATTTTTCAAACACCCTCAAAATCTTGATTTATTTGGAAAAACGGGATTTTCGGGACTTTTTTGCTCTTAAAAATTCCTAAACGCGTAATTTGAAACCGATTTTAAAATTTTTTTCGTTTTTCAATAGTTAAATGTAGTTTAGTTTTAGTTTTAATATTGATATGTGTCAAAAATGATACCATTTCTTGGAAGTTGTACCGAAAAAATGGCGTCAAAGTCCGAAAAACACGACAAAAATTCAAAAATGTCAGTTTCTTGCGTAAAAATTGTATCCTATTTGTTGAAATAAATAAAAGATCTATTTCAAAAGCTCCAACATTTAACTATTGTTATATTTAATATTAATGTTATTAAATTAAATGTTAATTTATTTAACATTTAACATTCTTAGCCTTCCTTACCTTCACCGACTCAGTGAACGTAATCTGGAGCACATCAAAGAGTTCGGGAAGGAGATTAACCACCATCGGCTACATCAGTTGGTGTTCATAGCGGTACCAATATGCTGCGCTTTAATTTGCATCGGCTTGACCTATCGGCGAGTCACTCAGGCCCGAAAAACCGCGGCCCAGCTGAAGGAGATGATTGCCCAAATAGGGTCGGCCGAGGGCGGCCTCATTCTTGAAGGGGGAATAGTTAACTGAAGTTAACCAAGCAGCGGCAATGTCCGATTATTTAAGAGCTCGCTCTGGCCAAACTGCTGACATAGCGTCTGGCCGGAAGCCCATGCATAGCGGCAAGCACTGCACATTTGCGTGGCCGCTATGAAATACTTTTTGTTAGCTTTAAGTTTCAGTTTGTGTCAGAGTCTCATACAATAAAGAGCACCATAAAACCAATCTCCGACACTGTCGTTAACTTGTAAATTCATTTGTTGAATTGGTCACCGCGCCTCAAGGGCCGTGACAACGGGGCAAGTGCTCCCATCATAACTCCCGTCACAGAACGGATCTTACCTCGGCAACCGCCAGGGATCTCAACCACTACCTACAAGGAGTAGCAACACCCCCCGGAAACCGCCAGGGGTAATTATCTTACAACATATCTCCAGCGTCTGCGGCATCACCGACTGCAGCGAGGGATAACCAACAACAACATACTTACACAAACCAATTTATATTATTTAATATACATATATGAGTGTATTTTGGATTGTGGATTTGCGTTCCCACCAACATATACATGCAGACACGGATATGACGCAAGAAATCAGCCGATTGCCTATTTACTCCCTACTGTAGGCTCAAAGCTCTAAGCGTTATCTTTTCTTTCGAGTCTTCTTATTGGTTTTCCCGATTCATTAACCAGAAAAATGTGTGGAAAATTGGGGTGGTTTTCATGCGTTAACGCATCTACATGTATTGATACCAATACAAATAACAATACATTCAAACACATGTACCTGATTTCCGTTTTCGAGGATCAAAAGGTTTTGAGGTTTATGCTAAAAATCAAATTTTTAGTATAAATCTTGCCTTGCCGGTTTAAGCAATTTTTACGCTTTTTCTTTTTCCAAAAAAATAAAAAAACAAGTAAAGCTAACTTCGGGCGGAGACGAAGTTGATATACCCTTGCAGTTCAAACCGGATATATATCGCAAACATCGGATATAGTTGGCCAATCTTTATGAGAATATGATAATATAACCCAATTTATTATAATACAAAATTTAAAACAAGTCCCAAAGTTCTATCTTCAAAAATACCAAAGTTGGGATTTCTACCAAAAACCATTTCCGATCGCTCCGTTATATGGCAGCTATAAGACATAGTCAGCCGATCGTTATAAAATTTGGTACGTCGCATTAGCTGAATATATATATTCAGTTATAAAATATATAATCTGTACTAAATTCCAGTTTTCTATCTTCAAAAACACAAAATTGGTTCATTTCCGATCGTTCAGTTATGTGGCAGCTATAGGATATACTAGTCGGCCGATCCTTATGAAATTTGGCATTTCGCATAATATTTTTTTGCCAAAAATAGCTCTCTCTAACTCTAAAAACACGAAAGTTATACTATTTTCGATCAATCAGTTATATGGCAGCTATAGGATATAGTCGACCGATCCCGGTCGTTCCGACTTACATATATACTGCGTGCAAAAGAAAGAAGGGTGTATGCAAAGTTTCAAGACGATAGCTTTAGAACTGAGAGACTAGTTCGCGTAGAAACAGTCAGACAGACATACGGACTGACAGACGGACATGCTCATATCAACTCAGGAGGTGATCCTGATCAAGAATATATATTATATATTCTTGATCAGGATCACCTCCTGAGTTGATATGAGCATGTCCGTCTGTCCGTCTGTCTGTTTCTACGCAAACATCGGATATAGTTGGCCGATCCTTATGATTACATCATAATAAAACCAATTAATTACAATAAAAAATCTAAAATAAAGTCCCAAGCTTCTATCTTCAAAAATACGAAAGTTGATATTTCTACCAAAAACCATTTCCGATCGTACAGTTGTATGTCAGCTATAAGATATAGTCAACCGATAGTTATGAAATTTGGTGGATCGGATTAACTGACCAAAAATAGAATGTGTACCAAGTTCCAGGTTTCTATCTTCAAAAACACGAAAGTTGGGTCATTTCCGATCGTTCAGTTATATGGCAGCTATAGGATATAGTCGGCCGATCCTTTTAAAATTTGGCATGTCGTAATATTTTGCCAAAAATAGCTTTTGTGTCAAATTTGAACTCTCTTACTCAAAAAACACCAAAGTTATACCATTTCCGATCAATCAGTTATATGGCAGCTATACGATATAGTCGGCCGATCCGGGACGTTCCGACTTATATACTGCGTTCAAAGGAAAGAAGGGTGTGTGCAAAATTTCAAGACGATAGCTTTAAAACTGAGAGACTAGTTCGCGTAGAAACAGACAGACAGACGGACAGACGGACATGCTCATATCAACTCAGAAGGTGATCCTGATCAAGAATATATATACTTTATAGGGTCGGAGATGTCTCCTTCACTGCGTTGCACACTTTTGACCAAAATTATAATACCCTCTGCAAGGGTATAATGACTAAAGTTGATAGATCAAATTCCGTTATAGTAGATTTTCAATATGTTGTTGGAAATAACAATCAAATTTTTGTTAAGGAATTGGCCTTCATGCCTGGAGGAACTGTAATACCAAACTTCTTTCACTTTAAACCTCCATATAACATTAAGGAGTTGAATTATGAAACATTACAACAACATAATATTCATCGAAAAAAACATTAACGGATTGGGCTGGATGGCAGGAGAAATACCCTTTAACTGCATAAGTAATGTACTTTCTCCACTAAACAAGTTTTCCAATATAATTGTACGTGGCAAAGTAAAAAAGGAATTTTTATCCAAGTTTCTATCGAATAATATTATCGATATAGATATAGGAAAGAGCCTGACATGTTATCCTAATTATTTGTTATCCTTATTTGTGGGGCCCCTCAAGATAGGGTAAAAAAAATTTTTGAAAAATTTAATAAATGGAAGGAAAGACTTTATAAGTGCTTCAATAGATAGAATAATATGGTGTTACGGTGAAGAGCAAGCGAAACCAAATTTTACCAATATTGAATATTACCATGGGGTACCTGACTCCATTGAAAATGAAAATAAAGAACCTATACTTTTGGTATTAGACTATTTGATGATGGGAGCATTTAATAAAAATGTATGTGAACTTTTTGCCAAAGGATTTCATCATCGAAATTTATCTGTAATTGTTGTAACACAAAATATATTTAATAAATCTTCTCACACCCGAGACATATCACTAAATACAAAATACATTGTGGCATTAAAAAATTCAAGAGAAAAATAACAATTTAAATGTTTAGCTAGACAGATATATCCTAAAGAACTTTTTAGAATATATAAAGAAGTCACGAATGAACCTCATGGTTATTTACTTATTGATCTTACGCAAAGAATAAATGATCTTTTAAGATTTAGAACAGAGATTTTTAATCCATTATATTCAATTTGCAATTCAGATGAGTGATAAATACTTTTAAAGGAAACCATAAAATATCAAAAAATATCTTTAATTCATTAAAAAAGTATAAAAATGTATTACGACATATTTCCAGCTCAAAACAATCTTTAAATTCTAAGAGAAGAGTTCTTATTCAAAAAAGAGGATTTTTACCAATTTGAATAAGTTTATTGCTTTCTGGGATTTTTGGAAAAATTTTGAATCATTATTAAAAGGAAGCATCAGCTAAACAAAGTAATATTAATGCATCCAAATGCATACCATAAACTTTTAGTAAATGATCTAGGAAATGATCTTATAAATTTAAAATTTTTGCCAATTTTAAAGAATAAAAAAATTAGTGATTATGATAAATGGATTAAAATTCAACAAGAATAATGTGCATACCAAAATAAAAAGAGAAACAAAGCTGTTTTGCATCAATCGGTATCGAAATCCCCGTTTTCATTAAATCAAAATGTAGAAACTCAAACATATATACATAGATGATTGGAGAGATTCTATTGCCAGTACTTCTAAAGAATACAAGAACGAGTCATCATTTAAAAGAGAGGATTTAGCCGATTTAGCCATTTTACCCAGCAATGAAGAAGAATAATCATTTGAGAAATCTGTTTCAATTCGAATTAATAATAAACCATCACTCGCAGATACTTCTTTCTCTGATGATAAGATTTAAAAACAAGAAAGGAAAGCTAACTTCGGGCGGAGCCGAAGTTTATATACCCTTGCAGTTAAAACCGGATATATATCGCAAACATCGGATATAGTTGGCCGATCCTTATGGCAATAGGAATATATAATCCAATTTTGTAGGTCGGATCAACTGACCAAATATATAATCTGTACCAAGTTTCAGCTTTCTATCTTCAAAAACACGAGTTGGGTCAAAGTTGGGTCATTTCCGATCGTTCAGTTATATGGCAGCTATAGGATATAGTCGGCCGATCCTTACGAAATTTAGCATGTCGTATTATTTTGCCAAAATTAGCTTTCACCTAACTCTCTAACTTTAAACTCTCTAACTTTAAAAACACTAAAGTTATACCATTTCCGATCAATCAGTTATATGGCAGCTATAGGATATAGTCGGCCGATCCGGGCCGTTCCGACTTATATACTGCGTGCAAAGGAAAGAAGGGTGTGTGCAAAATTTCAAGACGATAGCTTTAAAACTGAGAGACTAGTTCGCGTAGAAACAGACAGACGGACAGACAGACGGACGGACAGACGGACATGCTCAAATCAACTCAGGAGGTGATCCTGAACAAGAATATATATACTTTATAGGGTCGGAGATGTCTCCTTCACTGCGTTGCACACTTTTGGACAAAATTATAATACCCTCTGCAAGGGTATAAAAAGGAGAGAAACAAAAGAAAATTAATCACAAGAATCAAGCTCTAATTCAAGAGAAATTATAAGTTTAGTAAATTCTGAAACATTTCGATAAAAAACGGCATCAATGAAAGCGGATGAGATGGAATGCGGTGCAATATTTATTTACACAGACATTATAAAGCCTCGTTGTGTAGGAAGCAAAAGACCACGTTGCTTAAGAGTTTTATTTACAAATAAAAAAGAAAAATGCAGTTTAGAAATGTTGAATATTATCCTAATGAAAATTTTTCACCAAACGAAATTTCAATACGAAATATCATTCAAGAACAAAGTAAAATCGCAAAGTGGTAAGGGCAAAAAAAGAGGAGACCAAAAAAAAATTGCAATCATTTAACAACTAAACAACGTCGTAAACAGACGCGTTCAAAATAGACAAGAAAAAAATCATCTAAAAAATTTAAAATTAATGACATATTTTCCAAATCAAAATGAGTAAACACATTGAATGCATGAAAAGCGAACTGGATATTTTTGAGCCTCATCCAACGCAAAGCTGTATTTTGAAAACCGAAGAAGTTTCATACAACTCTATTGCTTCTTTGGATAGTGCTTCATCAATTGAATTCGTTTGTTTAGGGAATGGAGAAACCTACAGAGATGTTTCAATGGTTTACTTAAAACTTGTGGTTCAACTTAAAAAAATTTATGATAGTAGTATTGAAGGAAATGCTGTTGGTGTAGCAAATAATATATTGCATTCTATATTTAGAAACTCATCGGTATATTTGAATAACACTTTGGTTTCCCAAAGCGACAATAATTATCATTAAAGATCATATTTGTAAACAATTTTAAACTATGGTTGTGATGCTAGTGAAAGTCATTTAGCAACACAAGGATATTTCCAAAATTATGGTACCCAAACACCATTTAAAAGTAATGGAAGTCAAATTCTTTAAAATATGTTTCAAAATAGTAATAAAGTAGAATTATTTGGAAAAGTTTATGAAGATATTTTAAACCAACCAAAACTGCTTGTAAATAATGTTGATTTGCGCATTACTTTTAATATTGAAAAAGCAGCATTTTATTTATTGGAAACCGAAACTGAATCGAATCTAAAGATCTTGGAAGCCCAGCTGTTCATGAATCATGTAGTAGCCAACCCTAGCATTTTATTAGCTCATCATCACGTTTTACAATCAAAAAATGCAATATACCCATACAATAAAATTTACGTAAAATCATTTACAATATACCCAGGAAATAATACATTATCCATCAATAATGCAGTTATTGGTCAAATTCCAAATTTTTTTGGCCTTTTGTATGGTAAAAAACAGAGCATATTCAGGAAATCGAGGATAAGATCCTTTTAATTTTGAAAACTTTAAAATACAACGATTCAATCTATTAGTAAATGGAGTACAGGTACCTTTTCAGGCACTTGAAATTGATTTCTCGAATCCTATCAATACCCAAAGTTCAAGAGCATATAATTTACTATTTAAAGCATGTGGAATTAAGCATTATGATCGTGGTCTCCAAATTTCCAAGGATATGTTTGACAAAAATAATTTTAAATTAGCGTTTTTTTTTTTTTGTTGTATTAAGTTACTTTCATCCAACCAGGAAATTGGGGAAGATATTAGCGTATGCTTTAACTGCTGATCACTCCAATTCTAGTGTCAGAATAGAAGGAAGATTTTCTGAGCCTCTGGCTGAGGCTGTTACTTGCATTGTTTATTGTGAATACGACTCTATGATTGATATTGATAAGCATCGAAATATTCGAGTACTTTTGTAAAAATGAATACAATACAAATCATGGACTTGCTCTCCAAGCATCCTAGAACTAAAAAAATATTCAAAGGGGTTTTTTCGGCCGATAAACTACCAAAAGAAATTCGTGAATATCCAGCATTGATTGTAGCTAACACTGATTATTCATACCAACCAGGAATGCATTGGGTTGCATTTTACTTCTATAACAAAAAGTCAGCAGAATTTTTCGATTCTTATGGACAATATCCTCAGAAAAAAGAATTTATTGCATTTTTAAAAAGAAATGCATCAAAATATACTTATAACAAGCAACAATTGCAAGGATACTTTTCAAATACCTGTGGACATTACTGCATGCTTTTTGGTCTTTACAAAAGCAATCGAAAAACTTTTAAGAATTTCACACAGAATTTTAAGATAAAAGACTTCACCTATAATGATAAGTTAATTTCAAAAATGTTAAGTAAATGTTTTAAAAGATTTTTTTTTTTACCCAATATGAAAAATAAACAATATTATTACAAACAAACAACAATATTAATATATGTATATACAAAAACTTTTTTCTTTTCATGGATTTGGATACATTCTTTTAGTTATTTTATAGTATCTTATCATAATATCCGTAGCTTCCTTTATATATAGAGGAAGTTTGTGGCAATTACAAGTGTCTGGTCCTTCAGTTGCTTCATCATCACTCCAGGAACATATTTTGTAGTGGAATCCATATTTGGAATACAAGAGTTCCTTTTCTTCTAAATCCTCTAGCGTTGTTTTTAATTATTCAAATCTTGTAAATGTTCTTCGAAAAGCATGTCTTCAAATTGAAGTAAAAATAATTTTATTTGATGCGCGTACATTGTGAGGTTAGCTGAATTGTTTCGGACTTAATGGAAAATGTGAAACTGATGAACCATTGTAAGGATTCAACTCTTTTATACTGTTTCTCCTTTGAGATAAATTGTAAACAGGCTGAGTTATATCTAGTCATCTTTTTTCCTTTATATACAAGATGTGTTATTCCATATTTGTTCAATTTAACCATTTTTTCTTATCTAATCATATGGTATATTGAAATGTTTTAATAATTGGCTTTAGGCAAAGCCAAAATGTTCATGTTTTATTATTTTCCTTGTGCGATTCTAATAGCAAGGCATTGCGTTGGTCGACTATACCCTGGCACGCGCCAGAATTTTCGGTTTCGTCTTGCCTCTCCCCTTCTCTTTGCATTTGATTTTCAAGTTGCATATGAATTACACGTGTTTGTTTGTTGCGTTTGAAGTTAAATTTTTAAAAAACATTTAATAATATAATTGATAATAACTTATAACTCACCTGGTGATAATAACTAATTCTGGTGAGTAGTGCATATAATGAACTTATTTATTAAGTCCCGAGCGGCCGTTCAAAATATGTAAATATGTACATATACTTATTAAACGGCATTAGCCGCTTGGAGAATTGTTTAATATTTATATATGTAAGTTAACTGAAGTTAACCAAGCAGCGGCAGTGTCCGATTATTTAAGAGCTCGCTTTGGCCAAACTGCTGACATAGCGTCTGGCCGGAAGCCCAAGCATAGCGGCAAGCACTGCACATTTGCGTGGCCGCTATGGAATACTTTTTGTTAGCTGTAAGTTTCAGTTTGTGTCAGAGTCTCATACAATAAAGAGCACCATAAAACCAATCTCCGGCACTGCCGTTAACTTGTAAATTCATTTGTTGAATTGGTCACCGCGCCTCAAGGGCCGTGACAACGGGGCAAGTGCTCCCATCATAACTCCCGTCACGGAACGGATCTTACACCTACAAGGAGTAGCAACACCACCCGGAAACCGCCAGGGGTAATTATCTTACAACATATCTCCAGCGTCTGCGGCATCACGGACTGCAGCGAGGGATAACCAACAACAACATAATTACACAAACCAATTTATATTATTTGGCGCCCAACGTAAAAAACCATGTCAGTGAGCACTTTTATTTACACAGTTTTTCTAAGTCTGCATGAATTTTTCTTTGTGTATTAAAAAATAACAAAAAAAAAAGAAAGAAAGAAAGACAAGAATAGTAAAATATTGTGCCTTACGCTAACAAAAAAACTGCAGCCCCATAAAATTTTTAAAACTTAAATAATCTTTATTAGTTGGCTGACGGTTTAGCATTAACATTTTTTACCTATTATAAAATATGTATTTATATGTCTGTTTTGTTACACAAGAATTCTTGGTATGAGCCGCGCAGTTTTGGTTACTTATTTTTCTTTTCCGTTTTGTTTCCCCACTTCATTTTCGAGAACACGATACGGCCGCGCATGCAGTGTGGCACTTTGTTGTTTTTATTGTTTTTTTTTCTCTGTTTGCCATTAGCGGAGGCTCAATTCCCGCGCACCCCTCACCTTACCGCTACTTGACACAGCAGTAGCGCAACTTGACGAGCCCGCACACATAACTACACACACACATCCGCCCGCACACATCCGTTTCAACAATATAGAAACATAAGACAACTCTCTAGCGATTCTGAGTCGGAGAACGAAGGGCCGGCCAGATTTTCCACCCCTAAAAGCGCTAACGCTAGCGCTCCCATACTCGCGAACATGGCTTTCAACATGGAACAGATGACAGCCACCATACAGGTGGCCGTTCAACATACTGTTCAAGAAGCCAATATGGAACACCATTAGGAACGACGTCAGGTGTGACGAGCCCCTAGACGCCGTCAAGTCCCTCACCGAATTTTCGGGAGCACAGGACGCATACGTCTCCTGGATACAAGCGGCAGTAGCCGCATATTATATTTTCAGAAATTACGAACATAGCTCGCGCCATTATCAGGCAGTTATTATTATTAGGAATAAAATAAGGGGCCCTGCCGATGCCGTACTGTCTTCGTTTGGCACTGTACTAAATTTCGACGCGATTATAAATCGACTCGATTTTACGTACAATGATAAACGGCAGATGCACGTTATCGAGCAAGAAATTGGTACTCTCAGGCAGGGAAATTTAACCCTCCTGCAATACTACGACGAGGTCGAAAAAAAACTCACCTTGCTCACCAACAAAGCTACCATGTCGTACGAAGCCTCGGCGGCAAAAGTTTTGTGTGACAAATTCCGGGATGACGCACTCCGAGTATTTATCTCGGGGCTTAAGCGCAGCCTCACGGATGTCCTTTTCTCGGCAAAGCCGAAAGATATGCCTTCAGCTCTCGCTTTGGCACAAGAAGTGGAATCTAACCACGAGATGTACTCCTTCGCGGCTTCATTTGCCAAAAGCCAGGAGGAAAAAGACAAAAATCCGTACTACGCCAAACAACGCAAGGCGCAGGTACACTCTGCTCCACGCAGTGCAAATACCCATGAACCCATGGACATCGACCCATCGCGGTCCAAGTTTCTTAATCCATCTCAGGCCCCTTCATACCAAAACAGGGAGCCAACCGTGTCCGATCGATCGGGCCTACACAATAAGCAGAAGGTTAACCACGTCGCGCAGAGCGCAGGCGGAACCGGGGAGAAATATACAGCCGCAGCTTCAAGCACGGCTCAGGAAATTGACGACGACGTCATTCAAGATTATGATTCGGACGTCATTAATTTTTTAAGGGAATATCCCTGCTACACGTCGGCCAACGACAAGAGGCCAGCCGACGCGGTTCAAACGGAATCAAATGACCCATAATACGCGATACAGGATCCGATCAAACACGCCCAGAATAAGTTCCGAGACAGGAAAAATCCGATCCCGGCAAAACAGGGTTTTCGAAGTTGGCGATAAGATACTAGTGTAGTCTAGCAGGCGACTGTTGCTCAGTCACCTTTGTTCGAGAAAGAACCCGTAGAAGCGGACATGGGGACCACAGTCCTCATTAAGGGGAGGGTGGTCCACAAAAACCTTAGGTAGGCCGAGCGTGACTCAACTATCGCCCGCCTAATAATTTTTCATCTTTTTTTTATTGTCTTTTTCCTAACCACTTGGCATAAGCTTTTGCTTCCATTATTATTTTAATCTTGCTTTAATGGTGGGCTACCCAGTTTCAATTGAATTCACAGCACATCCAAATTACAGGTTTTCAACCATAACTCTGATTTTCCTTTTGGCCGCAACATCGGCACGCGTCTTGGACTATTTCAAAGCCAAATACATTCTCATCGTTGATGGTCGAATCCTGATATGGGAGGAATTCGCTTTTATAAAGCACTCAGCGAATCTCTTGGAATATAGGCGCGTCATCGAAGAAACTAATGGGATGACCGTCGTGTTCCCGCAATCTCACATGCAAAAACTCCTGGTTGTTGACGTCGCCCACCTACGCGACATGCTCGACTCTTTGAGCATCCATCATAGGGTAGCAAGAAGTTTAGACTTCTTAGCAGTGTTTAAAAAACTGCAGTCGAATTAGCAGAAGTCACAATATTGTTGCTATTTGCTACTTCGACTGCGAGCGATATCAAAAAGTTAGCAATTGCTTTTGCTTCTGCTATTGAAAAAGTCAAAAGTCGTATGCTTTGACTGCCGCAAAAATCAAACAGCTACGAAAATCAGAAAGCAGCATAAGTCGCCGGTTTTCATTTTTTTGCTTTCTGCTTTGCTTTTTCTTCTGATCGTATACATAAGTTGTCGCAGCAGCTATCAACAATTTTTGACTGCTGTCGGCAGTCACAGTCGCGAAAAGTAATGCATTAGGCTTTTTCCTACTTTTGATTTTTGTCGCTTTTGCTTTTGTTCAGCAGCGTAAGTCGAAAAAGCAAGAAGCGTACGATTCGTGGAAGTCGGCCTTGCGACCGTTTTTGATTAGCTACTACTTTAAAGAAGTGTTTATCATTTACGTACATATGTATAGTGTACTTGAATTTTTTATTATAGTGTTCATTTTAATTTTTCTTAAGGTTACAAAAATTAAAAAATTAAAAATTAAAAACTAAAAATTAAAAATTAAAAATTAAACATTAAAAATTAAAAATTAAAAATTAAAAATTAAAAATTAAAAATTAAAAATTAAAAATTAAAAATAAAAAATTAAAAATTAAAAATTAAAATTAAAAATTAAAAATTAAAAATTAAAAATTAAAAATTAAAAATTAAAGATTAAAAATTAAAAATTAAAAATTAAAAATTAAAAATTAAAAATTAAAAATTAAAAATTAAAAATTAAAAATTAAAAATTAAAAATTAAAAATTAAAAATTAAAAATTAAAAATTAAAAATTAAAAATTAAAAATTAAAAATTAAAAATTAAAAATTAAAAATTAAAAATTAAAAATTAAAAATTAAAAATTAAAAATTAAAAATTAAAAATTAAAAATTAAAAATTAAAAATTAAAAATTAAAAATTAAAAATTAAAAATTAAAAATTAAAAATTAAAAATTAAAAATTAAATTAAATTAAAAACTAAATCAAAATTGGTTATCGAAATTTATTCTTGTCTTGTTCAAAAAGTGGCAACGTATCAATGGCCATGTCCAGAAAGCTGGGATTTAATTTTACGAGCAATATGTTCTCAAGAACATCGTCGCCTAATCGATTGCGATAGTCGGTAAGCACCAGTCTTAAGGAAGAGAAAGCTCGTGAGCTTTCTGCATGTGAGATTGCGGGAACATGACGGTCATCCCATTAGTTTCTTCGATGACGCGCCTATATTCCGAGAGATTTGCTGAGTGCTTTACAAAAGCAAATCCCAACGATGGGAATGTATTTGGCTTTGGAATAGTCCGTGACGCGTGCCGAAGTTGTGGCCAAAAGGAGAATCAGGGATATGGTTGAAAACCTGTAATTTTGATGTGTTATGCATTTTGTTTAAGTTGGGTAGCCCACCACCAAAGCATGATTAAAATAATAAAGGGTGCAAAACTTATGCCTAGTGGCTAGAAAAAAGATAATAAAAAGCGAAATTATCAGGCGAGCGATAACATGGTCGCGCTCGGCCTACCTAAGGTTGTCTTTGTGGACCACCCTCCCCTTAATGAGGACTGCGGTCCCCATGTCCGCTTCAACGGTTTCCTCTTCACATAATGACGAGAGTTTGTTGCCCAGGTGTCTGTTGGACTTCACTAGGACTTTTACGCCAACCTCGAATATTCTATTTTGGCGGGAAGCGTTTTCTCTGTCCCGGAGCTTGTCTTGGGCGAGTTTAATTTTAATTGAGTTTAATTTCATATTGTGGCTCACCTGACTGTGCCTGAA
Organism: Drosophila parabipectinata; assembly: GCA_018153455.1. Taxonomy (NCBI): domain Eukaryota; kingdom Metazoa; phylum Arthropoda; class Insecta; order Diptera; family Drosophilidae; genus Drosophila; species Drosophila parabipectinata. The sequence continues at coordinate 514,450 of JAECYA010000402.1, read as the reverse complement.
CCACGTCAGCCGGTCTCTTGTCGATGACCGAGTGGATGGACTTGTTATATCTGACAGTGGCCAGAAGTATCAGCTCTACGGTATCGCTGATGCCTTTATCGATCTTAAGACATCTAGCAAGCTCTACCAAAGTGCTGTGGAAACGCTCCACTTGTCCATTGGAGACACTGTGTAGGGGCGGAGCATTTGAGATGCTAACGCCGAAATGGTTTTCCAGCATGGTCACGATGGTGTGCGAGTTCAACGATGGTTCGTTGTCGCAATATACGACCTTGGCCTTAGGGAAAATTCTACTATTCTGACTATTTCGTTCGCTAGCTTGGCCATTTTCGGGAAGTTCTCTTGCTTCGCGTTCTCTTGGGCAGATCTGTGAGCTCTGTTGTGCTCGAAAGTAAGAATTTCCCGCCTTTCATCAACTGCAAAAATGCCCGTTACTCGGTTTTTGCAGTGCCAGAATTTGGTGGCAGGGAATTGTCGGATTAGTTTGTCCTGTATCACTGCTAGCGTATGCAGATCGCAATGAATGGCGTTTACGCCTTTAGGAAGTATTATGGTTGCGAGCTCCTCCAGCAATGACTCCTCGTGAGTGAAGTCAATAATATGCCGTCTCTTGTTTCCAAAGAGAACGAAGCTCCGCTTTGACGGAGAGCGTGCTTCCTCCAGAATTATCTGGTTTTGAAAGCAATTGAGGGGCTTGTCCGTGGATTGGATTGTGTGGGTAAGCGACAGCTCACTGTGAATTGTGGCCGCGCTTGAGAATGCCTCTTCTTCTTCTACAACGTTGAGTTGTTGCCTCGAGAGGGCATCCGCAACTAGGTTGGCCTTGCCAGGCATGTAATGGAATTTGGCACCACACTCATCGATGCGTTCTTTCCATCTTTTAATTTTTGTATTCGGATTGGAATCCGATACCGCGTAGGTCAGCGGTTGGTGGTCAGTGTAGATGTTTAAATCTTTGACCCCATAAAGGTAGTGGCGCAGGCTCTCTAGCGCCCAAACTATAGCTAACAGCTCCCTTTCGTTGGTAGCGTAGTTAACTTCTCTGTCCTTTAAGGTCCTAGAGATCATAGTGATGGGGCGCCCCTCTTGTGAAAGCACCGCGCCAATGCCATATGCTGAGGCATATGTCTTTAGATCAAACGCCTTTTTATAGTCGGGGTACCTGAGGATGACATCCAGAGAGGCCAGGATGCCATGTAGCTTTTCAAAAGCTTGCCGTTGCGGCTCGGTAAACTGTACCTGGATGCTTCTGGATCTGTGTCTGCTGACATTTCCGAGCTCCCCTTTTATAATGCTCGAAATGGGCTTAGCTATTGATGCAAAATCTTTAATAAGACATCTTTAATAGCCAGCCAAGCCCATGAATGATCTTACTTCGAAAACGTTTTTGGGCTCAGGGAATTCTTCAATGGCCCTGACCTTTTCCGGGTCTGTCGTGGTCCCCTCGTTGGTGACTACAAACCCCAAAAATTTTACGCTTTTTTCGAAGAAGACCGATTTCTGCGCTGACACTCTCATGTTAGCGTCGTGTATGCTCTTTAGAACCCAGTCCACGTGTCGTATGTGGGCGTTTTCGTCCTCTGAGAAGACGATAACATCATCGACATAGACGTAGCAAAATTTGCCAATCTGTTCTCGCGGTACGTCGATGGTTCTTTGAAAGATGCTGGCAGCATTTCTTAACCCGAATGGCAGTCGACGGAACTCGTATTTTCCCCCGTTTACGGAAAAGGAAGTTTTCTCACGGTCACGTTCTGCCAGAATAATTTGGTGGTAGCCGGACTTTAAATCGAGCGTTGTAAAGTATTTGGCTTTGCCTAAGTTCCCTAGTATCATAGGGATAATTGGCATAGGGTAGCGATCCGGTATTGTCCCCTCGTTCAATTTTCGAAAGTCTAATATTAGCCGCATTTTACGGTTTCCAGATTCGTTGGTGCCCTTTTTGTCTACTACCCATATTGGGTTATTGTAGGGGGATCTCGACTTCTGGAATATGCCGTTTTTTAGAAGGTCTTGGATTTCGTTATTGACGAGATCTGCCGCTCCCATCGGATACGGATAGGGTCTGGCATAAATGGGCTCCTCATCAACTGTCCTGATGGTGGCTACCACAGACGTGTTGTAAGATAACGCCTCATTTGGGCTTGCGAAGGCGTCTTTCCTGTCGCTTATCATTTTTGAAAATGCTCTTCTGACCAAAGGTGGTGCGCTAGAGCAGTCCACCTCAGTGAAATTTACATTGGGACATGATTGGAACTCTAGCTTTTCCGTCTCGGTGCCCCATCTGAGGTGCCTGGAAGCTAGGTTAAGTGATGCCCCTGCTTGTTTTAGCAGGTCAAGTCCGATGATGGCATCAAAGGAGGACAAATCTTGTAGGATGAAGAACGTAGCCTTTAAGTTAAACATGGAAACAAAGCTTTTTTTTTATTGTGGTGACGCCATGGATGGAATGTACCGAGAATGGCGAATCTATTGGGCGGACGCCTTTCAACCCTTCGTATCGACGGATGAAATTTTTTGACGCGCCCGTGTCTATTAAAAGCTTCATTTCTACACCTGCTACTCTTCGTCTGATGACGGGTAGCAAGGACTTTCCCCTAAAAAATTTATGATGTCCGAATCGTAATCATTAATAGCGTCGTCGTCAATTTCCTAAGCCGCTCTTGAAGCTGCGGCGGTATATTTGTTCCCGGTTTCGCTCGCGCCCTGCGCGACGTGATTAACCCTCTGCCTTTTGTGTGGGGCAGATCGATCGGACTCAGCCGGCTTCCTGTTTTGGTACGCCGGGGCCTGGGATGGCGTAAGCATTTTGGACAGCGATGGGTCAATGTCCATGGGTTCAGGAGCGCCTCCACTGTGTGGGGCGGAGTGTACTTGCGCCTTGTGTTGTTTGACGTAGTACGGATTTTTTCCAGCATTTGTTTGTGCATTTGCCTGCGCAGAGGCCTGTCGGTATTCTTGCGCTTTTGGGTGCTGTTTCCTATCTTTATCCTCTTGGCTTTTGGCAAATGAAGCCGCGAAGGAGTACCTTGCGTGGTTGGATTCCACTTTTTGTGCCAAAGCGAGAGCTGAAGGCATATCTTTCGGTTTTGCCGAGAAAAGGATATCCGTGAGGCTGCGCTTAAGCCCCGAGATAAATACTCGGAGTGCGTCATCCCGGAATTTGTCATACAAAACTTTTGCCGCCGAGGCTTCGTACGACATGGTAGCTTTGTTGGTGAGCAAGGTGAGTGTTGCGGGAATTCGAAGTTTTGTTGATAATTGCTTATTGTTTTCTTCATTTATAACGGGGCAGCAAGGGCTAACAGTGGTACAGTCGGTAACCACTCTGCGATAGCAGAACTTTAAATTCCTAGTAAATTAAAGGTTGTACAATTCATAATCAAACTTAAATATTAATATGTCCTCACTTTTCGTCCGCTTCCCTCGAGTGTCAAATAGAAAATAAAGCTTAGGCACATGGTTACCGGCTGAGTTAACAGAGATTCAACACCCGCTTAAACTATCGGTTCTGCAACTTCGGCTTTGCCGGATGCCGCGGGAGCAGTTTTGCTATCTATCGTAACAGTGAGTTTTTTCTCGACCTCGTCATAGTATTGGAGAAGGGTCATATTTCCCTGCCTAAGAGTACCCATTTCCTGCTCGATAACGTGCATCTGCCGCTTATTATTGTACGTAAAATCGAGTCGATTTATAATCGCGTCGGAATTTAGTACAGTGCCAAACGAAGACAGTACGGCATCGGCAGGGCCCCTTATTTTATTCCTAATAATAATAACTGCCTGATAATGGCGCGAGCTATTTTCGTAATTTCTGAAAATATAATATGTGGCTACTGCCGCTTGTCTCCAGGAGACGTATGCGTCCTGTGCTCCCGAAAATTCGGTGAGGGACTTAACGGCGTCTAGGGGCTCGTCACACCTGACGTCGTTTCTAATTTCTATTGGCTCATATTTTTTTTTTTTTTTTTTTTGGGCGGGAGCGATTTCTCTTTCGTTGACCAGTTCGGTCAGACGGTGTATAGCCAGGCGCATTTTGTTTTCTCTACGCTGGTGTTCGATATTGGCTTCTTGAACAGCATATTGAACGGCCACCTGTATGGTGGCTGTCATCTGTTCCATGTTGAAAGCCATGTTCGCGAGTATGGGAGCGCTAGCGTTAGACCTTCGGTCTCCGACTCAGAATCGCTAGAGAGTTGTCTTATGTTTCTATATTGTTGAAACGGATGTGTGCGGGCGGATGTGTGTGTTTTTTTTTTTTTTATATATTCATATTTATTTGCTTCTTACAAACTATCTTATAGACCTACTGTACATTCTCTTTTCCCTGACTGGGCAGCAAGAGCTTGAACCTAAGTTGTGCGGTACGGCCGTGAAGCAATGCTTCGCACAACTCTGACGCCCTACTCCTCCCGCCCGTTACGTGCCCTCTCCAGGGCTCTCAGCTCCATCATGGTCTTGGCCACATATACGGCTATGGCTTCCCACTTCCCCGGCGTCTGCAGCATTAGAGGCACCATGCTGCTGGGTGTGAAGGGCTCTTCCAGGATCTCCTCCATCGTTAGGCGATCCTCCACAAATCTCCTGCATTCGAAGAGGACGTGGAGAGGGTCCTCTGTGACTCCGCTGCCGCACGACGGGCAAAAGTCCTCGCTTTCGTGGCCAAATCGCTTTAAGTAGCTTCGGAAGCACCCATGGCCGCTAAGGGCCTGCGTGAGGTAGAAATCTACCTGTCCATGCTTCCTACCGGTCCATTTCCCCACGTCCGGAATGAGCCGAAACGTCCAGCGTCCCTTGGCTGATTCCTCCCATCGCCGTTGCCAGTTTGTCAGACTTGTGGCTCTCACTTCCCTCTTCCTGACCGACACTGAAGAAAGGCTGTCCTGAGCCATGTTGGCCAGCTCCTTCCTTTCTCGGACCAGCTCTTGAATGGGTATCAGCCCTGCGATCACTAGGGCCGCGTCGTCCGATACCGTCCTAAAGGCGTAACGCGCAGAGGCGGAGGTCTGCCACGATTCCCCGCGAGTAGGACCTTACTCCCATCGCCTCGGCCCACACTGGGGCGGCGTAGAGGATTTGGGAGCTCACCACGCTAGTGATGAGCTTTCGCCTTTCCTGCCTCGGGCCTCTGATGTTGAGGAGCATCCGCGAGAGGGCTCTCGTCGTCTCGCTCGCCCTCCTGTGGGCGTACTCTAGGTGCTCCCGGAACGAGAGCCTTGTATCCAGCCAGACCCCTAGGTCTTTTATGGCTCTCGTCGAGGTTACGGCCACCCCTGCTTATCGCCGCCTGGAGTCTCGTGGCTAGGATCTTCTCCAGTACCTTGCCTACCGTGTCTAGAAGGCAGATTGGTCGGTAAGATGCGGCCTCTCCGGGTGGCTTACCTGGCTTCATTAGGAGAAGGAGCCTCTGCTTCTTCCACATCTTCGGGAAGGATCCTTCATACAGGCACTGATTGTAAATGGCTGCTACCTTTTCTGGTATTTGGGCCAGGACCACTTTTAGCGCTCGATTTGGCACCGCGTCCGGACCGGTAGCTTTCTTAGAGGCTAGGTTCCGAGCAGCCACTAGCACCTCCTCTGCTGTGACTGCTTCCACCGACTCGTCTTCCAAATTCTCAATAGCCTTGACCTTTTTTGACACCAATCTGTACGCCTGTCCCCATGGGTCGTGTTCCGCTTCATCGCATAGCTTGAGAAACAACTCTCGCTTGCTGTCCCGTATGGCTGTTTTCAGCGCTGCCTTAAACTCAAGGTGCCTTTGCTCCTGCGCGTGTGTGCCTCGAGCTCGCTGCAGGGATCGTCTAGACCTTAGGCACTCTTTGCGGAGAGACGAGATTTGGCTTGTCCACCACGGGGCCGGCATATGATGCCGAGCAAAGTTCGTGCGCTCCTTCATGCTTGCCTTGCAGGCCGCATCAAGGACCGTAGCAAGCGCCTCCGCCGATTCGTTGGCTGTCTCGTGGAGCTCAAGCTCCGCCGTTCGCATATGGGTTTCCAATTGTTGGACGTCCAGCGTATCCTGCCAAAACGCCTTGCCGCAGGGGGAAATGCTTGAGATCGCCTGGCTGGTTTCAAGCGAGCAAGGTATGGCCTCGTGGTCACTGGCCGTGTAGATGTCGGCGATTTCCCACTTTGATGTCCGTGCCAGACTACTGCTGACGAAGGTCAGGTCGATGATGGAACCGGCGCCTGCTCTGTTGAAGGTTTCCTGGTTGCCCTCGTTGAGGAGGGCGAGGTCCAGGCGTGCTAGGATCTCCAGCAAGGCTCTACCTCTAGCATTCGTGGTGGTACTCCCCCACTCCTGTGCCCACGCGTTGAAATCACCTGCTATTAGCACTGGGTGTTTGCCTCTGGCATCTACCGCAAGTTCCTCTAGAGCCTTGCAGTAAGCATCGAGTGAGAGGCTTGGGGCTAGGTAGCAGCTATACACCCATGTACCTCCTCACTGGATTCTCACGAACCCTTCGCCTCTCCTTACTTGACATGGCCCTTCCGCGGAACTGTTACAGATCCAGATGGCCGCCTTGCCCTGATTGTTGGTCGCCCACTCTTCGCCTGGCCCGACGCTGTACGGCTCGCTGAGTATAGCTATGTCAGCATTTACCTCGCCTACGGTGTGTCGTAGAAGGTCCTGCGCCGCTCTGCAGTGATTCAGGTTGAGCTGAATCACTTGCATCCTGTCTTATCTTTTACTGCTCCATTAGAAAGCGGGCACCGTCGACTTCCTGCCAGGTGTTTTGCCTCCTTCTCGCCTTTTGATGCGCAAACGAAGCAGGTGCTCTCGTTGGGGCAATTTGCGATCTTATGCCCGCTTTTGCCACAGCGGATGCAGCATCCGCTCCTATCCGTGGGGCTTCGACACTGGCTCGCGATATGGCCAACTTCCAGGCATCGGTAGCACCCCGGTTGACTCTGCCTCTCCCGAATCCGACACACAGTCCATCCTATCCTCACCCTCCCTTTGCTCGCAACTGCGGTCGCAATTCTGCTGCTGACCGATGATAGCGGTCTGCGTGTCCCAGGATTTCGCACGAAGGCTCCTTAACCTGACCGCCTTCCCATCCACTTCGAACTGCTCGGTCAGTGCAAGCCGGATGTCCACTTCCGTCGCTAGCGGATCGAGGTCCCTGATCTCTAGGTACGTCATTTTGCTGTCCTCAGACAGTGCCCGCACATCGGCAGCCCCTTGTAGTACCTTTTCAAGGTTCTCCCTCATGGCGTTCGTGCTATCCACACGGTTTTTTGCCAGCTCCAGCAGAAGGTTCCCCGTAGCTGTGCGGCGCACCTTGTGAACATTTTGGCTGAATTCCTTCAGCTGACCGTCCTGCCGTCTGGTGACCAAGGCAAGCACCTCGCTGTACTTCATTCCCTTGGCTTCCACGACTAGCGCGTCGGGTCGGGTGGACGTCCTTGGCTTCCTCCGTGACGCTGTTTCCCATCCTGGTCCTGACGCTGCGGTCTGTGCGGCCGTGCTCTGGCCCCCTGCTTCCGCGGTCCTGGCGTCGGGGTGGCTTGACGTCCGCTGGGTGGGCCCTGGAGCAAGGCTGCTCTGTTGTCGCTCTCGTCTTCTTGGCTGGAGTCGATCTATGGGGCTCTGATGGACTGGATTGTTCCCTCGTCCTTTTTGGGGTCTCCTTGTCTTCACCCGCTGGAACACCGCCTGTTGGCATCGCTGTGCTCCGCGTTGCCTGCAGAATGGGTGACCGCAGTATCTTGGAGCTGCTCAGAAACGCTGAGGGTTGCTCCGCACTTTGTTGGCTTGTCGCTTTTACTGCCGGGGCGGCCAAGCTAGCCACCGCCTCGTCAGTCGTGGGTTGAATGGTGTTTGGGGCCTCCAGAATCCGTGCCCGGACCGTGGGTTTCCCCACGGGTGGATTTCCACTTGAGTGGTTGCCACCTGGAGTATTTATGTTGTTAACCATCATTCTTCCAGTTGTGCTTTTTATACCTACTGCCAGGTTTGCATTTTATACCTTCTGCCAGGTTGGGGGTTCGCTGCCGGCCACTATGGCTCAGACGCAGACCCCGTAGCCGCCCATTATGGGACAGACGCTACGAGGATTTGTAGTGGGAAGAAGGGGGAGGGGTGGGCGTGATCATCAGGGCTACGATGGGGGATATACCGCCCCTGCTCGGTCGCCAGGGCCCCGTTTCCAGAGTGCGCCGCCGCGGCGGAGGGGTTGGACTATGGTCGGGTCCATGACCTTGTGCACCGCTCCTAAGATCTCGCCCGCCCTCATAAGTGCACTATAGAAATTTCTCTTGGTGCCGCCCTCTGTGGGTGGCGTTAGCAGCGACGATACGGCGCCAAGTGGCGCCCTCTTCAGGTACCTCCGATTTGATCAGGGCTGGTCACACTGCCGGTCAGCTGCGATCAGCTGGTACTGCGATCCGCATCACTGACCAGCACAACCCAAATGGGGCGAATTTGCAACGCGGGAAAAGCGATGCCACCAAAAGAGAGGGAGAAAGCTTACCCTGCCCCCCCTGTCCAGCGACGTCAGATTAGTGCTCCGGGGCCAGCAAGCCGGGAAAACGGAGCCACGGGGAACCCTTCGTTCCTGCATCCCAGGTGAGCCACGTTATGTGCCTAGGGGTTCACCGACTTGTTTTTTTACCCCCCGCGGGGCCGGGAAACAGCGCGAAAAGCGGGACGCGGCACGACCACGTCCGTCTCGTTCTACCTTCACAACCAAGTGTCGGGCGGATGTGTGTGTGTAGTTATGTGTGCGGGCTCGTCAAGTTGCGCTACTGCTGTGTCAAGTAGCGGTAAGGTGAGGGGTGCGCGGGGACTGAGCCTCCGCGAAGTAACCAAAACTGCGCGGCTAATACCAAGAATTCTTGTGTAACAAAAAAGACATATAAAAGCTGAATTAAATACACGCGATTATATAAATTATTTCCGATTGAAATTTAAAATTTTCTGCCAGCTATTTTTTGGGTTTGGTTGGTTATTTTTATTCCGGTTATATTATAGAAAAATGGTGTGTTATATAGAAAAATTCATTTATTTATTCACAAAAACAGAAATGCAAACAATATTGGGACAATAATTGGTTCACAAAATATTTAAATATATAGGTAAATATTAAAATATAGGTTTAAATATTTTATAATAGGTAAAAAATGTTAATGCTAAACCGTCAGCCAACTAATAAAGATTATTTAAGTTTTAAAAATTTTATGGGGCTGCAGTTTTTTTGTTAGCGTAAGGCACAATATTTCTCTATTCTTGTCTTTCTTTCTTTTTTTTTAAAACACAAAAAAAAAATCATGCAGACTTAGAAGTACTGTGTAAATAAAAGTGGTCACTTACATGGTTTTTTACGTTGGGCGCCAAATAATAAAATTTGGTATAAATGGGTTTGGGTATGATATTGTTGTTGTTGGTTATCCCTCGCTGAAGTCGGTGATGCCGCAGACGCTGGAGATATGTTTTAAGGTAATTACCCCTGGCGGTTGCCGGGGGGTGTTGCTACTCCTTGTAGGTAGTGGTTGAGATCCCTGGCGGTTGCCGAGGGGAGATCCGTTCTGTGACGGCAGTTATGATGGGTGCACTTGCCCCGTTGTCACGGCCCTTGAGGCGCGGTGACCAATTCAACAAATGAATTTACAAGTTAACGGCAGTGTCGGAGATTGGTTTTATGGTGCTCTTTATTGTATGAGACTCTGATACAAACTGAAACTTAAAGATAACAAAAAGTATTTCATAGCGGCCAAGCAAATGTGCAGTGCTTGCCGCTATGCATGGGCTTCCGGCCAGACGCTGTGTCAGCAGTTTGGCCATAGCGAGCTCTTAAATAATCGGACATTGCCGCTGTTGGTTAACTTCAGTTAACTTATATACTCCTAAATAAAAAATACATATTGACCTTTCAGCCGACCCTGACATAAATATGTCTCCTGCATGAAAGTGATAAAAAGGAATTTAAAAAAACTACTAAAATTCTTCTGCCGCTTATACGCCGTTTGCCTAATTCCCTTCCAAATTATCTCACCACATGCGACCCCTGTAGAAAATTCAGGATCGCTACCTGGATAAGATTCAGGATCGTGAAAAATTTTGTACCTTATTCCCTTTAAATTCAACTCACCACTTAAGATACCTGTCTATGATTCAGGATCGTGAAAAAAATAAATAAAATTGATTAACAAAAAAAATACTTATTTACAAAAATTATATTCATGTTGTTGCAGTTCATTTAAAAGTATATTTTACTACAATTCTTTTGAAATTACTTTAAAATTAATGATGAAGAAAAAATAGTTATTAAAAAAAAATATCCAAAATTATATTATGGTGTTGCATATCATTTAAAAGGATTTTTTACTCCAATTCTTTTTTAATTAATTTTAATTTTTAATTAATTTTAAATTAACTCTGACTTATATAAAGAAATTTAATTTTATAATATAAAATATAATATAGAATTTTAAAGGAGTAAGTATATCACAAGAAAACCTTTTTCTCTCAGGGACAAGGGCTCAAGGAAAAAAATTAATAAAAAATGTGGACTTATTCGAATAAATTCAGAAAAAGGAAAATCACACATCAATCTTTAATCAGTCCGTGGCGTTTGATCTTTTATTATTTATTGTGCAAGAAAAAGGTACAGTACAAAGTATAAGTATATGCAAGCACAGTAAAAGCAATCGGCGTTTTAGGTGATGTCGACTGAAATATACCCTGCTCCGTTCTCAGTATAATGTTTTTAATGATTCGTAAGAATATGTACATATATATAAAACATTTTACTGCTAACACTTAATCTTATTTTTTAAATAAATTTAAAATGTATGCTGAAATATTAAAAAATATAATATAACAAATAATATTATTTCTTTCGTCATTTCACCAAATTACGAATACCCGCATTTTGTTAGGGTAGACAGCCTGAAAAGTTAGAAAAATCAAAATTTTGTGCGCTGGCTTCGAAACGAAATCGCACGCACACATGCCCCCGTGTAAATTAACGGGTGTGAGGGGAGGGGAACGGTCGAAGTGGTGTCCCTCGCCGCTGTCTCCAATAATTAGTAGCCGGTTGGCCGTACTGCTCCTATGCTGAGATAAGGAGATATGGTTTAAGGGAACTGTCCTTCGATACCGCTGGCCTAGAGACTCAGTCGGTATATTAGTTAATAAAGGATTTGACGACTAAGTGCCGGAGTTTCATTAGTATGAGCTGGTGCTCTTGCTTTATTGAATACAAAATATGAACTAACTTAAGACATGAACTAACCGCATGCCCGTGGAAGACCGCTAACCATGGACATTTGCAGAAGTCATACGATCGCTGTCAGCCAATGAGAGGCCACTGTCTATAACGGCCCATGAGCTTTAACGGCGAACTGTCCCTAATGGCCCATACATGAGTGGTATAAGAGTTTGTAATAATAATAATTTTACTTATAATAAGTAATAATAATAATTATACTAAATAATGGTAAATATTTATAAAGGGAATTGGCCTGCTCAGCCTAAGCCTAAGTTGGTTGTTAACTACTCCCCCCTTAATTTGGACACCGTCCTCGGTGACAGCCATTTCGTCGATGGACTATCGTAATTGGGATGCCTCTCGTCTGCGCCTGCAGTGCTGTTGGAGCAGGACCAAGCCGCATAGTGTGAGGCTGACGGCGACTCCCGCGGCGAACCAGATCCTTGGTGCACCTCCAGCCGACGAGTCGTCTTTGAGCTCCTGCATCAGACGCAGGTTGTGCTCGTTCATCCGTTGTGGTAGTGGCTGACTTAGTATGTGATCGTGTCCCGTGATGTTAGTTAAGGCGAGGCAGCGATTCCCATGCTCTTTTTCACAGAGCATTTGTAGCATAGTATTGTAGTTTGCGACAGGGAAGAGCAGGACTTTTTTACAAATAAGCTTAACTCTAGGATACTGGACTATGTAAAAACATTAGATTGAAAAAATTTATATCTTAGATACAGCCATAAGGCTAACTATTGGGACCTCCGTGAGCTGTTCGTCAAAGATAGATTTAAGGTAGTTGTGATCAAATATATTTATAATATGTTCTTGACAAGTGTGAGCATGCAATTTTGTAACTCTGAAATAAGGATTCTATTCCTGGCTAGAAGTATTTCGAAAAGGTGGCCGGGCGTCAACTAACCCGTCCCTTTTTCCTTGAGAATTTTATTTACTGAATCTGTAAGTTAGTTAATGTCTTTCTGTGTTGATTACAACCTGCCTATTGCTTGCGCTGCTTCCTTTATTTTAATATTACAGAGGTCCTCCGCGTCGGCCGTGCCTACCACAACCTAGAGTGCCGAGTTCAGGAAATCTAAGCTCCTGGCCATTCTATCCAATAACGGAATATACTTTGCGTGAGAGAGTCGGTGGTTAGAGTGCTCGCTATAGACAGCAGTAAGATTAGTATCACGGCAAGCCTGTGGGGATTGCGGTAGTATCGAGTTCTGTATAACATAAGGGTGAGTATGGATGGTGTAGATGTTTATTTTATTTTGTCCTTATGGACCACCCTCCCTTTAATGAGAACCGACGTGTTTAGATCTGCTTCTATGCGCTCTTCTGAGTAGAGCGGCGTCAGCTTATTTCCGAGTCTTTTATTATTGCGCACGAGAACCTTTTCCCCAACTTCAAAGACTCTGTTTTGTCTTGAAGTGTTGATTCTGTCGAGTTGCGTCTGTTGCGCCTTGTCAATCTTGGCTCTAATAGCCGAGTTGACTTCGTCGCTGCTGGCATGGATAACTTCCGCTGGCCTACAATCCGTGACTGAGTGCAACGATCAATTGTATTCTACCGTAGCTCGCAAAATTAATTCCACAGTGTCGTCAATTTTTTTTTATCGATTTTGAGGCACCTGGCTATTTCTGCTAAGGTGCTGTGGAATCTTTCCACTTGGCCATTGGAGCTACTGTGAAGCGGTGGCGCATTAATGACATCGATGCGGTATTGGTTTTTCAGCAAAGACGTAATCGTTTCAGAATTGAAGGAAGCCTCATTGTCACAATAGATGGTTCTAGTTTTGTGGTAGAAATTTACCAATTGGAGTATAGGGGCCCGTACATCAACTATTGCCCTAGAAGATAAGGGCTGTACAATGGCGAACTTTGAGAACTTATCGATGCCAGTTAGAAAGGTCTTTTTGTCGGTAGAGAAAATGTCAATATGTAACATCTCCCCTACATATGAAGGAATTGGGGTGCTTCCTAACTCCTGTCGCTTGGGGTGGCGATCGTATTTGGCTTTATTGCAGACTTTGCAATTCGCGACAACTTCGCTGGCCAGTTTCGACATGTTCGGGAAATAGTAGACACGAAGAATTTGCTTGGCGTTTTCCTGCGCAGCCCTGTGGGCGCGGTTGTGTTCGGCATAAACGATTTCCAGCTGTTCATTGGTATTTGTAATGTCAGTTACAAAGTTTTTACCGTGCCGAAATTTCGTTGCAGGGAACTCCTGCCTTAAGGCGTGTTGAATACAAGCTAGTGTCGGAAAGTCGCAGTGGATCGCGTTCACGACGTTGGCGTTGCTGATTTCATTTACAGATTCGACAAGTAGGGTTTTGTTATTAAAGTGAATAACGTGGCGAGTTCTATTGCCAAAAACAATGAAGTCTCGCCGAAGTGTTTGGTTTGCCTCTTCCAAAATAATTTGGTTTCTGAAACAGTTTAGGAATTTATCCGTAGTCTCGATGGTGTATGAGAGCAAAAGCTCACTATGCACCGTGGCAGCATCGGACTGAGTCTCATCATCTAGGTTGTTCAAGTGTTGCCGAGACAGTGCATCGGCTACAATGTTTTGCTTCCCAGGTGTGTAAAACACATTCCCTTTGTTTTGGTCTATAAAGGCCTTCTATCGCTTGATTTTAGTGTTGGTGTTTTCGTCAGATACCGCGTAAGTCAGCGGCTGGTGGTCTGTGAAGATCCGAACCCCCTGACTGCCGTAAAGGTAGTTCTGTAGTTTGCCTATGGCCCAAACTATCGCCAACAATTCTCTTTCGTTGGTGGCGTAATTTAGTTCGTGATCTTTAAGCGTACGCGAGATCATTGTAATGGGCCTCTTGTTTTGGGACAATACCGCGCCTATTCCGCTGGCTGAAGCCAGTAGTTAAATCGGTAGTTAGGTCAAACGGTAATTTGAAATCGGGGTACATCAGAATGACATCTTCTGATGCCAGGATATTACGCAGATGGTCAAACGCATTGCGCTGGGTTTCATCCAACGTAATAGGAAGTTTTTTCGACATGTTTTTACTGACCGATCCGTTTTGCCCTTTGAGAATGTGAGTAAGGGGCCTGGCAATGGAGGCAAAATTCTTGATAAAGATTCTGTAATAGCCCGCCAGGCCGAAGAAGGACCTGAGGCTAAACAGAGTTTTGGGTTCGGACCCTGACTTTTCAGGGTCTGTTTTTGTTCCCCCTGTAGTAACTTTAAAGCCTAAAAATTCTACGCTTTCTTAAAAGAATTTAGTCTTTTCTCGTGCCACCTTCATGTTGGCATCGATAAGCCGCTTAAGCACTATACACATTGATATAACATGTCAACACTTAACATGTTCGGTTTCGTTTTCGGAAAAAATGATAACGTCATCCACGTAGACGTAACATATCTTGCCTATTTCTTCCCGCAGCACATCATCGATGGCTCTTTGGAAAATGCTACCTGCGTTTTTTAATCAGAAAGGCAGTCGGCAAAGTCGTATTTCCCTCCATTAACTGAGAACGAGGTTTTTTCCCGATCTTTCTCGGCCAAGTATATCTGATGATACCCTGACCTCAAGTCTAGGGTAGTAAAGTATTTGGCTTTCCCCAAGTTCGCCAGAATCATGGGAATGCTTGGCATAGGGTAGCGATCGGCAATTGTTTGCTCGTTTTGTTTCCTAAAGTCGATTACCAAACGCTTCTTCCTGATGCCATTATCGTTAGTCCCTTTTTTGTCAACTACCCAAGTAGGGCTGTTGTACGGGGATCTGGAAGTCTGCTGCCCCCATGGGGTAGGGGTATAATCTGGAGTAGACGGGTTCGTCACTCTTTGTTCGAATAGTGGCGATGACAGAGGTGTTGAAAGTTAGCGCCTCGTTAGAGGTCGAAAACACCTTTATTCTTTTCAGAGTAACTTTTTTGAATTCGGCTTTCGCCGAATTTGGTACCACTATGTCATCAATTTTGGTGAAATTAACGTTTTCACAGTCAAAGAACTTGAGCTTTTCAGTAACGTTTCCGTATTTTAATACGCTGTCGCCTAAGTCCAATGCCACTCCTGCTCGCGTAAGCGAGTCGAACCCTATTATAGCATCGAACGTTCTCAGTGTGTCCAACAAAAAAAATGGGGCATCTTACCCAAAAATGCGCATTATGCACTTGTTTTTGACGTCACTGGAGCCGTGAATAGAGCTCACAGTGAAGGTGGTCTTGACCGGCCTTACATTCCTTAGCTCCTTTACGGGCTTAACGTAATTCTTTGCCGCCCCGTGTCTATGAGTATTTTTAGTGTTCTACTAGCCAACTGTCGCTTGACGAACGGCAGTCGGAAGAGCTCCCTAAAAAATTAAGGAGGTCATTAAATTCGGCAGTTTTTATCGTCAGCTTTCCATTGTTTTCCCTGACCTTTATTGTTGCGTCTATTGCCCCCATAAAAGGGGGCCTGGTCTTCTATGGCATTCGCGTAGGATGCCGCGAACGCACTTCTTTCAATGCTGTTCTCAGCCTCCCGCGCTAAAGCTAGTGCGGATGGAAGGTCCTTAGATTGTGCTGGTATCACGAGTGATTTGAGAGGTCTTTTTAGCCCTGCAATGAAGGCATGAAAGGCGTCATCCCTTACATCCTTATTGAAGGTCGTTGCCGTGTCCATAGTATGAGACATGTCATGTCATGAGACATGTCCATAGTATCCCAACTCATCGGCCGCAAATGGGGCTGAGTAAGTTAATTGGCAGTAGCAAGGGCGAAAATTTGCGTTTGCGCGCGACGTTTAATTGGACAACACCTGTAGCCAATTCAGGGTCTTGCGACGATGGACAATTATTTCAGAGGAGTCACTACACGGTGGGTGAAGCACATTTAATTGCAAGAGAAAATATAATAGTGAACCCGCAGAATTTATACATCCCAAGAAAAACTCCAGTTGGTTGGAGCGAAGCAACAGGCTTAGCAATCACACAAAATTTCTGTTTTTCTTTCAAAATAAACACGTGCAATTCAAGTATCTTTACAGAATAATCAAGGGAAAAAGGTGAGGGGCAAGTTTTCCTATGCGTGATCGCCACTCAAAAATGCAAATAAATATATATTTCAAATAATTGTTAGTTGTATTTTTTAAATTTGAATTTAAATTGCTATCTCTGGCACAAGTTTGTAGGTAACATTTTTGTCGATATTTATTAACTTTTTAATGGAGAGTTCGTAGACATTTATTTATTATAATATCACGTATTGACTTGGAAGCTACCTTAGGCGCACAGTCACTTACATTTTATATTCCTTAGAGTGATTAATTTGTAATATTGTGAGGGGAGAGGAACGGTCGAAGTGGTGTCCCTCGCCGCTGTCTCCAATAATTAGTAGCCGGTTGGCTGTACTGCTCCTATGCTGAGATAAGGAGATATGGTGGAAGGGAACTGTCCTTCGATACCGCTGGCCTAGAAACTCAGTCGGTATATTAGTTAATAAAGGATTTGACGACTAAGTGCCGGAGTTTCATTAGTATGAGCTGGTGCTCTTGCTTTATTGAATACAAAATATGAACTAACTTAAGACATGAACTAACCGCATGCCCGTGCCAGACCGCTAACCATGGACTCTTGCAGAAGTCATACGATCGCTGTCAGCCAATGAGACAAGGCCACTGTCCATAACGGCCCATGAGCTTTAACGGCCCCCTGTCCATAACGGCCCATACATGAGTGGTATAAGAGTTTGTAATAATAATAATTTTACTAATAATAAGTAATAATAATAATTATACTAAATAATGGTAAATATTTATAAAGGGAATTGGCCTGCTCAGCCTAGGCTGGGAGTTGGTTGTTAACTTGTATGTGAATGTGTGACACGCATACATCTTCATCGCGCTTCTTTCAGTGACTGAGAAACAGAAAGCATTCTATAGGAATATGAGCGTAAGATGAACGAACGATGAGCGTAAGAGAGTGTAAGAAATCCTCTCTAGGGCCGGCTGGGGCCTGTCGCAAGAAATTTTTGCGTCCATTTTCGTTGTATGGAATGGGTTGTCTGTATGGTTAGTGCTGAGGCCAAACAAAGATGATACTTGGTGCGAAGAGTGGGGGATGCGTGTCACATGGGATTTGTTGAGAGTGGGGGGTTACGTATCTGCTTAGTTTTAGTCTACTGATCTATACGTTCCTGTAAGGTCAGGTTTCTTCAACTAAAGACTTTTTGATGAAAAATCTTAAATGAAAAAAATTTTGAATTCAAAAATTTCGAATACGAAATCCCCTCCCTGGATACGTGCCAGGTGCCAAATAAATATTAATAAAATATTTACCTACGAAATTTGCAAGACCTCTTTTGTTTCGTTGAGCAATTTTGATTCCGTTCATTATACCCTTGCAGAGGGTATTATAATTTTGGTCAAAAGTGTGCAACGCAGTGAAGGAGACATCTCCGACCCTATAAAGTATATATATTCTTGTTCAGGATCACCTCCTGAGTTGATTTGAGCATGTCCGTCTGTCCGTCTGTCTGTCCGTCTGTCTGTTTCTACGCAAACTAGTCTCTCAGTTTTAAAGCTATCGTCTTGAAACTTTGCATACACCCTTCTTTCTTTTGCACGCAGTATATATGTAAGTCGGAACGACCGGAATCGGCCGACTATATCCTATAGCTGCCATATAACTGATTGATCGGAAATGGTGTAACTTCGGTGTTTTTAGAGTTAGAGAGTTCAAATTTTACATGAGCGCTATTTTTGGCAAAATAATACATGCCAAATTTCGTAACGATCGGCCGACTATATCTTAAAGCTGCTATATAACTGAACAATCGAAAATGGTTTTTGGTAGAAATACAATTTTTGGTATGTTTGAAGATAGAAGAATAGGACTTTTTTAAGACTTTGTATTGTAATAAATTGGATTATATATTTATATTCCCATAAGGATCGGCCAACTATATCCGACGTTTGCAACCGGATATAGGTTTTAACTGCAAGGGTATATAAACTTCGGCTCTCCCCGAAGTTAGCTTTCCTTTCTTGTTTTTCTATTTAATTTTTCTTTTAGATATTGAATTTGATCCAAATGTTCAAATTTGTGTGTTTTTCCATAATATTTTTATAAGCTTTTTCAGTTTAAATTAAATTGACTGTGAGACAATGATATTCATAATTAGTGGGCAGATCTATCGGGGCCTGGAAGCCCACCGGTGCACCACATACCAGCAGCAGAGATCCGTGGCCGTGGGAATCGAGGGGCCACGGACAGCGACCCGCCAACGGGAAAGTGTCGTGATTTTGGAAGCAGGATTAACGGCAGGAGCAGAATCAAGGAGAATTAACGGGCGCTCCAGTCAGTGTAAAAGGGGGCTCATTGGAGCGGCTCCAGACGAGTCTTTTTAGGAAGCTTGTAGCGTTGAGTCGGAGGACCGCTTGTGGAGAGTCCGCCATTCAAGTGTTAGAGCGTTTCTAAAAAGGATTCGGTTTGTTTGAGCTGAAGGACCGCCTTTGGAGAGTCCGACAGCCTAGCTCAAGGAGAGCGAATAGACAAAAGGGAAAGGATCCATTGCTGGACTTTCCTCTAAAAACCCAGGGTCGTGTAGTCGAGTTGGTTCATTCCTGAACACGGCAGGTAGTCTTGCAAGGAAGTGAGGAAAGGATACGTCTGGGGTATGCCTTACCGACTCCTGAAATCACAACCAACAGGCGTGGTCCTGAGAAACAAGGAGGCCGACTTGGTATCACACGCCCGGTAGTCACGAGACGTACAGGACAAGAGAGAAAAGGACCCGTTGCTGGACGATTTCCTCTACGAGCCCGGGGCGTCAGAGTCGAGTAGGGCCATTCCCGAACAGGGAAGGTAGCCCTGCAAGGAAGTGAAGAAAGGATAAGTCTGGCGTACGCCTTACCGATTCCTGGAATCGCAACTAACAGGCGTGGTCATGCGAAACAAGGATCGGCCGACTCGAGAACTCGCGCCCAAGTCAAAGAACGAGTGAGTACACCGCGGTCACCAGCCCCGCCATTACAAACTCGGGTTCGCCAGCGCATGTGCACGGTGTCCGGGTGTAGCGGGAGCGCGACGTACGGTCAGTCACACGGCGACTTCCAAACCTGGCACCGGAGCGTATGCACGGTGTCCCGGTGTAGCGGAGGCGGCAGTCAGCAAACAAACTCCCAAACCTGCCACCGGAGCGTATACACGGTGTCCCGGTGTAGTGGAGGCGACAGACCGCAGCCAACCTCTAATCCCGGCCCGCCGGCGCGTATGCACGGAGGTTTCTCGGGAGTAGGGGGGTGAAAGATCACTGCCAATCGTCTGACCAGTCGTAGTCGACCCAAGGGGTGTTTCTCAAAGCAAAAGGGCGGAGGGTAGCGGAACCGCTAGCAGCGCGGCAACAGGAGTACCATTGGCGACGGAGTAGCGGCGGCGTATCTTGAAGAACCCGCAGAGGACGCCGACGACGGAGCCTGCAGAAACGGAAGGAGCAACGAGGAAAAGAGAAAGAAAGCCTTTTGTAGTGTAAAGAGGTCTCAAAATAAAGAGTGTGGAAACATCAAGCTATTTGTATTATTTTCTGGGCTTGGGCAATCACGTCGAATCTATAAATTCGGTGGAACGGATCCGCGAAACTTTGTGAGCTAGCCGCGGCAAATTGTGGCGAGCGGAAGCAGAAAAGACAGTTCGTTACACCTGGCGCCCAAACTTCGTGATTGCATTAAGCCTAAAAAATAACATAGCAGAAAGATGGTAAAAAAGAAATGGATCTACACATTGAGAAAGGAGGAGCTGAGCGAAGTGTGTAGAGAGCTCGACCTACCAGCAGACGGGACTGTGGAAACGATGAGATCCTCAGTGGCGAGGTGGGTCGACGAAGTACTGGCGTTAACGCACGGCCTCGAGGAAAAGTTTGGACAAAGATCAACTCCAGGCAGAGAGCAACCAGCGAAACCGAGAAGTTTATATAGAGCCTGGCGGTACGAGATCCAAGAATGGCAAGGAGCATAGAGCCGCAATCAAGAAAGTATGTTCCGGCCCCGGTGGATTACGCTAAAGTGGCCAGACAGGTGCGAGACTGGTCGTTTCGTTTCGACGGCACAGGGGACCCGTTAGAGTTCCTCGACCGAGTGACGTGGTCCGCAAAGACATATGGATTGGACATCAACACGATCCCCAGAGCCATGCTAGAACTACTGCAGGTCAGGGCCCAAAGAACGACGAAGAATGGCCAACATGGGCGAGGTTCAAGGCAAGTTTCGAGAATTTTTTCCTGCCGAAAGGATATTTCGAAATGTTGGCTGACCAAGTTCGTCAACGGAAGCAGCGTCGCGGAGAGCCCTTCAGAGAGCGGAGAGTACATGGTGGACCTTCAGTCACTAATGAAACCATTAGGGAAAACCACGAAAGAAGTAATCGAGAGGCTCGTCGAAAACTGCATGCCAAGGATGAAGATGTTCATAAGACAGGCATTACAGGCTCAAATAAGCTTCGGCAACAGGACAAAGACCCTGAACCTGCTTGTGATGCCGGGCATGGAGGACAGTCTGGTGCTGCGATGGGATTTCCTCAGCGAGTTTGGCGCAACGGAGACATGCGCAGGACACCGCGTTTCCATACCCAAAAGGGAGAGATGGGGCGGCTGTTTGGAGGATAAACTGTCCGTAGCAGTGGCCGGATGTCCAGAGGTATGGGAGGACGAACGCAATAAGAGGTTTATCGAGAGAGAGCTAGAAGCGTTCGACGGCCAAAGAGGATGCTCGAACATAACGCAGTACAGGATCACCATGAAGGACGACATTCCCATTAAACAGCGATTTTACCCCAAAAACCCGAAAATACAGGGAGAAATAAACGCAAAAGTGCGATCTGTTACGGAAAGGGATAAAATGGGAGTGGACACCCAAGCACCAGGAGGCGTTTGAGACACTAAAATCACGGCTTGCCGAGGATCCAGTGCTGGCGTGTCCAGACTTCAACAAAAAATTTGTACTGCAAACGGACGCCAGTGACTACGGTGTCGGGGCGGTCCTGACCCAGGACACCGAGGAGGGCGAAAGAGTGATCGCGTACTCCAGTCGGACGTTGATTGGGGCTAAGAAGAATTACTCGGCAACGGAGAAGGAGTGCCTAGCCATAGTATGGGCGATCAGGCAAATGAGGCCCTACCTGAAGGATATCAGTTCGACGAGGTCACGGACCACATGGCACTGAAGTGGCTCAACAACCTCGAGAGGCCGCTTGGAAGAATAGCGAGGTGGGTGTTCGAGTTGCAGCAGTATGACTACGTCATCAGCTACAGGAAGGGTAACCTGAACGTGGTCGCCGACGCGCTATCTCACCAGCCGGTGTTGGAGCAGTTAAAAAGAACCGTTGATCTGGAAGTCAAAGAGTGCGTGTGGATAAGCGCCCGAAAATTCGCGGATTACGTCGAAGAGGGCGGCTTGATGTACCGCCACGTCCCGCATAGAGCCGGAAGCGAGTAAGTGGCGTCATGGAAGTTGTGCGTGCCCACGGAAACGATGCAGCAGGTCCTCAAAGGGAACCAGGACGCACCAACGGCAGGACACCTAGGCGTGAGGAAGACAATAGCCAGAGTGGCCGCGAGGTACTTCTGGCCAGGGATGCAAAAGGACATCCGTAAGTACGTAAGGAAGTGCGAAACTTGTTGAAAGTATAAGCCGTGCCAGATGCAGGCAGCAGGGCATATGCTGACACAGGTCCCGGAAAAGCCATGGGCAACAGTGTGCGCGGACTTTGTGGGTCCATTGCCAAGATCAAAACATGGAAATACAATAGTATTGGTAATAATGGACCTGTTTTCGAAGTGAACGGAGATAGTGCCGCTGCGGAAAGCAACAACCGAGGCACTGCAAAAAGCAATCAGAGAAAGGATTGTCGCTCGGTATGAAGTTCCGAAGATAATGGTAACGGACAACGGCGTACAATTCACCAGCCGCAGCTTTAAGAAGTTCCTTGGGGAGCTCGGCGTGCGCCACCAGTTCACCGCACCATATACGCCCCAAGAAAATCCAACAGAGAGAGCGAATAGAACAGTCAAAACGATGATCGCCCAGTTCGCTGGGGAGGACCAGAGGACGTGGGATGAGCACTGGCCAGAGCTAATGCTGGCAGTAAACTCGGCAGTTTCGGAGTCGACGGGATATTCGCCATGCTTTGTAACGCAAGGCAGGGAGCCAAGGATGCCAAGAGCGTTGTTCGACGAAAACGCTTTAGGCACAGGAGTTGGGCAAGGAACGCCCACGGAGAACGCGACGAAGTTGAAGGAAGTCTTCGAAATAGTACGGAGGAACATGAATCGAGCGGCCCAGGACCAGGCGAGGCATTAAAATTTACGGAGGCGGAAGTTGAGCGCGAAGGTCGGCGAAACAGTGTGGGCAAAGGAGCACAATTTGTCGAAGTCGGCAGAGGGATTCGCAGCAAAACTATCACCACGAAGCTGAAGTGCCAAGACATGGGATCACCGGCGAAAAAAGAATAGAACAGCAACACTAAACCCGCACAAATGTACAAGAGGAATGCACAGTGAAAACGGGACATGTCCAGTAACGGGAGCCTTAAAAGGTCCAGTGACGGAAACCGTAACGGGGCATATCCAATAACGGGAACTAGAAGTGCTATAAAAGGCGGCTGCTGGGAGGAGCACGGCCCATTCAAAAATTCTATTCAGAGGAGCAACATGTCCCACGACTCGGAAGCAACGATGATCGTCTCGTCAGACGAGAGCGACCTGGAGGTGGTCGGCGATCCGTCCTGGAACGGAAGAAGAATGAGGACGGATCGAACGGGCAGCAGGAGGAAGGAGGCGCATACCCGTCGGTCGCGCAACGGCGCCGGAGTGCTGGAGCTCCGAAGGAGAGCCGAAAAGTGCCGCCAGCGACAAGAGGCGACGTGGCCTGCGGCACCACCAACGCCACGCCCAAGGAAGGAGGACGGAGAGGTGAAGCCGCGGACAAAGGGGCTGTGGGTGTGGCCAACACCGAGGAAGCCGGCGCTGGGCCGGCAGTCCTCGTGCCCGGAGAAGCGGTCGATGAGGCCGGTGTTACTGCGGTCGGCGTCGGATGGAGGCGGCGAGGAGATCGCAGAGACGGACTGGCCGCTGGAGCTCTGCGTGAGGGTGGCGGTGGAAGTAGAGAGACGGCGCGGACGAACCGGACGTTGGTGCGTGATGGCGCATGTTGGAGCGGTGTACTTTCGGGTACGAGAAAGTGCCAACGGCGTGAAGGTAACAGGAAAAGTTAAAAAAAAAACAAACAAAACAAGAAAGGAAAGCTAGCTTCGGGCAGAGCCGAAGTTTATATACCCTTGCAGGTAAAACCGGATATATATCGCAAACATCGGATATAGTTGGCCGATCCTTATGGGAATATGAATATATAATCCAATTTATTACAATACAAAATCTAAAAAAAGTCCCAAACTTCTATCTTCAAACATACCATCGTTCGTTATGAAACGAAATTTGGTGGGTCAGATCAACTGACCAAGAATATAATCTGTACCAAGTTCCAGCTTCTATCTTCAAAAACACGAAAGTTGGGTCATTTCCGATCGTTCAGTTATAGGCAGCTATAGGATGTATACGGCCGATCCCGGTCGTTCCGACTTATATACTGCGTGCAAAGAAAAGAAGGGTGTGTGCAAAGTTTCAAGTCGATAGCTTTAAAACTGAGAGACTAGTTTGCGTAGAAACAGACAGACGGACAGACAGACGGACATGCTCATATCAACTCAGGAGGTGATCCTGATCAAGAATATATATACTTCATAGGGTCGGAGATGTCTCCTTCACTGCGTTGCACACTTTTGGACAAAATTATAATACCCTCTGCAAGGGTATAAAAAAAGATATATAGTTGTATATGGTCATTTCCTGGGGTCCCGAACGTACATACGTTAGTACGCAATTAGTGCCAAAAAATTAAAGAAAAAAACATTTTCTGATACTTTTTTTTTTTTGTTTCCGATAGCATTTGGTGAGTTATTTTCTTAGTAAATTATGATTCTAATGAATGTTTCATTTCCATAATATTGACAAAAAACATGAGGTCGCGAACGTACGCGAAATGGAAGTCGGTTTTGGCTTGCTCTAGCAAAATCAAAAATCTGCGAATTGGAATGGAATATTTTAATGCAATAACTTTACTTTTAAAATAGAGGCACGTTGCTTTTTATCGAGTCTATTCCCAAATATCTCCATTAGTTTTTTTTTAATTAAACTAAGTATGGGTCGCGAACGTACGATTTTTCCACATATAAAATTTTTTTTGTTTACCTCTTTGATTTATAAAAAAATTTATATTTTCTTAAAAATCATGTTTCACCAATTTTTTTTTTTTAAAAATTAAATTTAAATTTTACTTTTTAATTTTAATTTAATTTAATTTCAATTGTCACTTCTTTTATCCATCTACAACTATTTATAAGCTTGATAAACAAAATTTTTTATTTTTTATATATAATATTATTTTTTAAAAATACCTCAAACATACGGTCGCAAACGTACGCCACTTTAAAATTCAATATTAAAAAAAAAGTTCTTGAAAAAGTCGTGATTTTTTTTTTAATTTCAATAGTTTACACTAAAATGAATTAACACATGAATGAGTTAACACACCTGCTTTCACTTAATGCGAATTAATTACAATAAAATTATGTTTTGGGTCGCGAACGTATGATTAGAACATAGATAAGAATTAAAATACAAATTAAGAGGTAATTGAACATTTTTTTGCTCTCTTTGAATTTTTCTCGTCTTTGTAGACTGTTATTAAGAGATTTAGTACAAAAATTAAATTTTTTGACTTTTCGGGCTCTTTTTTTTTTTTTAAAGACGCTGAGATATGCTATGAATTCAATAGATTATGAAAATTTGGATATTTATTTATGAAAATACAAAAAAAGAATCGAGGAATATGGATATAAATGTAAATACACATCGGAAAAAAAATCAAAAAAAAAAACAGAGTTATTTAAAACAAAAAAAAAAAAAAAAAAAAAGAGAGAAAAATTATTAAGAAAAGATTATTAAAAAAAAATTATTAAAAAAAAAAAACCCGTGAATCTCGACGAAGAGTGCAATGGGCCCTGGAAGCCAACCGGTGCACCACGCACCAGCAGCAGAGATCCGTGGCCGGGGGAGACGAGGGGCCACGGACAGCGACCCGCCAACGGGAAAGTGGCGTGATTCTGGAAGCAGGATTAACGGCAGGAGCAGAATCCAGGAGGATTAACGGGCGCTCCAGTCAGTATAAAAGGAGGCCCACTGGAGCGGCTCGAGACGAGTCTTTTTAGGAAGCTTGTAGCGTTGAGTTGGAGGACCGCCTGTGGAGAGTCCGCCATTCAAGTGTTAGAGCGTTTCTAAAAAGGATTCGGGTTTTGTTTGAGTTGAAGGACCGCCTTTGGAGAGTCCGACAGCCAAGTGCAAGAAAGTGAGGAAAGGATAAAGTCTGGCGTATGCCTTACCGACTCCTGAAATCATAACCAACAGGCGTGGTCCTGCGAGACAAGGATAGACCGACTCGAGATCGCACGCCTGGTGTACACGAGACGTAAAGGACGAGACACAAGACAGGACAAGGGTTGAGCCGCTCCCGAACACGGCAGGTAGCCTTGCAAGGAAGTGAGGAAAGGATAAAGTCTGGCGTATGCCTTACCGACTCCTGGAATCGCAACCAACAACCGAGTTGAGCCACTCCCGAACACGGCAGGTAGCCTTGCAAGGAAGTGAGGAAAGGATAAAGTCTGGCGTATGCCTTACCGACTCCTGGAATCGCAAACAACAGGCGTGGTCCTGCGAAACAAGGAGGCATTCTTGGGATCACACGCCCGGTAACCACGAGACGTACAGAACTAGGGAGACAAGGACCCGTTGCTGGACGATTTCCTCTACGAGCCCGGGGCGTCAGAGTCGAGTAGGGCCATTCCCGAACACGGCAGGTAGCCCTGCAGGGAAGTGAAGAGGGGATAAGTCTAGCGTACGCCTTACCGATTCCTGGAATCGCAACTCACAGGCGTGGTCATGCGAAATAAGGATCGGCCGACTCGAGAACTCGCGCCCAAGTCAAAGAACGAGTGAGTACACCCCGGTCACCAGCCCCGCCACTACAAACTCGGGTTCGCCGGCGCGTGTGCACGGTGTCCGGGTGTAGCGGGAGCGCGACGTACGGTCAGTCACACGGCGACTTCCAAACCTGGCACCGGAGCGTATGCACGGTGTCCCGGTGTAGCGGAGGCGGCAGTCAGCAAACAAACTCCCAAACCTGCCACCGGAGCGTATACACGGTGTCCCGGTGTAGTGGAGGCGACAGACCGCAGCCAACCTCTAATCCCGGCCCGCCGGCGCGTATGCACGGAGGTTTCTCGGGAGTAGGGGGGTGAAAGATCACTGCCAATCGTCTGACCAGTCGTAGTCGACCCAAGGGGGTGTTTCTCAAAGCAAAAGGGCGGAGGGTAGCGGAACCGCTAGCAGCGCGGCAACAGGAGTACCATTGGCGACGGAGTAGCGGCGGCGTATCCTGAACAACCCGCAGAGGACGCCGACGACGGAGCCTGCAGAAACAGAAAATGCAACGAGGTAGTGTAAAGAGGTCTCAAAATAAAGAGTGTGGAAACATCAAGCTATTTGTATAATTTTCTGGGCTTGGGCAATCACGTCGAATCTATAAATTCGGTGGAACGGATCCGCAAAACTCTGTGAGCTAGCCGCGGCAAATTGTGGCGAGCGGAAACAGAAAAGACAGTTCGTGACACTCTTTATGTCAGAAACGCCATTCGGGCGTTAATCGGGAAAATAATATTTTTCTTTAAAAAAGGCTTGTTTGTTTTTCTTTTCCTGGATGTAATAATTCTACGTGAGTTTTAAGGTCAATTTCATTGAATTCGACGAATGCTTGGACATCTGTTATCTGTTATCATCTGTTAAAACAGATAACACTTTTTTTGGAGCATAAATATTTTTTAATTAATTCTTTTGCATATTCATGGGTCATTTCTTTATACATTATTTTAAGGTTGGTTTTATGAAAGTATTGAGTCAATTTAAGTTAAACTTCATTTGAACTTCCTCTATGAAATTAAATTTTTCTATTGTAATAGTTTAAAGGTCTTTCCGTTATTTCTATATAATTCTGATTGTCTTCTTGTGCACTATGTACTGTTGCTATTGTGGATAATGACTGGGTACTATCCGGTGATTTTCCTAACAAATTTTCTTCTAGCTTTACTCTTGACAGAGCATCAGCTACCTGGTTTTCCTTTCCCGGCAAATATTTAATAGTGAAGTCAAACTCGTTTAAACTTATAATTCGTATAATTATGTCATCCATATAAACAAGGCAATGCTGGTATATTAAATCTTCTAATAAATTTTTCATGCAACGTTGGAAAGTTGCAGGCGCATTTTTCAGATTATTCGTGTGCATTCGTGTGTATTCGTAATGTCAATTTTTAGTTGAAAAAACTGTTTTTGAAATCGAATTTTCATTTATTTGAATTTGATGAAAGCCCTTGGCAAGGTCAATTGTTGTAAAATATTCTTTATTATACCCTTGCAAAGGGTATTATAATTTTGGTCAAAAGTGTGCAACGCAGTGAAGGAGATATCTCCGACCTTATTAAGTATATATATTCTTGATCAGGATCACCTCCTGAGTGGATATGAGCATGTCCGTCTGTCTGTATGTTTCTACGCGAACTAGTCTCTCAGTTTTAAAGCTATCGACTTGAAACTTTGCACACACCCTTCTTTCCTTTGCACGCAGTATATAAGTCGGAACGGCCCGGATCGGCCGACTATATCCTATAGCTGCCATATAACTGACTGATCGGAAATGGTATAACTTTAACGTTTTTAGAGTTAGAGAGTTCAAATTTGACACGAGCGCTATTTTTGGCAAAAAAATACGACATGCTAAATTTCGTAAGGATCGGCCGACTATATCTTATAGCTGCCATATAACTGAACGATCGGAAATGGTTTTTGGTAGAAATACCAACTTTGGTATTTTTGAAGATAGAAGCTTGAGACTTTTTTTAGATTTTGTATTGTAATAAATTGGATTATATATTCATATTCCCATAAGGATCGGCCAACTATATCCGATGTTTGCGATATATATCCGGTTTAAACTGCAAGGGTATATAAACTTCGGCTCCGCCCGAAGTTAGCTTTCTTTTCTTGTTTTTTATTAATATAATTTATTCGAAATTTATTATTTTCCTCCAAGTCATTATTGATTGCAAAATTACAAGATGTATCCTCAGATGAGGGTGGACTAAGATAATCTTCCAATGTTTCCATTTCGGAATTCCTGAAATCTTCTTGGTTATATATCATGGAGAAAAAAAATCCGCTCAAAGTGACTGTTCCCCGTTTATAATTAATTCTTGCCTTACATGCTTCTAAATACTCTCTTCCTATCAATATATCATATTTTTGGGAAAAATTGTGAACCCAAAATGGTTGGTCGATCGGACAAAGTTTACTTGACTTGAAATTTACGGACTTATTTAATTTAATTACACCATTAATTGTGTGCACTTCTGACGTTTTTAATGTTTGTGGGAAATTAAAATAATTTTCTTTTATTAGGTTGATTGAACTTCGTGTATCTATTACACATTTAAATGGGCGATTGTTAATAGTTATTCTGATGTAAGGATTTCTATTTCTTCTATTGGAACCGAGGTTATTTGATGAAAATTTTCGATTTCCATTTTAGAATTAGTACCTTGTAAAGATGTTCGCTGTTGATAATTCATTGGATTCTGAGCTCTACCTTGACTTAAGTTTTGCTGCAATTCCTGTCGAAATTGTTGTTGATTGAAATTATTTGGTTGTCTATAGTTACTTTGCTGATTATGACTTTTTTGATTATTATTATTATAAAAAGAATTATTTCTTTGGAAATTATAATTTTTTTTGATAATTTCTCCTACCTTGTTCGTTTTGATTTGAATTATGCTGTGATTTAACTTTATCAGAACCAGAATCATAACAGACTTCTTGTTGTGCTACTTGTTTAAGTTTACTGACTGTAGTTATATCGTGCCTTGCTAATGTCATGAATAACCTGTCAGGAAGTTTTCTTATTATTACATCTTTTACAGTATTATTCATGGAATTATTATAAATCATTGTTTTTAAATTATTGTTTTCTAACGACAATTTGTTATGACAATATTTTATATTCTAGATCCTCGACGAACTTACGAATGCTTCCATTGAAGTGGGTATTGTAGAGTCGTCTTAGTAATTCCTCGAATGGGGTTTGGGTTTTATATTCATCGATGAGAGCACTCCTTAGATCGGGCCAATTGGTTGCTGCTGATAGCTGGGACACTCGTTTTGCATCTCCTGATAATTGCATCTCAATTGCACTGAAGAATACAGCTATTTGACGCGGATCAGTTGATGGATACAAATTTACATATATGTATGTTATGTATGTTATGTATGTTATATATGTTACATATGTATTCGATCCGTCTGATGAATGCACTTAATTCCTTGGTGCTTCCATTTAAATTGGGAACTTGCCTAATCTGGCATAAAGCCTGGTTAAGGTGTAGCTCGGAGAGTAACTGGATTTGTGCACTGGTTCAGCCATTGTAGTGTTTGTATTTGTTATTTATTTCGGTAGCGGTCACACTAAGAAAGCGGGCTACTAATTTATTTTAAGTTTTTGTGTTTTGTATATTTTCGGTAGCAGTCACACTTCGAAAAGTGGGCTACAAATTGAAATTAACACGTATGTTCTTTTGCGGATGTGAATAGCGATTAACACTTGCGGTTAGTATTATAGCTGCAGTTGCATTAGCATAAAATACTTCAACGATGTTCTATGGTCTCGATTGATCACTGGTCACTTTTACACATCCTACCGACTGCGCCAATTACACAGTGCGACAGTGATTTGGAACTTTTGAAGAGACCTAGTAGGAATTGTTCATTAGTATTGTTCGAGTATAGTATAAAACCATGTTTGAAATTTTTCAAACACCCTCAAAATCTTGATTTATTTGGAAAAACGGGATTTTCGGGACTTTTTTGCTCTTAAAAATTCCTAAACGCGTAATTTGAAACCGATTTTAAAATTTTTTTCGTTTTTCAATAGTTAAATGTAGTTTAGTTTTAGTTTTAATATTGATATGTGTCAAAAATGATACCATTTCTTGGAAGTTGTACCGAAAAAATGGCGTCAAAGTCCGAAAAACACGACAAAAATTCAAAAATGTCAGTTTCTTGCGTAAAAATTGTATCCTATTTGTTGAAATAAATAAAAGATCTATTTCAAAAGCTCCAACATTTAACTATTGTTATATTTAATATTAATGTTATTAAATTAAATGTTAATTTATTTAACATTTAACATTCTTAGCCTTCCTTACCTTCACCGACTCAGTGAACGTAATCTGGAGCACATCAAAGAGTTCGGGAAGGAGATTAACCACCATCGGCTACATCAGTTGGTGTTCATAGCGGTACCAATATGCTGCGCTTTAATTTGCATCGGCTTGACCTATCGGCGAGTCACTCAGGCCCGACCGCGGCCCGCGGCCCAGCTGAAGGAGATGATTGCCCAAATAGGGTCGGCCGAGGGCGGCCTCATTCTTGAAGGGGGAATAGTTAACTGAAGTTAACCAAGCAGCGGCAATGTCCGATTATTTAAGAGCTCGCTCTGGCCAAACTGCTGACATAGCGTCTGGCCGGAAGCCCATGCATAGCGGCAAGCACTGCACATTTGCGTGGCCGCTATGAAATACTTTTTGTTAGCTTTAAGTTTCAGTTTGTGTCAGAGTCTCATACAATAAAGAGCACCATAAAACCAATCTCCGACACTGTCGTTAACTTGTAAATTCATTTGTTGAATTGGTCACCGCGCCTCAAGGGCCGTGACAACGGGGCAAGTGCTCCCATCATAACTCCCGTCACAGAACGGATCTTACCTCGGCAACCGCCAGGGATCTCAACCACTACCTACAAGGAGTAGCAACACCCCCGAAACCGCCAGGGGTAATTATCTTACAACATATCTCCAGCGTCTGCGGCATCACCGACTGCAGCGAGGGATAACCAACAACAACATACTTACACAAACCAATTTATATTATTTAATATACATATATGAGTGTATTTTGGATTGTGGATTTGCGTTCCCACCAACATATACATGCAGACACGGATATGACGCAAGAAATCAGCCGATTGCCTATTTACTCCCTACTGTAGGCTCAAAGCTCTAAGCGTTATCTTTTCTTTCGAGTCTTCTTATTGGTTTTCCCGATTCATTAACCAGAAAAATGTGTGGAAAATTGGGGTGGTTTTCATGCGTTAACGCATCTACATGTATTGATACCAATACAAATAACAATACATTCAAACACATGTACCTGATTTCCGTTTTCGAGGATCAAAAG
Source organism: Drosophila parabipectinata (assembly GCA_018153455.1). Classification (NCBI taxonomy): domain Eukaryota; kingdom Metazoa; phylum Arthropoda; class Insecta; order Diptera; family Drosophilidae; genus Drosophila; species Drosophila parabipectinata. Next base: position 482,867 of record JAECYA010000402.1, on the reverse strand, counting down.
GTTTTGAGGTTTATGCTAAAAATCAAATTTTTAGTATAAATCTTGCCTTGCCGGTTTAAGCAATTTTTACGCTTTTTCTTTTTCCAAAAAAATAAAAAAACAAGTAAAGCTAACTTCGGGCGGAGACGAAGTTGATATACCCTTGCAGTTCAAACCGGATATATATCGCAAACATCGGATATAGTTGGCCAATCTTTATGAGAATATGATAATATAACCCAATTTATTATAATACAAAATTTAAAACAAGTCCCAAAGTTCTATCTTCAAAAATACCAAAGTTGGGATTTCTACCAAAAACCATTTCCGATCGCTCCGTTATATGGCAGCTATAAGACATAGTCAGCCGATCGTTATAAAATTTGGTACGTCGCATTAGCTGAATATATATATTCAGTTATAAAATATATAATCTGTACTAAATTCCAGTTTTCTATCTTCAAAAACACAAAATTGGTTCATTTCCGATCGTTCAGTTATGTGGCAGCTATAGGATATACTAGTCGGCCGATCCTTATGAAATTTGGCATTTCGCATAATATTTTTTTGCCAAAAATAGCTCTCTCTAACTCTAAAAACACGAAAGTTATACTATTTTCGATCAATCAGTTATATGGCAGCTATAGGATATAGTCGACCGATCCCGGTCGTTCCGACTTACATATATACTGCGTGCAAAAGAAAGAAGGGTGTATGCAAAGTTTCAAGACGATAGCTTTAGAACTGAGAGACTAGTTCGCGTAGAAACAGTCAGACAGACATACGGACTGACAGACGGACAGACGGACATACTCATATCAACTCAGGAGGTGATCCTCATTAAGAATATATATACTTTATAGGGTCGGAGATGTCTCCTTCACTGCGTTGCACACTTTTGGATAAAATTATAATACCCTCTGCAAGGGTATAACAAAAACCCAAAAACTTAAAAATGGAGTCGAAAGTTGCGTGTGACTTTTGCTCTAAAATTATTAGTGTGAATGAGTTTATAACCCATTATGAGCGATGTGAAGGACCGCGAAATGCCTTCTCTGAGTTAAAAAAGAAATCTCAGGCCAATGGTTTGGCGAAAGTTTTCTATCGTTCGCGAACAACGGAGTCTAAAAAACAGAACGAAAATCAACGACAAAAAATCCAAGGAAGCAGGAACCAAGGACCTACTGTAAAATATAGTCTATTCAACGTCTCATCGGCTGTAAAACGGAAGGCTGTTGAGCCCCAGGAAACCCAAGATGGACATCCCGTGGATATTGAAGAACAGCCAGCAACATCAAAAAGGGCTCGACTAGACCGCCTAGTTGGTAAGGAGGAAAGAATTAATTTACATTCTGCCAATCATAGAGCAAGATTAAGGAAACTTGTGTGGCAAAATGCTAATATTTTTCCTATAACACAAAGTGATACTTTTTATAAAAAAGTATATAAATAAGTAATAAGTAAAAGTATATATATTTTTATAAAAAAAAGTATAAGGTATTCTGAAAGCGCGAACTCTATTTAAATTACACAGCCACAGTAGTTATATCGTGCCTTGCTAATGTCATGAATAACCTGTCAGGAATTTTTCTCATTATTACATCGTTTACAGTATTATTCATGGGATTATTATAAATATTTGTATTTAAATTATTGTTTTCTAACGACAATTTGTTTGTTATGACAAATATTTTATATTCTAGATCCTCGACGAACTTACGAATGCTTCCATTGAAGGGTGTATTGTAGAGTCGTCTTAGTAATTCCTCGAATGGGGTTTGGGTTTTATATTCATCGATGAGAGCACTCCTTAGATCGGGCCAATTGGTTGCTGCTAATAGCTGGGACACTCGTTTTGCATCTCCTGATAATTGCATCTCAATTGCACTGAAGAATACAGCTATTTGACGCGGATCAGTTGATGGATACAAATTTACATATATGTATGTTATGTATGTTATGTATGTTATGTATGTTATATATGTTACATATGTATTCGATCCGTCTGATGAATGCACTTAATTCCTTGGTGCTTCCATTTAAATTGGGAACTTGCCTAATCTGGCTTAAAGCCTGGTTAAGGTGTAGCTCGGAGAGTAACTGGATTTGTGCACTGGTTCAGCCATTGTAGTGTTTGTATTTGTTATTTATTTCGGTAGCGGTCACACTAAGAAAGCGGGCTACTAATTTATTTTAAGTTTTTGTGTTTTGTATATTTTCGGTAGCAGTCACACTTCGAAAAGTGGGCTACAAATTGAAATTAACACGTATGTTCTTTTGCGGATGTGAATAGCGATTAACACTTGCGGTTAGTATTATAGCTGCAGTTGCATTAGCATAAAATACTTCAACGATGTTCTATGGTCTCGATTGATCACTGGTCACTTTTACACATCCTACCGACTGCGCCAATTACACAGTGCGACAGTGATTTGGAACTTTTGAAGAGACCTAGTAGGAATCGTTCATTAGGTCGAGTATAGTATAAAACCATGTTTGAAATTTTTCAAACACCCTCAAAATCTTGATTTATTTGGAAAAACGGGATTTTCGGGACTTTTTTGCTCTTAAAAATTCCTAAACGCGTAATTTGAAACCGATTTAAAAATTTTTTTCGTTTTTCAATAGTTAAATGTAGTTTAGTTTTAGTTTTAATATTGATATGTGTCAAAAATGATACCATTTCTTGGAAGTTGTACCGAAAAAATGGCGTCAAAGTCCGAAAAACACGACAAAAATTCAAAAATGTCAGTTTCTTGCGTAAAAATTGTATCCTATTTGTTGAAATAAATAAAAGATCTATTTCAAAAGCTCCAACATTTAACTATTGTTATATTTAATATTAATGTTATTAAATTAAATGTTAATTTATTTAACATTTAACATTCTTAGCCTTCCTTACCTTCACCGACTCAGTGAACGTAATCTGGAGCACATCAAAGAGTTCGGGAAGGAGATTAACCATCATCGGCTACATCAGTTGGTGTTCATAGCGGTACCAATATGCTGCGCTTTAATTTGCATCGGCTTGACCTATCGGCGAGTCACTCAGGCCCGAAAAACCGCGGCCCAGCTGAAGGAGATGATTGCCCAAATAGGGTCGGCCGAGGGCGGCCTCATTCTTGAAGGGGGAATAGTTAACTGAAGTTAACCAAGCAGCGGCAATGTCCGATTATTTAAGAGCTCGCTCTGGCCAAACTGCTGACATAGCGTCTGGCCGGAAGCCCATGCATAGCGGCAAGCACTGCACATTTGCGTGGCCGCTATGAAATACTTTTTGTTAGCTTTATTTTATATTCTAGATCCTCGACGAACTTACGAATGCTTCCATTGAGGGGGGTATTGTAGAGTCGTCTTAGTAATTCCTCGCATGGGGTTTGGGTTTTATATTCATCGATGAGAGCACTCCTTAGATCGAGCCAATTGGTTGCTGCTGATAGCTGGGACACTCGCTGTGCATCTCCTGATAATTGCATCTCAATCGCACTGAAGAATACAGCTATTTGACGCGGATCAGTTGATGGATACAAATTTAAAATGTATTCGATCCGTCTGATGAATGCACTTAACTCCCTGGTGCTTCTATTAAAATTGGGAACTTGCCTAATCTGGCTTAAAGCCTGGTTAAGGTGTAGCTCGGAGAGTAACTGGATTTGTGCACTGGTTCGGCCATTGTAGTGTTTGTATTTGTTATTTATTTCGGTAGCGGTCACACTAAGAAAGCGGGCTACTAATTTATTTTAAGTTTTTGTGTTTTGTATATTTTCGGTAGCAGTCACACTTTGAAAAGTGGGCTACAAATTGAAATTAACTCGTAAGTTCTTTTGCGGATGTGAATAGCGATTAACACTTGCGGTTAGTATTATAGCTGCAGTTGCATTAGCATTAAGTACTTCAACGATGTTCTATGATCTCCATTGATCACTGGTCACTTTTACACATCCTACCGACTGCGCCAATTAAATATCTTATTCAAAATAGTTTGAAAAAATATATTTTTATTTGAGTTCCGGTTTTGATACAGTGTAATTCTTTTAAATTGCTTAGAATGTCAGAAAAACTGCTTAGAATGTAAGAATTTCAGAACTAACTTATCTTTGGGGTTCTAAGTCCTTTTTATGGCTACCCTTGTTGAAGCTTTTTGCAGATCAAAGCTCGAAAGAAGCTTTTCTCCCTGAGACGCTTTGTTTTTTAAAGACAATTCTAAAGCCGCTCCCCGAAGCGAAAGCCGCATATCAGATGCGCGAGGGTCTTACCTGAAAGGAAACATCGAGGCACGCCTCGAAACGCCTTTATCCGGGTTCATCCGACGCGTCCGGATTGATGGCGCCAACGCTAAGGTAAGAGACGGGGAGATCACTTTCTCTTCCGTTCACTCTCTTTGCCGCTCTTCCGGCTTCCGATAGATTTTTCTCCGGAAAGAACACGAGCGTGGCCACCCACCAAAAAGTGCAATGCACTGTCAGCTGCTTACTAATGCAGCCCTGACAGTGTGGGGAACGAAAACGGACGGGCGGTAAACGGCGCTAGATGGCGCTACCAAAAAGCGACCCCCCCCAAATGGAGCATACCTGTCGGCGCGGGCTATGGCTATATTTTTATATTTATATTTATATGTCTTTTAAATTTCTAGTCTTTTTGAAAAATAAAAAATATAAAAAAAAGAGCTTACACCAACCATCCCAAAACCCCCCAAACCTTTAACCCCCCTCCCGCCCGGAGCAAGCTCTGGTTTGAGCTCTGGTAAGAAGCGACTGACAGGGCAGAGAGATATCCCTGCAGGTAAGGAGGGAAAGAGCTACTCGCAACCTTTCTCTACTCTACTTGCTAGCTACTCGAGATAGCGACCAGGGCTGAGTTTAGTAAAGCCCTGGGATAGGTAACTGGAAAAAAGATTTTGAGACGACGAACCCTGGGCTAACGGACAGCTGTATTCTGGCACCTGAGTACGCGGAGTAAACTTCCGCCAAAATGGCTGCCAGGCTAATGCAGCTTCTGCCCCCGTCCCGCTAAAATTAGGCAAGTCTCCAGGAAACGCTCCTTAGGTATCGCCACTAAGCTGGCCGTGTAGGCTCAGATGAACCATACCTGACCAACGCGGATCAAGGACGCGACTGCATAACACCTAAGGACAACGGCTCAGGAGTTGGGACCCACTAAAAGGAGTAATACCACAAATCAGAATTCAGTTGGAGAGGCGGCTTTCGCAAGAAGCTGCAAAATTGCAAGATCCCTCAGCAGCAAGCTGGATGGTACCCTCGTATTTCAGGAATCCGAGTAGACCAGAACAGGAGTAAAAACCAGAAGGCAGGAGACGCAACAACACTGCAGGACCTCGGGAAGGAGATCGCGCAGCTAGTGGAGATGCTGGAGGACGGCAAAAGGAGGTCCATCCACCAGCCAATGAGTGACACCATAGTGAGCGTCCAAGCTCTCTACGAGCGGCTGCCCTCTTAGATGGACGGGCAGGGACGTAAGGAAGCGCCTAAATCCCACCAGGCGTCACAAACATCGCCTTTTTTTCGACCGGTAGCGGAACCCAGAAGAAAGGGAACAGGCCCAGACCCCTCCAACAACAAGAGGAGCAAGAGGAAGACTTCGCAGGCGGTGACACGAACGAGGACGGAAGCCAGGGCACCAGGGCAGGCCGTGGAACTAGCAACTCAGGCGAGCAAGGATGCCCAAGAATGGAAGCTGGTTGGCCCTAAGAAGAAACTGCCGAAGAAGCAGCGGGCAACTAGCTCAATGCCCAAAGAGAAGCCGAGGCCGGACGCACTGGTCATCACGGCTAAGGGCGAATCTAGCTACGCCGATATCCTGCGACGGGTGAAGCAGGATAAGAAGCTGCAAGGACTGGGCGAAGCAGTTTCGAGAATTAGGAGGACCCAGAAAGGAGAGCTACTGCTCCAACTGAAGAAGTCATGGGAGGAAACAGCAGCTTTCAAAGCCCTGGTCTCAGAATCGGTAGGTGATCAGGTGGATGTGCGCTCCTTGTCGCACAAGATCGAAATCGAGTGGGGTGGGTGGCTGGGTGCGGTGCAGACCTAGGGAAAGGACCAGAGTCATGCTTGAGTGCTTGATATGCCTCGAGTTTGGGCACATGGCGAAACAATGTCAGAGCGCCATCGACCGCTCACGAATGTGCAGGAAATGTGACAAGGACGGCCATATGGCAAAAGAGAGGAAGAGCCAAGGTGTGCGTTCTGCAGCAACGCCGGGAAGGAAGTAGGACACATAGCAGGAAGTGGGAAATGTCCGATGCTTAGGAGCGCCCTCTCACAAAGGAAAAGCTAATAAAGCACCCAGCTCAACCTTAACCATTGCGAGGCGGCTCAGTCGCTGCTTAGGCAGGCAGTCAGAGACGAAAAAACACAGGTAGTCCTCATCTCGGAACCATATATGTAGGAGCATCCCAGGAAACGGATGGCTGACAAGCAACTGCAAGGGTGCGGCTCTGTGGTCAACGGAGACGGCTCCACAGGACATGAGGACATCCAGCGAAGGTTTTGTCCGGGCCATAATAAATGGAGTTACTTTTTACAGCTGCTACGCCCCGCCAAGATGGGAAATCTTGCGCTACCTAAGAATGCTACGAAGCTTGGTTGCGGATGCAAGAGGCAGATCGCCGGTGGTCATTGGAGGCGACTTCAACGCCTGGTCCCCGGAGTGGGGAAGCCGAGCACCGAACGAGAGGCGTACCAGTCTCCTGGAACACTTTGCGGCACTGGACGTGGTCTTGGCCAATAGAGGCCAAAAGCTGACGTACAGCAATCGACAGCATCGACATCACCTTTGTTAGCAGTGAGGTCAGTGATGCTTCTACTATCTGCGACCACCAGGCCATATACTTCTTGGAGGGGTAAGTAGGAAACGGATTCCCAAGGTGACAGGACCGAAATGACATCCAGCAACTAAGGACCGCCTGCCTGCGGGCAAGAAGACCCATCTAAACACGGTGCTCTGGGCCACTGGGAGTCCGTCCTGGATCTTCAGGAAGCCCGGTTGAATAATTCGTGGGTACATATCTGCGCCCAGGACGACGGAGATTGTCGCTGGCAGATGGAATCGCTCATCCGCCAGGGTCACGCCTCGGAACACACCTGTTCGTCCCCCACGCTGGTAGTGGGCAGCCGGAAACACGCAGCGAGCGAGGCGTCGATGCAGCTCGAGGGCGTGCATGGGTCGATGAGGGCCCCCGTATCGAAGCTCCGGGTCCCGGTGTCGATTCGCACTAGTGCAGTCGGCAGCACGTTGACGCTGTTCCGTTGCAACAGCGATGAGAGGGTGGGCGCAGCGACCGCGTCCAGCGGGGGCCCTCGACGAGAGGCGGAACTTTGCCTAGGTGCGGATGACGCGGGCGGATGAGCGGTGGTTGGCAATCGAGGAGTGGCGGACGAAGGCCGAGGTTGCATCGACGAGTGCCGGGACGTCGGTGGCCGTGGATCGGGTTGGGATTGCCGGAAAGTGGCGGACCCGGGCCGAGGAGCACCCAAACCGCGCCGGGAGTTGGCGGATGACGGCCGGGCGCCAGACGTGACACTCTGTGTCCTGACTCCCGCGCTCCGTGACCGGTGCTCCTCTTGGCGTGCCTTGCGCCGAGCCCGCGGCAGCGTGTGGTGATCCTGTCCACACGTCTTACAACCGTCACCCCGTGGGTAGGCGGACGCGTCCAACGGAAGAAGCACGACCTTAACAACGGGCCGCTTTACAAGCCCTCGCGCGGTGCGGATGTCGATCACGCGGACATGGCCATCAGAGCCGGGATACACCGCGTCAACCCTGCCTAAACGCCACTCATTGGACGGAAGATTGTCTTCCTTGATGACGACCATATCCCCAACGCGGAGGTCCCTCGTAGGGGCTCGCCACTGGTTTCTCTTATGGAGCTCCTTGAGATACTCCTCCTTCCACCGGAGCTGAAATTGCTGCTGAAGCGCCTTGAGGTGTTGCCAACGATTGATGATGGAACTGGTGTCCCCCTTTATCTCGGGCTCGACCGTGGCGAGAAGTGGTCCTCCCACAAGAAAGTGCCCGGGTGTAAGAGCTAGCAGGTCAGCAGGGTCTTCGGACATTGGCGCGAGTGGCCGCGAATTCAGGCACGCCTCCATCTTCGCCAGGAGAGTAGCCAGCTCCTCAAATGTGTATTTTCGCGTGGCGGCGGACTTGTAGAACAAGGTCTTGAAGCTCTTGACCCCTGCTTCCCAAAGGCCCCCCATGTGGGGAGCTCCCGGAGAAATAAAATGCCAGAGAAGCTGCTGGTGACTATAGGCACCAGTCACAGCCCCCTTTAGGCTCTGGAGAAAATCGCGGGATAGTAGAGCAGCTGCTCCCACAAAGGTCTTCCCGTTGTCGGACTGCACTTGACGGGGGCATCCTCTCCGGGACACGAACCGTGCGAAAGCCGCCAGAAATTTCTCGGTCGTAAGGTCCGACGTAGGCTCTAAATGGATGGCCTTAGTGGAGAAACACACAAACACCAACACATAATCCTTTGTGATGAGACAGGCCCTCCCCGTATAGTTTTTTATCTCGAAGGGACCGGCATAATCCACACCGGTGTGCGTGAACGGGCGCGAGAAGGACGTCCGTTCCTTGGGTAGCTCTCCCATGAGTTGCGTCTGCAACTTCTTCTTGTGGATGACACATACCTTACAAGAATGGACAACGGACTTGACCAAATTCCTCACCCTTGGAATCCAGAACTTGGCCCGGATCAGACGGATCATCAGCTGACTGCCACCGTGCAGCGTGATGCGATGTGTAAAATGAAACAGGAGTCGAGACAGCTGACAGTCGTACGGAAGGATAATAGGGTGCCGTTCGTCATATTGGAGAAACTCAGAGGACGTGACCCGGCCGCAGGCTCTCATAAGGCCTTGCGAATCCACGAAGGGGTTCAGATTCTGAATCGGACTGGATGCCGATATTGGACGCTTTTCGCTTAAGCAGCCCATCTCAGAGACGAAGTGTCTGCGCTGAGTGACGGAAACTAGAAGACGTTCAGCCGACGTAACCTCATTAGCGGTCAGGTGCTCTTCAAACGAGGGTCGAATCTTCCGCGCGCGCTGGATGAAGCGATGAACATAGGCAAGGACTCGTAATGCCTTGTCGAGTGTGGAAAAACTCTCAAGGAGATCTTCGGGGGGTACTTTCGCGACATGGACCTTGACTGCTCGCTTCTCGAGTTCAGTCACGGGGGCATCATAGCCTTGAGTGGGCCAGTCGCTGCGAGGCCTCTGCAGCCAGTCAGGACCGTGCCACCACAACTGGTTATCTGCAAGATCTTGGAGAGCTACGCCCCGGCTAGCGAGATCCGCAGGGTTATGCTCGGAGCGGACATGTGCCCATTTCTGCACGTCGGTGAACTGGGTGGTCTTGGTCACCCGGTTGGCCACGAACGTTGTCCACTGGCACGCTGGCTTATGCAGCCACGCGAGGACAATAGTCGAGTCGGTCCAACAGTATAGGGCAGACGCGGCCCCTGGCATTTGTGGCAGAACGGCGGTGGCCATCTCGGACAACAACAAGGCACCGCACAGTTCTAGTCGAGGGAGCGAAACCGTCTTAACTGGGGCCACTCGAGTCTTTGCAGTCAGCAGGGTCACTATTACCGTGGACCCGATTTCGACACGAACGTAAATTGCTGCGCCGTACGCCTTCTGTGAAGCGTCGCAAAACCCGTGGTGTTCGACCTTTAGGTGTGGTCGGAACGCGACCCACCGAGGAACACGAATCTGATCGAGCACCGAGTAATTCTTTAGGAAGTCAACCCATCGCTGACAGAAATCTTGAGGGAGGGCGTCATCCCACCCTAGATCCAGAAGCCAAATGTCTTGCATGAACATTTTTGCCCGAACAATGAAAGGAGCGAGCCAACCTGCTGGATCGAACAATTTGGCAATTTGGGAGAGGACTTGGCGCTTTGTGAAAACTGAGCCGGAAGTCAATTCTGGCGGGACAAAAAGAATTCATCAGTCGTCGCTTTCCACCGCACGCCGAGTGTCTTGGCCGTGCTCTCTGCATCGATGTCGAGAAAGTCAGCTCGGAGACGGTGATCGATCGGAATGTCGGCCAGGATTGCCTTGTTATTCGACGTCCATTTCCTAAGTGGGAACCCTGCTGACTCTAGGGCCCCTTTCAGCTCCCGAATCGAAGCTTGGGCTTCAGGTTTGGAGTCTGCCCCCGCGAGAACGTCATCAACGTACATAAACTGCCGGATAATTTGGCTTGCCTGCGGATACTTCGACTCTTCGTCGTCAGCGAGCTGTCGCAGCACACGGATCGCCAGGAACGGGGCACAATTGACACCGAAGGTGACCGTTTTCAACTCGTAGTCGCGGATATCCCCATCGGGATTGCGAAACAAAATACGTTGGAGCGGAGTATGCTTGGGGTCTACCCAAATTTGCCGATACATCTTCTCGATGTCGGCGTTGAAGACAAACCTAAAGTACCGCCACTTTAGGATTTGAATCGTCAGGTCGGATTGTAAGACCGGGCCCGCGTAAAGAATGTCGTTCAGACTGGTCCCGTTTGCGGACGGGCTCGAAGCATTGAAAACCACTCGCACCTTGGTGGTCGTGCTTTCGGGCTTGAAGACTGCATGATGTGGAAGATAGTAGGTAGCGGAATTGCTCGCGGGAGAGACCTCGGTCATGTGGCCTAAGTCGATGTACTCCTGAATTACCGAGTCATAGCGGGCCTTAAGGGGCGGGTCTCTCTTCAGGCGCTGCTCGTTACGCAGAAACTGAGCAAGGGCAAAGGACCGTGAAGCCGCTAGCTCGGAACCCTTCTGCCCGGGGTCGCGTAAGGGGAGCGTCACAACGTACTTGCCACACTCGTCTCTTTTCGTCGTCTGGACAAAATTGTGCTCGGAAACGGAATCCGATTCCGAACTTGTCGGTGTGGGCACATCTTCCACCTCCCAGAATTTGGTGAGGAGCTGATCCAGTGAGTCACCGAGGCTGGGGGCCACTCGTGTGGAAAAAACGGACACGCTGCGGGGATTGGCTGGAGATAATGGGCCTGTCAGCACCCATCCAAATATGGTCTCCTGACCGAGAAGCGACCCGCATATGTTAGCCTTGGCATTACTGAGGAGAATGGACGGAAGAATGTCAGCTCCTATTAGTACATCGACTTGGGAGCTCTCAAAGAAGTTGGGGTCCGCCAGGGGAATGTCGGGCAGCCCCTTGAGACGATCTCGCGGAATCGGGTATGATGGCAGATTTCCTGCCAACTGCGGAAGAACGTAGGCCGCAGTCTCTAATTGTAGCCCGGGTCTAGACGGCGACCGAATGGAGAAATGGCACAATTTTGTAGACTGCGCGGAAATGGTCTGATTAAGGCCGGAAGCTTGGGCTTGAATCGTCTTGAAGGGTGGTTTGACGAGGTTGAACAGTCGTTCCGTTATGAAGGTCGCTTCGGACCCTGAGTCTATCAGAGCTCGTGCCTGGAAGCTGCACCCCAAATGGCACACGTTGATAAGGGCCGTGCCTAGTAGGACGGCTCCTGACCCGGAAGCGAAACACACCTGAACATCCGACTGATCCTCTGAGCCGTTTGTGCTTCTGGCAGTCTGTGCGGGTCGAGCCCTTGCTGTCGTAGGCGGACTTGGAGCGGTGGCGAACGGATTGCCGCGGTGCAAAAGGGTGTGGTGTCGGCTGTGACATGTGAAGCAGGTATGGGCGCTCGTGCAATCTCGTTGCTGGTGCCCTCGGGCAAAACAGTTCAAACATAGCTGCTTCCTTTTAATGTAGTTCGAGCGCCCATTTACGTCCATTTCCAAGAACCGCGGACATAAACGAATGGGGTGGTTCTCCACCCTTCGAGCAGGGGCAGTAGGAGTTCCCGACCTTGGCGGAAGTTGCCGGAGCCACTAGGTCTGACGTCGTCGATCGCTTCCAGAGTGCGATGGCGCTCTGTCAGGAAGTTGTCTCATTCCTTCCATGTTGGAATTACGGCCTTGTTATGAACGGATTGCTCCCACATGGAAAGTGTGATTTTGGGGAGCTTTGACGAAATCATAAACACCAGCAGGCAGTCCCAAGCCTCAACATTGATGGCGGACATTGCTAGGGCTGTCAGACAACTCTGAATGGTGGCTTGGAGCTCCTTCAGCGCGACCCCGGACTCTTGAGAAATAGCCTGGAGGTTGAAAAGGATTTTCAACTGGCTATTGACCAGTAGCCGCCGGTTCTCAAAACGGTCTGTGAGGCTTTGCCAAGCGACGACAAACCCCTCATGGGTAAGCGGAGCCTTAGAGACAATGGCGTGGGCGTCTCCACTTGTTTTGGACAGTAAGTGGAACAACCTCTCTACCGGGGTGAGCCGCGAGTTTTGGATGTAAATGGTCCCTGAAGGTGGGCCACCGAAGATAATCACCCGCGTGGCCACATTGTCGTCTGACACGGCTAGTAAATCGGAGCAGCTCTCATAGCTTTTCTCCACCTTCTCCCACAGTGCCCGAATTTGGTCCCGATGGACCTCGCAAATGTACTGGGAGCCTCCTTCCGTTTCTCTGGCGCCCGGAGTATTTATGTTAGCCTCAAATTGGCTAATTCGATCCGTTGTGGCGATGAACTTTTTCAGCGCCACGTCGACCGCACTTTGAGCCATTTTTGCAACGGAACGAGTCTGCCTCTGTGAAGGACCGGAGATTGTATTGACGGATTCGTCACTCTTTGCCCTTGGAATGGCACTGTAGGCCTTAGGCTTTAAAAGAGGCGTCCGCGGAGAAGCGGATTGAGATCTGTCCAGACGGATGGTTGGGATCGGACGTGGCTTTTGGTCGTCTCCCGTGGGCATTCTCAGACACCAATTCGCTGGTCAGAACTTGTCGACTGACGCGCGCAATGGGTGCCTCGTACGAAGCGGTAGCCGGTCACTAATGTGATGAGACCGGTGAGATCGCGGACGAATTGCGATTGCAAGGCCAAGTGGGAATTAGAAGCGCCGATGTCGAGAGGAACGTCGGATGCGGCACAATTCGGATGTGGGAGAAACTTCAGGAAGCCAAAAAGAAAAATCCAGAAGGGCCAAGGTTCGTTGAGATTCTAGGCGGATGTTGCCAGATGCGAAGTAGAAGCAGCGGTAGGGAAATGACGGAACGGAAAATGGACAAGGCCCGGAAAATTCGTGATCGTTCGGAAAAATAATTGATGACTGTCTATATAGATATGTCTGTATATTTCGACCAGTATGGCTCGTACGTAAATATTCAATTCCTGACTATTTTCGAAATTGCGGAGCCGGAAAGGTGGACTTGACCTTGGCTTGGATTGAACGCAGAAAAAAAATAAATAATTAATTTTTGCCTAATTGGCGGATTTAATTATTATGGAAACAGACGGGTGGAGTTGAAAATTTCAATTCTTAATCAATGGAGGTTAAGGAACCCGAAGCTGGAACGGTGGAATTGAAACCCCGGCTAGGTTCAGAAAGAAGATCGACAATTAAATTATTTAATTATAATTTCTTTTTTCGAAAATTAAATTTTCGATTTAATTATTGAGTGACCGGAAAGGTGAATTAAAAAACCTGGCCCTTTGCTCGGACGGAAAATACGAATTAAATACATTTTTGTAGTTGTAAATATAAATAAATAAATTTATAATTAATTGATATATTTTTTTTAAATTTGTTTGGTTATATATGTCCTGAAATTGGAGGCAGAAAATATTGAGAAATATATGGGCATACATGCAAGGGCAAGGGCATGTGGGACATATGATGGCACAGTGGAACCTCGATAAGTGGACTGTATGGTTAAATTTTATCGGTTATATATTTCCTGAAATCGGAGGCAGAAAATATTTGGAGATATGTGGACATGCATGCAGGTACGGATATATGTATGTAAGGGCATGTGGGCATATGTATGTTGGCACAGTGGAGCGTCGATAATGTGTAGCGGCGGAAACGGAAAAGTTATGTGGTGTAAAAAATTGGGGATGAAAAACCAATATTACGACAGCGGCGGACTGTTCGGTGAACTTGGAGATTCCCGGAACCACTTCACACCGGCTGGCCAATATTAATTATGCTCTTTTATTTTTATATATTTTTTCTTCACCACACACTTTCACTGTTCACTTGCCGATTTTTTTTTTTTTTGTGCGGATTAATTGCACGAAACACAATGTATGTGTGTATGCATGTACATATGCCTCGACCGTTGGCGAGCGAACGGATAACGGAAAAGCCAAAAACGGCGAGGAATATGGCGAGGCACACACAACGGAGATGGATGGAAAATTTGGTAATTTTTTGTCTTAGAAAAGTCTCAAGCTGCCGTGGTGTCGGAAAACTCGGACTTGGAGTTGACACGGAGGGAAAAACAATCTTGCAGCAGTGTGAACGAAATTTTATGTTCGGACCACTGCTGAAGACCGGCAGAGAGACGGAGACGGAAAAAATTTCGTACTTATCTTTTGGGCGGAACAATGCCTGAACTGCTGGTGGATCCAAAATATCCTGAATATCCTGGTATCCGGCTCGAAGGACCAAAATGTGTAGGGGGGCGTGGTTCCGCAAAAAGATTCCAGAAAAATTAGAAGTCGGGGGCGTCTTCGGTTTCAGTAGAAAAGCGCGTTCAGCTTTATTGGCTGCGTACATGAGATTGATCTTAAAAACTAGTGAAAAAAAAAGAGATCGCCGACAGCCAACGAGCGAGAAGAGAGGGCAAAGAGGGGCGAGTGTGGACGCGCTCTTCAGCGCGGGTGCGCTCTTTAGCGTGGGTGCGCTCTTCAGCGCGGGTGCGCTCTTCAGCGCGGATGCGCTCTTCAGGTGAGTGGCACCACGGCCCCTCAAAACATTGGTCCTTCGAGCCGGATAATTACTGGATTTTCTTCTGCCAGCAGTTCTCGGCATTGTTCCGCCAAAAGATAAGTACATTTTTCCGTCCCCATTTCTCTGCCGGTCTTCAGCAGTGATCCGAACATTAAATTTCGTTCACACTGCTGCAAGATTGTTTTTCCCTTCGTGTCAACTCCAAGTCCGAGTTTTCCGACACAACGGCAGGTTGAGATTTTCTAATAATCTATAATAATCTTAAAATTCGGCAAATTTTTCTATCCGTCTCGGTTTTGTGTGCTGCCCATATTCCTCGCCGTTTTCGGCCTCTCCGTTATTCATTCGCTTGCCAACGGTCGAGGCATATGTGCATCCGCATACATACATACATACGCACATACATATTTTTTTGGTGCAATTAATCCGCGAAAAATTTGCAAGTGAACAGTGAAATTGTGTGGTGACAAAAAGAAGGCATAATTAATATTGGCCACCGGTGTGAATTAGTTCCGGAATTTCCAAATTCACCGAACAGTCCGCCGCTGTCGTAATATTTGTTTTTATCTTCCTCAATCAGTGTCATTTTTTTTACACCACATAATTTTTCTGTTCCCCCAATTATACAGTCCACTTATCAAAGCTCCACTGTGCCAACATATGCCCACATGCCCTTACATATATCCGTACCTGCATACATGTCCATATATATTTTCTGCCTTCAATTCCAGGAAATATATAACCGATAAAATTTAACATATACAGTCCACTTATCGAAGCTCTACTGTACCATCATATGCCCCACATGCCCTTGCCCTACTTGCATGCATGTCCACATAATTTCCAAATATTTTCTGCCTCCAATTTCAGGAAATATATAGCCGATAAAATTAAAAAAAAAATATTTTACATTTTCTAACAATTATAAACCGCCATTTCACTACAAATCCGTGATTGTGTCGCTTAAATTCTCGACCTAGCCGTGTTGTGTTTTTCGGTTCTGTTTATTTTTCTTTGAGGTACCTACAGGGTGCCGACGGCATAACCGGCTGCATAACAAAATAGATTAAAAAATCAATTAATTATAAATTTATGTATTTATAATTAAAACTACGAAAATTTATTTAATTCTTATTTTCCGTTCAAGCTAAAGGCCAGGTTTTTTTAATTCACCTTTCCGGCCACTCAATAATTAAAGTCGAAGATTTAACTATCGGAAAATTATAATTAATTAATTTAAGTATCCACCTTCTGTCCGAATAGAGCCGCGGTTTTTTAATTCCATCTTCCCGGCTTCGTGTTAATTAAATTCAATTAATTAAATATTTAGGTTTCAATTCCACTGTTCCAGCTTCGTGATAATTAACCTCAATTGATTAAAAATTAAGATTTTCAACTCCACCCTTCTGGCTCCATCATATTTAAATCCGACAGTTAGCCAAAAATTAATTATTTATATCTTTGTGTGTTAAATTCAAGCCAAAGTTAAGTCCACCTTCCGGCTCCGCAAATTCGAAAATAGTTAAGAATTTAATATCTCAGTATATATTAAATTCAGTACGAACCACACAAGTCGAAATATACATACATATATAGACCGTCATCATTTTTTTCCGAACAAGCACGAATTTTTCGGTACCTTTTCCATTTTTTCGTGCCTCCAACTCTGCTTCTACTCCGCATCAGGCAACATCCGCCTACAATCCGAACAAACCTCGTCTCCTTTTGGGTTTATTCTGGTGCCTGAAGTTTTTCTTTCCACATTCGAATTGTGCCGCACACGACTTTCCTTTCCACATCGGCGCCACTAGTTCGCACTTGCTCCTTGTAATTGCCTTTCATCCGCGATCTCACCGTTCTCATCACATTAGTGCGACCGGCTACCACTTCGTACGGGGCACCTGTTGCGCGAGTCAGTCAACAAGCGCTGATCAGCGAATTGGACTCTGAGAATGCCCACGGGAGACGACAAAAAGCGTTCGATCCCAGCCATCCGTTTGGACAGATCTCAATCCGCATCTCCGCGGACGCCTCTTTTGAAGCCTAAGGCTACCAGTGCCAGTCCAAGGGCAAGGAGTGACGAATCCGTCAATACAACCCCCGGTCCTTCACAGAGGCAGACTCACTCCGTCGCAAAAATGGCTCCAAGTGCGGTCGAAGTGGCGTTGAAAAAGTTCATCGCCACAACAGATCGAATTATCCAATTTGAGGCTAACATAAGTACTCCGGGCGCCCCAGAAACGGAAATAGGCTCCCAATACATGTGCGAAGTTCATCGGGACCAAATTCGGGCACTATGGGAGAAGGTGGAGAAGAGCTATGAGAGCTGCTCCGATTTGCTAGCCGTGTCCGACGACAATGCGGCCGCCTCGACAGTGCTGGAAGCGAAGTACAGCTACTGTTACTCCGTCTATTCGAGATGTATTGCCCAGCTTCGGGAGAAAATTGCTTCCCAATCCACTCAGGCTCCCGTCAATGTCCACACGCCCGCGCCTACAGGCTGCCGGTTACCTCCGGTGGATACCGAGGTCTTCGCAGGTGATTATCTTCGGTGGCCCACCTTCAGAGACTTGTTTACGGCCATTTACATCCAAAACTCGCGGCTCACCCCGGTAGAGAAGTTGTTCCACTTATTGTCCAAGACAAGTGGTGACGCCCACGCCATTGTTTCTAAGGCTCCGCTTACCCATGAGGGGTTTGTCGCCGCATGGCGAAGCCTCACAGACCGCTTTGAGAACCGGCGGCTATTGGTCAACAGCCAGTTGAAGATCCTTTTCAACATCCAGGCTATTTCTCAAGAGTCCGGGGTCGCGCTGAAGGAGCTGCAAGCTACCATTCAGAGTTGTTTGACAGCCCTAGAAATGTCCTCCGTTAATGTTGAGGCTTGGGACTGCCTCCTGGTGTTTATGATTTCGTCAAAGCTCCCCAAGGTCACACTTTCTATGTGGGAGCAATCCGTACATAATAAGGCCGAGATTCCAACATGGAAGGAATTAGATAACTTCCTGACAGAGCGCCATCGCACTCTGGAGGCCATCGACGACGTCAGGCCTAGTGGCTCCGTGCAATTTCCGCCAAGGTCGGGACTTCCTAATGCCCCTGCTCGGAGGCTCACTTCATACGAGACTCGAGTGCACGGTGGTCCGGCTTGTATGAAGAGAGCGGCCAAAAATATTTCTAGTTGAGGTAGGGACTGGAAACTTGGCACAAAATATTTATATTTTTATTCTAAAATAATATATTAAAATCAGGCAGATCGGGCAACTATATCATATAGCTGCCATATAACTGATTGATCGAAAATGCTGTAACTTGGGTGTTTTTACAGTTAGAGAGTTCAATTTTTGTAAGAATGCTATATTTGACAAAGTAACACGACCGACTAAATTTCATAAGGATCAGCCGGCTATATCTTATAGCTGCCATATAACTGATTGATCGGAAATGATATAACTTCGGTGTTTTTAAAGCTAGAGAATTCTGATTTGGTACGAATGCTATTTTTGGGAAAATAATTCAACATGCCAAATTTCATAAGGATCAGCCGACTATATCCTATAGCTGCCATATAACTGAAAAAACGGAAATTACCCAACTTTCATGTTAAGATGGTGTTAGTATTTTTACGATATTAGACACATAGGCAAATTTTGGCAAAAAATTTTTGCACATTTGTTACCCTTGGAGACCGACAAACACATTGGTATATAAACGAATTTTGTGGGATCACTACTAAAACTTCAGCTAAACATGAAAAATACGTTCAAAATATAGGAAAAAAACATGCATTAGTTCATAGTAATATATTAATTACAATAATTATTATAAATATATCAAATTATATCTCATTTTATAGAAAATACCTTCAACTTCAAAATCCATTACAAATAATTTGAATTTGAACACGTAAATAATGATCTGACCACTTCAAAGTGCGGTAGAGTTGTGAAATATTCGTGATGCGCGCAGCCGCGCTTTATAAATGAGCATCTTCAAATCATTTTTTAGAAAATCCAGTTAGATTTTTGGACAAATCTGGTTTGTCATGAAGAAGCTTGGACATTTTAGAGGCGATTTGTTTACTTTTCGATTATTTTTGTCGTTATCAATTTTTTTATTTTTGGCCTATGGGAGCCACCACTGTGGAGTGGTTCCGGGCCAAAAGGGCTGCGATCTATGTTCGAGGGAGGACCACCCCATTCGCTAATGTCCGCGTTTCCTAGAAATGGATGTAAATGGGCGCTCTGACTACATAAGGAGGAAGCAGTTATGTGTAAACTGTTTTGCCCGAGGGCACCAGCAGCGAGACTGCACGAGCGCCCATACCTGCTCCACATGCCACAGCAGACACCACACCCTCTTGCACCGCGGCAATCCATTCGCAACCGCTCCAAGTCCGCCTACGCAGCTTACCGCTCCAAGTCCGCCTACGTCAACAAACGGCCCCGAGGATCAGTCGAATGTGCAGGTGTGTTTCGCTTCCGGGTCAGGAGCCGTCCTACTGGGCACGGCCCTTATCAACGTGTGCCATTTGGGGTGCACCGTCCAAGCACGAGCACTGATAGACTCAGGCTCCGAAGCGACGTTCATAACGGAACGACTGTTCAACCTCGTCAAGCCTCCCTTCAAGACGATTCAAGCCCAAGTTTCCGGCCTTAATCATACCATTTCCGCGCAGTCTACTAAATTGTGCCATTTCTCTATTCGGTCGCCGTCAAGACCCGCGCTACAATTAGAGACTGCGGCTTACGTTCTTCCGCAGTTGGCAGGAAATCTGCCATCATATCCGATTTCGCGAGATCGTCTCAAGGGGCTGCCCAATATTACCCTGGCAGACCCCAACTTCTTTGAGAGCTCCCAAGTCGATGTGTTATTAGGAGCTGACATTCTTCCGTCCATTCTCCTCGGTAATTCCAAGGCTAATATCTGCGGGTCGCTTCTCGGTCAGGAGACCATTTTCGGATGGGTGCTGACAGGCCCATTATCTCCAGCCAACCCCCGCAGCGTGTCTGTTTTTTCCGCACGAGTTCCCCGCAGCCTCGGTGACTCACTGGTTCAGGGTTTCGATTCCGGATGCGAGCATAATTCTGTTACGACTCCTTCTTCGATTTACACATCGCATCACGCTGCACGGTGGCAATCAGCTGATGATCCGACTGATCCGGGTCTAATTCTAGATTCCTAGGTCATATTTAGCACGATGTCGCCACGCCCACGCAACGCCCCGTCACTGGAAAGCAGATGTACTCGAGGTACACTATCCTACCGATGCCGAGGCTGCAATGGGAGTCATCCGTTGAAGAAGTGTCGGCGCTTCCTACGCCTTAGTGCCGAGGAGCGGCTCCGAGTGGTTCTCGTGAACCGCTATTGCTCGAGCTGCCTGGCCCACGAGCACTCCGACGGATCCTGTCGGCGTGGGGACGGCTGTAAGACGTGTGGTCAGGATCACCACACGCTGCTGCACCCCGGGACCAAGGAGCACCGGTCACCGCCCATGGGAGACAGTACACCTGGTGTCTCGCTCTCTCGTCGGCCGTCATCCGCCAACTCCCGGCGCGGTTCGGGTGCTTCTCGCCCTGCGTCCGCCATTTTTCGGCACTCACAAGCCGATCCACGGCCATCGACTTCCCGGCGTTCGTCGGCAACTCCTCGGCATTCTTCCGCCACTGGCTGGCAGTCGTCAAGCGCTCCACTGCTTTCGTCCGCCACTCATCGGGTGCCGTCCACCGCTCTTCCGTCCGCATCATCCGCGCCTAGGCAACTTTCCGCCTCTCCTCGAGGGCCCCCGCAGGACGCGCTCGCTGCGCCCACCCTACCGTCGCTGCTGAGACGGAACAGCGTCAACATCGGGACCCGGATTTTCGACACGGGGGCCTTCATCGACCGTGTACGCCCTCTAGCTGCAGTGACGCATAGCTAGCGACGAGGGATATGTTGCAACCCGAGCGATTGCAAGGGGGGGAGGATGTTTACCTGAGGGGCCGGTGTGCCGCAACTGTAAGAGCGCACCCGCGCTGAAGAGCGCACCAGCACTGAAGAGCGCACCCGCGCTGAAGAGCGCACCAGCACTGAAGAGCGCACCCGCGCTGAAGAGCGCATCCGCGCTCGCCCCTCTTTGCGCTCTCGCTCCTTCGCCGGCCGTCGTCGATCGTAGTTTTTCTATTACTTTTTGCACTAGTTTTTAAGCAATTAATTCGATGTAAGCAGCCCAATAAAGCTGACCGCGTTATATCCACTGGAAGACGCCCCCGACTTTTTATTTATCATTTCATCCCTAATCCTGGAATCTTTTGCGGAACCACGCCCCCCTACAAACATTGGTTTTTCACCAATATTTTTGAAAACAAAACAATGACTTACTTCCACTTTTGAATTATTTTATTATCAGCGTCTAAAAAAACAGGCAAATATGCATAGTTGTATCGTACATTCTAGAATGCATTCGAAACAATTCGAATGCGAACTGTAACTCTAACTCATTCAATACGGGTTTTATCCCCCAAATGTTGTGCGAGTGAGACCTACACAGTCGCACTCACTCATTCTGCAATTTAATTTTCGTCTCAGCATTCTATCTCACTCAATTCATTTTCAACGTTGTATGTTTGAATGTCGTTTTTTAGCTATTCATGCAGACCTCTAATATACATATACATATACATATACATATACATATACATATACATATACATATACATATACATATACATATACATATACATATACATGAACAGAAAGAACACAAACAACTACAAAAATCAACGCAAAAAAAAAAAAAAACAAGAACAACAAAAACAAATAAAACGACAACTCCAACAAGAAAAACCAAGGAAGGAAGGCAGGACATTCTCTAATAAAAACGACAACTCGCTCCAACAAGAAAAACCAAGGAAGGAAGCCAACCGTATCCAGGAAGGACGATCAACCACCAACCACACAGAAGGAAGACCCCAACGGGACAATATCGTGAGGAATTAATTTAAAATAATAAAAAATTAAAGATTATAATTTAAGATCAGTTAATTTGAGAAAAATAATATAAGATTTATATATTGCAAAAAGTAAGATTCGCGATTTAACAAATAATATAAAGAATAAATCTGGAAGATTTGATAAATAGCTTTTGTGAACTAAATCTAACAATGGCAACCGGAGGTTCAGCACCAAATTTTTCTGCAGGCAGTGTAGCCACAGCCGGCAGTTTAACAGTAGAATTGATAAACAGATTAATAAACGCTCAATTGAATGAAGTTCGCAGGAAAGTAGAATGTTTAGAAGGAAGGCTAGCCACAGCTGCAAAAACTGTCGAAGATTATAAAGTACAAACAATCGACCCAGCTATAAAATGCGATACAACACTTGAAGTGGTAAAATCCTTACCAAATTTCACAGGGGAAACAACACAATATGTAGGTTGGAGGGAAGCTGCAGAAACTGCAATGAGTCTCTATAAAATTGAAAGTGAACAATATTTTATCGCCCTAACAATTTTACGAAATAAAATTATGGGAGCTGCCCATGATGCTCTTACCAATCATGGCACAGTTTTAAACTTTAAAGCAATCTTATCCCGATTGGACTTTATATATAGTGACAAACGACAAATACATGTTCTCGAGTCAGAACTAAGTATCCTCAGGCAAGGACGAATGACAATTACTGAGTACTATAACGAAGTCAATAAAAAAATTACCTTACTGATAAACAAAACCATAATGACATACGGAAAGGACAGTGTAATTACCAAAGAAACAAACAATTCAATAAGGGGAAATGCTGTACGAGTATTTATATCCGGACTTAATGGATCTATTTCAGAAACTCTTTTCTCATTAAATCCACAAGATTTGCCCAATGCTTTGGAAAAGGTCCAAGAATTAGAATCAAACAACTTCCGTGCTCAATTCGCAAATAGGTTTAATGGATTTAAAAATGAAAGTAAATATCGGGGAAACAACTTACGATTTGATCAAATACGTCAAAATAATAATACCACTAAAATGGGAAATAATTTTAATCATAACCAAAATTACAATAGGCCACAAAAGGGAAATTTTTGGCAAAATAATAATCAAAATAATAATCATAAGCAACAAGCTATCAAGCCAATGGATGTTAATACACCGATTCAACTCCAGAATAAATCTAATAACAATCGGCAGCCGAGCCAAAATTGGCAGTCAAAGATATAATAATTGGCAGGCAAACGATAATCAAGGTAGATATAATAATAATTATCATCAAAATAAAAATCGTTCAAATTTCTATAACACAAATCAAAATAGAGAGCAAACTCAAGCTCAAAAAAGGGAATCAGATGGAACAGAAAGTCAGCCAGTTAATAAAGTAACCAGATTAAATAATATCAATGAAGACCATTTTTTAGACCAGACCCCTACAGAGGAATGCCTTATTTAAATAGGATAGATCGAAAAACCAATAAGCAGCTAAAAGTTTTAATAGATACCGGAGCCACTGCTTGTTACATAAAAAGGGGAATTTTTGAAAATAAAAACGAGCTACCAATATACAAAAAGGTAACAACAGTTCATGGCTACTCAATTATTAGGTATTACCATATTATAAATATATTTGAAACAAAACAATTATTTTATGAAATCGAAGGTTAAGAATCTGATATTCTAATTGGATTCAATTTATTAAGAAAATTTGGAGCTATAATAAATATAGATAAGGGAATCTTGGAATATAATGGAAAACAGGAGAAGTTAAAATATTATGATAATGAGGAGAAAAATGAAATACGTTTAATTGAAGAAAATAATATTCTTCCGGCCAAAGAATTTACTTTAAAAAAGTATTTTGATGATAATGGTAGAAAAAACACAGATTCATTATTTGTTGAAAATAGTGAGAAAAGCTTGGGAATTAAAAATCCCGAGAACGCCGACGTAGAAATATCCGTCAACAAATATACAAATATCTTGGGAACTAAAAATCCCGAGAACGCCGACGTAGAAATATCCGTCAATAAAAGTAAAAATATCTTGGGAATTAAAAATCGTGAGAGTGCCGACGAAGTAAATACCGTCAAAAATCAAATAAATAATATAAATAAATAATAAATAATATTAGGTACTATCATATTATAAATATATTTGAAACAAGACAATTATTTTATGAAATCGAAGGTTTAGAATCTATAATAAATATAGATAATGGAATGCTGGAATATAATGGGTAACAGGAGATAATGAGAAAAAAATAAAATATGTTTCATTGAAGAAAATAATATTCTTCCGTTAAAAGAATTTATTATAAAAAAGTATTTTGATGATAATGGTAGCGAAAAGACAGATTCATTATTTGTTGAAAATAGTGAGAAAAGCTTGGGAATTAAAAATCCCGAGAACGCCGACGTAGAAATATCCGTCAACAAATATACAAATATCTTGGGAACTAAAAAAACCTGAGAACGTCGACGTAGAAATATGCGTCAATAAAAATAAAAATATCTTGGGAATTACAAATCCTGAGATAGATAGATAGATAGAAAAGATAGTTCACTATATTGAAAAGGAGCATTCAAAGATAAATATGCAAATTCCTTTTAGAACAGACATAAAGGGGGGAAAAAGTCTTATCCACGATAGGCCAATATACGGGAAGCAATATCCGTATGCTCTATCTGTCAACGACTCGTGAATAGCGAAATCAAAATAATGCTATCAGAAAAAATAATATGCCCTTACAATTCACCACTTCTGGTAGTCCCAAAGAAAGGAGAGAATGAAGACGGAAGCCGTAAATTAAGACTCGTCATTGATTATAAAAAATTAAATGAAAGTACCATACCTGACAGGTACCCAATGCAAGACCCATCAGTAATTCTATCAAATTTGGGAAAAGCAAGATATTTTTCAACAATAGATTTAGAGTCAGGATTTCATCAGATACTAATGAAAGAATCTGATGTTGAAAAACAGATTTTTCAATAAAAAATGGAAAAAACGAATATTTAAGAATGCCATTCGGATTAACAAATGCACCAAGAATCTTTCAGAAAGCAATGGACGATATTCTAAGAAAACAAATAGGGAAAACGTGTCATGTCTATATGGACGACATTATAATATTCTCAAACTCAATTGAACAACACTATACAGATCTAAACAAAATTATAAATATATTATTGAGGGCAAACATGAAAATCTCTTTAGAAAAATCTAAAGACCAAACCACCAGAACGGAGGAGTTCAAGGCAGCTAAGAGGGCCTTGAAACTGGCTATAAAAGCCAGAAAACGGGAATGCCTTCAAAAAATCTGCGACGAGGCGGAGGTGGACCCATGGGGCACAGCCTACAAGGTCGTCATGAAAAGGATTAAAGAGCAAGAACACTTTAGACCAACATGCCCTACCCTATTAAGGAAAGTAGTGGAGGCTCTGTTCCCGAAGCACCCGCCAAAAATGGAGACTATACCAGCCGATAATGGGGAGCCGTTTACGCCAGTTACGGAGGAGGAGATCCGTCACTACGCAAAAATGATTAAGGCTGGAAAGACTCCAGGACCAGACGCTGAATTCCGTCCTGCATGGCTATGCAGGCCATGCAGGAGAAGCCGAAGGTCTTCGCTGAGACCTTCAACAAGTGTCTTCAGCACGGCACTTTTCCAAAAAAGTGGAAGAGGCAGAACCTCATTCTGCTGCCGAAAGGGAACAAGGCGACAGACGACCCATCAGGATTTAGGCCCATATGTCTCTTAGACACGGTAGGGAAAGTCCTCGGGATGGCCATAGCTACTCGCGTCTCGAAATTCCCTGAGGCCAAAGGAACGCTCTCGGTCAGCCAGTACGGTTTCCAGAAGGCGCGCTCCACGGTGGACGCCATCAAAGCCGTGACCGACGTGGCGGAAGCAGCCATCGCGGGAACTCGGTGAAAATGGGGAGATAAGGAGTATTGCGACTATGACGAGGTCGAGAAAAAACTCACCTTGCTTACCAATAAGGACACCATGTCGTACGAAGCCTCGGCGGCAAAAGTTTTGTGTGACAAATTGCGGGATGACGCACTCGGAGTATTTATCTCGGGACTCAAGCGCAGCCTCACGGATGTCCTTTTTAGCCTGAAGATATGCCTTCAGCTCTCGCTTTGGCGCAAGAAGTGGAATTTAACCAAGAAAGGTACTCCTTCGCGACTTCATTTGCCAAAAACCAGAAGGACAAGGACAAAAAACAACATCCAAAGGCGCAAGAATACCGACAGTCTTCTGCGCAGGCAAATGCACAGTCAAACGCTGGCAAAGCAGAGGGTTTACCACGTCGCGCAGGGCGCAGGGCGTCATTAATTTTTTAGGGGAAAGTCCCTGCTACCCGTCATCAGACGAAGAGTACCGGGGTTAGAAATAAAGCTTTTAATAGACACGGGCGCGTCAAAAAATTTCATCCGTCCTTACGAAGGGTTGAAAGGCGTCGGCCCAGTAGATTCGCAATTTTCGATGCATTCTATCCATGGCGTTAGGGGCCGTCCATATATTGCGTGACGCGAATTTCAAACTTTTTTGACCCCCTCCCCCCCTTGCGTGACAAACCACGACACGAGGTTAGACCCCCGTGACCACAAACGGTGACGTTTACCCGAACCGAATCCCGAATCAGGCGCTACCTTACAACACGTCAGTGGTAACCATTAGGACAGTTGATGAGGAGCCCATTTATTCCAGACCCTATCCGTACCCGATGGAAGCGGTAGATTTCGCAAAGGCGAAATTCAGAACCTACTAATAAAAGGCATAATCCAGAAGTCGAGATCTCTCTACAATAACCCAATATGGGTAGTGGACAAAAAAGGCACCGCTATATTATCGCTGGCCTGATAATTTCGCTTTTTATTATCTTTTTACTAGCCACTTGGCATAAGTTTTGCGCCCTTTATTATTTTAATCATGCTTTGGTGGTGGGCTACCCAATCTCAACAAAATTCACAGCATATCCAAATAACAGGTTTTCAACCCTGATTCTCTTTTTGGCCGCAACATCGGCACGCGTCACGGACTATTCCAAAGCCAAATACATTCCCATCGTTGATGGCCAAATTTTGATAATGGAGGAATTCGCATTTATAAAACACATAGCAAATCTCTCGGAATATAGGCGCGTCATCGAAGAAACTAATGAGATGACCGACATGTTCCCTCAGTCTCACATGCAGAAACTCCTAGTTGTTGATGTCGCCCACCTACGCGAACTGCTCGACTCGTTGAGCATCCATCATAGGGTAGCAAGAAGCTTAGACTTCTTAGGGACCGCGTTAAAAGTAGTGGCAGGAACGCCAGACGCAGGTGACTTCAAAAAAATTACATTTAAAGAATTCCAATTAATAAATGCAAACAATAGGCAAATTGATATTAACAATAAAGTACAAATACAAATCAATAAAATTTCCGCTACCGTCAACCAACTTCTAAGGTCAGCGAAAAAGTCCCAAATTGATACTGGGCACCTATTTGAGATGTTCGAGATGCTTTTAACTCGGAATAGGATGTAGCAATGGAGCTGCAGGGTTTAATGCTAGCACTTGCGCTTGCCATGATACAATTATATAAGGTAGTCCATTCGTTGACTTAAGTGCATTATTTTTATTTTAACATAGTAAGCGTTGAATAGTGCGAGTCAAACGGCTGTACAGTACTTTGATTAACCCTCACACAGGGCATGGGGCTACAAGTTTTTCTTAGTTATGACAAGAGTTATAGTGTTTATAATTTTATTTTAATTAGTTTTGAATTTGACATAATTCTTTGTTTTGGTTTTTGGACAGACATTTTCTTGTTTAAGTTCTTAAATTTAAAGTATATATGTATCTCAAATTACATTTTTTTTTATATTTACACCAATATCGACCTGCTCAGCGACATTTAACAATTTCTGTGTTAAATTTTTATTAAAAAAAACTAAAAAAAAAAACAAGTTTACGCCTAGCACGTGCCTAGACATTTTACGCCTAGACAAGAACTGGAAAAGTAATTTTTTTGCTTGGCCACTTAAGGGTTAAAGTTATGAAAACAAAATCACCTTTCAGTTTGACAGCTTGAAATAAAGTGACCAAACCCGAACGATATGTCAGTGGAATGGACTACCTTATATAATTGCATCATGGCGCTTGCCAAGGTTAATGTTGTTAGCCCCAGCAATCTAGATCATGCAGACCAAGAGGGTGTGTGGATGGAAGAGCCCACCGAGGCCGCGATTAGAGATGTTTTGTCCGTGTCGTCCGTTAAAATTGTACAGTTTTTAGATTTCGAAAGAATGTTATTTTTGGCAAAATAATACGACATGCTAAATTTTATAAGGATCGGCCAACTAAATCCTATAGCTTCCATATAACTAAACAATCGGAAATGACCCAACTGTTTGCTCCAAATGGCAAACTGCAAAAGTGCCTGTTTCAGGCCAGCAACTATGGTCCCAGTAGAAATTATATTATTTTTCCCAGTAGATATTATTTTTAAAAACAAGTTACGACTAAACATCGGCCGCGTTGAATGGCCGAAGCGATTCAATTGATAGGTAATGGTGCTAGTCTATGGATAGCACGTTTGTAGATTCCATTTTTAGTTTTTACGATGGCCACTCGGACCCTTCCATCAGCACCTGTAATCGTTTCAGTGATGATGCCCAAAAGCCATGTCTGAGGTAGCAGATTGTCCTCCTGAATTGCTACAACGGTTCCAGCAGTTATATTTGGCGACTCCTTATTCCATTTCACGCGTTGTTGTAAGCTTAACAAGAAGTCTCGTGACCAATCCTGCCAAAAGCGTTGTTTTATCGCAGACACCAGATGGCACCGCTGAAGAAACGATAAATTCGGTTCCACATTTGCCTGAGCGGATGCTGGAGGCAAGGTCGCCAAGCTGGTCCCGACGAGGAGGTGCCCAGGGGTTACAGCTTCACCATCGTTTGGGCTTGAGCCGTCAGCAATAATCGGCCGCGAATTCAGCACTGCTTCAACTTCTACGATCACCGTCTGGAGCTCGTCTTCCTTTAATAACGCGTTGCCCACAGCTCGGAGAAACAAGTGTTTAGCCGATTTAACGGCCGCCTCCCAAAGCCCTCCAAAATGTGGGGCTCTGGGAGGGATGAAGATAAATTCGAATCGACGAGGTGCTCCAAATGCTGTCATTGCGTCCTTATGGGTTTTCAATTTGCTCATTAGGTCATGTATGATGCGAGACGAGCCCGAGAAATTCGTGGCGTTATCGCAATACAATTTCTCGATGGGTCCCCGTCTTCCGACAAATCTAGATAAGCACATAATGAATGTATTAGCGGTGAGATCTTTTACAAGTTCTAGATGAACGGCTTTTGACAGGAAGCAAATGAATATCGATACATACATCTTGATTGGACCCTTGCCACGAATTCCTAGAAATACTCGAATCGGCCCAAATAAGTCAACTCCACTAATTGCAAACGGTCTTGTTCCTATCAAACGGTCGGCTGGTAAGTTACCCATTATTTGTGAAGCTAATTTTGGCTTGTATTGAAAGCAATGTACACATTGTCGTACGACCGCGCTACATTCGCGCCTAGCATTTATGAGCCATATTGTTTGGCGAATAAGACCGACCAATGCTCTGGGTTCTGCATGACAGTTTGTTCTATGCAGGTGTTGAATGTATAAACTCACGAATCTGTTGCCCTTTGGCATAAGAAGCGGAAACTTTACGCTGTAGCTTAACTTTGCATTGAACAATAGACCTCCTACTCGCAACAAAGACACCTCAAGCTTTCCGATTGATTCAGTCACAACGAATGGACTTAATTTTTGAAGTGAGTCTCTGGCAATTTAACTGATTTTTGTAATTTTATGAGTTCACTTTTATATGCATTTTGCTGGATGACGCTTACAACAAGTAAGAAGGCCAAGCCGAGCTGAACCGAGTTAGGATTTAGCGAAGACCACGAGCGAGATTTTGTTGCGTTAACCAATCGCAGAAAGTACACAACGATGCTCATTACTTTAAGAAATGAAGATAAATTTTCGACAACTTTTTCTATCGGATTCGGCTCGAGTTGTGTTGTAACGTGGCTAGTAGTAATGTTCCGAATCTCTAACTCTTCGTTAGTGTTGATTTGCTGAATTTTTGTATTTTGAGGCCAACGCCTTTGATCTTGAGTCAAGAAGTGGGGACCATCAAACCAAAATGAATTTTTTAATTCATTAACTGTACAACCCCGAGATGGAAAGTCTGCTGGATTGCTGTCAGTGGGTACATGGCGCCAACTAGCCGATGAGGTCATCTCTTGAATCTCATCTGACGCGGTTGGCAACAAAGGTTTTTAGTTTTGAAGGATGTGTTTGCAGCCAATACAAGACGATTTCTGAATCGGACCACATTACAACTCGTTCAACTGGAGAGTCGATCAATGGACGAACTTCTTCCCACAAGTTGGCTAGCAAGTGCGCCGCGCAAAGGAACACACGTAGATCTCTTGCAGGTCGGGCTCGTTGGGGGTTATTTTATTTGCTCGTAGCTTGCTATTCCCCGTCTCATAGCTAAGTAGCCCAAGTTGCGAGTTCTACGTATTTCCCTCACATATTATTTTTAAAAACAATTTACGACTAAACACCAACTTTCGTATTTTTATAGATAAACACTTGGAACTTTGTACAGATTCTAGAGAGCTATTTTTGGCAAAATAATACGACATGCCAAATTTCCTAAAGATCGGCCGACTATATCCTATAGCTGCCATATAACTGATTGGTCGGGAATTCTATTACTTTTGTGTTTTTTATAGTTAGAAAGTTCCGGTTTCGTAAGAATGCTATTTTTGGCGAAATAATACGACATGCCTAATTTTATACTAAATCCTATATCTACCATATAACTGAACAATCGGAAATGACCCAACTTTCGTATTTTTAAAGATATAAACTTGGAACTTTGTACAGATTCTATTTTTGGTTAGCTGACCTGACAAATTTCATAAGGATCGGGCGACTATATCTTGTGGCTGCCATATAACTGAACGATCGGAAATAGTTTTTGGTAGAAATACCAACTTTGGTATTATTGAAGATAGAAGTTTGGAACTTTTTTTAGATTTGTATTATAATAAATTGGGTTATATTATGATATTCTCATAGGGATCGACCAACTATATCCGATGTTTGCGATATAGATCCGGTTTTAACTGCAAGGGTTTATCGAAATTGGCTCCGACCGAAGTTAGCTTTCCTTTCTTGTTTTTTATTGCCTTAGATCAGCGTCTGGAGTATGTGTTGGTTCTCGGCTGCTCGTGGAATAAACGGCTGATAAGCGTTGATCATACCCAGAAACTTTTTTAAGTCTTTAAGCAGTTTTCTAAAGTGCCGAATGTCTTCCACTTTGGCTTCGGATAGTTTCATGCCGTGCTGGCTGATGTTGTGTCCCAGGAACGTGAGTTGTTTTCGAAGTTTACGGTGAGATGTTCCTTTCGAAGGCGGTCGAGGATCGTGCGGAAGTGCATCTCGTGCCGCGCCTCAGATTTTGAAGCGATCAAAATGTCGTCGATGTATGCAAAAACGAACTCGAGGGCCTGTATGCCGTCGTTTATGTGACGCTGAAAAGTTTGCTCTGCGTTGCGCAAACTTCTAAAATTTAGAAGTTTATTTTGACAAGTTTGTATTTTTTAAATATGTGTATCTGCACATTTTCCTCAGATCGAGTATTCCTACATAAGGGCTGGTCTGAATATTACCTTTACAATTATTAACTTATTTTCAATTGATAAATTAGATTTTTTGTTGATTATAGGGTATAATATTCGTATTATTTTGTTTATTTTGTCTGTTGCAACTCCAACATGTTCACTAAACGTGAGTTTTTTTATAACAATGAATTCCTAGAATATTACACAGCCACACAAAACAAAATATTTTTTCGGGTCATCAAAAATGGTCTGATGTTTACTATATGTTTTCGGGGCTGCTGAATCCGAATCCGAGGTCCAAAAAATCCCAGCACGTCAGGGTTCTGACATAACTTCAAAAAACCTCATACAAAATTATATTGGAGTTCGTGGGTCAGACCATGTTTATCATATGTTTTCAGGGTCGCTGAATCCGAATCCGAGGTCTAAAAAACTCCTAAAAAAAGACACAACCTCAAAAAATAAAATCCGAACGACGGATTCGGATTCAGTGACCCCAAAAACATATGGTAAACATGATCTAAGCCCAGAACTCGGAAAATAAAAATGTTATCAGTTTCTCAAGTTCAAGATTTTCCAAGCGTTTGGAAAATATCCAACTCGGAAACAATGATAAATGATTTGTGATAAAAAGCTAATGGCAAAAACCGGGAGGTTTTATAAACTTATATTTGAAATACCATCGTCTCCAGGTGATTAAAATGGTACTAGTGCATTGATTTTGCTGGCAATTTCACAGTTTGTAGTTTTTAATACATGTAAGTCCTTAATACCTTCATAATACCTTGCAATTGACTGAATAGAATATTGAACTAGGTTAACCGTTTCTGAATTAGAAAAGGAAGTGTTTAATTTATGTTTCTGCTTAAAAATGTCTTCAAGTACGTTTTCGGTTTCAGTTTTAGTCTCATAGCTTGAGTCGCCAAGGCAGAGACAGGGAATAAGTGTTTTCTTTTTTTTTTTTTTTATCTTCCAAGAGAGCTTACTGCATTTTCCTATTGTGTTTCAGTTTACTGTTCCATTCTATATTATTATGAGTAAATAGCTTTTGTCGAATAACATAGTTTAGATGGTCACATCTAGCTTTAAGTAACGGCAGTCTTGACCTTATTCATACCCTTTGAATAGTGTGTCTAATTTTAAATAGCTCGCATATACATTGATGAATCTTGTAGTTTGTAAATGTTTGTCTTTTAGGGGAACTGGTTCACGAAAGCCATCCTTGACTATTTTTGTGAACGAGTTGACCAGGAAGTCAATATCTGAGATCGAAAAAAGAGATTTATATTTACTTATTCTTATATCTAGTAATCTGTCATTGATAATTTCTCGCTAATTTAATAATTTCTAATTAATAATGCTTGGTTGGTGTTTCTCAGTTTGTAAGAAATTTATTGTGTATTTTAAGAATATATATTTATTATATTTAGAATGTTACCCCAACAGTTTTCTCGGATGCATGCCCTAGGACATGAGTTATAATCACCACAGGCGATAAAACTCCCCTGCAATCTGAACTAAAAGTATTACTAAGTATTAATTACAAAAAGTAAGTCTGATCTATATTGTGTCTTTAAATGATTTGGTTTCCAGTTACATTACATGAAGGAGTCAGTTTTAGCATAAAGTTTTATGTTGTTATTATTAGAGGTTGTTTTAATTGTAATTCCTACATTTTCAATGACATGAGTTTTTAAACTGGTAATATTCTCGTGTTCTTTATTATTGCTACCGATAATGGCAACGCCGCCACCTCTGTTTTCTTTTCTGTCCCGTCTATAAGTATAGGCCCTATACTATAGGGTATAGTTTGGTATGTTAAATCTGTCAGCTTGAGTAAGCCATGTTTCTCTTGTTGCAGCTACATGAATATTTTTATCTATTAAGAACTTGATAAATTCTACATTCTTTTGTTTTACAGAACGCCATAATATTTAAAGTATCAGGAAAGTTACTTGTTTGAATACACATAATTGATTGCTAAGTTTGATATAACTTGGAATTGTTCTCCTTTATTGGAGCATGTCCTAAGATTATTTATTAAGTTATTAATAAATATTATTATTTGTTAATTAATAATATTTTCTATTAATAAAGAATTTATTTCTTCTGGAGTAAACAGGTCAGTTTCAGTTGTTGGAGTGTTTGGTATAGTTGACATTCCTTGAAGTGCATCTCTATAACTGCCAAAGGTATGTTGAGAGAATCCTATATTTTTATGAATGGGAGGCATTATGAAACGGAAAATATATACAAGAACATCTGTCTATTACAATTAAAAATGTTCAATCTTTTAAGATTCAAACTCTCATCATATTATGGTATGACAGATGGCTGAAGGACTTTGGGAAGCGGCAGTGTAAACAGCCAAGCATCACCTTTACCGAGCAGTTGGTCCAACGACCAATTGTCGTTTTGAGGACCTCCAGACATTATTACATTGTATTTCAGATTACCATGATAATTAGCTCAATGCCTCTTGTTTCCCTTTTAGAATATCTGTTCTGACTTCTGCACATTTACTGCAGGGCGATACGGCCCTAAATTTGATTCCCCTTGTTTTTGGCACGATGTTTGGCAGCATGTTTCCATGCAGCAGGTCTTTTGATCCCGTTGGAAAGCGGAATACCTGATTCCGCTTCAGCAGTGTTGGCGTTTTACTGTTCCTGTCATAACCACCGGTTCCATCTAATGGTCAAGGATGAAAACCTGCTCCCTATAAAGTGGCCGCTCCCTAGGGTCATTGAGTTTATTCCTGAAAAGAGTTCATGCAATTGCGGTTCAATGTGTAGAAGTTTTAAAAATAGCGACTGAACTTTTAGTTCCAGCGCTTCGTAAATCGCGCCGCGGCTAAGCTATGTCTGCAGCCTTTCAAGAATGTTGTTGAAAGCCAGAAAGGAGTACGTTGGAATCAGCAGAAGTGGAAATATTTATATTGTGTATATATAAGCTAAACAGCTGCGATCAGCTAAACAGCTGAGCTAAACAAAAACATTGTTATATTTTGTAGATTAATACTCTTTCTGCATTTTTCTATGCTCTATCTTGCTCTAGCTCAGCGGCGCTCCCGGATTATGTTTTCTTTTTTGACTGGGAGCTTCTATTATAGATTAACTGCAGCCAAACTACAGGTTAGTAGCGAATTGGATTATTTGTGCAAGACGTTAGCTTCTCGCTCTCGCTCTTGTGGAATGCATTGGGCGCTTATTTGCACTTGTCTTGAGCTGAGCCACTGAACGGAGTGGGTGTGAATTTAACCCACAATAAAGTTCATTTTAAAAGTCAGGACTGCCCACCCCTGCCTCAAAAAGTTAATTTCTGGAATCAGCTACCAAAACCCGAACATGGCTCAGTAGCATCAATCGCCGCAACAGCCAAAAATAAACTTTGAAGCTATGATATGAAGCCTACAAAAAAGCCTTACGGAATTTATGACGTCTATTTATGATATTTATTCTACGGAACATATGTATCATCGAGATGGTCGAGCACATGCACTATAGGCCGGATGACCACTTTTTCTGGCCAAAAACCCATTTTTCGAAAGTTCTTATAATTATGATTTTATGATGTCATTATATTAGTATAATATCAGACTTCAATATTACGTAACAGAAATTTTGACAGAGCCACGCTCCGTTAAGTTATCGGTTTTCAAAAACAGCTGTTCGGAGTGTCGTGATCACGTGTGCTTGTTATCGGAAAAAAGAGTCCATTTAAAGCTAATAAAAAAGGCACTAAACTTAGTAATTTATAAAAAAGTTGTTATGGCATCGAAAGGGAGTGATTTGTACTATATGTTTTCGATTCTCAAATGTTGGTTTATTTGGGATTGTCCCTGTAATTGAATGTTTTTAACAGAGCTTTTGTGTGTGTTAATCAATAACAAAAACTAATGTTTAGTTAGAGATATAAACGGTCTTTGAGCTAGTTTGACCTTAATATTTATACTGGGTTGAAGGTAATTCAATTCTTGTTCATATTAAAGTGCCCTTTTGCGCACTTTCTGCGTAATTCACTTTTTAACGTTGCAACCTCAGGCTTGCCAACATGGAGTTTTTCGATGTTTGGAGATCTGCTGCGACCAAATGTGCGAAAGAGAATGCAATATTGGCTAGATACAAAGTTTCTATAGCTGGTTCTGTATTTGAAGCCGAGAAAAAGCATGCGAGAAAAAGCAGTCGAAGCAAAAGTTTAAAAGACGTATTCCACAGATCATTATATATATCAGACCCTACAATATCATCGGTTAACCTAGCCAACCGTATCAAACAACAAAACAGATAGCTTCTTCCAAAAGAAGTATTAGAATAGCTCCACAGTCCCTTAAGGAGCGCTGATGATCAGTATCAGTAAAATATTGAAGACGATCCACTTGAGTTCAGGGAAATGGAACTTGAGACCGAAGAAGATGTTGATTAGGTGAGCATGTTTAGATTATATTTTACCTTTCAGGCCTTTTTAATAATAATTACTTTAAACGGTTTGGGCGTAGCAATTGTAGAAAACATGTCCATAGTTCCTGCCAGAAAGTGTCGGTGACACGCCTTTTTTATACCCTTGCAGAGGGTATTATAATTTTGTCCAAAAGTGTGCAACGCAGTGAAGGAGACATCTCCGACCCTATAAAGTATATATATTCTTGATCAGGATCACCTCCTGAGTTGATATGAGCATGTCCGTCTGTCCGTCTGTCCGTCTGTCTGTCTGTCTGTTTCTACGCGAACTTGTCTCTCAGTTTTGAAGCTATCGACTTGAAACTTTGCACACACCCTTCTTTCCTTTGCACGCAGTATATAAGTCGGAACGACCGGGATCGGCCGACTATATCCTATAGCTGCCATATAACTGATTGATCGGAAATGGTATAACTTTGGTGTTTTTAGAGTTAGAGAGTTCAAATTTGACACGAGCGCTATTTTTGGCAAAACATTACGACATGCCAAACTTCATAAGGATCGGCCGACTATATCCTATAGCTGCCATATAACTGAAAGATCGGAATTGACCCAACTTTTGTGTTTTTGAAGATAGAAAGCTGGAACTTGGTACAGATTCTATTTTTGGTCAGTTCATCCAACCTACCAAATTTCATAAGGATCGGCCAACTAAATCCGATGTTTGCGATATATATCCGGTTTTAACTGCAAGGGTATATCAACTTCGGCTCCGCCCGAAGTTAGCTTTCCTTTCTTGTTTATTTTAGAAACCTATTACGAATAAATCAACCATAAAATAAAAAACAAAAATTTTTTTTTTGCTTCTTTTGGTTATAGCGTTTTTCGTATATAGCGACGTAAAATCGTCGGTCCCTTGAAAGTTGCTATAACCGGATTCTACTGTATTTAATTATAAACTTACAGATGTAGCTTGTAAGTATTTTTTAGCAAATTTGTTATGATACGGCTTCTGATTAGAACTCCAGTCCCACCATGTCACTATAGGCCGGATGACCACTTTTTCTGGCCAAAATTAATAACTTCTAAACGAAACAAAATATTTGGGTTCTGTTTTTTGATTTGGGTTCTTAGTAAGCTAAGGAACATATTTTGAGAAAATAGGCGTGGCACCGCCTCCTCTGGGCTGAACTCGATTTTATGTCTTCCAAAGTTATATAAAAGTAGATAACAAAAAAATATAACTTAAAAACAAACAATAATATTAAGGTCTCGTTTTTTTATTTTGGTTTTTCATAAGCTTAGGTATTAAAACAAGAAAGGAAAGCTAACTTCGGGCGGAGCCGAAGTTTATATACCCTTGCAGTTAAAACCGGATATATATCGCAAACATCGGATATAGTTGGCCGATCCTTATGGGAATAGGAAAATATAATCCAATTTATTACAATACAAAATCTAAAAAATGTCCCAAACTTCTATCTACAAAAATACGAAAGTTGATATTCCTACCAAATACCATTTCCGATCTTTCAGTTACATGGCATTAACTGACCAAAAATATAATCTGTACCAAGATCCAGCTCTCTATCTTCAAAAAAACGAAAGTTGGGTCATTTCCGATCATTCAGTTATATGGCAGCTATAAGATATAGTCGGCCGATCCTTATGAAGTTTGGCATGTCGTAATGTTTTGCCAAAAATAGCGCTCGTGTCAAATTTGAACTCTCTAACTCTAAAAACATCAAAGTTATACCATTTCCGATCAATCAGTTATATGGCAGCTATAGGATATAGTCGGCCGATCCCGGCCGTTCCGACTTATATACTGCGTGCAAAGGAAAGAAGGGTGTGTGCAAAGTTTCAAGACGATAGCTTCAAAACTGAGAGACTAGTTCGCGTAGAAACGGACAGACAGACAGACGGACAGACAGACGGACAGACGGACATGCTCATATCAACTCAGGAGGTGATCCTGATCAAGAATATATATACTTTATAGGGTCGGAGATGTCTCCTTCACTGCGTTGCACACTTTTGGACAAAATTATAATACCCTCTGCAAGGGTATAAAAATATTAATTTTTTAATCATAACAAAAAATTTAATAAATTTAATTAAGACATGCCTCAGGCTGTGTTTCGCATAGTGGAGACCGTGTTTTAAGTTAGTCACGACATGTTCTTAAGGTACCGAATGATATTTTACAAACTAAAGTTACCAATTCTAGCATTTAAAATACAAACAATTTTAACTCTCTATATTATTTCTATGTACATACCTTTATTAATGTTGTCACAGAATACAGAAGACCAAGCTGCAAGCATAATATGGGTGAAATTACTTTTTCGTCGTTGAATATGCTTGTATTGCCAAATGCATTAAGGGGTCGAAAAAGGAGCTTTGGAAGTTTTGACAGCTCACATAACGCATTAATGTACACCACACTAATTACATATTGCAAAGGTACAAAACCCTCCATTAAAAATTTTGTTGGGCCACTGTCCTCAATTATTTTATCTGTATTTTTATGGTGGCGATAAGAAATAGAACTGAATTTCCATTTGTCACCAACCCAAGTATTCTCATAATTACGAATTTCTGACGTCATGATAATAGCAAAACTTAATTTATTAGGAAGGTTTTGTCTTGACTGACTTAAATTGTAAAAACAAACGCTTGCCAAATAGTTTTCAGAATATGCGTGTCTTCGCAAAATATCACAAGTTGTAAAGCTTATAATTTGGTTTAGGTTAATATATAGTTTTCTAAGTGCAACTTCCATTAGCTTCTGTATGGCTTCATTCTGACTTGGAGCATAAGCCACAATTATTTGTGGAATAAATACATTATTTTTAAAACTGAAATAATAAAGTTATCAATTTAGTAAGCAATGAAAGCAAAATGAATTATGGTCGAGTTTTTCGATTATTGGTATAATACACGGTACTCATATCTTCCACCACACTTTAACCCAAACTTAAAATATAGATTTTCATTAAAAAAAAAAAAAACTTTTGTTGGATACTTTTGTATGTTTTAGAAATGAAAACCGAACAATCTAGTTGGGAAGCAAAATAAAAAGTTTGTAAGACCTTTTCAAATTTTTGTCTGAATTTTTAGTTGTACATTAGTTGACCCATTATTTTGTTTTGGCGAAAAAGTTTTTAGCAATAAACTGCGCTATTATGAGTTTTTAAAAAAAATATACCTTTGCATATTTATATTCTATGAGAGTCATTGAGATCAACGTGTAGTATGCACATATATTGAATACCCACTGTACCGAAAGGTCTTAAAGGGTACGCACTGTAACACTTTGTTGTGTTACATAACCCTAAGTGGCCGAAATATGTGCCGATCGCTATGGCTTAGCCAGCACACAGGAAGTAACGAACGGACAGCATATGCATACCCCTCGCGCCTCCACTTGAGAGCGCATAGCAATGTATATAAGTACATTCCTTTATACATACCTAAGTATATAGGTACAAAGCAGTCTCTCTACCGCCACCTGCGACCAGCGCAGCTACGAGACTTAGCCTTAATTAGACTTAAAGAATATTGTAAAAGGGCAGAGAAATTTCGATAGTTGGAGCGGCACCTTTGCTGCTCCATCTGAATGTTGGAGCGGCACCTTGGCTGCTTTATCTAAATAACAAGAAAGGAAAGCTAACTTCGGGCGGAGCCGAAGTTTATATACCCTTGCAGTTAAAACCGGATATATATCGCAAACATCGGATATAGTTGGCCGATCCTTATGGGAATAGGAATATATAATCCAATTTATTACAATACAAAATCTAAAAAAAGTCCCAAACTTCTATCTTCAAAAATACGAAAGTTGATATTTCTACCAAATACCATTTCCGATCGTTCAGTTATATGGCAGCTATGGGATATAGTCGGCCGATCCTAATGAAATTTGGTAGGTTGGATCAACTGACCAAGAATTAAATCTGTACTAAGTTCCAGCTTTCTATCTTCAAAAACACGAAAGTTGGGTCATTTCCGATCGTTCAGTTATATGGCAGCTATAGGATATAGTCGGCCGATCCTTATGAAATTTGGCATGACGTAATGTTTTGCCAAAAATAGCTCACATGTCAAATTTGAACTCTCTAACTCTAAAAACACCAAAGTTATACCATTTCCGATCAATCAGTTATATGGCAGCTATAGGATATAGTCCGCCGATCCGGGCCGTTCCGACTTATATACTGCGTGCAAAGGAAAGAAGGGTGTGTGCAAAGTTTCAAGACGATAGCTTTAAAACTGAGAGACTAGTTCGCGTAGAAACAGACAGACGGACAGACAGACGGACAGACGGACAGACGGACAGACGGACAGACGGACATGCTCATATCAACTCAGGAGGTGATCCTGATCAAGAATATATATACTTTATAGGGTCGGAGATGTCTCCTTCACTGCGTTGCACACTTTTGACCAAAATTATAATACCCTCTGCAAGGGTATAAAAACCTAAAAATAATCAAACCACGGACTTATCCTATGACAATATAGTCGGCCGATTTTTATGAAATTTGGCATGTCGCATTATTTTGCCAAAAATAGCTCCCATGTGAAATTCGAACTCCCTAACTCTAAAAACACTAAAGCCGATCCGGGCCGTTCCGTCTATATACTGCGTCCAAAGGAAAGAAGGGTGTGTGCCAAGTTTTAAGTCGATAGCTTTAAAACTGAAAGACTAGTTTGCGTAGAAACAGACAGACAGGCGGACAGACAGACGGACAGACGGACCGACGGACATGCTCAT
Source organism: Drosophila parabipectinata (assembly GCA_018153455.1). Lineage (NCBI taxonomy): Eukaryota > Metazoa > Arthropoda > Insecta > Diptera > Drosophilidae > Drosophila > Drosophila parabipectinata. The sequence continues at coordinate 442,264 of JAECYA010000402.1, read as the reverse complement.
ATCAACTCAGGAGGTGATCCTGATCATGAATATATATACTTTGTGGGGTCGGAGATGTCTCCTTCACTGCGTTGCACACTTTTAGACAAAATTATAATACCCTCTGCAAGGGTATAAAAATAGATACAATATCTAAAATGGGTTTGGTAGATGCAAAAGTTGTAGATTCCACGGCAAATGTCGTTAATAAAATTGAATCCGAAAAAATCGATCTTCAAACAATCACAATATTGTTAATGTTAATCGTTATTATAATGTTGGCAAGCGTATTACTAAAATTTTATAAATTACACAACAAATGTTTGAAAAAAAATTTCCACAGACAAGCAAATGACCTGGACAAAATCTAATAAAAAAACCCAGAATAAACAAAAGTTATTACACATAAATGTCAACACCTAAAATCTAAGAAAATGAAATATCAGAAAATAAATATAAAACAAGAAAGGAAAGCTAACTTCGGTCGGAGCCAATTTCGATAAACCCTTGCAGTTAAAACCGGATCTATATCGCAAACATCGGATATAGTTGGTCGATCCCTATGAGAATATCATAATATAACCCAATTTATTGTAATACAAATCTAAAAAAAGTTCCAAACTTCTATCTTCAATAATACCAAAGTTGGTATTTCTACCAAAAACTATTTCCGATCGTTCAGTTATATGGCAGCCACAAGATATAGTCGCCCGATCCTTATGAAATTTGTCAGGTCAGCTAACCAAAAATAGAATCTGTACAAAGTTCCAAGTTCATATCTTTAAAAATACGAAAGTTGGGTCATTTCCGATTGTTCAGTTATATGGTAGATATAGGATTTAGTATAAAATTAGGCATGTCGTATTATTTCACCAAAAATAGCATTCTTACGAAACCGGAACTTTCTAACTATAAAAAACACAAAAGTAATAGAATTCCCGACCAATCAGTTATATGGCAGCTATAAGATATAGTCGGCCGATCCTTATGAAATTTGGCATGTCGTAATGTTTTGCCAAAAATAGCGCTCGTGTTAAATTTGAACTCTCTAACTCTAAAAACACCATAGTTATACCATTTCCGATCAATCAGTTATATGGCAGCTATAGGATATAGTCGGCCGATCCGATCCGTTCCGACTTATTTACTGCGTGCAAAGGAAATAAGGGTGTGTGCAAAGTTTCAAGACGATAGCTTCAAAACTGAGAGACTAGTTCGCGTAGAAACGGACAGACAGACGGACAGACAGACGGACAGACGGACATGCTCATATCAACTCAGGAGGTGATCCTGATCAAGAATATATATACTTTATAGGGTCGGAGATGTCTCCTTCACTGCGTTGCACACTTTTGGACAAAATTATAATACCCTCTGCAAGGGTATAAATATATTACCTAATTCTTCTTACAATGTATGGCTTAACTAAAGGCATGGAATGGAACAAATTGTACGAGGAGTTATCAAATATTAAAACTAATTTTGACAGATCGTACAAGTTGCTAACTCAGAATGGACCCATTCAAAAGAACACGGTTAGGAAACATGTTGAGATATTAGTAGAGTGCTTTAATGAAGCGCGAAAGGTAATATATGATCATAGGGAAAGATTAATATTCTACTTCTAATATTCTCTAATCGAATTTAATATTTGTTAAACAAAAGTTCAGTTTAGAAATATCGTTACCAACCGTTCTAAACACTTTAATAGCAGTTGACACTGCACCTAACTCGGAATCAACAGAAACGAACGAATCGGAGTCAGAAGAGCTTCCCAAAGTAAGCCCCAAAATAGAAGATGAAGATTTGAATAATCTTACTATTCCGGCGGTATACACTGATCTGGATAATTCTACAGATTCAGATACTTCGAGTGTAATAGAAAAAAAAATAAGTAACTCCAACACAATGGCACAATCAAATATTGATTTTATTAATACAGCATCTAAGCTTATACCAGTTTTTGTTGGTAAGGCTGAAAATTTAACAAGTTTCATTGATGCTTTACAAATAATACAATCAATAAAAGGCGAGCACGAAGAATTAGCTGTTTCCATTACTAAAACAAAGCTAAAAGGTGTCGCCAGGAATCTAATCGGTAATAAAACAAAAATTACTGAGGTGATTTCCAGACTAAGAGGCAACATCAAAGGCGAAACTGATGAGGTATTATCAGCGAAGCTGATGAACCTTCAGCAGCGCAATAAAACTACTAACCAATACATACAAGAAATTGAGCAGATGACGAAAGCCTTAGAAGGTGCATATATATCAGATGGTTTACCTTTAGAGCTAGCCAGGAGTTATTCCATGCAGCATGCCATCAAAGCAATGACTAAAAATTGCACAATCGATAAGGTAAAACTTATCATGCAAGCTGGCACATTTAGTACTATGAACGAAGCCGTTTTCCAATTTGTCAATAGTTGCACTGAAGCAACTGGGCAGTCAAAAACCGTCCTATATTATAAGAATCATCTACAGCGCGGCTCAAATCGCGGACGTGGAAGTTATAGAGGTAGTTTTCGTGGTAGTCACAATAACTACAACTACAATAACTACAACAACGATAATTATAAAAAAAATTACCAAAATAACAATGGAGGGCGAGGTCCATATAGAGGAAACTATAGAGGCAGTGGTAACTCGAACAGAGGCCACAATAGCAATAACCAAGGCAATGTAAGAATGATCCAAAATAATAACCAAAACACATCGGAAAACTCCCAAAACCCTTTAAATACTCAACAATTAATGAAGTCAGAGTTCACACCATTAATCTCAGCCAAAATATATTCGTTTCATTTTTTAATGTAGCTACTGGGAAAGAACCTATCTTTTTAATAGATAACTTAAAACATCCAAAACATAACTTTAGTTACTTTAGGATAACTTCCAAAACATCCAAGATGATTACATCATAGACATAAAAGGCATAAGTCAAGAAATAATAAAATCCAAAGGTTTAGTTTCTATAGAGATACAGACAACTAAATACATAATTCCACACGATTTTCATATCCCAAATACACATTCCCCAATTCCATGCGATGGAATAATAGGCTAGAAAAACTATGATGAATTATAAAAAATAATTATAACTGTAACGGACATGAATGCCGCGGAAACCTTGCCATCGATGGTATCGGGTGAGAGATGAGCTGCACGCGTTTGCCGGCCTAGATCTCGTCGGCTAGTGGGCGGGTTCCCTGAAAACTCGTCTCTCCCCGCAGGGTTCCTAGTGCTCACCATAGCAATCAAATTTGTTCGAATGCGTGCTTGGCCTAACGAACGGCGTAGGCCTAACCGTGTTCCCTAGCTGAAACTCCCCTCCGGGCTAATGTTTTGCCCACTACGGCATCCTGGAACGGTTGGGTGAACGCATGGCGGCTGCAATTCAGACTGGGACTACTCTTTTTACCACATTATAAAGTTTTTATTAATTAAATTCAATATAATACTCCATCTAGACTTCTACCTTAAATACTACTAAATTCAATTCAAAATCTCTTTTAATCTAAAACGTCGGCCTAAGGATTAAACTAAAGACTACTCAACTCCATTCAAAAATCTCTTAAAATCTAAAATGTTGGCCTTAAACTAAGGAATAAACCAAATGTCTTAATCGCCTAATCGTAATTTAAATGTATGTTAAAATAAAGAAGGTAAAACAGGTGCGAGACGGATTGTTTACATCGGTCCACGGCGATACTTGATCACTTACCCAACTTTCTCCTCAAAAATTGAATTTAAAAAAAATTTTTTCATAATTATTTTTTTAATTATTTCATCTATTTTTTTTTAATTTCCATTAAAAAAAAAAAACAACTAATTAAAAGAATTAAAACTTGAAAAATATTTATCCGAACTTAAGAATTTTAATTCAACTGAGTTTTATCCACTATCCGCTATTTTGCTTGACAACCTTTTTACGTATACATTTTTATACCCTTGCAGAGGAAGTAGGAATAAAGCAGGATTAAGCCGCATAAGCAAAAAGAAACATCTGAAATAACGGAAAAACTACATATAAAACATCAAAAGCCATTCCGGCTTATATACTGCGTGCAAGGGAAAGACGGGTGTGTGCAAAGTTTCAAAACGATAGCTTTAAAACTGAAAGATAAGTTCGCGAAAAACAGACAGACAGACGGACAAACAGACGGACAGACAGACGGACATGCTCATATCAACTCAGGAGGTAATCCTGATCAAGAATATATATACTTTGTAAGGTCGGAGATGTCTCCTTCACTGCGTTGCAATAAAAACAATAAAAAATTCCAAGCTTCTATCTTCAAAAATACCAAAGTTGGTATTTCTATCAAATACCATTTCCGATCGTTCAGTAATATAGAAGCTGCAGGATATAGTCGAACGATCCTTATGAAATTTGGTATGTCGTAATATTTTGGCCAAAATAGCTCTCATGTAAAATTTGAACTCTCTAACTCTAAAAACACCAGTTCGCGTAGAAACAGACAGACGAACATGCTCCTATCAACTCAGGAGGTGATCCTGATCAAGAATATACATACTTTATATATACTTTATAGGGTCCTTCACTGCGTTGCACACTTTTGGACAAAATTATAATACCCTCTGCAAGGGTATAATAACAATTTTTTTTGCGGAATTGTTAACAGCATAACTTCAACTTCCCTCTCTTTTTCTTAAGCGAACGGTCGTGTTTTTTTTTGTGCGCATTGTGTTTATGATAAATATTGGTAAACCGGTGTTTACTTACTTATGAATTGAAAATATTGAGAATCTTAAGAATCTTAAGCTTAAACCGTATCGCTTCGCGAGTGCTGTGGTATATGTGGAGTCGAATTAATAATTTGTATAATTTAAATTTCCTTTAACCTCATTTCCTTTTTAACCTCACGACTTTGCAAGAGACAATGGCGGTGCGTTACAAGCTGTGCATCGGTCTCAACAAGGGCCACAAGACCACCAAGATCAAGAACGTTAAATACACCGGTGACAAGAAAGTCAAGGGTTTGAGGGGTTCCCGCTTGAAGAACATCCAGACCCGCCACACCAAGTTTATGCGCGATCTTGTACGTAAGGTGGTGGGCCATGCTCCCTACGAGAAGCGCACCATGGAGTTGTTGAAGGTGTCCAAGGATAAGCGCGCTCTCAAGTTCCTGAAGCGCCGCTTAGGCACACACATCCGTGCCAAGAGGAAGCGGAGGAGCTGTCCAACATCCTCACCCAGCTGAGGAAGGCCCAGACCCACGCCAAGTAAACGGATTCGAAGTTCGCAAGATGATGCACGATGACAAACATCGATTGTGTCGCGCATCCAATGTTCCGGCATTGCGTGCCGCCTATTTTTTTCTGTTTTTCTCTGTTTTTATCTGTTTTTCTTATGTTTTTTTCTGTTTTTATCAATATCCAAACTTACTTGGGAATGAGTCAAAGCATCCCAGAATTAAACAAAAAAAAAAAAAAAAAAAAACATTAATTTCCAAGTATAGCTCAGCTCTGCTTCTTCCCCGTCTTATCTCTATTTCTGCATTTTTCTTGTTCTTTCTCAAAAGCTCCGGCTTCCTATTTGGCACAGCGATTCAAGGTATAGTGTTTTTTAACTTTTTATACCCTTGCAGAGGGTATTATAATTTTATCCAAAAGTGTGCAACGCAGTTAAGGAGACATCTCCGACCCTATAAAGTATATATATTCTTGATCAGGATCACCTCCTGAGTTGATATGAGCATGTCCGTCTGTCCGTCTGTCTGTCCGTCCGTCTGTCTGTCTGTTTCTACGCGAACTAGTCTCTCAGTTTTAAAGCTATCGACTTGAAACTTTGCACACACCCTTGTTTCCTGCCACCCTTGTTGCACGCAGTACATAAGTCGGAACGACCGGAATCGGCCGACTATATCTTATAGCTGCCATATAACTGATTGATCGGAAATGGTATAACTTCGGTGTTTTTAGAGTTTGAGAGTTTAAATTTGACATGAATTTTTTTGGGAAAACATTACGACATGCCAAACTTCATAAAGATCGGCCGACATAACTGATCTGAAGGATATAACTGAACGGTCAGAAATGACCCAACTTTCGTGTTTTTGAAGATAGAAAGCTGGAACTTGGTAAAGATTATATTTTTGGTCAGTTAATCCGACCTACAAAATTTCATTAGGATCGGCCGACTATATTCTATAGCTGCCATATAACTGAACAATCGGGAATGACTCAACTTTCGTGTTTGGGTACAAGATAGAAAGCTGGAATTTAGTATAGATTCTATTTTTGGTCAGTTCAATTTTTGGTCAATTTTATAACGACCAGCTGACTATATCTTATAGCTGCCATATAACTGAACGATCGGAAATGATTTTTGGAAGAAATACCAACTTTGGTATTTTTGAAGATAGAAGTTTGGGATAGAAGTTAAATTGGGTTATATTATCATATTCTCGTAAGGATCGGCCAACTATATCCGATGTTTGCGATATATATCCGGTTTTAACTGCAAGGTTATATCAACTCCGGCTCCGCCCGAAGTTAGCTTTCATTTCTTGTTATATATTAATTTTGTTTTATTTATTAAAAAATATGGAATTTAATCTTGTCTGCGCTATAAAGTCTTGTAACAAGACAATTTCCTCATCCCAGCCTACCATCCATTGATGGCTATGTAAAAACGTCGTACACGCCAAGTGTACGAAATAAATAATATATTTATCGAATTTCAATCATGTTAGAAATTCGCTAGGTCGGCTCTTAGACTTATGTTTTCCGTAAAGCTGATTTTCAGAAACGTCATAGCCTTATCAATACATTTGACTGGTCTTATATTCTGGCGTGCACTGATCCTAATGTCACAGAAAAATTTTATTTTACTTTAAATACATTTTTAAATGACTCATAAATGACTCATGTGTGCCTTGGAAATATCCGTCCGCTTCAACAAATCCTCCTTGGTATTCAAGGTGCCTCACTAACCTAAAAAATTTTAAAAATAGGCTCTTACTAAAATATAAATAAAACCTGCAGTCGTGTTTATTTTTCAAGATACCTACTAGCTCTAATTTAGCCCTACTAATTTACTCAGGATCCAAAGCAGTGTTATATAATATAATTTTGTACACATATAACATTCAAGCAGCAAATCTTATTTTCTGTCCGTCTTTCTCTGAGTACAACTTATTAAACAAAAATTATTACACATAAATGTCAACACCTAAAATCTAAGAAAATGAAATATCAGAAAATAAATATAAAAATATATTACGTAATTCTTCTTACAATGTATGGCTTAACTAAAGGCATGGAATGGAACAAATTGTACGAGGAGTTATCAAATATTAAAACTAATTTTGACAGATCGTAGAAGTTGCTAACTCAGAATAAACCCATTAAAAAGAACACGGTTAGGAAACATGTTGAGATATTAGTAGAGTGCTTTAATGAAGCGCGAAAGGTAATATATGATCATAGGGAAAGATTAATATTCTACTTCTAATATTCTCTAATCGAATTTAATATTTGTTAAACAAAAGTTCAGTTTAGAAATATCGTTACCAACCGTTCTAAACACTTTAATAGCAGTTGACACTGCACCTAACTCGGAATCAACAGAAACGAACGAATCGGAGTCAGAAGAGCTTCCCAAAGTAAGCCCCAAAATAGAAGATGAAGATTTGAATAATCTTACTATTCCGGCGGTATACACTGATCTGGATAATTCTACAGATTCAGATACTTCGAGTGTAATAGAAAAAAAAATAAGTAACTCCAACACAATGGCACAATCAAATATTGATTTTATTAATACAGCATCTAAGCTTATACCAGTTTTTGTTGGTAAGGCTGAAAATTTAACAAGTTTCATTGATGCTTTACAAATAACACAGCTCCACAAAAAAAAAAAAAAAAAAAAATTCAGAGATCAGACCATACCTCCTATATGGATTTGGGGTCGCTGAATCCGAATCCGTGGTCAGTTGGTCGCCATCACGTCAGGTTTTCGAGAAAATAACGGTTGAATAGTCGAAAAACGCCGTTTTTGGCCATTTTCGAAAAATCGTACCGCAAAATTCTGATGTGTTACAAACCTAATTCAAAATGGAAATGAAAGGCTGATTTGTGATCTTTAAAACGAGCTCCATGCCAAATTTTTCGCATGCACCGTTAGGACAGGGGGTGCGTTTATATGTAGGCATCTTAGCAAAAAATGTATGCCGAACACAAAAATTTCAAAATTCAGCATATTCAAATAAAACATGGTACCCGGGGTTTTTTGGGGTCGCTGAATCCGAATCTGAGGTCAGTTTGACGCCATCACGTCAAACTTTGAGGTTATGAGGTTTGAGGTTTTTTTGAGGTTATGAAGAAACTTGACGTGATGGCGTCAAACTGACCTCAGATTCGGATTCAGCGACCCCAAAAACCCCCGGGTACCATGTTTTATTTGAATATGCTGAATTTTGAAATTTTTGTGTTCGGCATACATTTTTTGCTAAGATGCCTACATATAAACGCACCCCTGTCCTAACGGTGCAAGCGAAAAATTTGTCATGGAGCTCGTTTTAAAGATCACAAATCAGCCTTTCATTTCCATTTTGAATTAGGTTTGTAACACATCAGAATTTTGCGGTACGATTTTTCGAAAATGGCCAAAAACGGCGTTTTTCGACTATTCAACCGTTATTTTCTCGAAAACCTGACGTGATGGCGACCAACTGACCACGGATTCGGATTCAGCGACCCCAAATCCATATAGGAGGTATGGTCTGATCTCTGAATTTTTTTTTTTTTTTTGTGGAGCTGTGTAATACAATCAATAAAAGGCGAGCACGAAGAATTAGCTGTTTCCATTACTAAAACAAAGCTAAAAGGTGTCGCCAGGAATCTAATCGGTAATGAAACAACAATTACTGAGGTGATTTCCAGACTAAGAAGCAACATCAAAGGCGAAACTGATGAGGTATTATCAGCGAAGCTGATGAACCTTCAGCAGCGCAATAAAACTACTAACCAATACACACAAGAAATTGAGCAGAGGACGAAAGCCTTAGAAGGTGCATATATATCAGATGGTTTACCTTTAGAGCTAGCCAGGAGTTATTCCATGCAGCATGCAGTCAAAGCAATGACTAAAAATTGCACAATCGATAAGGTAAAACTTATCATGCAAGCTTGCACATTTAGTACTATGAACGAAGCCGTTTCCAAATTTGTCAATAGTTGCACTGAAGCAACTGGGCATTCAAACACCGTCCTATATTATAAGAATCATCTACAGCGCGGCTCAAATCGCGGACGTGGAAGTTATAGAGGTAGTTTTCGTGGTAGTCACATTAACTACAACCACAATAACTACAACAACGATAATTATAAAAACAATTACCAAAATAACAATGGAGGGCGAGGTCCATATAGAGGAAACTATAGAGGCAGTTGTAACTCGAACAGAGGCCACAATAGCAATAATCAAGGCAATGTAAGAATGACCCAAAATAATAACCAAAACACATCGGAAAACTCCCAAAACCCTTTAAAACCTCAACAATAAATGAAGTCAGAGTTCACACCATTTATCTCAGCCAAAATATATTCATTTCATTTTTTAATGTAGCTAAAGGGAAAGAACCTATCTTTTTAATAGACACAGGTGCGGACATTTTCATTTTAAAAGAAACTTCGGATAACTTCCAAATCATCCAAGATGATTACATCATAGACATAAAAGGCATAAGTCAAGAAATAATAAAATCCAAAGGTTTAGTTTCTATAGAGATACAGACAACCAAATACATAATTCCACACGATTTTCATATCTTAAATTCACATTTCCCAATTCCATTAAATGGAATAATAGGCATCGACTTTATTAAAAAATACAACTGTCAATTAGACTTCAAGCCATCTGAAGATTGGCTTATAATTAGACGCAATAATTTAAAATTCCCAATTAAAGTACCAATAGCTCATAGTTCTGGCAAAAATTCAATACGTCTGCCAGCAAGATCCCAAGTTATTCGGAAAATTAAACTTAATTCAAAAGCAGACGTGGTATTTACGTTGCAAATACCATAGAAACATCCAATAATGCCTTCATAAGACTATTAAACACAATAAATACTGACCAAGTAGCGAGTACAGATAATCAAACATATGAATCACTTTCGAACTACGATGTAGTCAACACAAATCCAGACAATAGAAAAAATCCGTACTATCACAACTATCAAAAAACTTCCCTCCACAGTTTAAGTCTCAGCTTACTAGCCTATGCACCCAGTATAGCGATATGTTCGGATTGGCAACCGAATCAATAACCACAAATAATGTTTATAAACAGAAACTGAGATTAAAAGATGATGAACCAGTTTATATAAAGAAATATCGAAGCCTAAATAGGTGCACGAAATATAAAATCAAGTAGAAAAATTAATCTCTGACGGGATTGTCAAACCGTCAGTATTCGATTATAATAGCCCATTGTTACTTGTTCTTAAGGGGAGGTTCTTTTTGATTTTTCCGAAAATTAAGCAAACTTTGAGAATGGATTGCGGGGAAATGAAAAGACATACGAACTTATGCTTTTAATCTTTTGATTCGTTGTTTATTAACGATTAAAAAAAATATTCATAATTCAGGAAATTCAAAATGGTGGCTTCAAAATGGCGGATCTCGTAGACCTCTATTTTTCTGCTTTGTCGAGTGTAGGGCCGCTGGTAGCGAACTTAAATTAGAAATGTATATAATTTATTAAAATTGATGGAATTTCCTATGCCTTATACCTAACGACAATTAATTTTGGTAAAAATAAACCAATTTCATGGACGTTTAAAAAAAAAGTGACATTTTTCTCTTTTTTTTTAACTTTGATCTCGTTTAAAATTTATAAATAAACAATTTTTTATGCCAATTTAAGGTATAAGGCATACAAAAAAGTATGTACTTTTAAAAATTTTTTGAATGAAGGAAATCGGATCAATAGAACGAGCCCTGTGCGCGACAAGAGGCTTGAAAACATGGTTCCGAGAAAAACGCGTTTAAAATTTTTAGAAACTTTGCCTTTAGATAGCTTTCTTGTTATCATGGGTATGTTTGAAACGCTCTAGCTCAAGAAATACGCGTCGCATCGAATTTTCCCTTGGCACGTATATTCTACACATATTTAACTTTCATTTTATTAAAAAAAAAAAATCGATTTTTTCAAAAAAATCCAAAAGAACCTCCCCTTAAGAAATCATCCCCCGGATCAAATGTAAAGAAATGGCGATTAGTAATTGACTACCGCCAGATTAATACAAAATTACTATCTGGGTAAGACTCCGTCAAAAAAAAAAAATGATTTGCAGGTGGTCTTCCGATTTTTTTGAAACTGTGGGAAATAATAGTCTTAGGTAAGATAGTTTAAAACCCCAAAATGATTTTGAAAAATTTTCAAAATGGCGCCCGCTACGCCATGTTGAAAATCAGTGCAGTGTTTTTTTAGAAAATTTATATTTCTGAAAGTATTTAATGGATTTCAATGAAAATTACAGACAATGCAGCTAAATACACGTACTTTAATTTAATATTATGTTGAAAAAAAGTTTTCAAAATTTTGACCAAAAAAAAATAAAAAAATTTTTTGAACTGATTTTTCGTTAATTTGGCCACTTTTTAAAAATGTTTAGTATGCATATAAAGATTCCTTAAGATTTCACCTTTCCAAAAAAAAAAATTTATGGAGACTTTAATAGTTTTCGAGATATTGCGATTTTAGTGAGAGCGCGCACCGTGAAGTCCGCATACCAAAAGCGTGAACATTCATTAACTATAACATAAGGAAAATTTTGGCTTATTTTGACTATTTAAATTCAAGTTGAGAATTAATTAATTAATTAATTAATCAAATCTCAAATTAATCTTTACGTTTTCTTTTTCTTGTTTTTTCAATTTCAAATTCAAATGTTTCAGTAGAAGTAGAATAATATCTGCATTGGATTTTATTTTCACTTATAGGCGTAAACGAGTGAAAACTTCGTGTACCAGTAATGGTTTGAGCTTTGTCGAATCGTTGTTTTAAATTTCTTGCTTTTTTGTCATGTTATTAAATACTTTTTTCAATTTATTTTCAAAAGCCTCTCGAATTTCACTTATCAGATCTGATAAATTCCCATTACCTAGAATGGATGATATTTTAGATCAACTAGGTCGAGCAAAATACTTTTCATGTCTTGACTTAATGTCAGGATTCCATCAAATTGAACTAGAAAAAGGTTCAAGAGATATAACGTCTTTTTCAACGAGCAACGGCTCATATCGCTTCACGCGATTACCCTTCGGATTAAGAATAGCTCCTAATTCGTTTCAGAGAATGATGACTAGGAATTAGCTGCAATTCACTGGGCGATATTACATTTCAGACCATATATACATGGAACACATTTCTTAATAAGAACAGACCATAGACCTTTAATATACCTTTTCTCAATGACCAATCCCAGTTCTAAACTGACACGTATGAGGCTCGAACTAGAAGAATACGACTTTACAGTCGAATATTTAAAGGGAATAGATAATCATGTAGCTGATGTGATATCAAGGATTACCATCAAAGATCTACAAAATATAACTAGAAATATATTAAAAGTCACTACTAGATATCAAAGTAGACAAAAAGTCCGCGAAATGGCAAGCGGATCTCTTTTTTTACGAATTAGACGGGAATTCGATTTATCGAGATTTCTATTTAGCGGGGCCCAAAAATGAAGGAGTCGAATAAACGGGATATTTGCATTTCACATCATGTTTACATATGTATTTAACTTTATTAAAATTAAACAATGTATGTATGTATGTATTAATGTATGTACATTCATTTGTACGTTTTTAAAATTAAACGAAAATTAAACAATAATAATAAAATGAAAAAAAAAAATTTAGCAATTAAGCAGAAACAATAAATTTTAATAAACAAAAATTCAAGCTTTAAAATAATTGGTAATTTTTGGTAACAATAATTGGTAACAGCAAACTTAACGAAAACAGTGAGAGAAACACAAAATTCCTAATGCACAGCGACATTAAAGCGGTATAGCTGTCTGCAAAATGTAACGGTGGTTTAACTACAAATTTGGATAGCATTACGATTTATAAGAGGTTATGAAATAAAATTACGATTTATAAGTGGTTCAATATTTTTTGGGTTGCGCCAAATACTACGAATTAACGAGGGGACCAAAATGTATGGAATTGTTTACGCATTATCCCGAATTTCGATTTAGCGGGGTACGAATTATCGGGATTCGACTGTACTTCAATAGATAAATTTAAATTAATGGGCAATAAAATATTGAAAACATTAAAAGTAGCGCTACTCAACCCGGTGACCCAAATAACAAATTTACAAGAAAAAGAAGCAATTTTGTCTACATTTCATAATGATTAAATTCAAGGAGGTCATACTGGCATATCAAAAACTTTGGCCAAAGTAAAAAGACACTATTACTGGAAAAGCATGTCTAAAGATATAACTGAGTACGTAAGAAAATGTCAAAAATTCCAGAAATCCAAAATAACTAAACACACAAAGACCCCTTTAACAATTACAGACACACCAATAAATGCTTTCGACAGAGTGATAGTGGACAATATCGGTCCACTGTAAAAATCAGAAAATGGCAATGAGTATGCAGTCATTTTGTTCCACTTTGTAAAAATGCCAATACTGTCGCTAAAGAAAAATTTGAATCTTTTATCCTGAAGTACGGTCCAATGAAGACGTTCATTACGGACATGGGAACAGAATATAAGAATTCAATTATAGACGATTTGTGCAAATATTTAAATATTGAAAATATTACATCCACAGCACACCACCACCAGGCAGTTGGAACAATAGAAAGAAGTCATAGATATTTCAATGAATACATGCGATCTTACATATCGGTTGATAAAACTGATTGGGACGTATGGCTTCAATTTTTTGTATTCTGTTTCAACACGACCTCCTCTTTGGCACATACATATTGTCCATATGAGCTAGTATTCGGTAAAACAAGTAATTTGCCAAAACATTTTAATAGCCCTATATAATATAGATGACTATGCTAAGGTGAGTAGGTATAGATTGGAAGTAGCCTATAAAAGAGCTAGAGTTATGTTAGAAGCAAATAAGAATAGAAATAAACTACTATACGATCATAAAGTAAGGGATGTAGATATATCAGTAGGTGGCAAAGTTTTATTAAAACAAGAAAGGAAAGCTAACTTCGGGCGGAGCCGAAGTTTATATACCCTTGCAGTTAAAACCGGATATATATCGCAAACATCGGATATAGTTGGCAGATCCTTATGATTACATCATAATAAAACCAATTAATTACAATAAAAAATCTAAAAAAAAGTTCCAAGCTTCTATCTTCAAAAATACGAAAGTTGATATTCCTACCAAATACCATTTCCGATCGTTCAACTGACCAAAAATATAATCTGTACCAAGATCCAGCTCTCTATCTTCAAAAAAACGAAAGTTGGGTCATTTCCGATCGTTCAGTTATATGGCAGCTATAAGATATAGTCGGCCGATCCTTATGAAATTTGGCATGTCGTAATGTTTTGCCAAAAATAGCGCTCGTGTCAAATTTGAACTCTCTAACTCTAAAAACACCAAAGTTATACTATTTCCGATCAATCAGTTATATGGCAGCTATAGAATATAGTCGGCCGATCCGATCCGTTCCGACTTATTTACTGCGTGCAAAGGAAAGAAGGGTGTGTGCAAAGTTTCAAGTCGATACCTTTAAAACTGAGAGACTAGTTCGCGTAGAAACAGACAGACAGACAGACGGACAGACAGACGGACAGACGGACATGCTCATATCAACTCAGGAGGTGATCCTGATCAAGAATATATATACTTTATAGGGTCGGAGATGTCTCCTTCACTGCGTTGCACACTTTTGGACAAAATTATAATACCCTCTGCAAGTGTATAATAAACATAAAGTTACAGTGACATAGTATTACCCAACAAAGACCAAAAACAGAAAAATTCAAAGAGCTGCTCGCGACCCGACCGTAGTGAAATTTAAATTTAAAAAAAATATTCACCGCGTCGTGAAAATCAAGCCGCAATCCAAATATCATCACCGCAGGAACCATCACCACCAGGAAGAGCAGCTACCTCCATGTCGTGGTCCTGCATTGACTGCACAAGGAAAGTGGCAGCGGGATTAAAGGATCCAAAGGAAGAACCGCAGGTATTTGTGCAAGAAATTAAAAGTTGAGAAAAGACGAATTAAATCTACATACGTCTTGTGCTGGAGTATGGCGCCCTCTTTTCAATTCTTGGCGCATACGTACTTAAAATTAGTAGAGCTAACAATTTGAATAGTTTGGTTAAAATAATTAACAAACTGCCTGTGGGTAAAATTGATAAAAAACATACATACATATCCACATCACTGTCGCAGAAACTAATAAAGGGAAACTAAAATCCATGACTCTTGATGACTTAAGAAGAAGAATAAATTTCAGGGTAAAAAGCATACGCCGGTTAGAGGAACGTTTAGAAGCTGGGTCAGTTCCTTTAGTGAAGACCGAGCTAGAGTGCAGGCTTCAGGTTTTAAATGAGACAATATTTAAGGCACATGAGTTGCAAGACCAGATCGAGCAATTAGATGAGGAAGATGAATTTGGAGCTGAGTTGGAAGAATTCGAGATAACCACTAAGGCAAGGGTGATGTCATTATTAAATGCCTTCACGTTAGCTGAAGAGTCCCCACCAGCTACTGCAATTTCTGCAGTGACACCTCGAGCTCGACTTCCCAGTTTGACATCGAAAAATTCAGTGGAAACTATTCGGAGTTTAAAAATTTTATGAGTCTCTTTGAGACATTAGTAGACAAGGATGTGAACATTCCTGTTATCGATCAATTTAACCATTTAATTTCTTGCCTCTTTGATGAAGCCTTAGGAATTATCAAGGCATTCCAAGTCACCGAGAGTAATTATGAAAAAGCTATTGCTAGTCTGAAAAGAGTTTACGATAACGAATGTCTCATCTTTGCGAACCAAATAAGCAAATTATTCAGCCTTTCGACAGTTTCCCAGCCGTCTGCGGCGTCGTTGAGAGGTCTCATCGACACAGTGTCATGGATATATGGGTCACTATTATCCTTAGGAGATGACACTAAAATTTCAAACTAAATGATCATTCACTTAGTTTTGAGTAGAGTAGATCCAGTGACCAGAGAAAAATGGGATCAGTCGATGGATTATGAGGAATAGCCGCTGTGGTCCGATTTCGAAAAAATATTAAATCGTAGGTACCAGCACCTGTCCGCTGAAGAGACTGGCAAGTCCAATCAGGAAAAAACTGGGTTCGGGAAGCAGCACAATAGGAGTTCGTTGGCTTGCTCCGATTCCAACAAACAAGTTTTTAGTTATTACAACGCAAAAGACCATAGTCTTGCCCAGTGTAATCCGTTCGCTCGCCTTGCTTTAATGCAACGGTTTAAGTTTTTCAATTTAGCCTTATTATGTTTAAATTGTCTGCGGTCACACGAAAAAGGTCACACGGTTGCGAAGTGTAAATCGACTAGGTGTCAAATTTGAGCAAGATCGCACCACAAACTTCTGTACCGATTTACTGTGACCGAAAATAACTTGGCGTTACCACCACCAAATGAACATCCTCCTCCAGCGCTACATCTTGATGGCCCTTCTACGTTACATGCTTTGCATGCGTCATCCCTAGAAAGGGTTTTGTTAGCGACGTCGATCGTAAGCGTTAGAACTAAAAATGGCGAGCACATATTGGCCCGAGCATTACTTGACTCTGGGTCACAAATGAACTTCATTACTGAAGATCTTGCTCAACGCTTCAAGATCCGTAGGGAGGAATCGTGTATCAACTTGCTTGGAATTGGTCAAGCTAATTCCCAGGTTAAGAAAAAGATACACACTGTGGTGAAGTCAACAATTAATGGAATTGAGTTTCCGTTCGACTTTTGGATTTTGAGAACTATCTCGGGTTATCACCTTGACCAGTCAGTGAACGTGAAAGATTGGGACCTACCAAAGAACTTGCCGTTAGCAGACCCATATTTCTATAAGTCTCAGCGGATAGACATTTTAATTGGAGCTGAGTCATTTTTCGAACTGTTGTCCGTGGGCCAAATATAACAAGAGCCAAACCATCCCACCTCTACAAAACTCTCCTTGGATGGATAGTATCGGGAAATATAAGGCAAATAGCTTAACTCCTCAACAGCCTGTCTCTAGCCTGAATTGCCAAGAATAATTACTCGAATCGATAGAAAGCAATTTGAAAAAATTCAGGTCATTGGAAGAAGTACCAACTTTCAAAAAGCTTTTGTCACCTGAACAAGAGTTATGTGAGGAACATTATTAGAAAAATACAGTTGTACTGCCTTCAGGTCGGTTTGAAGTCAGGCTTCCATTTAAATCGGATCCAAGCATTTTGGGAAACTCGTTCGAGGTAGCCAAACGCCGTTTTTTGTCGCTCGAGAGAAGATTATCTCGAGATTATCCGAGATACATTTAAAGAAAATGTATGTGGAATTTATGGAAGAATACGATTCTTTAGGTCATATGTCCCCTACAAGCAAATTTGTTCTTGCTACCCCACACTACGTCATACCCCATCAGTGTGTCTTACGGCCTCACAGCAAATCGACCACATTACGAGTCGTGTTTGATGCGTTTTGTAAGACATCTACACAGACGTGCCTAAGTGACTTATTATTGTTGATCTGTTGATGGTTGGTCCAACCATCCAGGAAGAGTTGTATTCAATTCTTCTTAGGTTCCGGCTGAACAGATTCGCTCTGACAGCCGACATAAAAAATATGTATCGCCAATTAATGGTAAATGAATCCGATAGGCGATACCAGTTGATAGTGTGGAGGAAAGACCTATCAGTGTCCTTGAAACTGTGCAAGCCCCATTCCTGGCCATAAGGTGTTTGAAGAGGTTAAGTGAATCTGTAAAAAATACATTCCCTCAAGCTGCCGAAGTTATTGGGTCCGACTTTTACGTCGACGACATGTTAACGGGTGCAGGTTGCATTGAGGAACTAAAGAGAATGAAGTCTGAAGTAACTCAGGTTCTTTAAAACTCTGGGTTTGAATTGAGCAAGTGGTTTGCGAACTCGCCTGAAGTTACGGCATCCGAAAGCACGGTTAAACCAATAACACTTTCGGACTCAGAACTGACTAAAGCATTAGGAATCGCTTGGGTACCTAAAGAAGATATATTTAAATTTGAAATTGATGCTGCCGCAAGATAAAGCCTCTAATAAAATTTCCGATGGAACGAAGTGTATTTTGGTCGGATTTAGAAGTAACTCTTCATTGGATTTGTTCCCATCCATCGTCGTTGTCAACGTTCGTATCGAATAGAGTAGCTGAAATTCAAGAGTGGTCAGACGATAGCACGTGGCGGCATGTACCAACTAAACACAACCCGGAAGATATAGTGTCCAGAGGTGGAGACGTAAAGGAGACTGTAGAATCGATCTGGTTTACAGGTCCATCGGAACCGGATCCGGAAGATAAGTGGCCAACGAGCCCCCGGTTTGATATGTCACCAGAACTTCTACAGATGGAAGCAAAAAAGAATGTGGTCGGATTAACCGCAATCGTATCTAACTCAGATTTATTGGAAGTTATTGAAGGTTATTCCTCTCACCTAAAACTGCTGCGAGTGTTTGTTTATATGTTCCGCTTTATAACGAAGAAGAAAGAAAGAAAGTAAAGAAATTAGTAGTGAATTCTGATTTTGTTTCCTCACCTGTCAAATATAATAAAGCCTTTAAGAAAATAGTCGAAATAGTCCAAGAGCACGAGTATCAAGATAAAATAGAAATGATCCGGAAAAATTTAAGTGTTAGCCCTAGTCTACAAAAGCTAAGTCCCTTTCTTTACGAATCATCAGAGGGTGGGCTTACCTTTTCGTTGTTGCGGGTTAGGGGGCGACTAGCTAATGCTCCTATATCGCGCGATGCCAAGTTTCCAGTGTTGTTGACCAAACGCTCTCAATTTGTTCAGAGCTACGTCCCATACTTGCACGAGTCGAATTTTCATGTGGGTCCACGAGCACTTGTGAGTCTTTTGCGACAGCGCATATGGATCGTAGATGCGTAGGAAGTCTGCAGTCAGACAGTACGGTCATGCATACGCTGCTTTAAATGCAAGCCTCGTCTGGTGACTCAAATCATGGGTGATTTACCCTTAGATAGAATTCGTGCTCTCCGTCCATTCTCCATAAGTGGTGTTCTTTTTTGTTGTCCTATTGATACGACATTGAAAATTCGTGGTGGCCTATAAGTCCTACATTGCTTTATTTGTTTGTTTGGCGTCCAAGGCAGTTCATTTAGAAGTAGTTTCCGACCTTTCAACTGATTCCTTTTTGTTGGCTTTTCAAAGGTTCGTTGGATGGTGCCGAAGATGTCCGCAGATCGTGCACTGCGACAACGTGACGAACTTTGTCGGTGCGAGTCGCCATTTAGCAGACGGAGAATCGAGGACGAGGTCGACGCGGTCACGAACTACGCATCAAAAAAGGATGCTTATTTGCGTTCATTCCGCCGCGGACTCTGCACATGGGCGGACTATGGAAAGCAGGTGTAAAGTCTGCAAAACACCTACATCTACGAGCGGTATGGAACGCCAGGCTGACCGCGGAGGAGCTGCAGACCGTCCTCGTTGGAATCGAGGCCGTCCTGAAGTCACGACCCCTGGGGGCTCTGAGTCAGGACACAAGCGACGGCGCGGCGCTTACTCCCGGGCACCTGTTGACAGGCGGGCCGCTCATCGCCCCACCAGCACCGCGGACCCCGGACAAGAAGGGTCCGCTTGCAGCGATGGCGGCTTGTCTCGTCAATCAAGCAAATGTTTTGGCAGCGATGGTCCCGGGAGTACGTCTTGGGCCTACAGGCGCGGTCGAAGTGGCAGAACCAGGAGGACGACATCCGGACGGGCGAGCTGGTCCTGATCGCAGAGGATCACCAGCCGACACAACTGTGGCTCACAGGAAGAGTAGGAGCACGCCGGCGCGGATAAAAGGGTCAGGGTCGCCGTCGTCAGAACTAGCTCTGAAGCGGAGTATAGGAGAGCTGCCAGTTGGTGGAAGCCTGATGGAGGCCTTCAACGGGGCCGGTGTTAATGGATTTGTTATTATTAGTGAAGTTATCGTAAATTTGAAGTTTAGTTAATAGTTGAATTGTATTTTGTAGTTGTTAGTCTCCAAATTTACTCTAAGATAGCTTAGGGCGGAGCGGGATGGAAGCTCATATTCGCTCTTGTGTGAATTCGCCCCGCTTCGCCGCAATAGATAAGTTAGGCTTAACATCATAGAAAAATATAAACGGACGAGGCAAGATAATTTTTCGTATTCGTTTTTCGACCCTTTTAAATATTTGGCAGCCACCCTTTTTGTTATTTTTTTTGTAGAGTGTGAGATAAATTAACCTCATTGAACAGGTACCCTTGCCTATGTGCGTAGTAGCGACACAAAGATCGCTATCGCGTTACTTCTCGCTGCTGCGAGATAGTCGAAGTGCAATGTTAAATAAAATTTATTAAATTTTTTGTTTTGATCAAAAAATAAATTTTTTTTTGTTTTAGAAACCTTTTACGTCGAGTCGAGCTTTCGCAAGGGTAAGGCGTGTTATTGGTGATTCATCATATAAATAAATCAGTATTCATTAAAACACCCAAGGCTTTCTGGAAGTCTCTTCACTGTAGGACTGCAATTGTCCTACCTATCTTCAATTTAGCAATCTCCAAGTGAATCAGCTATAGGTGATTCCACAGTTTTTTGTTTTCACACGCCGGCAATTGATGGTGTTCCACTGATCTCCACGAGGCAATCTACTGTTGAAGCTCTAAACATTCAACCGGATTGTGTCTGAGCTAAGCAACAGCGACACACTAGCGGACATTTATCCTGCATAAGTCTAAGCGGGTCGTAGTACCGGCTTAACATTTCTCTCCCATCTTAGTTAATTACTTAACTTTATTTGGTCAAGTTTTGGCTAATTGGTAAAAATGCACAAATCTCTCCAAAAACAATCCATCGATTTTAAATCAATGAGAAATACTGCTGGAGCAACTCCCGCTAAACTACGAGCTAGTTTGCGAGGCGGTCAAATGGACAGCTGCTTAAATGCTGGCAGTACAACCAGATGGGCTCCCACAAGCTGCATCACAACTTGTACTGTAACGTCCTCGATCTTATCTCAAATGACGTTCACAACAAGCTCAAATGACAGTTTGTGTTCCGCTGCATCCAGTACGAGGCATGATCCTCCTTCCACTAGCACACTACCATGCAACCCCACCGCAAAGCCAATCAAAGAAGCAGCTATGAAGAGTGCAGGTACCGCTCTCTCTCCCAAGGTCAGCCAAAGGAAGACAAGCTATACCGCCAAATCTGGAAACCGCTTGATAACCCTAAGCGACGAGGAAGAAATGGACGTCGGGCCTTCCACTTCGCAAGCCGCGATAAACCGAGCCACAACTTATCTGCTCGATAAACCGAGCAGAGAATGCAGAGAAAACCACCCTACCCTGGAGTGCAAGTTTGGAAAAGACGATCCTAGCTGCTGCTTTCACTGCGGCAGCTCTTACGCGGCCAACTTTAAAGGATGCCGCAAATATCGGCAAGTCCCATTTAAGCAAAATACTTAATCAAGGCTCACAGCAGACACAGAGTCGAACACGTTTCTTTCAACCAACCTCTCACTTAACGTTGGTAAGGAATCATTTGCAAGTGTAGTCAGAAGAAACCTACCTATCACTCACAAAGAGATGGAAAATACTCCCCTTCCAACACATTCCACTGAAAACGCCGCTCTGAATGCTAAACTGGAACAGCTTTTCATAAGGCTCGACAGGATGATGTCCCTAGTAGAGACTCTTATTCAAGCAATCTTGCAGACGCGTCCACCCTCCTCTACCCTCCGCAATGGGAGTGCTTAAAATAGCCTGCTGGAACCCCAATGGGATAAACTCGAAAGCAAACGAGATCATTGCTTTCATAGAGCTTTACGAAATTTTCATCCTTTTGTTCTCAGAAGTCCGTCTCTGTTCGCGGTCCACCCTCAGGATCCCTGGTTTCACCTTGCACAAAGCCGATCATCCGGATGACCGGCGACATGGGGGCGCAGCTATCCTCGTCAAGTCAGCCATAACCCATTAACTCTCTTTCACTCTTTCGGAAGAGCACATTTAAGCCGTCTCCATCGAGATATCTACAAGAAGAGGGAGGTTTAACGTTGATTTGGTGTACTGTCACCCTGCTGTCAGGTGGACGGAAGCAGACTTCACGACTTTCCACTCCAATCTCGGAGATAAGTTTCTTGCTGCAGGTGACTGGAACGTCAAACACAGATGGTGGGGCAACTACAGGATGTGTGCCAGAGGCTGGACCCTCAGCTCTGTCCTGGCCAATGTCAATGCCGATATTGTAGCAACCGGAGTAGCCATATGCTACCCCTATCGTGCAATTGACTTTGGCATCTCAAAAGGCTTCAGACAACAGCAGGTCTCTGTCAGAGCACTCACAGAGCTATCTTCCGATCACCTCCCGTTGCTCTTCATAATAAATGAAGAAGTTCAATTCCATAAAGGAGTCCCCAAAAAGCTACCTGCGCATGCAAACATTTCCCCTTTTATGTCCTACATCGATGGTCACACCGTGCTCAACACACCAATAGCAACCTGCAGCGATCTGGATGCATACGTAGATACCTCCACTTCCACAATTACTGAAGCCGCCTAGAGAGCTACGCCACCTCAGCGCCAATCTGGTCTCCCACCTAATAGAAGGGCACCAATACTAACCCCGGAGGCAAGGGCACTCCTGGATCTAAAAAGGCACCTCAGAAGGCAATTCATTGTGTCAGGCGATTCTGCAACTAAGCAGCGTCTATCTAGCATTACTAAGAGACTGCGCAGGTTGCTAGCGAAAACCCGCCAAAAGAACATCGATACCCTGCTGAAGGGAGCTGGCCCGGACAACTGCAGCGTTTTTTCGATATGGAAGCTAACGAGAGGAATTAAATGATAGCCGCTTGTACAATCCCCAATTCAAAGCCACACTGGCCGCTGGCTTAAGAACGACTCTGACAAAGCCAACGCTTTTGCGGAACATCTGTCTGACACCTTCACTCCTTTTGAACTTCCAGACGCTTCACACCGCGATGAAGTTGCAAACTTCTTACGATCTCCCTTTCAGACACACCACGCCGCAAGAAGTCACGCTGAAGTTAAAGGCGCATAATTTAAAAAAGACTCCTGGACCCGATGGCATCGACAATCGAGCGGCCAAGGCTCTTCCACCCAAAGGAGTGCTAGCGCTGGCGAAAATATTTAACGCCATGCAAAGCCTGGGACATTTTCCAAGACAATGGAAGCAAGTCCGGATCATCATGATCCTCAAAGCCAAGCAAGCCACTATCTCGAATCGATTCCTACCGCCCAATCAGCCTGCTATTCACTTTCTTGAAAGTGTTCAAGCGGATTTTACTTAGCCGACTGTTGGAACTACCACAAGTAGAAGGCCATATTTCTCAACACCAGTTCGGTTTCAGAAAATCCCATGGCTGCCCAAAACAAGAACATCGCCTGGTCAGCCACATCACCCACGGACTCGAGCATAAAACTGCACAGTGTAGGCATCTTCCTCGACATAAAACAAGCCTTTGACAAGGTGTGGCACGAGGGCCTTCTTTACAAAATCAAGGAACTTCTCAAGCGCTTACTCCCGGGCACCTGTTGACAGGCGGGCCGCTCATCGCCCCACCAGCACCGCGGACCCCGGACCAGCAGGGTCTAACGTGCTTGCGGCGATGGCGGCTTGTCTCGTCAATCGAGCAAATGTTTTGGCAGCGTCCCGGGAGTACGTCTTGGGCCTACAGGCGCGGTCGATTTGGCAGAACCAGGATGACGACATCCGGACGGGCGAGCTGGTCCTGATCGCAGAGGATCACCAGCCGCCACAACTGTGGCTCACAGGAAGAGTAGGAGCAACGCACGCCGGCGTAGACGGAAGGGTCAGGGTCGCCGTCGTCAGAACTAGCTCTGAAGCGGAGTATAGGAGAGCTGCCAGTTGGTGGAAGCCTGATGGAGGCCTTCAACGGGGCCGGTGTTAATGGATTTGTTATTATTAGTGAAGTTATCGTAAATTTGAAGTTTAGTTTTTTTTTTTTTTTTTTTTTATAGCTTTGCTTTTATTTATTGAATCTACTCTTGAAGTTTAGTTAATAGTTGAATTGTATTTTGTAGTTGTTAGTCTCCAAATTTACTCTAAGATAGCTTAGGGCGGAGCGGGACGGAAGCTCATAGTCGCTCTTGTGTGAATTCGCCCCGCTTCGCCGCAATAGATAAGTAAGACTTAACATCAGAGAAATCAGAGAAATATAATCGGAATTATAACGTTGACGAGGCAAGATAATTTTTCGTATTCGTTTTTCGACCCTTTTAATTATTTGGCAGCCACCCTTTTTGTTATTTTTTTTTTAGAGCAGTGGTCGGCACCCCAATACATTGATATGATTTTAACGCATTAGTGTTAGTAACGAATAGCAGAAAGCAGGCTGTGAGCATGACGTTTCACACATTAATACTGTGTGTGTGTGGCAGAGCTCGGGCAGAGAAATTTCCTATGCCCTCGGGATAGGGCCGTGCCGACCACTGTTTCAGATTTTGAGATAAATCAACCTGATTAAACAGGTACCCTTGCCTGTGTGCGTAGCAGCGACACAAAGATCGCTATCGCGTTACTTCTCTCTGCTGCGATATAGTCGAAGTGCAATGTTGAATTAAATTTATTACATTTTTTGTTTTGATTAAAAAATAAATTTGTTTTGTTTTCGGAACCTTTAACGTCGAGTCGAGCTTTTGCAAGAGTAAGACGTGTTATTGGTAATTCATCAAGTGTGTTAAAAAAAAAAACCCAAGGCTTTCTGGAAGTTCCTTCACTGTAGGACTGCAATTGTCCTCTCTTCAAGTTAGCAATCCCCAAGTGAATCAGCTATAGGTGATTCCACAGTTTTTTCTTTTCACACGCACTTGGCTCCGACAATTGATGGTGGTCCACTGATCTCCACGAGACGATCTACTGTTGATGCTTTAAGCTTTCAAGCGGTTTGTGTCTGAGCTACGCAAAAGCGACACACTAGCGGACATTTATCCTGCATAAGTCTAAGCGGGTCGTAGTACCGGCTTAACATTTCTCTCCCATCTAATTAGCATTTTCTCCCGGCTTAGCATTTGTCTCCCATCTAAATAATTACTTAACTTTATTTGGTAAAGTTTTGGCTAATTGGTAAAAATGGATAAATCTCTCCAAAAACAATCCATCGATTTTAAATCAATGAGAAATACTGCTGGAGCAACTCCCGCTAAACTACGAGCTAGTTTGTGAGACGGTCAAACGGACAGCTGCTTAAATGCTGGCAGTACAACCAGATGGGCTCCTACAAGCTGCATCACAACTTGTACTGTAACAACCTCGATCTCATCTCAAATGAAGTTCACAACAAGCTCAAATGGCAGTTTGTGTTCCGCTGCATCCAGTACGAGGCATGATCCTGCTTCCACTAGCAAGTGTGCACTACCATGCAACCCCACCGCAAAGCCAATCAAAGAGCAGCTAAGAAGAGTGCAGGTACCGCTCTCTCCCAAGGTCAGCCAAAGGAAGACAAGCTATACCGCCAAATCTGGAAACCGCTTCATAACCCTAAGCGACGAGCAAGAAATGGACCTCGGGCCTTCCACTTCGCAAGCCGCGATAAACCGCGCCACAACGAAGTGCGACACAACTTTGCTGCCGGCAAAATCCAACAATTCAGGACAAGCCCAAACAGCAGCACCGCAAGCCGCTCGATCTCCCAAGGTCCCAAGGATTATGGTTCCTGGTGTGGTTAGCTACTCTGCCTTTTGCAGAGAGCTGGATGCTCTTATTGGAAACTCTTACTCAGGTGACATTCAGTGCAACTCCTCCGACGCCTACAGGCTTGTTGCCAGACACTACCGCGAAAAAGAAACTGTTTTCCACCAACACCAGCTGCCAGAAGACCGAACCTTTCGCATGGTTATGAGGAACATTCATCATGACATCCCATCGTAGGATATTATTGAGTGCCTGCAGGAAGAGGGTCACTGCGTTCTGCGCATCTATACCCCTCATAATAAGGTAACACAGCTTCCGCTTAATATGAGGTTTGTGGAAATCAAGAAGGCTGTAAGCAATCCGGTTTCGCACAATGCCATAGATGTCAGGAATACGGACATACAAAAGCATACTTCACACGGCATCAGAGAATGCAGAGAAAACCACCCTACCCTGGAGTGCAAGCTTGGAAAAGACGATCCTAGCTGCTGCTTTCACTGCGGCAGCTCTTACGCGGCCAACTTTAAAGGATGCCGCAAATATCGGCAAGTCCCATTTAAGCAAAATACTTAATCAAGGCTCACAGCAGACACAGAGTCGAACACGTTTCCTTCAACCAACCTCTCACTTACCGTTGGTAAGGAATCATTTGCAAGTGTAGTCAGAAGAAACCTACCTATCACTCACAAAGAGATGGAAAATACTCCCTTTCCAACACATTCCACTGAAAACGCCGCTCTGAATGCTAAACTGGAACAGCTTTTCATAAGGCTCGACAGGATGATGTCCCTAGTAGAGACTCTAATTCAAGCAATCTTGCAGACGCGTCCACCCTCCTCTACCCTCCGCAATGGGAGTGCTTAAAATAGTCTGCTGGAACCCCAATGGGATAAGCTCGAAAGCAAACGAGATCTTTGCTTTCGAAATTGTCATCCTTTTGTTCTCAGAAGTCCGTCTCTGTTCGCGGTCCACCCTCAGGATCCCTGGTTTCACCTTGCACAAAGCCGATCATCCGGATGACCGGCGACATGGGGGCGCAGCTATCCTCGTCAAGTCACCCATAACCCATTAACTCTCTTTTACTCTTTCGGAAGAGCACATTCAAGCCGTCTCCATCGAGATATCTACAAGAAGAGGGAGGTTTAACGTTGATTTGGTGTACTGTCACCCTGCTGTCAGGTGGACGGAAGCAGACTTCACGACTTTCCACTCCAATCTCGGAGATAAGTTTCTTGCTGCAGGTGACTGGAACGTCAAACACAGATGGTGGGGCAACTACAGGATGTGTGCCAGAGGCCGGACCCTCAGCTCTGTCCTGGCCAATGTCAATGCCGATATTGTAGCAACCGGAGTAGCCATATGCTACCCCTATCGTGCAATTGACTTTGGCATCTCAAAAGGCTTCAGACAACAGCAGGTCTCTGTCAGAGCACTCACAGAGCTATCTTCCGATCACCTCCCGTTGCTCTTCATAATAAATGAAGAAGTTCAATTCCATAAAGGAGTCCCCAAAAAGCTACCTGCGCATGCAAACATTTCCCCTTTTATGTCCTACATCGATGGTCACACCGTGCCTCAACACACCAATAGCAACCTGCAGCGATCTGGATGCATACGTAGATACCTCCACTTCCACAATTACTGAAGCCGCCTAGAGAGCTACGCCACCTCAGCGCCAATCTGGTCTCCCACCTAATAGAAGGGCACCAATACTAACCCCGGAGGCAAGGGCACTCCTGGATCTAAAAAGGCACCTCAGAAGGCAATTCATTGTGTCAGGCGATTCTGCAACTAAGCAGCGTCTATCTAGCATTACTAAGAGACTGCGCAGGTTACTAGCGAAAACCCGCCAAAAGAACATCGATACCCTGCTGAAGGGAGCTGGCCCGGACAACTGCAGCGTTTTTTCGATATGGAAGCTAACGAGAGGAATTAAATGATAGCCGCTTGTACAATCCCCAATTCAAAGCCACACTGGCTGCTGGCTTAAGAACGACTCCGACAAAGCCAACGCTTTTGCGGAACATCTGTCTGACACCTTCACTCCTTTTGAACTTCCAGACGCTTCACACCGCGATGAAGTTGCAAGCTTCTTACGGGCTCCCTTTCAGACACACCACGCCGCAAGAAGTCACGCTGCAGTTAAAGGCGCATAATTTAAAAAAGACTCCTGGACCCGATGGCATCGACAATCGAGCGGCCAAGGCTCTTCCACCCAAAGGAGTGCTAGCGCTGGTGAAAATATTCAACGCCATGCAAAGCCTGGGACATTTTCCAAGACAATGGAAGCAAGCCCGGATCATCATGATCCCCAAAGCCAAGCAAGCCACTATCTCGAATCGATTCCTACCGCCCAATCAGCCTGCTATCCACTTTCTCGAAAGTGTTTGAGCGGGTTTTACTCAGCCGACTGTTGGAACTACCACAAGTAGAAGGCCATATTCCTCAACACCAGTTCGGTTTCAGAAAATCCCATGGCTGCCCAAAACAAGTCCATCGCCTGGTCAGCCACATCACCCACGGACTCGAGCATAAACTGCACAGTGTAGGCATCTTCCTCGACATAAAACAAGCCTTTGACAAGGTGTGGCACGAGGGCCTTCTTTACAAAATCAAGGAACTTCTCAAGCGCTTACTCCCGGGCACCCGTTGACAGGCACCTGTCATCGCCCCACCAGCACCGCGGGCCCCGGACCACCACCACCCTTTTTGTTATTTTTTTTTTAGAGCAGTGGTCGGCACCCCAATACATTGATATGATTTTAACGCATTAGTGTTAGTAACGAATAGCAGAAAGCAGGCTGTGAGCATGACGTTTCACACATTAATACTGTGTGTGTGTGGCAGAGCTCGGGCAGAGAAATTTCCTATGCCCTCGGGATAGGGCCGTGCCGACCACTGTTTCAGAGTGTGAGATAAATCAACCTCATTAAACAGGTACCCTTGCCTGTGTGCGTAGCAGCGACACAAAGATCGCTATCGCGTTACTTCTCGCTGCTGGGATATAGTCGAAGTGCAATGTTGAATTAAATTTATTACATTTTTTGTTTTGATTAAAAAATAAATTTGTTTTGTTTTAGGAACCTTTTACGTCGAGTCGAGCTTTTGCAAGAGTAAGACGTGTTATTGGTAATTTATCAAGTGTGTTAAAAAAAAAAACCCAAGGCTTTCTGGAAGTTCCTTCACTGTAGGACTGCAATTGTCCTCTCTTCAAGTTAGCAATCCCCAAGTGAATCAGCTATAGGTGATTCCACAGTTTTTTTCTTTTCACACGCACTTGGCTCCGGCAATTGATGGTGGTCCACTGATCTCCACGAAACGATCTACTGTTGATGCTTTAAGCTTTCAAGCGGTTTGTGTCTGAGCTACGCAACAGCGACACACTAGCGAACATTTATCCTGCATAAGTCTAAGCGGGTCGTAGTACCGGCTTAACATTTCTCTCCCATCTAATTAGCATTTGTCTCCCGGCTTAGCATTTGTCTCCCATCTAAATAATTACTTAACTTTATTTGGTAAAGTTTTGGCTAATTGGTAAAAATGGATAAATCTCTCCAAAAACAATCCATCGATTTTAAATCAATGAGAAATACTGCTGGAGCAACTCCCGCTAAACTACGAGCTAGTTTGTGAGACGGTCAAACGGACAGCTGCTTAAATGGTGGCAGTACAACCAGATGGGCTCCTACAAGCTGCATCACAACTTGTACTGTAACAACCTCGATCTCATCTCAAATGAAGTTCACAACAAGCTCAAATGGCAGTTTGTGTTCCGCTGCATCCAGTACGAGGCATGATCCTGCTTCCACTAGCAAGTGTGCACTACCATGCAACCCCACCGCAAAGCCAATCAAAGAGCAGCTAAGAAGAGTGCAGGTACCGCTCTCTCTCCCAAGGTCAGCCAAAGGAAGACAAGCTATACCGCCAAATCTGGAAACCGCTTCATAACCCTAAGCGACGAGCAAGAAATGGACCTCGGGCCTTCCACTTCGCAAGCCGCGATAAACCGCGCCACAACGAAGTGCGACACAACTTTGCTGCCGGCAAAATCCAACAATTCAGGACAAGCCCAAACAGCAGCACCGCAAGCCGCTCGATCTCCCAAGGTCCCAAGGATTATGGTTCCTGGTGTGGTTAGCTACTCTGCCTTTTGCAGAGAGCTGGATGCTCTTATTGGAAACTCTTACTCAGGTGACATTCAGTGCAACTCCTCCGACGCCTACAGGCTTGTTGCCAGACACTACCGCGAAAAAGAAACTGTTTTCCACCAACACCAGCTGCCAGAAGACCGAACCTTTCGCATGGTTATGAGGAACATTCATCATGACATCCCATCGTAGGATATTATTGAGTGCCTGCAGGAAGAGGGTCACTGCGTTCTGCGCATCTATACCCCTCATAATAAGGTAACACAGCTTCCGCTTAATATGAGGTTTGTGGAAATCAAGAAGGCTGTAAGCAATCCGGTTTCGCACAATGCCATAGATGTCAGGAATACGGACATACAAAAGCATACTTCACACGGCATCAGAGAATGCAGAGAAAACCACCCTACCCTGGAGTGCAAGCTTGGAAAAGACGATCCTAGCTGCTGCTTTCACTGCGGCAGCTCTTACGCGGCCAACTTTAAAGGATGCCGCAAATATCGGCAAGTCCCATTTAAGCAAAATACTTAATCAAGGCTCACAGCAGACACAGAGTCGAACACGTTTCCTTCAACCAACCTCTCACTTAACGTTGGTAAGGAATCATTTGCAAGTGTAGTCAGAAGAAACCTACCTATCACTCACAAAGAGATGGAAAATACTCCCCCTCCAACACATTCCACTGAAAACGCCGCTCTGAATGCTAAACTGGAACAGCTTTTCATAAGGCTCGACAGGATGATGTCCCTAGTAGAGACTCTAATTCAAGCAATCTTGCAGACGCGTCCACCCTCCTCTACCCTCCGCAACGGGAGTGCTTAAAATAGCCTGCTGGAACCCCAATGGTTCCGAAAGCAAACGAGATCATTGCTTTCATAGAGCTTTACGAAATTGTCATCCTTTTGTTCTCAGAAGTCCGTCTCTGTTCGCGGTCCACCCTCAGCATCCCTGGTTTCACCTTACACAATGCCGATATTGTAGCAACTGGAGTAGCCATATGCTACCCCTATCGTGCAATTGACTTTGGCATCTCAAAAGGCTTCAGACAACAGCAGGTCTCTGTCAGAGCACTCACAGAGCTATCTTCCGATCACCTCCCGTTACTCTTCATAATAAATGAAGAAGTTCTATTCCATAAAGGAGTCCCCAAAAAGCTACCTGCGCATGCAAACGTTTCCCCTTTTATGTCCTACATCGATACTCACACCGTGCTCAACACACCAATAGCAACCTGCAGCGATCTGGATGCATACGTAGATACCTCCACTTCCACAATTACTAAAGCCGCCCAGAGAGATACGCCACCTCAGCGCCAATCTGGTCTCTCACCTAATAGAAGGGCACCAATACTAACCACGGAGGCAAGGGCACTCCTGGATCTGAAAAGGCACCTCAAAAGGCAATTCATTGTGTCAGGCGATTCTGCAACTAAGCAGCGTCTATCTAGCATTACTAAGAGACTGCGCAGGTTACTAGCGAAAACCCGCCAAAAGAACATCGATACCCTGCTGAAGGGAGCTGGCCCGGACAACTGCAGCGATTTTTCGATATGGAAGCTAACGAGAGGAATTAAATGATAGCCGCTTGTACAATCCCCAATTCAAAGCCACACTGGCCGCTGGCTTAAGAACGACTCCGACAAAGCCAACGCTTTTGCGGAACATCTGTCTGACACCTTCACTCCTTTTGAACTTCCAGACGCTTCACACCGCGATGAAGTTGCAAGCTTCTTACGGGCTCCCTTTCAGACACACCACGCCGCAAGAAGTCACGCTGCAGTTAAAGGCGCATAATTTAAAAAGACTCCTGGACCCGATGGCATCGACAATCGAGCGGCCAAGGCTCTTCCACCCAAAGGAGTGCTAGCGCTGGTGAAAATATTCAACGCCATGAAAAGCCTGGGACATTTTCCAAGACAATGGAAGCAAGCCCGGATCATCATGATCCCCAAAGCCAAGCAAGCCACTATCTCGAATCGATTCCTACCGCCCAATCAGCCTGCTATCCACTTTCTCGAAAGTGTTTGAGCGGGTTTTACTCAGCCGACTGTTGGAACTACCACAAGTAGAAGGCCATATTCCTCAACACCAGTTCGGTTTCAGAAAATCCCATGGCTGCCCAAAACAAGTCCATCGCCTGGTCAGCCACATCACCCACGGACTCGAGCATAAACTGCACAGTGTAGGCATCTTCCTCGACATAAAACAAGCCTTTGAGAAGGTGTGGCACGAGGGCCTTCTTTACAAAATCAAGGAACTTCTCAAGCGCTTACTCCCGGGCACCTGTTGACAGGCACCTGTCATCGCCCCACCAGCACCGCGGGCCCCGGACCACCACCACCCTTTTTGTTATTTTTTTTTTAGAGCAGTGGTCGGCACCCCAATACATTGATATGATTTTAACGCATTAGTGGGATAGGGCCGTGCCGACCACTGTTTCAGAGTGTGAGATAAATCAACCTCATTTAACAGGCAAGGGTACCGCCTGTGTGCGTAGCAGCGCCACAAAGATCGCTATCGCCTTACTTCTCGCTGCTGCGATATAGTCGAAGTGCAATGTTGAATTAAATTTATTACATCTTCTGTTTTGATTAAAAAATAAATTTGTTTTGTTTTAGGAACCTTTTACGTCGAGTCGAGCTTTTGCAAGAGTAAGACGTGTTATATCAAGTGTGTTAAAAAAAAAACCCAAGGCTTTCTGGAAGTTCCTTCACTGTAGGACTGCAATTGTCCTCTCTTCAAGTTAGCAATCCCCAAGTGAATCAGCTATAGGTGATTCCACAGTTTTTTCTTTTCACACGCACTTGGCTCCGGCAATTGATGGTGGTCCACTGATCTCCACGAGACGATCTACTGTTGAAGCTTTAAGCTTTCAAGCGGTTTGTGTCTGAGCTACGCAACAGCGACACACTAGCGGACATTTATCATGTCGATCTCATCTCAAATGACGTTCACAACAAGCTCAAATGGCAGTTTTTGTTCCGCTGCATCCAGTACGAGCCATGATCCTGCTTCCACTAGCACACTACCATGCAACCCCACCGCAAAGCCAACCAAAGAAGCAGCTAAGAAGAGTGCAGGTACCGCTCTCTCTCCCAAGGTCAGCCAAAGGAAGACAAGCTATACCGCCAAATCTGGAAGCCGCTTCATAACCCTAAGCGACGAGCAAGAAATGGACCTCGGGCCTTCCACTTCGCAAGCCGCGATAAACCGCGCCACAACGAAGTGCGACACAACTTTGCTGCCGGCAAAATCCAACAATTCAGGACAAGCCCAAACAGCAGCACCGCAAGCCGCTCGATCTCCCAAGGTCCCAAGGATTATGGTTCCTGGTATGGTTAGATACTCTGCCTTCTGCAGAGAGCTGGATGCTCTTATTGGAGACTCTTACTCCATAAAAGCGCTGAACTCAGGTGACTGTGCCATTCAGTGCAACTCCTCCGACGCCTTCAGATTTGTTGCCAGACACTACCGCGAAAAGGAACTGTTTTCCACCAACACCAGATGCCAGAAGACCGAACCTTTTGCATGGTTATGAGGAACATACAACATGACATCCCATCGTAGGATATTATTGAGTGCCTGCAGGAAGAGGGTCACTGCGTTCTGCGCATCTATACCCCTCATAATAAGGTAACACAGCTTCCGCTTAATATGAGGTTTGTGGAAATCAAGAAGGCTGTAAGCAATCCGGTTCCGTACAATGCCATAGATGTCAGGAATACGGACATACAAAAGCATACTGCACACGGCATCAGAGAATGTAGAGAAAA
This sequence comes from Drosophila parabipectinata, assembly GCA_018153455.1. Lineage (NCBI taxonomy): Eukaryota > Metazoa > Arthropoda > Insecta > Diptera > Drosophilidae > Drosophila > Drosophila parabipectinata. The sequence continues at coordinate 408,487 of JAECYA010000402.1, read as the reverse complement.
CCACCCTACCCTGGAGTGCAAGTTTGGAAAAGACGATCCTAGCTGCTGCTTTCACTGCGGCAGCTCTTACGCGGCCAACTTTAAAGGATGCCGCAAATATCGGCAAGTCACAGCAGACACAGAGTCGAACACGTTTCCTTCAACCAACCTCTCACTTAACGTTGGTAAGGAATCATTTGCAAGTGTAGTCAGAAGAAACCTACCTATCACTCACAAAGAGATGGAAAATACTCCCCCTCCAACACATTCCACTGAAAACGCCGCTCTGAATGCTAAACTGGAACAGCTTTTCATAAGGCTCGACAGGATGATGTCCCTAGTAGAGACTCTAATTCAAGCAATCTTGCAGACGCGTCCACCCCCCTCTACCCTCCGCAATGGGAGTGCTTAAAAAAGCCTGCTAGAACCCCAATGGGATAAGCTCGAAAGCAAACGAGATCATTGCTTTCATAGAGCTTTACGAAATTGTCATCCTTTTGTTCTCAGAAGTCCGTCTCTGTTCGCGGTCCACCCTCAGGATCCCTGGTTTCACCTTGCACAAAGCTGATCATCCGGATGACCGGCGACATGGGGGCGCAGCTATCCTCGTCAAGTCAGCCATAACCCATTAACTCTCTTTCACTCTTTCGGAAGAGCACATTCAAGCCGTCTCCATCGAGATATCTACAAGAAGAGGGAGGTTTAACGTAGATTTGGTGTACTGTCCCCCTGCTGTCAGGTGGACGGAAGCAGACTTCACGACTTTCCACTCCAATCTCGGAGATAAGTTTCTTGCTGCAGGTGACTGGAACGTCAAACACAGATGGTGGGGCAACTACAGGATGTGTGCCAGAGGCCGGACCCTCAGCTCTGTCCTGGCCAATGTCATGGCCGATATTGTAGCAACTGGAGAAGCCATATTGAAGCAATTGACTTTGGCATCTCAAAAGGCTTCAGACAACAGCAGGTCTCGGTCAGAGCACTCACTGAGCTATCTTCCGATCACCTCCCGTTGCTCTTCATAATAAATGAAGAAGTTCTATTCCATAAAGGAGTCCCCAAAAAGCTACCTGCGCATGCAAACGTTTCCCCTTTTATGTCCTACATCGATGCTCACACCGTGCTCAACACACCAATAGCAACCTGCAGCGATCTGGATGCATACGTAGATACTTCCACTTCCACGATTACTAAAGCCGCCCAGAGAGATACGACACCTCAGTGCCAATCTGGTCTCCCACCTAATAGAAGGGCACCAATACTAACCCCGGAAGCAAGGGCAATCCTGGATCTAAAAAGGCACCTCATAAGGCAATTCATTGCGTCAGGCGATTCTGCAACTAAGCAGCGTCTATCTAGCATTACTAAGAGACTGCGCAGGTTGCTAGCGAAAACCCGCCAAAAGAACATCGATACCCTGCTGAAGGGAGCTTGCCCGGACAACTCCTTTTGAACTTCCAGGCGCTTCACACCGCGATGAAGTTGCAAACTTCTTACGATCTCCCTTTCAGACACACCACGCAAGAAGTCACGCTGCAGTTAAAGGCGCATAATTTAAAAAAGACTCCTGGACCCGATGGCATTGACAATCGAGCGGCCAAGGCTCTTCCACCCAAAGGAGTGCTAGCGCTGGCGAAAATTTTCAACGCCATGCTAAGCCTGGGACATTTTCCAAGACAATGGAAGCAAGCCCGGATCATCATGATCCCCAAAGCCAAGCAAGCCACTATCTCGAATCGATTCCTACCGCCCAATCAGCCTGCTATCCACTTTCTTGAAAGTGTTCAAGCGGATTTTACTTAGCCGACTGTTGGAACTACCACAAGTAGAAGGCCATATTCCTCAACACCAGTTCGGTTTCAGAAAATCCCATGGCTGCCCAAAACAAGTCCATCGCCTGGTCAGCCACATCACCCACGGACTCGAGCATAAAACTGCACAGTGTAGGCATCTTCCTCGACATAAAACAAGCCTTTGACAAGGTGTGGCACGAGGGCCTTCTTTACAAAATCAAGGAACTTCTCAAGCGCTTACTCCCGGGCACCTGTTGACAGGCGGGCCGCTCATCGCCCCACCAGCACCGCGGACCCCGGACCAGCAGGGTCTAACGTGCTTGCGGCGATGGCGGCTTGTCTCGTCAATCGAGCAAATGTTTTGGCAGCGATGGTCCCGGGAGTACGTCTTGGGCCTACAGGCGCGGTCGAAGTGGCAGAACCAGGAGGACGACATCCAGACGGGCGAGCTGGTCCTGATCGCAGAGGATCACCAGCCGACACAACTGTGGCTCACAGGAAGAGTAGGAGCAACGAACGCCGGCGTGGACGGAAGGGTCAGGGTCGCCGTCGTCAGAACTAGCTCTGAAGCGGAGTATAGGAGAGCTGCCAGTTGGTGGAAGCCTGATGGAGGCCTTCAACGGGGCCGGTGTTAATGGATTTGTTATTATTAGTGAAGTTATCGTAAATTTGAAGTTTAGTTAATAGTTGAATTGTATTTTGTAGTTGTTAGGCTCTAAATTTACTCTAAGATAGCTTAGGGCGGAGCGGGACGGAAGCTTATATTCGCTCTTGTGTGAATTCGCCCCGCTTTGCCGCAATAGATAAGTTAGACTTAACATCAGAGAAATCAAAGAAATATAATCGGAATTAACACCCTTTTTGTTATTTTTTTTTTAGAGCAGTGGTCGGCACCCCAATACATTGATATGATTTTAACGCATAAGTGTAAGTAACGAATAGCAGTAAGCAGGCTGTGAGCATTAGGTTGTTGGAGGAGGTTGGAGGTTGGCGGTCGTACAGTGCGGACGCACCGCAGCGGAGCTCCTTGTAATATTGTAGTTTACCCGGTCGGGCTGCAAGTTTAAGTGTAAACAAGACGTCAGGTGGCTATTGCGAGGCGCAAACTATGCTCACCTGCTCCGATCCTGACTCCTAGGACAGGGGCGCAAGGGGTAAGCAGTGCCTCTCTCGGCTCTTCTCCGCTATTCCTGTTATTCCTCGTTCCTTTTTCTGCCGCGGGAAAATCCGCGGCAAACACGCTGCGCTGGTAGAGGTTGTGGATCTCTATAGCAGCTGATCTCCAGTGCTGGGCAACGAACATCCGCCACGGACCTCTCCCCCCGGTAGAAGGCGCCAGCTAGCGAAAGCCGACGCCGGCAGAGGGCGCCTATACTAGCTCCTACTCTCTCCCCTAGAGCTAGGAGGAGCATACACCAAGGCGCGGCGTACGCATCACCAGCGCAGGACGCAAGTCGAGGGTGGTGACAACGGTGTTAAAGGTCCCGGAGCAGACTAAATGCGAACCCCACCGCCGTGGCGGTACACACGGGAAACGGGGCACTGGCGACCGAGCAGGGGCGGTATAACCCCCATCGTAGCTTCGATGGATGTCCCTCCTCTTCTTCGTCCCTCTCCCCCATCCGAATAAACCCACGCTGCGTCTGACCCACAATGGGCGGCGGCGTGGTCTGCGTCTGCGCCACATTGGCCGGCAGCAATGATACCTGGCAGGAGGTATAAACTGCAAAAACCTGGCAGCAGGTATAAAATGCGACCCTAATTAAAACGGAATGGAAGAAATTAAAGTAACTACTCCAGGTGGCACCCACAATAGTGGAAATCCACCAGCGGGAACCCCCGCGGTCAGGGCAAGGATTCTGGAGGCCCTACCTTACGTTCCAAAACCAACTGCTCCACCGGCGGCACACTTGGCCGGTGATCAAGCATCAGCTACAAGTGGGACCCTCGAGGAGCTCCAGGCGTTCGGCCGGGGACACAAGATTAAGAGAACTCCCCCAAAACAGACGGCAAGCGAACATACCCCGAAGAGGCATCGGGACGAGCTATCTCCGCTAGGAAATTCCCAACCGGGGAAAAAATCAAAAATGCCGCAAACCCCCATTGATGAGATGGGTGCGATCCTGGAAGACCTTTTGCCCAAGGTGAACGACCAAAAGGTCAGAAGCATAAACCAGGCCATGAAGAACTCTTTCGCGAGGCTGAAGGAGCTGCAGGAGCTGCTGAGGGACCAGACCCTCACTGCCCCGAGCCAGGAAGGAAGGCCTAGGTGCGGTTGTGGCGGGAAGGCACCGGGCTGCGGCAGCTCACGGGTAGAGGAAGCTACCCAGACCACACCGGAGCGAACCCCATACAGCCAAGTTGCTAGGACGAAGCGCCCACGGGAAATGCCACCACCTAATAGGGCAATTCATAACGGGAAAAAGGATGCCAAGCCGAACCAGCCCAAGAAGAGTCGCCCCGACGTGCTCATAATAACGGGGAACGCAGGATCCACATACGGCGAGGTCCTCAAACTGGTCACCCGACGGCAAGATGGCAAACTTAACGACGTCAGCCAAAACGTCAGGAAGTTACGGCGCACACCAAAAGGCGATCTCCTGCTGGAACTGGCGGCGAAGGATGCAAATGCTCTCAAGATGCGGCAGACGCTTTCCCAGGTGCTGGGTGAGGCAGCGAGCGTTCGAGCGGTCACAGGTGAGACCACCATTGAGATCCGCGACCTGGATGACCTTACCACGAAGGAAGAGATAATGGCAGCTACCAAAGCTTGCACGAACGGCCAGGAGGAGGCCATCAGGGTGAAGTCCCTCCGCCCAGGCTACTCTGGCACCCAGGTCGCTCTTTTGGGAGTGGAGACGAGCCTGGCATCGAAGATCCTGTCCGGAGGCAGGATAAGAATAGGATGGACCATGTGCGGGGTCAGGGAGCGCACGGCTCAGCGCCGCTGTTTCAGATGCCTCAGTTTTGGGCACATCGCCGCTTTCTGCAAAGACCGGACAGATAGAAGCGACTGGTGTTTCAGATGCGGAAAGCCAGGCCACAAAGTGGCTTCCTGCACAAACGCGGCTGAGTGCTTCCTCTGCGCAGCTGCAAACAAGGCAGAGCGGGCCCACGTAGCTGGCAGCAAGAGATGCCCTCTCGGCAAACCTGACGCAACGAAGCAAAACAGAGAATGAGGTTCATCCAAATCAACCTCAACCACTGCGAGGTAGCCCATAACCTACTGGAGCAGGTTTTAAGAGAGAAGCGGGCAGATATAGCCCTAATAAGTGAGCCGTATAAGAAAGGCGAGATGCAAAATTACATCCTGGACTCCTCCAAGTCAGCAACTTTCTGGGCGCCAGGCAGACAGCCCGAAAGCTTACATACCGGAGAAGGGTTTATCCGGGCCAAAGTGGGCGCGTTCTGGCTTTACAGCTGCTACCTCCCACCGCGCCTAACACTGCAACAGTTCACCCACACCCTAGAAGAGATAGCCCAGGACGCGAGGCACAGATCCCAGGTGGTGATCGCAGGCGACTTTAACGCCTGGGCGGAGGAATGGGGCTCATCGCGCACCAACGCCAGGAGACCTTCGCGACTCTCGACGTAGCCCTGCTGAACACCGGCTCCCAAAACACGTTCAGCAAAGCGGGGTATGGATCAATCGTGGACCTTACCTTCTGCAGCAGCGGCCTGTTTCGGAGGACAAGGTGGTCCCTCAGTGACGACTATACTGCGAGCGACCACAAATATATAGTCTGTGACATCAACGACAGAGCGCAAGCATCCACAACAGCGAAACCACCTAGGTTCAATCCGGCTACTTTGCAACCGCAATTATTCGCGCAGGAACTGAGGATCCCGGATCCCTCGGGAGACGCTGAGCGCGACGTCCATAACACCATGTCTGCGGTTCTCCAGGCCTGCCGAGTCAGCATGAGGTGTAGCCGTGGGCATTCAAGGCACCATGATCCGGTGCCCTGGTGGTCCCCGGAGATAGCTCATGCGTGCTGTGAGTGTCTCCGTTCCAGAAGGCTGCACCAAAGAGCCAGAGGAAGGCCGGACTTCGAGCAAAAAAAAAAAAGACTTTGCGGCAAAGAGGAGGATCTTGAAGAAATTGATAAGGGAGGCGAAGACGAGGTGCTTCCTCGAGATGTGCGATGCTGCAGAGCAAGACCCGTGGGGATCGGCCTACCGGACCGTGGTCAAAAAAGCGAAGCAGGCAAAGCCGATCGCTCCAAAAGAAGCCGCCACAATGAGAGACATTGTAGAGCACCTTTTCCCGACGCAGATACACCCTGTGCCGAAAGGAGCCAGTGAACCAGCAGGCTCTACGCCAGTCCAGGAAATAGGCCCCCAGGAAATAGTGGAAATCGCTAAAGCAATACAAGTCGGAAAAGCTCCTGGTCCAGATGGAATCCCAGACAGCGCGATTAAACTGGCGATGACTGCGAGCCCTGACCGGTTCGCCAGCGCCTTCAACGCATGCTTAACTGAGGGCGTATTCCCAAAAAGGTGGAAAATACAAAGCCTGGTCTTGCTCCCAAAGCCAGGCAAGCCGCTGGAGAACCCGTCGTCCTTAAGACCGATTTGCCTCATCGACCACGCCGGCAAAGCCCTAGAGCGCTGCATATGCCGGAGGCTCCAGGAGGCAGTCATCCGCGCGGGAGATCTTTCCCCGCTACAATACGGGTTCAGGGAACACCGCTCCACGGTCGACGCAATTTCCCTGGTCAGGAGGATAGCAGCCAAGGCAATCGAGGGGACCAGATGGGCGGGCGGAAGCAAGAAAGACTGCCTGATCGCCACATTGGACATCAAAAATGCGTTTAATACTGCCAGCTGGGATGCCATAGTGGAGGCGCTGCGAAACCTCCGTGTGCCGACTGGATTAGTGGAGCTCATAAGGTCGTACCTCAGCGACCGTACTATTAGGTACGAGACGACCTCAGGCATCAGAGAGCACGCGGCCACCTGCGGCGTCCCCTAAGGCTCAGTCTTAGGGCCAGCCCTCTGGAACGTGATGTACGACGGGGTCCTCAGACTAGAGCTCCCGGAACGGACACACCTTGTCGGTTTCGCGGATGACATCGCGGTAATGCTGTAATCGTGAAGGTCATCGGCTGGCTCAAACAGGCAGGGCTAAACCTTGCCCAACATAAGACGGAGGCTGTCCTGATTTCAAGCAGGAAGCGGGTGGAGACGGCCACAATCAACATAGGTGGACATGTGGTCACATCTACCAGGGCCATCAGATATCTGGGTGTAACGCTGGACACGAGGCTTAGCTTCAGGGAGCACCTTGTAGAAGCAAATCGAAAGGCAGCGAATATCGCCAGAGCACTATCGAGGATTATGCTCAATTGTAGGGGCCCGAAGGAAGGTCGGAGACTGCTGCTTCAGACCGTCTGCAGCGCAACAATGCTCTACGCAGCCCCAGTGTGGGCGGAGGCAGCCAAAAAAAGGTCGTACACCAAAGGTTTCACCAGCACCTACAGGCTTTGCGCCCTAAGGGTGTGCTCGGGCTTCCGCACGATATCGGAGGATGCAGCGCTAGTCATCGCGGGCATGGTACCAGTCGACCTGCTCGCGGCGGAGCGGCAAGATTTACACCAGGCCCTAGCAGCGCTAAACGGGCATGCCCCGGCAGCGTTACGCCGCCGGCAAAAAGAGTACTCGAGAGTCATGACCTTGCAGAAGTGGCAACAACGATGGGACGAGTCGACCAAGGGACGCTGGATCTACCAACTAGTCCCCGACCTTAGGAAATGGCTCAAAAGAAGTCACGGGGAGGTAAACTTCTGGCTCACGCAGGTGATCAGCGGCCACGGATGCTTCAGGAGCTATCTCTTCAAATTTGAACACGACGACGATCCAAGATGCCCGGAATGCGGGGTGGACGAGACGGCGGAACACGTGGTTCTGGACTGCCCACGTTTTTCAGCCTCAAGGCGGAGACTCCTAGGGGAAGTATCGACGGTGGACCTCATTGGAAGGAGGTTCCTGGAGGACGCCCAGTTCTGGGAAGGCATGAGCAGCTTTGCCGCCTTAACGATGAAGGAGCTGAGACGGCTAGAAAGGAACCGAGCGGAGGCTAGGCTTGCCTAGACAAACAAAAGGGCGCTTAGGCACGCCAATCCTGGCCCTGCGAAGCAAAGCCTAGCGGCATTACCGCAGGGTTAATGGAACTTAGGAAACACCTTATTGTTAGAGCTTAGTTTTAAGTTATTTTTTGTTAATAAACGATTTAAAAAAAAAAAAAAAAGGCTGTGAGCATGACGTTTCACACATTAATACTGTGTGTGTGTGGCAGAGCTCGAGCAGAGAAATTTCCTATGCCCTCGGGATAGGGCCGTGCCGACCACTGTTTCAGAGTGTGAGATAAATCAACCTCATTTAACAGGCAAGGGTACCGCCTGTCTGCGTAGCAGCGACACAAAGATCGCTATCGCGTTACTTCTCGCTGCTGGGATATAGTCGAAGTGCAATGTTGAATTAAATTTATTACATTTTTTGTTTTGATTAAAAAATAAATTTGTTTTGTTTTAGGAACCTTTTACGTCGTGTCGATCTTTTGCAAGAGTAAGACGTGTTATTGGTAATTCATCAAGTCTGTTAAAAAAAAAAACCCAAGGCTTTCTGGAAGTTCCTTCACTGTAGGACTGCAATTGTCCTCTCTTCAAGTTAGCAATCCCCAAGTGAATCAGCTATAGGTGATTCCACAGTTTTTTCTTTTCACACGCACTTGGCTCCGGCAATTGATGGTGGTCCACTGATCTCCACGAGACGATCTACTGTTGAAGCTTTAAGCTTTCAAGTGGTTTGTGTGCACTCACAGAGCTATCTTCCGATCACCTCCCGTTGCTCTTCATAATAAATGAAGAAGTTCAATTCCATAAAAGAGTCCCCAAAAAGCTACCTGCGCATGCAAACGTTTCCCCTTTTTATGTCCTACATCGATGCTCACACCGTGCTCAACACACCAATAGCAACCTGCAGCGATCTGGATGCATACGTAGATACCTCCACTTCCACAATTACTAAAGCCGACCACAGAGAGATACGCCACCTCAGCGCCAATCTGGTCTCCCACCTAATAGAAGGGCACCAATACTAACCCCGGAGGCAAGGGCACTCCTGGATCTAAAAAGGCACCTCAGAAGGCAATTCATTGTGTCAGGCGATTCTGCAACTAAGCAGCGTCTATCTAGCATTACTAAGAGACTGCGCAGGTTGCTAGCGAAAACCCGCCAAAAGAACAGCGATACCCTGCTGAAGGGAGCTGGCCCGGACAACTGCAGCGTTTTTTCGATATGGAAGCTAACGAGAGGAATTAAATGATAGCCGCTTGTACAATCCCCAATTCAAAGCCACACTGGCCGCTGGCTTAAGAACGACTCCGACAAAGCCAACGCTTTTGCGGAACATCTGTCTGACACCTTCACTCCTTTTGAACTTCCAGACGCTTCACACCGCGATGAAGTTGCAAACTTCTTACGGGCTCCCTTTCAGACACACCACGCCGCAAGAAGTCACGCTGCAGTTAAAGGCGCATAATTTAAAAAAGACTCCTGGACCCGATGGCATCGACAATCGAGCGGCCAAGGCTCTTCCACCCAAAGGAGTGCTAGCGCTGGTGAAAATATTCAACGCCATGCAAAGCCTGGGACATTTTCCAAGACAATGGAAGCAAGCCCGGATCATCATGATCCCCAAAGCCAAGCAAGCCACTATCTCGAATCGATTCCTACCGCCCAATCAGCCTGCTATCCACTTTCTCGAAAGTGTTTGAGCGGATTTTACTCATCCGACTGTTGGAACTACCACAAGTAGAAGGCCATGTTCCTCAACACCAGTTCGGTTTCAGAAAATCCCATGGCTGCCCAAAACAAGTCCATCGCCTGGTCAGCCACATCACCCACGGACTCGAGCATAAACTGCACAGTGTAGGCATCTTCCTCGACATAAAACAAGCCTTTGACAAGGTGTGGCACGAGGGCCTTCTTTACAAAATCAAGGAACTTCTCAAGCGCTTACTCCCGGGCACCTGTTGACAGGCGGGCCGCTCATCGCCCCACCAGCACCGCGAACCCCGGACCAGCAGGGTCTAACGTGCTTGCGGCGATGGCGGCTTGTCTCGTCAATCGATGTTTTGGCAGCGATGGTCCCGGGAGTACGTCTTGGGCCTACAGGCGCGGTCGATTTGGCAGAACCAGGATGACGACATCCGGACGGGCGAGCTGGTCCTGATCGCAGAGGATCACCAGCCGCCACAACTGTGGCTCACAGGAAGAGTAGGAGCAACGTACGATGGCGTGGACGGAAGGGTCAGGGTCGCCGTCGTCAGAACTAGCTCTGAAGCGGAGTATAGGAGAGCTGCCAGTTGGTGGAAGCCTGATGGAGGCCTTCAACGGGGCCGGTGTTAATGGATTTGTTATTATTAGTGAAGTTATCGTAAATTTGAAGTTTAGTTTTTTTTTTTTTTTTTTTTTATAGCTTTGCTTTTATTTATTGAATCTACTCTTGAAGTTTAGTTAATAGTTGAATTGTATTTTGTAGTTGTTAGTCTCCAAATTTACTTTAAGATAGCTTAGGGCGGAGCGGGACGGAAGCTCATAGTCGCTCTTGTGTGAATTCGCCCCGCTTCGCCGCAATAGATAAGTTAGACTTAACATCAGAGAAATCAGAGAAATATAATCGGAATTATAACGTTGACGAGGCAAGATAATTTTTCGTATTCGTTTTTCGACCCTTTTAATTATTTGGCAGCCACCCTTTTTGTTATTTTTTTTTAGAGCAGTGGTCGGCACCCCAATACATTGATATGATTTTAACGCATTAGTGTTAGTAACGAATAGCAGAAAGCAGGCTGTGAGCATGGCGTTTCACACTGTAACGATCTGTTATTTCTGCTTCCGCTCGCCACAATTTGCCGCGGCTAGCTCACAGAGTTTCGCGGATCCGTTCCACCGTATTTATAGATTCGACGTGATTTCCCGAGCCCAGAAAATAATACAAGTAGCTTTCCGTTGCGTAGTCTCTTTATTTTCTGCTCTCTCTGTTTACAACTGTAATTCATGCGGGTTCCCGGGAATGACCCTTGGTGCGTCCTTGGTGACCCTTGGTGTGTCCGTCCTGGATATCTCCTCCGTTGCTGGTATTTCCGCTGTTGCTCTCGTTGCCGGGGCTCCTCCTCGTTGATCCGTCGTCACCTTCCACCTCTTCGATTCGGTCTGGCCTTCGGCTATGTACTGAAAAGCCTCCACTACGCCGTCGGGGATACCTGGTTCAGAGTTTGCGGCCCTGGTTCAGAGTTTGCTGTCTACAGCCGGCTCCGCTACGCCAGGAGACGCCGTGCCTTTACGCACCGGCGGGCCTGGATTGGGAGTCGCCGAAGTCTTGTCAGTCTCCGACAGGGTCGGAAGTCGCCTGTCCAGGACCGTACGTCACTCTTTCGGCCGGGTGACCACCGCGCGTACGCGCCAATGGGCCCGGGTCAAGAGCTGCTTGGTGGGTGATCGGAGCCTCCCCGATCGCGTTCCAAAGCGGGCGTGAGTTCCCGAGTTGGCTTATCCGCGTCCTGCAGGACCACGCCTGTTGGTTGCGAGTCAAGAACCCGCGTGGCGTACGCCAGACTTGTTCTTTCCTCACTTCCTTGCAAGGCTACCTGCTTTGACTTGGAATAGCCCACACTCGACTCTGTTACCCTGTAGCTTTCGAGGAAACCAACCGACGCCGATCCTCTCTCGTCCTGTCCTTCTCGTCCTCCGGAGCGAAACCGGGCTCGGGATCTTGAGTCGGCCTGTCCTTTCCGGTGCAGGACCACGCCTGTTGGTTGTGAGTCAGGAGTCCGAATGGCGTACGCCAGACTTATCCTTTCTGCACTTCCTAGCAAGGCTACCTGCCGTGGCCAGGAACTGGTCCAACTCGTCTCCTGTCGCCTAGGTCGTTCCCCGTAACTGTCCTCGTACCGTTCTTTCCCTGTCTCGTTCGTTCTCCTTACGTTTGGCTGTCGGACTCTCCAAAGGCGGTCCTTCAACTCAAACAACCGAATCCTTTTTAGAAACGCTCTAACACTTGACTGGTGGACTCTCCACAGGCGGTCCTCCAACTCAACGCTACAAGCTTCCTAAAAAGACTCGTCGCGAGCCGCTCCAGTGGGCCTCCTTTTATACTGACTGGAGCGCCCGTTAATCCTCCTGGACTCTGCTCCTGCCGTTAATCCTGCTTCCAGAATTACGCCACTTTCCCGTTGGCGAGCTGCCGTTACGCCTGTTTCCAAGATAACGCCACTTTCCCGTTGGCGGGCTGCCGTTACTCCTTTTTCCTGCTGGCAGGTGGCCATCCGTGCGGCCGTTGCCCTTTCCGTTCGGCCACTGACCCCTGCTGTTGCTATGCGACGTGACGCTGGCCTCCTCCGCCTCCCCTGTTGCTCCTTGCTCCTTTGCTGCTCCCAGTCATGTCGCCCATTCTGAACTCCGCTGCGCGGCGGGCTCATGTGCCCACCGTTGCCTCGGGAGCCGTTACGTTCCACGTTGACCCGTCTTCCACTCGATGATGGAGCTCTGCCTCTCATTGCCCTCACTGCCTTCCCATTCGTCCACTGGTGCTCCGGGGACCGTTACGTTCCACGTTGATTCCGTCTACCCACTGGGCGATGTAACCTTGCATTTCCATTTGTTTGCTGGGGCTCCGGGAACCGTTACGTTCCACGTTGATTCCGTCTTCCCACTGGACGATGTAACCTTGCATTTCCATTTGTCTGCTGGTGCTCCGGGAACCGTTACGTTCCACGTTGATTCCGTCTCCCCACTGGACGATGTAACCTTGCATTTCCATTTGTCTGCTGGTGCTCCGGGAACCGTTACGTTCCACGTTGATTCCGTCTTCCCACTGGGCGCTGTAACCCTGTCTTTCCATTCGTCTACTGCCGCTCCGGGAACCGTTACGTTCCACCTCGATTCCGTCTTCGCCCTTGATGGTGAACCCTTCCCCTCCCCGTTCGTATTGGTCATCAGCCTATCTCCCGCGGCCCCCTAAACTGATTGGCTATTGCTGTCTTAGCGTGTGAGGAGGCGAATTCTCCTCACACTTCCCCCCTTCTTCGGGAACGACAGAGACCCTTGGTAATGTAACGAAAACTTCGCCACTCTCAGCTCACCGAAAAAAAACTGTGACTGATCGCTCTTCTCTTTGGTGTGGATGCCCATCCACTTCCCCCCTCTTTCGGAAGACGGCCGATGGCTTGCCCTTATCGCTGGCGTTGTTCGGTCGTTTTTGGTTTTTTTTTTTTCCTTTTCCCCCTTTTTTTGTTTTCTTCTCTCTCTTTTTTTCCTCTTTGTTTAAATTTTTACTACTAACCCTATATTTATATCTATATGTATTTTAAATTTTTTTTTTTTTTTTTTTTTTGTTCTCTTTTTTCTTTTTTTTTTTAAATAATAACTATGCTAAACCTATTATTCATTTTTTTCCCCAAATACTAACTATGCTAACCCTATTATTACTTTTTTTTTTTTTTTTTGTATTATTTATTTATTATTTATTTATTTTTTTTTTTACTTATTTTTTTTTTTTTTTTTTTTCTTTTTACTTCTATTTTTCTTTTTTTTTTTATTCAACTTCTCCTCACCACCCTTACTCCTCTGCCGCCTCCTCGCACCCGGAAGCATGTGGCACCAACCTGTACCAGGATGCACCACCTTCCGGGTTTGCCTCGCCACTTGGTCATCTCCGCCTTCACCCTTGCGGCAAGCTCCGGCGGCCAATTGTCTTCCGGCACATCTCGCCCGCCTCCGACCGATGCCTGCCGCTCCAGCACCGGCCTTGCCGGCCGCTTCTCTGGGCAAGATGTCTGCCGGCCCAGCGCAGGCCTCCGCGGCTCTGGCCACACCCACGGCCCCTTCACCAACGGCTGCTCCTCCTTCTTCTCCTGTGGACACGGTGTCGGGGGCACCGCGGGCCACGGAGTCGCCGCCCGGACCCTCCTCCAGCTCGAGGCCGCCCTGCACGGCTTCTCCTCCGGCCTCTCCGGTCTGGGGCTTCCGGCGGCGGCCCTTCTCCTCGCCGTCTCCACTATCTTCCGGATCCGCCGCTGCCGTGCCGTTCTCGCCCTCGCCCTGACCATTGCCCTCTGGCGTCCATCGATGCGCCGCTGCCTGGCCTCCTTCGCGTTCCTCCTTCGCATTTGGGCAATCACCTTGACGCGGGCCCTCGCCATATTTTCCGTCGACTTCATCAGGGACAGCCGCCGACTGTCCCACTCCGCTCGCAGGTGCAGGACCAGCTCCTCGCTCCTGCGCCGCCGCTCCACCTCGAAGGACCCGACCGGGATGCATCCTCCTCTTCCTGCTGCCCGCCGGACCATCCACTCCGATCTTGCCTTCTTGGCGTTCCATGAAGGATCGCCGACTATTTCGATATCGCTGTCGTCGGAAGAAACCACTATGGATGCGCTTGATGACATTGTGTTGCTGCGTGTTGATTTCGAATAGGCCGACCATCTCCCACGTCTCCACTTATAAAGCGCATTCATTTCCCGTTGCTGGAAATGTCCCGCTAATGCTCCCGTTGCTTGCTCTCCTCCTCTTTGCGGAGTTTTTGTTGTTGTTGTTTTCTTTTTTTTTTTTTTTTTTTTGTGTGTGCCCGTTATGCGGACACAATGTATTTGTCCGCTTTCGTTATTCCTTTGCTGTTTCTTCCGTGTCTTGAGCCTTTAGCTCGCTCACATGAGCTCTCTTCTCCCTCCTTGTCCTGCCGTGTCGTACCGTGACAATTACTGGAGCAACGAAATCCACCACCGTATGTGGCCCGTCGTACCGAGGGGCCAGTTTCGCCGCGAATCCTTCAGCCGCCTTTGATAGGTGGTGCTCCTTTACCCACACTGTTTCACCGACCTTTGGGCTCCACTTCCGCCTTCTCAAGTTGTAATGTCGCGCCTGGTCCTGGGCAGCTCGCTCCATATTCCTTCTTACTATCTCGAATGTCTCCTTGAGTCTCGCCGCGTTTTCCATGGGTGTTCCTTGTTCGGCTCCCGTGCCCAACACATTCTCGTCGAACAGGGCTCGCGGCATCCTTGGCTCCCTGCCCTGCGTTATAAAACACGGCGAGTACCCCGTGGACTCCGAGACTGCGGAATTTACCGCCAACATTAGCTCCGGCCAGTGTTCGTCCCACTTCCTTTGCTCTTTCCCAGCGAACTGGGCGATCATTGTTTTTACCGTCCTGTTCGCTCTTTCCGTGGGGTTCTCCTGCGGCGTATATGGCGCGGTGAACTGGTGGCGTACGCCGAGCTCTCCGAGGAATTTCTTGAAGCTGCGACTAGTGAACTGCACCCCGTTGTCCGTTATTATTATTTTCGGTACTCCATACCGAGCGACAATTCTCTCCCTGAACGCCTTCAGCAGCGCCTCGGTTGTTGCTTTTCGAAGAGGCACTATCTCCGACCATTTCGAAAACCGATCGATTATCACCAGAATCATCGTATTGCCGTGTTTCGACCTGGGCAGTGGGCCTACGAAATCTGCACATACCGTCGCCCATGGCTCCTCCGGAACCTGTGTCAGTATTTGCCCGGCCATCTGCATCTGATTCGGCTTGTACTTCAGGCACGTCTCGCATTTCCTGAAGTATTTCCGGATGTCCCTCTGCATCCCTGGCCAGAAATACCGGGCGGCCACTCTGGCTATGGTTTTCCTTACGCCCAAGTGTCCCGCCGTTGGTGCGTCATGATTTTCTTTGAGGACCTGCTGCCTCATCTCCAGCGGCACGCACAGCTTCCATGACGCCACTTCCTAGCTTCCGGCTCTATGCGGGACGTGGCGGTAGATCAACCCGCCCTCTTCAACGTAATCCGGGAATTGTTGTGGGCTTGTTGTCATCTTTTTCCTCAATGCGCTTATCCACCCGCATTGTTTGGCGACCACCTCCATGGCTTTCCTAAATTTTTCCATTACCGGCTGGCGGGACAGAGCGTCGGCCACCACATTGAGCTTTCCTTTCCGGTAACTGATGACGTAGTCATACTGCTGTAGTTCGAATACCCACCTCGCTATTCTGCCGAGTGGGCTCTCGATGTTATTCAGCCACTTCAACGCCATGTGGTCCGTGATCACGTCGAACTGGTACCCCTCCAGGTAGGGCCTCATTTGCCTTATCGCCCATACTATGGTCAGGCACTCCTTTTCCGTTGCGGAGTAGTTTTTCTCGGCCCCAATCAACGTTCGACTGGCGTACGCGATCACGCGTTCGCCCTCCTCGGTGTCCTGGGTCAGGACCGCCCCGACGCCGTAGTCGCTGGCGTCCGTTTGCAGCACGAATTTTCTTTCGAAGTCTGGGCACGCTAGCACTGGATCCTCTGCCAGCCGTGACTTTAAAGTCTCAAAGGCCTCTTGGTGTTTGGTTGTCCACTCCCATTTTGTTCCTTTTCGCAGAAGATCGTTCAGGGGCTTCGCTATTCCTGCGAAGTCTGGGACGAAACGCCGATACCACGATGCCATCCCTATGAACTGGCGCACTCCCTTGACGTTCGTCGAGGGTTGTAGCTCTGTAATCGCGGCCACCTTTCCCGGATCCATTCCGATCCCTTGGCTTGTTATCCGGTGGCCCAGGTAGAGCAGCTCCTGCCTGAAGAAATGGCACTTTTCCGTATTTATCTGCAGGTTTGCCGCTCTCAACCTCCTGAACACCTCTTGTAGATTCCGCATATGCTCCTCCTTGGTGCGTCCGATCACTATAATGTCATCCTGATACGCGAATGCGTGTGGAGCCATATCCGGGCCTATGACCTGGTCCAGGGCCCTTTGAAACGTTGCCGAGGCTGAGTGCAACCCAAAAGGCATGACTTTCCATTGGTATAGACCCTTCCCTGGAACGGTGAAGGCGGTGAATTTCCTGCTGCTTTCCTCTAGGGGGATCTGCCAGTACCCATCCTTCAAATCGAGACTGCTGAAGAACCTTGCTTCTCTCAGCTGCTCCAAAATGAAATTTATGCGAGGCATCGGGTACGCATCTTTTATTGATTTTGCATTAATTTGTCGGAAATCCACGCACATCCTCCATTGCCCCGTTTTCTTCTTCACCATTACGATGGGTGAACTGTACGCGCTATTTGTGGGCTCGATGCTTCCCTTCGCCAGCAATTCCTCCACCTTTGAGTTTATTTCCCCCTGAATTTTTGGATTTTTGGGGTAATACCGTTGTTTTATGGGAATGTCGTCCTTCATCGTGATCCTGTGCTGTGTTATGTTCGAACAACCCTTCTGGCCTGCGAACGCCTCCAGTTCTCTATCGATGAATTTTCTGACACGTTCCTCTTCCCATTTTTCTGGGCATCCGGCTACCGCTACGGACAGTCTATCCTCCAGGCAGCCGGCCCATCTTTTCCTTTTGGGTATTGAAATTCGGTGGCCTGCGCACGTCAAGGTTGTGCCGAACTCGCTGAGGAAATCCCATCCTAGCACCAGATCGTCCTCCATGCCTGGCATCACCAGCAGGTTTAGTGTTTTTGTGCGATCGCCGAAACTTATCCTGGCTTGGAGCACGACGCGTGTCTCCGTATGGCTTCCGTTAGCCAGCTTCACCAGTTTCCTTGTCGCGATTCGTTGCCCGGTGACCTCCGGCCTTTCCGATAGCCCTTCGGAGATGAAACTCGCCGTTGCTCCTGTGTCCAGCATGGCCTTTATTTCTGTGCCCTCGACCTCGATGGTTGCCGTCAGCTGCTGCTCCTCCTCGGATAATCCTTCTATTAATTTTGAGAGGCAGCACCGTGCGATCCCGGCTCTCCTCCCTGTTGCTGAGACCGCTGCGCGTTTCCCGCCCTCTGGCAGCATTCCGTGCTCCTTACCCCTATTGCGCCGCACATCTTGCAGAACAAAATTCGTGGGTTCCTGCACCCGCTGGCCCAATGGCCCATGCCACCGCACCTGTTGCATGCTTGAGCCGGGTTCTCCACAGAACCCTGCCTTGGCCCTGCTGCCCACTGCTGACTAGGCTGTTGCGGAGCCGGCCTATGCTGGGTCTCAGGCTGCCATCTTGGCATCCAACTCTGGTTCATGCTGTTCTGTCGCTCCGGTGGGCCTTGGCGCGGTTCCTCTCTTTGCCACCTCGGTGCCCATTGTGTGTTTTGGACGGCCTGGTGGTGGAACTCGTCCCGTTGTCCTTTCTGGGTCCATTGGTCCCTCTGGTACCTTGCCGCTTCGCTATGCTGCGGTTCTTCTCCCTTCCATCTCTCGTTTACGGGCGGCTGACTGTGGCTCCACCTTTGTTCCGTGGCCACTTGCCTGTTAAAGGCCTCTTCCTCCTGCGCTAGTTCCTCAAACTCCTCTGCTAGGCCCATCACCTCCTCTAACGACGCGCAGGCGTATGGCCTTATGAACATTTTCATTCTCGGCATGCAGTTCTCGACGAGCCTCTCTATCACTTCTTTCGTGGATTTGCCTAATGGTTTCATTAGTGACTGAAGGTCCACCATGTATTCTTTGAAAGGCTCTCCACGACGCTGCTTCCGTTGGCGAACTTGGTCCGCCAACTTTTCGAAGTATCCTTTCGGCAGGAAAAAATTCTCGAAGCTTGCCTTGAACCTCGCCCATGTCGGCCATTCCTCGTCGTTCATGATGAACCATCTTTGGGCCCTGCCCTGCAGTAGCTCTGGCATGGCTCTGGGGATCGTGTTTATGTCCAATCCGTATGTCTTTGCGGACCACGTTACTCGGTCCAGGAACTCTAACGGGTCCCCTGTACCGTCGAAACGAAACGACCAGTCCCGCACTTGTCTGGCTACTTTGGCGTAATCCACCGGGCCCGGAACATACTTCCTTGACTGCGGCTCTATACTCCTTCCCATCCTTGGATCTGGTACCGCCAGGCTCTCTATAAACTTCTCGGTTTCGCTGGCTGCTCTCTGCCTGGGGGTCGATCTCTGTCCAAATCTTTCCTCTAGGCCGTGCGTTAACGCCAGTACCTCCTCTTCCTTGGATTCGTCGACCCACCTCGCCACTGAGGACCTCATTGCTTCCACAGTCCCGACTGCTGGTAGACCGAGCTCTTTACACACCTCGCTCAGCTCCTCCTTTCTCAATGTGTAGATCCAATTCTTTCTTCCCATCTTTCTGCTACGTTATTTTCTAGGCTAAATGCAATCACGAAGTTTGGGCGCCAGGTGTAACGAACTGTTATTTCTGCTTCCGCTCGCCACAATTTGCCGCGGCTAGCTCACAGAGTTTCGCGGATCCGTTCCACCGTATTTATAGATTCGACGTGATTTCCCGAGCCCAGAAAATAATACAAGCAGCTTTCCGTTGCGTAGTCTCTTTATTTTCTGCTCTCTCTGTTTACAACTGTAATTCATGCGGGTTCCCGGGAATGAACCTTGGTGCGTCCTTTGTGACCCTTGGTGTGTCCGTCCTGGATATCTCCTCCGTTGCTGGTGTTTCCGCTGTTGCTCTCGTTGCCGGGGCTCCTCCTCGTTGATCCGTCGTCACCTTCCACCTCTTCGATTCGGTCTGGCCTTCGGCTATGCACTGAAAAGCCTCCACTACGCCGTCGGGGATACGCGCATACGCGCTGTACCGCCGGGGCTCGGGAGTTGGTGGGCTGTAGCCTCCGCTACACCAGGATGAACGCCGTGCTCTGCGCACCGGCGACACTGGTTCGGGAGATAGCTACTGACTGTCGCCTCTGCACCACCAGGGAGATGCGCCGTGCATGCGCACCGGCGGACCTGGTTCGGGGTGCGGCCTGTAGGCTCCGCTACGCCAGGAGCACGCCGTGCTTTTCGCACCGGCGAGTCTGGTTTGGGAGATGGCTACTGGTGGTCGTCCCCGCAACCCGCTGTGCATGCGCACCAGCGGCCCTGGTTCAGAGTTTGCTGTCTACAGCCGGCTCCGCTACGCCAGGAGACGCCGTGCCTTTACGCACCGGCGGGCCTGGATTGGGAGTCGCCGAAGTCTTGTCAGTCTCCGACAGGGTCGGAAGTCGCCTGTCCAGGACCGTACGTCACTCTTTCGGCCGGGTGACCACCGCGCGTACGCGCCAATGGGCCCGGGTCAAGAGCTGCTTGGTGGGTGATCGGAGCCTCCCCGATCGCGTTCCAAAGCGGGCGTGAGTTCCCGAGTTGGCTTATCCGCGTCCTGCAGGACCACGCCTGTTGGTTGCGAGTCAAGAACCCGCGTGGCGTACGCCAGACTTGTTCTTTCCTCACTTCCTTGCAAGGCTACCTGCTTTGACTTGGAATAGCCCACACTCGACTCTGTTACCCTGTAGCTTTCGAGGAAACCAACCGACGCCGATCCTCTCTCGTCCTGTCCTTCTCGTCCTCCGGAGCGAAACCGGGCTCGGGATCTTGAGTCGGCCTGTCC
Source organism: Drosophila parabipectinata (assembly GCA_018153455.1). Lineage (NCBI taxonomy): Eukaryota > Metazoa > Arthropoda > Insecta > Diptera > Drosophilidae > Drosophila > Drosophila parabipectinata. The sequence continues at coordinate 388,374 of JAECYA010000402.1, read as the reverse complement.
TTTCCGGTGCAGGACCACGCCTGTTGGTTGTGAGTCAGGAGTCCGAATGGCGTACGCCAGACTTATCCTTTCTGCACTTCCTAGCAAGGCTACCTGCCGTGGCCAGGAACTGGTCCAACTCGTCTCCTGTCGCCTAGGTCGTTCCCCGTAACTGTCCTCGTACCGTTCTTTCCTTGTCTCGTTCGTTCTCCTTACGTTTGGCTGTCGGACTCTCCAAAGGCGGTCCTTCAACTCAAACAACCGAATCCTTTTTAGAAACGCTCTAACACTTGACTGGTGGACTCTCCACAGGCGGTCCTCCAACTCAACGCTACAAGCTTCCTAAAAAGACTCGTCGCGAGCCGCTCCAGTGGGCCTCCTTTTATACTGACTGGAGCGCCCGTTAATCCTCCTGGACTCTGCTCCTGCCGTTAATCCTGCTTCCAGAATCACGCCACTTTCCCGTTGGCGAGCTGCCGTTACGCCTGTTTCCAAGATAACGCCACTTTCCCGTTGGCGGGCTGCCGTTACTCCTTTTTCCTGCTGGCAGGTGGCCATCCGTGCGGCCGTTGCCCTTTTCCGTTCGGCCACTGACCCCTGCTGTTGCTATGCGACGTGACGCTGGCCTCCTCCGCCTCCCCTGTTGCTCCTTGCTCCTTTGCTGCTCCCAGTCATGTCTGAACTCGCCCATTCTGAACTCCGCTGCGCGGCGGGCTCATGTGCCCACCGTTGCCTCGGGAGCCGTTACGTTCCACGTTGACCCGTCTTCCACTCGATGATGGAGCTCTGCCTCTCATTGCCCTCACTGCCTTCCCATTCGTCCACTGGTGCTCCGGGGACCGTTACGTTCCACGTTGATTCCGTCTACCCACTGGGCGATGTAACCTTGCATTTCCATTTGTCTGCTGGGGCTCCGGGAACCGTTACGTTCCACGTTGATTCCGTCTTCCCACTGGACGATGTAACCTTGCATTTCCATTTGTCTGCTGGTGCTCCGGGAACCGTTACGTTCCACGTTGATTCCGTCTCCCCACTGGACGATGTAACCTTGCATTTCCATTTGTCTGCTGGTGCTCCGGGAACCGTTACGTTCCACGTTGATTCCGTCTTCCCACTGGGCGCTGTAACCCTGTCTTTCCATTCGTCTACTGCCGCTCCGGGAACCGTTACGTTCCACCTCGATTCCGTCTTCGCCCTTGATGGTGAACCCTTCCCCTCCCCGTTCGTATTGGTCATCAGCCTATCTCCCGCGGCCCCCTAAACTGATTGGCTATTGCTGTCTTAGCGTGTGAGGAGGCGAATTCTCCTCACAACACATTAATACTGTATGTGTGTGGCAGAGCTCGGGCAGAGAAATTTCCTATGCCCTCGGGATAGGGCCGTGCCGACCACTGTTTCAGAGTGTGAGATAAATCAACCTCATTAAACAGGTACCCTTGCCCGTGTGCGTAGCAGCGACACATCGCTATCGCGTTACTTCTCGCTGCTGCGATATAGTCGAAGTGCAATGTTGAATTAAATTTATTACATTTTTTGTTTTGATTAAAAAATAAATTTGTTTTGTTTTAGGAGTCGAGTCGAGTTACGTCGAGTCGAGCTTTTGCAAGAGTAAGACGTTTTATTGGTAATTCATCAAGTGTGTTAAAAAAAAAAAACCCAAGGCTTTCTGGAAGTTCCTTCACTGTAGGACTGCAATTGTACTCTCTTCAAGTTAACAATCCCCAAGTGAATCAGCTATAGGTGATTCCACAGTTTTTTCTTTTCACACGCACTTGGCTCCGGCAATTGATGGTGGTCCACTGATCTCCACGAGACGATCTACTGTTGAAGCTTTAAGCTTTCAAGCGGTTTGTGTCTGAGCTACGCAACAGCGACACACTAGCGGACATTTATCATGTCGATCTCATCTCAAATGACGTTCACAACAAGCTCAAATGGCAGTTTTTGTTCCGCTGCATCCAGTACGAGGCATGATCCTGCTTCCACTAGCACACTACCATGCAACCCCACCGCAAAGCCAATCAAAGAAGCAGCTAAGAAGAGTGCAGGTACCGCTCTCTCTCCCAAGGTCAGCCAAAGGAAGACAAGCTATACCGCCAAATCTGGAAACCGCTTCATAACCCTAAGCGACGAGGAAGAAATGGACGTTGGGCCTTCCACTTCGCAAGCCGCGATGAACCGCGCCACAACGAAGTGCGACACAACTTTGCTGCCGGCAAAATCCAACAATTCAGGACAATCCCAAACAGCAGCACCGCAAGCCGCTCGATCTCCCAAGGTCCCAAGGATTATGGTTCCTGGTGTGGTTAGCTACTCTGCCTTCTGCAGAGAGCTGGATGCTCTTATTGGAGACTTTTACTCAGGTGACTGTGCCATTCAGTGCAACTCCTCCGACGCCTACAGGCTTGTTGCCAGACACTACCGCGAAAAAGGAACTGTTTTCCACCAACACCAGCTGCCAGAAGACCGAACCTTTCGCATGGTTATGAGGAAAATTCATCATGACATCCCATCGTAGGATATTATTGAGTGCCTGCAGGAAGAGGGTCACTGCGTTCTGCGCATCTATACCCCTCATAATAAGCTAACACAGCTTCCGCCTAATATGAGGTTTGTGGAAATCAAGAAGGCTGTAAGCAATCCGGTTCCGTACAATGCCATAGATGTCAGGAATACGGACATACAAAAGCATACTGCACACGGCATCAGAGAATGCAGAGAAAACCACCCTACCCTGGAGTGCAAGCTTGGAAAAGACGATCCTAGCTGCTGCTTTCACTGCGGCAGCTCTTACGCGGCCAACTTTAAAGGATGCCGCAAATATCGGCAAGTCCCATTTAAGCAAAATACTTAATCAAGGCTCACAGCAGACACAGAGTCGAACACGTTTCCTTCAACCAACCTCTCACTTAACGTTGGTAAGGAATCATTTGCAAGTGTAGTCAGAAGAAACCTACCTATCACTCACAAAGAGATGGAAAATACTCCCCCTCCAACACATTCCACTGAAAACGCCGCTCTGAATGCTAAACTGGAACAGCTTTTCATAAGACTCGACAGGATGATGTCCCTAGTAGAGACTCTAATTCAAGCAATCTTGCAGACGCGTCCACCCTCCTCTACCCTCCGCAATGGGAGTGCTTAAAATAGCCTGCTGGAACCCCAATGGGATAAGCTCGAAAGCAAACGAGATCATTGCTTTCATAGAGCTTTACGAAATTGTCATCCTTTTGTTCTCAGAAGTCCGTCTCTGTTCGCGGTCCACCCTCAGGATCCCTGGTTTCACCTTGCACAAAGCCGATCATCCGGATGACCGGCGACATGGGGGCGCAGCTATCCTCGTCAAGTCAGCCATAACCCATTAACTTTTTTTCATTCTTTCGGAAGAGCACATTCAAGCCGTCTCCATCGAGATATCTACAAGAAGAGGGAGGTTTAACGTTGATTTGGTGTACTGTCCCCCTGCTGTCAGGTAGACGGAAACAGACTTCACGACTTTCCACTCCAATCTCGGAGACAAGTTTCTTGCTGCAGGTGACTGGAACGTCAAACACAGATGGTGGGGCAACTACAGGATGTGTGCCAGAGGCTGGACCCTCAGCTCTGTGCTGGCCAATGTCAATACCGATATTATAGCAACTGGAGTAGCCATATGCTACCCCTATCGTGCAATTGACTTTGGCATCTCAAAAGGCTTCAGACAAGAGCAGGTCTCTGTCAGAGCACTCACAGAGCTATCTTCCGATCACCTCCCGTTGCTCTTCATAATAAATGAAGAAGTTCAATTCCATAAAAGAGTCCCCAAAAAGCTACCTGCGCATGCAAACGTTTCCCCTTTTATGTCCTACATCGATGCTCACCCCGTGCTCAACACACCAATAGCAACCTGCAGCGATCTGGATGCATACGTAGATACCTCCACTTCCACAATTACTAAAGCCGCCCAGAGAGATACGCCACCTCAGCGCCAATCTGGTCTCCCACCTAATAGAAGGGCACCAATACTAACCCCGGAGGCAAGGGCACTCCTGGATTTAAAAAGGCACCTCTGGAGGCAATTCATTGTGTCAGGCGATTCTGCAACTAAGCAGCGTCTATCTAGCATTACTAAGAGACTGCGCAGGTTGCTAGCGAAAACCCGCCAAAAGAACATCGATACGCTGCTGAAGGGAGCTGGCCCGGACAACTGCAGCGATTTTTCGATATGGAAGCTAACGAGAGGAATTAAATGATAGCCGCTTGTACAATCCCCAATTCAAAGCCACACTGGCCGCTGGCTTAAGAACAACTCCGACAAAGCCAACGCTTTTGCGGAACATCTGTCTGACACCTTCACTCCTTTTGAACTTCCAGACGCTTCACACCACGATGAAGTTGCAAACTTCTTACGGGCTCCCTTTCAGACACACCACGCCGCAAGAAGTCACGCTGCAGTTAAAGGCGCATAATTTAAAAAAGACTCCTGGACCCGATAGCATCGACAATCGAGCGGCCAAGGCTCTTCCACCCAAAGGAGTGCTAGCGCTGGTGAAAATATTCAACGCCATGCAAAGCCTGGGACATTTTCCAAGACAATGGAAGCAAGCCCGGATCATCATGATCCCCAAAGCCAAGCAAGCCACCATCTCGAATCGATTCCTACCGCCCAATCAGCCTGCTATCCACTTTCTCGAAAGTGTTTGAGCGGATTTTACTCATCCGACTGTTGGATCCGACTCATCCGAATGGTAGAAGGCCATGTTCCTCAACACCAGTTCGGTTTCAGAAAATCCCATGGCTGCCCAAAACAAGTCCATCGCCTGGTCAGCCACATCACCCACGGACTCGAGCATAAACTGCACAGTGTAGGCATCTTCCTCGACATAAAACAAGCCTTTAACAAGGTGTGGCACGAGGGCCTTCTTTACAAGATCAAGGAACTTCTCAAGCGCTTACTCCCGGGCACCTGTTGACAGGCACCTGTCATCGCCCCACCAGCACCGCGGACCCCGGACCACCACCACCCTTTTTGTTATTTTTTTTTAGAGCAGTGGTCGGCACCCCAATACATTGATATGATTTTAACGCATTAGTGTTAGTAACGAATAGCAGAAAGCAGGCTGTGAGCATGACGTTTCACACATTAATACTGTGTGTGTGTGGCAGAGCTCGGGCAGAGAAATTTCCTATGCCCTCGGGATAGGGCCGTGCCGACCACTGTTTCAGAGTGTGAGATAAATCAACCTCATTAAACAGGTACCCTTGCCTGTGTGCGTAGCAGCGACAAGATCGCTATCGCGTTACTTCTCGCTGCTGCGATATAGTCGAAGTGCAATGTTGAATTAAATTTATTACATTTTTTGTTTTGATTAAAAAATAAATTTGTTTTGTTTTAGGAGTCGAGTCGAGTTACGTCGAGTCGAGCTTTTGCAAGAGTAAGACGTGTTATTGGTAATTCATCAAGTGTGTTAAAAAAAAAAACCCAAGGCTTTCTGGAAGTTCCTTCACTGTAGGACTGCAATTGTCCTCTCTTCAAGTTAGCAATCCCCAAGTGAATCAGCTTTAGGTGATTCCACAGTTTTTTCTTTTCACACGCACTTGGCTCCGGCAATTGATGGTGGTCCACTGATCTCCACGAGACGATCTACTGTTGAAGCTTTAAGCTTTCAAGCGGTTTGTGTCTGAGCTACGCAACGGCGACACACAAGCGGACATTTATCATGTCGATCTCATCTCAAATGACGTTCACAACAAGCTCAAATGGCAGTTTGTGTTCCGCTGCATCCATTACGAGCCATGATCCTGCTTCCATGATCCTGCGCCACAATGAAGTGCGACGCAACTTTGCTGCCGGCAAAATCCAACAATTCAGGACAATCCCAAACAGCAGCACCGCAAGCCGCTCGATCTCCCAAGGTCCCAAGGATTATGGTTCCTGGTGTGGTTAGATACTCTGCCTTCTGCAGAGAGCTGGATGCTCTTATTGGAGACTCTTACTCCATCAAAGCGCTGAACTCAGGTGACTGTGCCATTCAGTGCAACTCCTCCGACGCCTTCAGATTTGTTGCCAGACACTACCGCGAAAAAGGAACTGTTTTCCACCAACACCAGCTGCCAGAAGACCGAACCTTTTGCATGGTCATGAGGAACATACATCATGACATCCCATCGTAGGATATTATTGAGTGCCTGCAGGAAGAGGGTCACTGCGTTCTGCGCATCTATACCCCTCATAATAAGGTAACACAGCTTCCGCTTAATATGAGGTTTGTGGAAATCAAGAAGGCTGTAAGCAATCCGGTTCCGTACAATGCCATAGATGTCAGGAATACGGATATACAAAAGCATACTGCACACGGCATCAGAGAATGCAGAGAAAACCACCCTACCCTGGAGTGCAAGCTTGGAAAAGACGATCCTAGCTGCTGCTTTCACTGCGGCAGCTCTTACGCGGCCAACTTTAAAGGATGCCGCAAATATCGGCAAGTCGCATTTAAGCAAAATACTTAATCAAGGCTCACAGCAGACACAGAGTCGAACACGTTTCCTTCAACCAACCTCTCACTTAACGTTGGTAAGGAATCATTTGCAAGTGTAGTCAGAAGAAACCTACCTATCACTCACAAAGAGATGGAAAATACTCCCCCTCCAACACATTCCACTGAAAACGCCGCTCTGAATGCTAAACTGGAACAGCTTTTCATAAGGCTCGACAGGATGATGTCCCTAGTAGAGACTCTAATTCAAGCAATCTTGCAGACGCGTCCACCCTCCTCAACCCCCCGCAATGGGTGTACTTAAAATAGCCTGCTGGAACTCCAATGGGATAAGCTCGAAAGCAAACGAGATCATTGCTTTCATAGAGCAATTGACTTTGGCATCTCAAAAGAATTCAGACAACTGCAGGTCTCTATCAGAGCACTCACAGAGCTATCTTCCGATCACCTCCCGTTGCTCTTCATAATAAATGAAGAAGTTCAATTCCATAAAAGAGTCCCCAAAAAGCTACCTGCGCATGCAAACGTTTCCCCTTTTATGTCCTACATCGATGCTCACACCGTGCTCAACACACCAATAGCAACCTGCAGCGATCTGGATGCATACGTAGATACCTCCACTTCCACAATTACTAAAGCCGCCCAGAGAGATACGCCACCTCAGCGCCAATCTGATCTCCCACCAATAGAAGGGCATCAATACTAACCCCGGAGGCAATGGCACTTCTGGATCTAAAAAGGCACCTCAGAAGGCAATTCATTGTGTCAGGCGATTCTGCAACTAAACAGCGTCTATCTAGCATTACTAAGAGACTGCGCAGGTTGCTAGCGAAAACCCGCCAAACGAACATCGATACGCTGATGAAGGGAGCTGGCCCGGACAACTGCAGCGATTTTTCGATATGGAAGCTAACGAGAGGAATTAAATGATAGCCGCTTGTACAATCCCCAATTCAAAGCCACACTCAATCGTAATCGAACTACCGAACTGAGCGGACGTGCTTTGTCCGAGCTCCGGGAAAACTTCACTTCGCTTATATTTTCGCCAATATAAGCGAAAAGACACTGAAATACAATTTATTAAAAGCGACAGACAAGCTTTTTTTTTATAACAGTTGTAATGTGCTAAACCAAAACTAGTGCATTGTTGAAAAAAAAAATACGTACCACGCAATGAGCTCATTGAGCAACGACCAAAAGAACGAGCGCAGAAGTTCAGTGAACCAAAGAAACGGCTTCTACTCTTACTTTTCAACCCGTGATACCGAAGTGGAAAAATCGGCGCTTAAAAGCAACCCGGCTTTACTGACCGCTGAAACCCAAAGGGCACGGTCTTGCTCACCCGCTCTGCTCACTCCGACTCCCGCGTCATGGAGTTCGCAGTGTAAAACCCCCCCTCCAATATCGGAAACAAATTTCGCACCAACAACAAGCAGCGCTACAACTTCTGCAACAACAGCGAAAACCCCTGCAACTCAAAGTACCACGACGTCAACGACTACAGCGGGTACAAAAACAACAACCTCGGAAAGTGCCAAAGCGGCAACGGCCACACAGACTGGAATGGATCGCTACATCCAAATTAAGCACAAGCTTAGCCCGCAGAGTAATCCGGCAGGCAACAAAACAAAAATTAACCGCGTCCTGAATAACGATAATGAACCAGACAGATCCACTAATAACAGATTTGCCCTACTGGCGGAGGCTGAGGAAAACCAACCAGCCCAAGACACCGCAAAAAACCCAAGCCCCCACCAATCTATATTAGGGAAAAAAGCTCGAGTGCCCTGGTCAACAAAATTGCGTCGTTGATCGGGAACGGTGAAAAACTTTCATGTTGTTCCGCTTATCAAAGGGAACATCCATGAAACAAAAGTGCAAACCAAGACTGAAGAGCACTTCCGAATAGTGTCAAAATATCTGGACACTGTACAGAAAAACTATTACACGTACCAGCTGAAAAGCAGTAAGGGCCTACAAGTGGTAGTAAAGGGAATAGAACCTGATGTTACCGCCGAGGAAATAAAAACCGCCCTTAAAGAAAAGGGCTTCGCCGCCAAGAATGTTATTAACATTCTAAATAAAGATAAAAAGCCACAACCCCTCTTCAAGGTCGAGCTCGAGCCTGAAAGCAGGTCGCTGAAGAAGAACGAAGACCACCCAATCTACAACCTGCAATATCTTTTGCATCGGAAAATCACTGTTGAAGAGCCACATAAACGTAACGGTCCAGTGCAATGCACTAATTGTCAAGAGTATGGACACACAAGGTCTTACTGCACCCTTCGGGCTGTCTGTGTAGTCTGCGGGGACGCCCACAAGTCCGCTTGCTGCACTACAAACAAGGACAGTACCGTGAAGAAATGTGGAAACTGCGGAGGCAGCCATACGGCAAACTATAGAGGATGTATTGTGTATAAGGAGTTAAAGAGTCGCATGCGGCAAGCGACCGCAACGCGCAACCAAAATCCACAGAATGCGTACGTTTCGTCAAAAACCACGCCAGACGTCTTCTTCGCCAAAGCTGCGAGATCCTCATTCGGTCCACTAAACACCACCAACGGCTTCTCCTATGCCGATGCTCTACGATCTGGAAGGGAAATCCCAATTCAGCCTAACTCTCAAAGCGCTCAACAGGCCCCAGAACAGCCACACAGCAAAACGGAAACTATGATGCTTACCCTCCAACAAACTATGATGGAGCTTATGTCATTCATGAAAACGACCATGTTCAAAACCAGAACATGGTGATACAGCTGCTCGTAGCACAACAGTCCAAATAATCTATGCAGGCGCTACGAATATCAATGTGGAACGCCAATGGTGTCTCACGGCATAAACTAGAATTGTCACAATTCTTGACTGAAAACCATATTGACGTTATGCTACTGGTGGAAACGCATCTTACAAGCAAATACAACTTTCATATAAGAGGCTACACAATCTACCGCACAGATCATCCAGATGGGAAAGCCCACGGCGGAACTGGAGTTCTAATCAGAGATCGAATTAAACACCATTTTCACAAAAGGTTTGCAACAAACTTCTTGCAGGCCACATCGATACAAATTCAGTCAAGCAACGGAATCCTTTCAATTGCTGCCGTTTACTGCCCTCCTCGCTTCTCAATCTCGGAAGGACAATTTATGGACTTCTACAATTCACTTGGGGATCGATTTATAGCCGCAGGAGACTACAACGCCAAACATACGCACTGGGGATCACGTCTAGTGACTCCCAAAGGAAGACAATTGTACAATGCAATTATAAATGTGAAAAATAAACTGGACTACGTTTCCCCTGGAATTCCCACATACTGGCCAACAGACTCACGAAAGCTCCCAGACCTTATTGATTTTGCAGTGACAAAAAACATACCTCGCAATCTAATAAGTGCCAAAGCAGTCTCGGACTTATCATCAGACCACTCGCCTGTGCTTCTAACGCTTCTTCAAAGCCCAGAAATAACCGAACACCCCTTCAGTCTGACGACGACAAAAACAAACTGGCTAAAATACAAAAAGTACGTGAGTGCCCACATAGAACTCGCCCCGGATTTTAACATGGAATCGGACATCGACTACACTACGAGCGCCCTGGAAGAAGTACTCGTTGCGGCAGCTAAAATCTCTACTCCTCATAGGAAAGAAGTAGACCGAAACAAACACTTCAAATCTAATCAGCAAATCGAACAGCTCGTGCGAGAAAAGAGGAGCACGCGTCGTGATTGGCAAAACAGCAGATCACCAGCTTCAAAACAACGCCTTAAGGAAGCAACCCGATCACTCGACCAGGCTCTTCACCAACAGGAAGAAAATGCACAGCTGAGGTACATCCAGAATCTCTCGCCAACAAGCACAAAGTACCCCCTGTGGAGGGCCCACCTAAATCTTAGCGCCCCAATTGAAACGACCACCCCGATAAGAAACTCTTCGGGATGCTGGGCTCGCAGCAACGAAGACCGAGCTGAAACATTCGCCACACATCTCCAAAGTGTCTTCCAGCCAAACCCAGCCTCAAATTCATTCCTCCTGCCAGTAATTCAGCCAGAGTCCTCCCCTCAGCCAGCCAGCCTCAACCTCCATTCCGGCCGAACGAAATCGAAAAAGTCATAAGAGGGCTAAAACCAAAAAAGGCTCCCGGTGGTGACCTATTGACCCCAAAGATGCTGATCGAACTTCCAAAATGCGCTATAGAGGTCGTCTGCAAACTATTTAATGGAATCATTAATCTTGGCTATTTCCCAAAAAAGTGGAAGAAATCCATTATTATAATGATACCGAAGCCTGGAAAATACCACACAATTCCGTCATCATACAGACCAATAAGCCTTCTATCTTGTTTGTCTAAACTGTTTGAAAAATGCTTGTTAACTCGCATAATACCACATCTGGAAGCTTGCAATATCATCCCGGCACACCAATTTGGCTTTCGAAGAAACCATGGAACCATCGAACAAGTGAACAGATTTATATCCGAAATACGCTCAGCCTTCGAACAACGAGAATACTGCAGCGCTATTTTCCTCGACGTATCTCAAGCTTTCGACCGAGTTTGGCTCATCGGACTCATGCACAAAATTAAAACGTATTTGCCAACATACACCCACAAGCTACTGGAATCATACCTCTTCAATAGGGTATTCTCAGTGAGATGCAACGCAGCTACTTCGGGCGACTACACCATCGAAGCTGGAGTTCCACAGGGAAGCGCACTCGGGCCGTGTCTATATGTTTTGTATACTGCGGATATTCCTACGAGCGCACAACTAACAACGTCAACGTTCGCCGATGATACCGCTATTCTTAGTCGCTCCAGATGCCCAACGCAGGCAACAACCCAACTGGCTAATCATCTCACAATAGTGGAAAGGTGGCTGTCCGACTGGCGCATTAAAATAAACGAACAAAAGTGTAAACATACAACGTTTACTCTTAATAGACAAACATGCCCTCCGCTTTTACTAAACGGTATGCAGATCCCTCAAGCTAACGACGTAACGTACCTTGGCGTTCACCTTGATAGACGACTTACCTGGCGTAAGCACATCGAATGCAAAAAGATGCATCCAAAACTGAAAGCCAGCAGCCTCCACTGGATCATAAACTCACGATCGCCACTGTGCCTGGACTACAAGTTACTACTGTATAATTCAGTCCTAAAGCCAATCTGGACGTATGGCTCCCAGCTGTGGGGGAACGCGAGCAGCAGCAACATAGACATCATACAGCGCGCACAATCAAAAATCCTGAGAACTATCACAGGGGCACCTTGGTATGTTCGCAACGAAAACATCCACCGGGATCTGGGCATCCTCGCAGTGAAAGACGAAATCCAGAAGCAAAAAGAGTCATACAAAGAAAAACTGTCTTCGCACCCAAATTTTCTCGCTCGGGGATTGACTCGGGTTTCTAGCGTATCCCGCCTTAGACGCAACGACCTCCCAACCCAGCAATCGATTTTAAGGGCTGTCTAACTCCGTATCAGTCAATATGACTGTTAGTTAAGTTAAAAATATAAGATTTGATACACCTCTTGTTAGTCTCGCAAAGAGAAGATTCAAGAAATAAAAGCAACGTTAAAAAAAAAAAAAAAAAAAAAGCCACACTGGCCGCTGGCTTAAGAACGACTCCGACAAAGCCAACGCTTTTGCGGAACATCTGTCTGACACCTTCACTCCTTTTGAACTTCCAGACGCTTCACACCGCGATGAAGTTGCAAACTTCTTACGGGCTCCCTTTTAGACACACCACGCCGCAAGAAGTCACGCTGCAGTTAAAGGCGCATAACTTAAAAAGACTCCTGGACCCGATGGCATCGACAATCGAGCGGCCAAGGCTCTTCCACCCAAAGGAGTGCTAGCGCTGGTGAAAATATTCAACGCCATGCAAAGCCTGGGACATTTTCCAAGACAATGGAAGCAAGCCCGGATCATCATGATCCCCAAAGCCAAGCAAGCCACTATCTCGAATCGATTCCTACCGCCCAATCAGCCTGCTATCCACTTTCTCGAAAGTGTTTGAGCGGATTTTACTCATCCGACTGTTGGAACTACCACAAGTAGAAGGCCATATTCCTCAACACCAGTTCGGTTTCAGAAAATCCCATGGCTGCCCAAAACAAGTCCATCGCCTGGTCAGCCACAACACCCACGGACTCGAGCATAAACTGCACAGTGTAGGCAAGCCTTTGACAAGGTGTGGCACGAGGGCCTTCTTTACAAAATCAAGGAACTTCTCAAGCGCTTACTCCCGGGCACCCGTTGACAGGCACCTGTCATCGCCCCACCAGCACCGCGGGCCCCGGACCACCACCACCCTTTTTGTTATTTTTTTTTTAGAGCAGTGGTCGGCACCCCAATACATTGATATGATTTTAACGCATTAGTGTTAGTAACGAATAGCAGAAAGCAGGCTGTGAGCATGACGTTTCACACATTAATACTGTGTGTGTGTGGCAGAGCTCGGGCAGAGAAATTTCCTATGCCCTCGGGATAGGGCCGTGCCGACCACTGTTTCAGAGTGTGAGATAAATCAACCTCATTAAACAGGTACCCTTGCCTGTGTGCGTAGCAGCGACACAAAGATCGCTATCGCGTTACTTCTCGCTGCTGGGATATAGTCGAAGTGCAATGTTGAATTAAATTTATTACATTTTTTGTTTTGATTAAAAAATAAATTTGTTTTGTTTTAGGAACCTTTTACGTCGAGTCGAGCTTTTGCAAGAGTAAGACGTGTTATTGGTAATTTATCAAGTGTGTTAAAAAAAACCCAAGGCTTTCTGGAAGTTCCTTCACTGTAGGACTGCAATTGTCCTCTCTTCAAGTTAGCAATCCCCAAGTGAATCAGCTTTAGGTGATTCCACAGTTTTTTCTTTTCACACGCACTTGGCTCCGGCAATTGATGGTGGTCCACTGATCTCCACGAAACGATCTACTGTTGAAGCTTTAAGCTTTCAAGCGGTTTGTGTCTGAGCTACGCAACAGCGACACACAAGCGGACATTTATCATGTCGATCTCATCTCAAATGACGTTCACAACAAGCTCAATTGGCAGTTTGTGTTATGCTGCATCCAGTACGAGACATGATCCTGCTTCCATGATCCTGCGCCACAACGAAGTGCGACGCAACTTTGCTGCCGGCAAAATCCAACAATTCAGGACAATCCCAAACAGCAGCACCGCAAGCCGCTCGATCTCCCAAGGTCCCAAGGATTATGGTTCTTGGTGTGGTTAGATACTCTGCCTTCTGCAGAGAGCTGGATGCTCTTATTGGAGACTCTTACTCCATCAAAGCGCTGAACTCAGGTGATTGTGCCATTCAGTGAAACTCCTCCGACGCCTTCAAATTTGTTTCCAGACACTACCGCGAAAAAGGAACTGTTTTCCACCAACACCAGCTGCCAGAAGACCGAACCTTTTGCATGGTCATGAGGAACATACATCATGACATCCCATCGTAGGATATTATTGAGTGCCTGCAGGAAGAGAGTCACTGCATTCTGCGCATCTATACCCCTCATAATAAGGTAACACAGCTTCCGCTTAATATGAGGTTTGTGGAAATCAAGAAGGCTGTAAGCAATCCGGTTCCGTACAATGCCATAGATGTCAGGAATACGGACATACAAAAGCATACTGCACACGGCATCAGAGAATGTAGAGAAAACCACCATACCCTGGAGTGCAAGTTTGAAAAAGACGATACTAGCTGCTGTTTCCCTGCGGCAGCTCTTACGCGGCCAACTTTAAAGGATGCCGCAAATATCGGCAAGTCGCATTTAAGCAAAATACTTAATCAAGGCTCACAGCAGACACAGAGTCGAACACGTTTCCTTCAACCAACCTCTCACTTAACGTTGGTAAGGAATCATTTGCAAGTGTAGTCAGAAGAAACCTACCTATCACTCACAAAGAGATGGAAAATACTCCCCCTCCAACACATTCCACTGAAAACGCCGCTCTGAATGCTAAACTGGAACAGCTTTTCATAAGGCTCGACAGGATGATGTCCCTAGTAGAGACTCTAATTCAAGCAATCTTGCAGACGCGTCCACCCTCCTCTACCCTCCGCAATGGGATTGCTTAAAATAGCCTGCTAGAACCCCAATGGGATAAGCTCGAAAGCAAACGAGATCATTGCTTTCATAGAGCTTTACGAAATTGTCATCCTTTTGTTCTCAGAAGTCCGTCTCTGTTCGCGGTCCACCCTCAGGATCCCTGGTTTCACCTTGCACAAAGCCGATCATCCGGATGACCGGCGACATGGGGGCGCAGCTATCCTCGTCAAGTCAGCTAACTTTTTTACTTTTTTACCATTAACTTTTTTTCATTCTTTCGGAAGAGCACATTCAAGCCGTCTCCATCGAGATATCTACAAGAAGAGGGAGGTTTAACGTAGATTTGGTGTACTGTCCCCCTGCTGTCAGGTGGACGGAAGCAGACTTCACGACTTTCCACTCCAATCTCGGAGATAAGTTTCTTGCTGCAGGTGACTGGAACGTCAAACACAGATGGTGGGGCAACTACAGGATGTGTGCCAGAGGCCGGACCCTCAGCTCTGTCCTGGCCAATGTCAATGCCGATATTGTAGCAACCGGAGTAGCCATATGCTACCCCTATCGTGCAATTGACTTTGGCATCTCAAAAGAATTCAGACAACAGCAGGTCTCTGTCAGAGCACTCACAGAGCTATCGTCCGATCACCTCCCGTTGCTCTTCATAATAAATGAAGAAGTTCAATTCCATAAAGGAGTCCCCAAAAAGCTACCTGCGCATGCAAACATTTCCCCTTTTATGTCCTACATCGATGCTCACACTGTGCTCAACACACCAATAGCAACCTGCAGCGATCTGGATGCATACGTAGATACCTCCACTTCCACAATTACTGAAGCCGCCTAGAGAGCTACGCCACCTCAGCGCCAATCTGGTCTCCCACCTAATAGAAGGGCACCAATACTAACTCCGGAGGCAATGGCACTACTGGATCTAAAAAGGCACCTCAGAAGGCAATTCATTGTGTCAGGCGATTCTGCAACTAAGCAGCGTCTATCTAGCATTACTAAGAGACTGCGCAGGTTACTAGCAAAAACCCGCCAAAAGAACATCGATACCCTGCTGAAGGGAGCTGGCCCGGACAACTGCAGCGTTTTTTCGATATGGAAGCTAACGAGAGGAATTAAATGATAGCCGCTTGTACAATCCCCAATTCAAAGCCACACTGGCCGCTGGCTTAAGAACGACTCCGACAAAGCCAACGCTTTTGCGGAACATCTGTCTGACACCTTCACTCCTTTTGAACTTCCAGACGCTTCACACCGCGATGAAGTTGCAAACTTCTTACGGGCTCCCTTTCAGACACACCACGCCGCAAGAAGTCACGCTGCAGTTAAAGGCGCATAATTTAAAAAGACTCCTGGACCCGATGGCATCGACAATCGAGCGGCCAAGGCTCTTCCACCCAAAGGAGTGCTAGCGCTGGTGAAAATATTCAACGCCATGCAAAGCCTGGGACATTTTCCAAGACAATGGAAGCAAGCCCGGATCATCATGATCCCCAAAGCCAAGCAAGCCACTATCTCTATTCGATCGATTCCTACCGCCCAATCAGCCTGCTATCCACTTTCTCGAAAGTGTTTAAGCGGATTTTACTCATCCGACTGTTGGAACTACCACAAGTAGAAGGCCATATTCCTCAACACCAGTTCGGTTTCAGAAAATCCCATGGCTGCCCAAAACAAGTCCATCGCCTGGTCAGCCACAACACCCACGGACTCGAGCATAAACTGCACAGTGTAGGCATCTTCCTCGACATAAAACAAGCCTTTGAGAAGGTGTGGCACGAGGGCCTTCTTTACAAAATCAAGGAACTTCTCAAGCGCTTACTCCCGGGCACTTGTTGACAGGGCACCTGTCATCGCCCCACCAGCACCGCGGGCCCCGGACCACCACCACCCTCTTTTTGTTATTTTTTTTTTTAGAGCAGTGGTCGGCACCCCAATACATTGATATGATTTTAACGCATTAGTGTTAGTAACGAATAGCAGAAAGCAGGCTGTGAGCATGACGTTTCACACATTAATACTGTGTGTGTGTGGCAGAGCTCGGGCAGAGAAATTTCCTATGCCCTCGGGATAGGGCCGTGCCGACCACTGTTTCAGAGTGTGAGATAAATCAACCTCATTAAACAGGTACCCTTGCCTGTGTGCGTGGCAGCGACACAAAGATCGCTATCGCGTTACTTCTCGCTGCTGCGATATAGTCGAAGTGCAATGTTGAATTAAATTTATTACATTTTTGTTTTGATTAAAAAATAAATTTGTTTTGTTTTAGGAACCTTTTACGTCGAGTCGAGCTTTTGCAAGAGTAAGACGTGTTATTGGTAATTCATCAAGTGTGTTAAAAAAAAAAACCCGAGGCTTTCTGGAAGTTCCTTCACTGTAGGACTGCAATTGTCCTCTCTTCAAGTTAGCAATCCCCAAGTGAATCAGCTATAGGTGATTCCACAGTTTTTTCTTTTCACACGCACTTGGCTCCGGCAATTGATGGTGGTCCACTGATCTCCACGAAACGATCTACTGTTGAAGCTTTAAGCTTTCAAGCGGGTTGTGTCTGAGCTACGCAACAGCGACACACAAGCGGACATTTATCATGTCGATCTCATCTCAAATGACGTTCACAACAAGCTCAAATGGCAGTTTGTGTTCCGCTGCATCCAGTACGAGCCATGATCCTGCTTCCACTAGCACACTACCATGCAACCCCACCGCAAAGGCAATCAAAGAAGCAGCTAAGAAGAGTGAAGGTACCGCTCTCTCTCCCAAGGTCAGCCAAAGGAAGACAAGCTATACTGCCAAATCTGGAAACCGCTTCATAACCCTAAGCGACGAGGAAGAAATGGACGTCGGGCCTTCCACTTCGCAAGCCGCGATAAACCGCGCCACAACGAAGTGCGACACAACTTTGCTGCCGGCAAAATCCAACAATTCAGGACAAGCCCAAACAGCAGCACCGCAAGCCGCTCGATCTCCCAAGGTCCCAAGGATTATGGTTCCTGGTGTGGTTAGCTACTCTGCCTTCTGCAGAGAGCTGGATGCTCTTATTGGAGACTCTTACTCAGGTGACTGTGCCATTCAGTGCAACTCCTCCGACGCCTACAGGCTTGTTGCCAGACACTACCGCGAAAGAGGAACTGTTTTTCACCAACACCAGCTGCCAGAAGACCGAACCTTTCGCATGGTAATGAGGAACATTCATCATGACGTCCCATCGTAGGATATTATTGAGTGCCTGCAGGAAGTGGGTCACTTCGTTTTGCGCATCTATACCCCTCCTAAAACCACCCTAGGACATTGAAACCACCCTAGGACCCTAGGACACCCAAGACAATGGAAGCAAGCCCGGATCATCATGATCCCCAAAGCCAAGCAAGCCACTATCTCGAATCGATTTCTACCGCTCAATCAGCTTGCTATCCACTTTCTTGTAAGTGTTCGAGCGAATTTTACTCAGCCGACTGTAGGAATGCCCCAAGAAGTGTAATTGGTCCGTTTCTATACACGACGTTCACGAGTGATATGACAATTCCGTCACCCACCACAGACGCTCATATGCTTCTGGCTACTTACGCCGACGACACGGCCCTGCTTGCATCCCACTCGTCTTAGCTGTCAGCCTCGGCTGCTGTTCAGGACTGGTTGAGTGCGATGGAGCGATAGACCAAGCAATGAAACATTGCCATAAATTGCAGCAAGTCGGCATGC
This sequence comes from Drosophila parabipectinata, assembly GCA_018153455.1. NCBI lineage: Eukaryota > Metazoa > Arthropoda > Insecta > Diptera > Drosophilidae > Drosophila > Drosophila parabipectinata. Next base: position 370,155 of record JAECYA010000402.1, on the reverse strand, counting down.
GTCACTTTTTCTCTAAGACTTGTGATCGACATCGTCCATACCCTTAATGGTAACACTTTTAAAAACGCCATCTCTCACTGCTACTTAGGTGTACACCTAGATCAAAGGCTCATATAGAACACCCACATCACGGCGATCAAAGCCAAATGCAAACTCCAAAAGCTCGACTGGCTCCTGGGATCCAAAAGCCTCCAGCTTTCGACGAAAGATTTGCTGCTCAAAGCAATCCTCAAGCCAACCTGGACGTATGCGATAGAGGTATGGGGCACCGCATCCAAGCACTAGCTAAACAGGCTGAGGGTAGTGAGGTAGTGCAGGCACGAGCTGCTCGACGGGCATCCGGACTTCCCTGGTATGTGACAAGCCAGGCCATCCAAAACGACCTACGTTCCGGTCTTGTTCCGAAGGGCGACCTCCTAAACCAACACAGCCGACGGTACTCGGACAGGCTAACGAAATCCCAGGCTTCCCAGGCTGGGATGACGCAATCCGAGTATTTATGTCGCGACTCAAGCGAAGACTTACGGATGTCCCTTTTTCGGCAAAGCTCTCGCTTGGGCGCAAGAAGTGGAATCTAACCACGAGAGATATCCCTTCGCGGCTTCGTTCGCGAGAAGCCAGGAGGACAAGGATAGAAAACAGTCTCAAAAACACAGCAGTCCAAAGGCACAAGAACATCGACAGGCTCCTGCGCAGACAAATGCCCAGACAAGCTCTGGCAAGAATCCGTTCTACACCAAACAACACAAGGTGCAAATATACTCTCCCCCACGCAATGGAGGCTCCCCCGAAACCAGGGACATTGACCCATCAGTGTCTAAGATGCTTAAGCCATGTTAAGCCACGGCATACCAAAACAGGAAGCCGGCCGTGCCCGATTGATCGGGCTTATATAAAAGGCAGAGGGTTAACTGAGTCACGCAAAGCCCAGGCAAAACCGGGGAGAACTATACGGCCGCAGCTTCAAGCACGGCTCAGAAAATTGACGACGACGCCACTGTGGATTAAAATTCGGACGTCATTAATTTTTTAGGGTAAAATCCTGCTGCCCGTCATCAGACGAAGAGTACCGGGGGTAGAAATAAAGCTTTTAATTGACACGGGTGCATCAAGAAATTTCATCCGTCCATACGAAAGGTTGAAAGGCATAGATTTCGAAGAAAGACCCAGTAGATTCGCCATTTTCGATACGTTCTATCCATGACGTTACCACAATCACAAAGAAATGCTTCGTATCCCTATTTAACTTGAAGGCCACGTTCTTCATCTTGCAAGATTTGTCCTCCTTTGATGCCATCATCGGTATTGATCTGTTAAAAAAGGCAGGGGCATCGCTTGCCTAGCTTCCGGCCACCTTAAATAGGGCTCCGAAGTAGAAAAGATAGAATTCCAATCATGCCCCAACGTAAATTTTACTGAAGTAGACTGCTAGAACGCACCACCTTCGGTCAGGAAACCATTTTCAAAAACGCTAAGCGACAGAAAAAGCGCCTTCGCGATCCCAAATGAGGCATTGCCTTACAACACGTCGGTGGTGGCCACCATCAGAACAGTTGATGAGGAGGCCATTTATGCCAGACCCTATCCGTACCCGAAGGGAGTGGCAGATTTCGTCAATGGCGAAATTCAAGACCTACTAAAAAACGGCATAATCCAGAAGTCGAGATCCCCCTACAATAACCCAATATGGGTAGTAGACAAAAAGCGCACCGACGAATCTGGCAACCGTAAAATGCGGCTGGTATTAGACTTTCAAAAGTTAAACGAGAGGACAATACCGCATCGCTACCCCTTGCCAATTATCTCTTTAATACTAGGGAATTTCGGCAAAGTCAAATACTTCACAACGCTCGATTTGAAGTCTGGCTACCACCAAATTATACTGGCAGAAAGTGACCGTGAAAGAACTTCCTTTTGAGTAAACGGGAAATATTCGAGTTTCGCGGACTGCCATTCGGGTTGAGGGATGCTGCCAGCATCTTCCAAAGAACCATCGACGACATATGGTACTGCTAGAGCAGATTGGCAAATTTTGCTACATCTATGTCGATGATGTTATCGACACATACGGCACGTAGACTGGCTTCTAAAGAGCCTGCAGACGCTAACATGAGAGTATCAGCGCAAAAATCGGTCTTCTTCAAAAAAAAGCGTTAACTTTTTGGGGTATATAGTCACCAGCAATGGGACTACGACAGATCCGGTAAAAGTCAGGGCCATCAAGGAATTCCCAGAGCCTAAAAACGTTTTTCGAAGTAAGGTCATTAGTGGGCTTGGCTGGATATTATAGGTGCTTTATTAAAGATTTTGCATCAAAAGCTTAAGCCCATTTCAAACATTATAAAAGGGGAACTTGGAAATATCAGCAGACACAGATCCAGAAGCATCCAGGTACAATTTACCGAGCCGCAACGGCTAGCTTTTGAAAAGCTGCGTAACATCCTGGCCTCTTAGGATGTCATCCTCAGGTACCCCGATTATAAAAAGGCATATGATCTAACGACAGATGCCTCAGCATACGGCATTGGCGCAGTCATTTCCCAAGAGGGGTGACCAATTACTATGATCTCTAGGACCTTAAAGGACAGACAGGTTAACTACAATACCAAAGAAAGGGAGCTGTTAGCCATAGTTTAAGCGATAGAAAAGCTGCGTCACTACCTGTATGGGGTCAAAGATTTAAACGTCTACACTGACCACCAACCGCTGACTTACGCGGAATCGGATTCTAATCCAAACACCAAAATTAAAAGGTGCAAAGAACGCATCGACGAGTGTGGTGCCAAAGTCTATTAGATGCCTGGCAAGGCCAACCTCGTTGTGGATGCCCTCTTGAGGAAACAACTCAACGTTGTAGAAGAAGAAGAGGCATTTTTAAGCGCGGCTACAATTCACAGTGAGCTGTCGCTAACCCACACCATCCAATCCACGGACAAGCCTCTCAATTGCTTTCAAAACCAGATAATTCCGGAGGAAGCATGCTCTCCGTCAAATCGCAGCTTCGTTCTCTTTGGAAACAAGAGACGGCATATTATTGACTTCACTTGCGAGGAGTCATTGCTGGAGGAGCTCGCAGACATAATAGTTCCTAAAGGCGTAAACGCCATTCATTGCGATTTGCACACGCTAGCAGTGGTACAGGACAAACTGATTCGGCAATTCCCTGCCACCAAATTTTGGCACTGTAAAAACCGAGTAACGGACATTTTTGCAAGTGATGAGAGGCGGGAAGCCAGGATAAGCTCAAAAAAAAAGGAAAACGCTTCCAGACAAAACAGAGTGTTCGATGTTGGCGAAAAAGTCCTAGTGAAGTCCTACTGAGAAACAAACCCTCACCATTGTGGGAGAAAAAACACGTTGAAACGGACATGGGGACAAAAGTCTCCGTTAAGGGGAGGGTGGTCCACAAGGAAAACTTTAGGTAGGCCGAGCATAGCAATATTATCGCCCGCCTGATAATTTTTCATTATACCCTTGCATAGGGTATTATAATTTTGGTCAAAAGAGTGCAACGCAATGAAGGAGACATCTCCGACCCTATAAATCATATATATTCTTGATCAGGATCACCTCCTGAATTGATATCAGCATGTCCATCTGTCCGTCTGTCTGTCCGTCCATCTGTCCGTCTGTCTGTCCGTCTGTCTGTCCGTCTTTCTGTCCGTCTGTCTGTTTCTACGCAAACTAGTCCCTCAGTTTTAAAGCTATCGACTTGAAACTTTGCACACACCCTTCTTTCCTTTGCACGCGGTATATAAGTCGCAACGACGGGAATCGGCCGACTATATCCTATAGCTGCCATATAACTGATTGATCTGAAATGGTATTACTTCGGTGTTAATAATTCAGCTCGGTCTTCGTCGCTGCAAGTTCAGCATCCCGATTAGTTTCAATTGGGGCGCTAAGATTTTGGTGGAAGCTCCACAGGGGATACTTTTCACTTGTTGGAAAAAGATTCTGGATGTGCCGCAGCTCTGCATTTTGTTCCTGTTGGTAAACAAACAGCCTGGTTGAGTGATCGGGGTGCTTCCGTAAGGCGTTGTTTTGAAGCTGGTGATCTGCTGTTTTGCCAATCACGACGCGTGCGCCTCTTTTCTCGCACGAGCGGTTCCATTTGCTGATTAGATTTGAAGTGTTTGTTTCGGTCTACTTCTTTCCCATGAGAAGTAGAGATTGGCTGCGTACATCGAGTTAAAAACTTAACTTAGAAAGAAAACAGGCAACGGTAATAGAAAAGAATACGATCAACGACGACCAACGAAGGAGCGAGAGCGCAAAGAGGGGCGAGTGCGGATGGGCTCTTCAGCGCGGGTGCACTCTTCAGTGCTGGTGCGCTCTTCAGCGCGGGTGCGCTCTTAAAGTTGCAGCACAACGGCCCCTCACGTAAACAAAAAAGGTTTTTATTAAATTTTTGTATTCTAAAAAAAAAGTAAAAAAATAGAATTATAACTCATATTATGCAAGAAGCAAATAAGAAACATATAGATTATATATAAACATTTTATTAATGTATATAAAATGTTTATATATAATCTATATGTTTCTTATTTGCTTCTTGCATAATATGAGTTATAATTCTATTTTTACTCTTTTTTTTAGAATCTTCTTATTTGCTACACAAAAAATTAAAATTCTGTGAACAGACGATGGCATGTCAAACCAAGGGTATTTATTAACAAAATTTCCATAGCGTACGATCCGAATGCATTGGTGTTTAAGTAATGTCCACAGGACAATGCTCGCAGGACAACACTAAATCGGAATATTAAAATTTGGTTACTCTTTTTATGCTAAATTTGGAAAAAATCTTCGTGCAGTGTTTCCATTGTTAGTACTTCCAGTACCGGCCGTACTTCCAGTTCTTATAATATCCCCGGTAAGCTCCTCGTCAGCATTCAGCATCGACACAATTCTTGTTGTATTTCCGTCCTTATACAAGCGGCTACTTGCAGCCAACAACAATGAATCCGTTGAAACTGTGGTGGCTGTGGTTGATACCCATATCGCGGGTAGAGTCCTCGGACTCGACGTGGAGTTGCGTTATTCAACTCGGGTGCTGTGACCCATAGATCAGCAGAGGTGATAGATACACTTCGCCTCTTATCCAGAGGGAGTATGTTGCCCGGCAAGCACATACTTGAAAGGTACCAGGCTGGTCGCTATGTACATAGCTATAGCTTCTAGTCTGGGGCGCTGGCAGGCGTACCATCCGTGCCCATGCACTATATACCTCTTGTGGGTATATTCGAGTGCCGTGGTCGTAATCCCTTCAGTGTGGAACACGCCACGTAAAACAAGTTCGGAGAGATCCGAAACCCTCATGTGGTTAGATACTCTGCCTTCTGCAGAGAGCTGGATGCTCTTATTGGAGACTCTTACTCCATCAAAGCGCTGAACTCAGGTGACTGTGCCATTCAGTGCAACTCCTCCGACGCCTTCAGATTTGTTGCCAGACACTACCGCAAAAAAGGAACTGTTTTCCACCAACACCAGCTGCCAGAAGACCGAACCTTTCGCATGGTTATGAGGAACATTCATCATGACATCCCATCGTAGGATATAATTGAGTGCCTGCAGGAAGAGGGTCACTGCGTTCTGCGCATCTATAGCCCTCATAATAAGGTAACACAGCTTCCGCTTAATATGAGGTTTGTGGAAATCAAGAAAGCTGTAAGCAATCCGGTTCCGTACAATGCCATAGATGTCAGGAATACGGACATACAAAAGCATACTGCACACGGCATCAGAGAATGCAGAGAAAACCACCCTACTCTGGAGTGGAAGTTTGGAAAAGACGATCCTAGCTGCTGCTTTCACTGTGGCAGCTCTTACGCGGCAAGTCGCATTTAAGAAAAATACTTAATCAAGGCTCACAGCAGACACAGAGGCGAACACGTTTCCTTCAACCAACCTCTCACTTAACGTTTTTTTTTTTTTTTTTTTTATAGCTTTGCTTTTATTTATTGAATCTACTCTTAATCACAGACCATTAACAATTAGCAGCAATTCATTGGGCCATGACTTATTTCAGACCATACATTTATGGTAGACACTTCACTGTCAAAACAGATCACAGACCATTAACATACTTGTTCTCAATGGTAAGTCCAAGCTCAAAGCTAACGCGTATGAAACTTGAATTAGAGGAGTATAATTTTACAGCCCAATATCTGAAGGGTAAAGACAATTTTTTTGCGGATGCATTATCAAGGATGACCATTTTTTTTTTATAGCTTTGCTTTTATTTATTGAATCTACTCTTACTTTTAAGACTAACAATAAGTTGACGAATCTTAACATTAAAATTTAACTAACAGTATACTAAGACTGCATTCTGGTTGCGCGTCCCTCAGGTCGGTCGCTGGGTGGTTTGCGACGAAGGCGTGATTGGTTGCTCAACCTTATTAGACCTCTCGCCAGGTGGTTAGGGTGCACCGATAGCTTGGTTAAGTACTTTACCTTCTGTTCTGCGATCGCTTCTTTGACTGGTAGAATGTTTAAGTCGCGGTGTATGTTTTCGTTGCGAACGTACCACGGTGCCCCAGTGATTGTTCTCAAGATCTTCGACTGAACTCTTTGAATTATGTCAATGTTGCTATTGCTGGCGTTCCCCCATAACTGGGAGCCGTACATCCATATAGGTTTTAGTACCGAGTTGTACAGCAGGACTTTATATTCAAGGCTAAGAGGTGACCGAGCGTTGATAAGCCAATGAAGACCGCTGGCTTTTAGCTTTAGGTGTGTTCTTTTGGCTTCAATGTGCCGGCGCCATGTGAGTCTTCTGTCGAGGTGTACTCCTAGGTATGTTACTTCGTTTGCTTGTGGGAGTAGAGTGTTGTTTAATGTTATCGGCGGGCAGTTTTGCCTGTTCAGAGTGAACGTAACATGCTTGTATTTTAGTTCGTTCACTTTAATTCGCCAGTCTGACAGCCATTTTTCGACATCGACCATATGATGAGCTAGCTGCGCAGTTGCTTGAATCGGGCATTTTGAGCGGCTAAGAACAGCTGTGTCATCGGCAAACGTGGATGTTGTTAGACGTGTGCTTGTCGGGATATCTGCTGTGTAGAGGACATATAATATTGGCCCTAGCACGCTGCCTTGAGGAACTCCAGCTCCAACAGTGTAATGATCGGATACAGCGGTATTGCACCTCACGACAAATTTTCTGTCGTGAAGGTAAGACTCCAAAATCTTGTGGGTGCTGTAGGGGAGCATTGTCTTGATCTTGTACATTAGACCTTCCAGCCAGACTCTATCGAATGCTTGAGAGACATCTAAAATATGGCAGTACAGTACTCTCGTTTTTCGAACGCGTTCCGAATTTTGGATGTTATCCGGTTGACCTGCTCAATTGTTCCATGCTTTTCACGAAACCCAAATTGGTGTGACGGGATTCCTTCCTGGATTCTCAGGTATGTGTTTATCCGAGTCATTAGGCATTTTTCAAAGAGTTTAGATAGGCAAGAGAGTAGGCTTATAGGTCTATACGACGTGGGGGTCGTGTGGTCTTTTCTCGGCTTTGCTATCATTATTATAATTGACTTTTTCCATCTCACTGGAAAGTGGCCAAGTTTTGCGATGGCATTAAATAGCTGGGTGAGAGTGCAAACGGCACAGTATGGGAGCTCAATGATCATTTTGGGAGTTATGAGGTCGCAGCCCGGGGATTTTTTCGGATTCAGTTGTCGTTTGATGATGTTAACGATTTCGTTTGGGCGAAACTCAATCGGCTCATGTTGAGGCTGGGGCTCATCTGATAGAGTCGGCAAAGTAAACGCATTGGTGGCAGGATTTGGTTGGATGACATTTTTAAGGTGTTTGGCAAACGTACTGGCTCTGTCTGCGTCGCTGCGCGCCCACCCGCCTGTGGAATTTCTAATAGGCATCACGGTTTCTTTCGGTGAGCTCAGAGTTGGGTGAGCTCTCCATAGTGAGTGTTTCGTACTGTTAGTTGACAATTGCTCTATGTAGCGGTGGTGGACATTCGTTTCTTCTTGCTGTAGAGCTTGATCAAGTTGACGTGAGGCATGTTTGAAGCGTTGCTTAGCAGATGGCGATCTGTGACATTGCCATTCTCGACGTAAGCGTCGCTTTTCGAGGACGAGCTGTTCGATTTGTAGATTTGTCTTCTTTTAATTGCGTTGTGTGTTTATAATTTGAGGTGTTGAAACTCGAGCTGCAGAGACGAGTACAGACTCCAGCGAATTAACAAAACTGTCTACGTTGGCTTCGTCGCTGAGGTGAGGACTCAGCTCAATGTGTGAGCTGATGTACTTCCTGTACTTAACCCAATTGGTTTTATGTGAGGGTCAGATTTGATGATTGATCCCATGTTCCTGGGTGTTGGAGTAGATTAAAAAGGACAGGCGAGTGATCAGATGAAAGATCCGAAAGGCATTCGGCGCATATCAGATTTTTAGGAATTTTTTTGGTAATCGCAAAGTCAATTAAATCGGGAAGTTTCTTTGGGTCTGCCGGCCAGTATGTTGGTGTGCCAGAAGAAGCATAGTCTAGCTTGTTCTTAGCTTTGATAATTGCATTATAGAGCTGCTTTCCTTTTGGGGTCACGAGACGAGATCCCCAGTGTGTGTGCTTGGCATTGTAGTCTCCTGCTGCTATGAAGTGGTCTCCGAGTGAGTTGAAAAACTGCATAAACTCATCTTCGGCTTTGGTGAAGCGTGGGGGCAGTATACGGCAGCTAGATTTAATTGGTTGCCAGTATTTAGGTGTATATTTATTGATGTGGCCTGTAGGTAGTTTTTTGCAAATTTCGTATGATAATGGTGCTTGATACGGCTTCTGATTAAAATTCCAGTCCCGCCGTGTGCTTTACCGTCTGGATGATTTGTTCCATAGAATGAATATCCTCGTAGTTGGAAATTGTATCTGTTCGTAAGATGTGTTTCTGAAAGCAGCATTACGTCGATTTGATTGTCTAGTAGGAATTGCGCTAACTCGAGTTTATGCTGCGAAACGCCGTTAGCGTTCCATGTAGATATTCGTAGGGAAGTTATTATTTGGATTGTTGTGAAACCAGCATTTGTATTAATAGATTTTTGTTTCGCATTAGATCTTGCATAGTTGTACGCATAAACAACATGAACTCCGTAAGGCTTTGTTGTAGACTGCATATCATAGCTTCAAAGTTAGTTTTTGGCTGCTCCGGCGGTTGATGCTGCTGAGCCGTGTTCGGTTCTTGGTGTGCTGATGGCGGCAGTGAGCTTTTTTGAGGCTGGGGTAGCCAGTCCTGATTTTAAAGCGCTTGCGTATGTGACATTTTTGTCAGAGTTTATAAGTCCTAGTGAGGATCTGGCTGCAGTCGAGAAGAAGATTTCAGGGTTTGACCTGGAGGCTATGAACTGATTATTTTGGGTGCGGGCAGTAAGTCCCCTCTGGTGGATGCGACTTTTCAGCTCCTTATAAACTGGGCAACCTCTATAGTTAGCAGTGTGATTTCCACCGCAGTTGCCGCACTTTTTCGAGTTTTGGTCATCTTTGCTCGCTGGGCAGTGTGCGGAGTCATGAAGCTCACCACAAACTACACAAACTGGGCGCAGTTTACAGTAAGACCTTGTATGGCCATATTCTTGGCAGTTCGCACATTGTACCGGGCCATTGCGTTTGTGCGGCTCCTCAACTGTAATTCTGCGGTGCAGAAGGAACTGAAGATTGTATATAGGGTGCACTTCGTATTTCTTGAGGGGCTTAATTTGTGGTTCGAGTTCAACCTTAAAGAGTGGCTTAAAGAACCTATCACTCACAAAGAGATGGAAAATACTCCACCTCCAACACATTCCACTGAAAACGCCGCTCTGAATGCTAAACTGGAACAGCTTTTTATAAAGCTCGACAGGATGATGTCCCTAGTAGAGACTCTAATTCAAGCAATCTTGCAGACGCGTCCACCCTCCTCTACCCTCCGCAATGGGAATGCTTAAAATAGCCTGCTAGAACCCCAATGGGATAAGCTCGAAAGCAAACGAGATCATTGCTTTCATAGAGCTTTACGAAATTGTCATCCTTTTGTTCTCAGAAGTCCGTCTCTGTTCGCGGTCCACCCTCAGGATCCCTGGTTTCACCTTACACAATACCGATATTGTAGCAACTGGAGTAGCCATATGCTACCCCTATCGTGAAATTGACTTTGGCATCTCAAAAGGCTTCAGACAACAGCAGGTCTCGGTCAGAGCACTCACAGAGCTATCTTCCGATCACCTCCCGTTGCTCTTCATAATAAATGAAGAAGTTCAATTCCATAAAGGAGTCCCCAAAAAGCTACCTGCGCATGCAAACGTTTCCCCTTTTATGTCCTACATCGATCCTCACACCGTGCTCAACACACCAATAGCAACCTGCAGCGATCTGGATGCATACGTAGATATCTCCACTTCCACAATTACTAAAGCCGCCCAGAGAGATACGCCACCTCAGCGCCAATCTGGTCTCCCACCTAATAGAAGGGCACCAATACTAACCCCGGAGGCAATGGCACTCCTGGATCTAAAAAGGCACCTCTGAAGGCAATTCATTGTGTCAGGCGATTCTGCAACTAAGCAGCGTCTATCTAGCATTACTAAGAGACTGCGCAGGTTGCTAGCGAAAACCCGCCAAAAGAACATCGATACCCTGCTGAAGGGAGCTGGCCCGGACAACTCCTTTTGAACTTCCAGACGCTTCACACCGCGATGAAGTTGCAAACTTCTTTCGAGCTCCCTTTCAGACACACCACGCCGCAAGAAGTCACGCTGCAGTTAAAGGCGCATAATTTAAAAAAGACTCCTGGACCCGATGGCATCGACAATCGAGCGGCCAAGGCTCTTCCACCCAAAGGAGTGCTAGCGCTGGCGAAAATTTTCAACGCCATGCTAAGCCTGGGACATTTTCCAAGACAATGGAAGCAAGCCCGGATCATCATGATCCCCAAAGCCAAGCAAGCCAGTATCTCGAATCGATTCCTACCGCCCAATCAGCCTGCTATCCACTTTCTCGAAAGTGTTTGAGCGGATTTTACTCAGCCGACTGTTGGAACTACCACAAGTAGAAGGCCATATTCCTCAACACCAGTTCGGTTTCAGAAAATCCCATGGCTGCCCAAAACAAGTCCATCGCCTGGTCAGCCACATCACCCACGGACTCGAGCATAAACTGCACAGTGTAGGCATCTTCCTCGACATAAAACAAGCCTTTGACAAGGTGTGGCACGAGGGCCTTCTTTACAAAATCAAGGAACTTCTCAAGCGCTTACTCCCAGGCACCTGTTGACAGGCGGGCCGCTCATCGCCCCACCAGCACCGCGGACCCCGGACCAGCAGGGTTTAACGTGCTTGCGGCGATGGCGGCTTGTCTCGTCAATCGAGCAAATGTTTTGGCAGCGTCCCGGGAGTACGTCTTGGGCCTAAAGGCGCGGTCGATTTGGCAGAACCAGGATGACGACATCCGGACGGGCGAGCTGGTCCTGATCGCAGAGGATCACCAGCCGCCACAACTGTGGCTCACAGGAAGAGTAGGAGCAACGCACGCCGGCGTGGACGGAAGGGTCAGGGTCGCCGTCGTCAGAACTAGCTCTGAAGCGGAGTATAGGAGAGCTGCCAGTTGGTGGAAGCCTGATGGAGGCCTTCAACGGGGCCGGTGTTAATGGATTTGTTATTATTAGTGAAGTTATCGTAAATTTAAAGTTTAGTTTTTTTTTTTTTTTTTTTTTTATAGCTTTGCTTTTATTTATTGAATCCACTCTTGAAGTTTAGTTAATAGTTGAATTGTATTTTGTAGTTGTTAGTCTTTAAATTTACTCTAAGATAGCTTAGGGCGGAGCGGGACGGAAGCTCATATTCGCTCTTGTGTGAATTCGCCCCGCTTTGCCGCAATAGATAAGTTAGACTTAACATCAGAGAAATCAGAGAAATATAATCGGAATTATAAGCTTGACGAGGCAAGGTAATTTTTCGTTTTCGTTTTTAATTATTTAATTATAATTAAATTTAATTATTTGGCAGCCACCCTTTTTGTTATTTTTTTTTTAGAGCAGTGGTCGGCACCCCAATACATTGATATGATTTTAACGCATTAGTGTTAGTAACGAATAGCAGAAAGCAGGCTGTGAGCATGACGTTTCACACATTAATACTGTGTGTGTGTGGCAGAGCTCGGGCAGAGAAATTTCCTATGCCCTCGGGATAGGGCCGTGCCGACCACTGTTTCAGATTTTGAGATAAATCAACCTGATTAAACAGGTACCCTTGCCTGTGTGCGTAGCAGCGACACAAAGATCGCTATCGCGTTACTTCTCGCTGCTGCGATATAGTCGAAGTGCAATGTTGAATTAAATTTATTACATTTTTTGTTTTGATTAAAAAATAAATTTGTTTTGTTTTAGGAACCTTTTACGTCGAGTCGAGCTTTTGCAAGAGTAAGACGTGTTATTGGTAATTTATCAAGTGTGTTAAAAAAAAAAAACCCAAGGCTTTCTGGAAGTTCCTTCACTGTAGGACTGCAATTGCCCTCTCTTCAAGTTAGCAATCCCCAAGTGAATCAGCTATAGGTGATTCCACAGTTTTTTCTTTTCACACGCAGTTGGCTCCGGCAATTGATGGTGGTCCACTGATCTCCACGAAACGATCTACTGTTGAAGCTTTAAGCTTTCAAGCGGTTTGTGTCTGAGCTACGCAACAGCGACACACTAGCGGACATTTATGTAGGATTGGCAGTCCTATTTTATAATCGATAATTTGTTAAGTTCCGTCACACTTTTCTTTAGTGTTGAAAAGCATGAAAAATGAGAACGAGTAGAGATTGAGCATCAGCAGAGGAAGGTCGCGTGTATCTCCAGTATACCTAAAATGTTTAAACTAAGTAAACTGTAAAATAAGTAAACTAAACTACAAAAACCGAACAATAAAATGAATTTAATTATAATTTAACGAAGTCAACGGATGCCTTTCTCTACAATTTTGGGCGCTCGTCCGGGATGCAATCCAAACACGTGCCAATTTTAGTGCGATACGCGGCCAAACAACCATTAAGTTTTTGTGCTAAGAATCCAACGATCGCACTTTAATGATTAAAACTAAACGGAGAAAGTAAAAGTTATAAAACTGGAGAGATTATGAGACAAAAAACCATCAAGAAGAGCTGAGAATTTTCATATTGCGCAATTCCACCAAGTTTTACAAAGTATTGTGAAATTCTGGAAGTACAAAACTACAAAGTTTGCGAGTGTGAGAGCAAAATTGGTTCTGTGGCGACAAGAAAATTGCTATTGGAAGACGACGAAAGGCGTTTATGGGATCCGTTGTCGCAGAGAGCGACAATAATGGCTAAAGCGACAACTTGACCAGGAGGAGAACGTCGAAAAGTAAAATCTAGAGGAGATTACGACGGAGCAGAGATCCAGAGAGGAGTATTAAGACGAGGTGGCAAAGTGACGTCACTGGAGTTGAAGGCGACACTGAAGGCGCGAGTGAAGAAGACGTTGATAAGCAGTTCGAAAAGCAGTTCGAGAAGCAGTTTGAGAAGCAGTCATCAGAGAGGACCACGGTAGCAGCTTTTAGTTAAACGAGACGAATTTGAAAAGCAGTGGAAAATAACAAAGATGAGCAACAAAAAACGAGAGACAGCAGGCGGTTCGCAAGTATAAATCCATACGAACATTATTTAATCGATACCACGAAGTTGAGGTTAAACAAAAACAATTTATTGTAACGTAAAAAATATTTTATTCCCATTAAATTGTTCATTTGTATTAATCTAAGAGAAAGTATTACCAATCTAAGTATTAATCTGAGAGAAAAGTATTACAAAATAAGTTATGTAAGTGTAGAAGATATGAATGTTGAAGTGATCACACGATTTTCTGTTGCAAAACTGAGAGACAAACTAAGAGAATTAAGATTACCAAGTTCAGGCCTCAAAGCTGTATTGCAGGAAAGACTCATCTCCTATTTTGAGGGGGGAAATATCGACCAAGAGGAAAACTCAGAAAGTTCAGAAGAGTCAGTGTACGAGGAAACCAACGTCGTAGAGTCCGATTTTTCTAATTCTCAACCCTCAGCCATGGCGTTCACATTGAGAGATATTGAAGATTCCCTTTCAGCATTCACTTCGAGCTTAACTCCATTACAGTTGGGTGGACTGATCTTCAAAAATTCATTTCCGGTAGACAGTTGGTAAAGGGAGCTGCAAAATTATTCTTAGGTAGCCAACCAGGAATAAATGATTGGGATGCATTAAAAGAATCTCTGAAAAATGAATTTGGAGAGAAGCTTACAGCAAAACAGGTGCACAAGATGCTCGAAAATAGGAAGAAAACGCAGAAAGAGAGTTTGCTAGAATATTTCTACAGTATGACTGCATTAGCAAATCAGTCAAAGTTGGACGAAGAAAGTATTATAGAATACATAGTGGAGGGTATACCAGACTCGAAACAAAATAAAAATTGTTTGTACCAGGCGTCCAATCTTAAGGAGTTTCGTGAGAAGCTTAAGGCTTACGAGAAGATCTGCGCGAGTCAGGGGTTTAAGCCAAAGCCAAAATTTGACAGTACTTTAGTCAAAACTAATCAAGATGGCAGACGTTGCTTTAAGTGTGGTGGCAGCAATCATATTGCCAAGGATTGTAAGGAAGTAGGTATAAAATGTTTCAAATGCAATCAGATAGGTCACAAGGCAAATCAATGCGGTACCAAGGAAGCTCGTAAGGAAGTGAAAAATGAAAACTCAAACATTCAGCAGCTGTCACAGTCAACTTTTAACAGAGCGTTTAAAAACATTAACATTGGCAACGACCAGATTACGGCGTTATTCGATTCTGGCAGCGATATTTGTACCACTTCTGAGACAGCGTACACTCGCATTTATCCTGATATTCTCAAACCTGATATTAAGGAGCTTATAGGAAAAGGTGGTAAGAAGATATACACTCTAGGCTCATTCACAGTTGCGACGAAGTTAGATGACGTGGACGTTGACATGTGCTTCCATGTAGTGCGTGACAATGATACCCTTTATGAAGGTGTGATCGGTAGCGATGTCCTTAATATGGTAACCGCAACAATTGGAGCAAAAGGAGTCGTTTTCCACGCAGTTCATTTAATAGACCACTCAGTAGACCATATCTCCGATCCCACCTTAGGTAGAGATGAAAATAGTCCAAGCCACGACATAGATCTCACTCATCATAGTGTCAATCAAAATGTGGCCGTAGATGCGACTTCCACTAGCATTTCAGACTTGACAGAAACTTTCGATCAATTAATAGCATCTAATTTCATTGAAGACATTGTTCCAGATTTAGATCTGCTTCACTTGAGCACCGACATAAGATCAGCAGTAGTTGGATTAGTTCAAAATTACAAGCCATTAAAGCCAGAGTCAAGCCCAGTAGAAATGAAATTGCTCCTCACAGATGAAATCCCAGTCTATCAGAGACCTAGGCGCTTACCGTACGAGGAAACTGAGAAACTTGACAAGCCGATTAGGGATTGGCTAAAGGAAGGAATCATTCGTCAAAGTGTTTCCGAATACGCTTCACCCATAGTTTTGGTTGCAAAAAAGGATGGCACCAAAAGACTCTGTTGCGACTACCGCAAATTGAATCAGAAGATTATTCGTGATAATTTCCCTATGGCCTTGATTGACGATGTTTTACATAAGCTTCAGAAGAGAAAAGTATTTACAACATTAGACTTATCAAATGGATTTTTCCATGTCCCCGTGGAGGAAAGCTCTCGCAAATACACTTCGTTCGTCACCCAAACCGGTCAATACGAATTCTGCTACGTACCATTCGGAATTTCCAATTCCCCTGCGGTGTTTATGCGATACATTTTTGCAGTGCTCAGGCCATTGATTGAAGACGGTACCCTAATCCTTTACATGGATGATTTGATTATTCCATCACAAGACGAACAAGAAGGTTTGGAGAAATTAAAGACAGTTTTAGATATCGCAATGCGTTCAGGTCTGCGTATTAAGTGGGAAAAGTGTCAAGTTTTAAAGAAGAGGGTCCAATTCCTAGGCTATATAGTCGAAAACGCAACTATCCAACCATCAGCAGAAAAGACTGGTGCAGTCGAAAACTTCCCAGTCCCGCGAGACAAAAAAGGAGTTCAACAATATCTTGGCTTAACATCCTATTTCCGAAGGTTTGTGAAAGACTTCGCTATTATTGCCAGACCATTGTCGAACTTGCTTAGAAAGGGCACATCCTTTAAGATGGGCGAGGAAGAGTTAGCATCTTTTAAGCAATTAAAAGTATCCCTGACAAGTTCGCCTGTACTGAAGTTATTCGATCAAAAGAGTGCAACAGGAGTCCATTGTGATGCAAGCATGTACGGATATGGAGCAGTCCTTCTTCAAAAGGATTCAGCTGATCAAGAATTCCACCCGGTAGAGTACATGAGCCGCAAGACAACTGATGCCGAGGAGAAATATCCTTCTTATGAGCTAGAAGTACTCGCTATAGTACAAGCTCTAAAGAAATGGAGAATCTACTTGCTGGGGAGGAAGATTAGGATCGTCCCTGACTGCAACGCGTTTGCTATGACCATGCGGAAGAATGACGTCCCAGTAAAAGTATCTCGTTGGGCCATGTTTTTACAAGACTTTGAGTACATAATAGAGCATCGTCCAGGCACAAGGATGAAACATGTCGACGCTTTAAGCCGAGTACATACCTTTTGCTTCAAGATTCAGTCAGACATCGAATTCAACAAGCTCAACGTCAGGATGAATGGATAAAAGCCATTTGTAAGGTCCTGGAAACAAATACCTACGATGACTTTTATCTGAAGCACGAAGTTCTCCACAAGAATTCTATAAAAGAGCTCATAGTGATCCCATCAGTCATGGAGAACGAAATAATCAACACAGCTCACCGACAAGGACACTTTGGTGTAAAAAAGACAATTGACTTGGTGCAGCGCGATTATTACATCCAAGATTTAGAGAAGAAGGCTCAAACTATAGTGAAGTCCTGTGTAGAGTGCATTGTTGGCGAGGATAAGTATGGGAAAAAAGAGGGGTTCTTAAACGCAATAAAAAAGGCAGACGAACCGTTACAGACCTATCATATTGACCACATTGGCCCCATGGACATAACAAAAAAACAATACAATCATGTGTTAGTAGTAGTCGACGCTTTCTCTAAATTTGTGTGGCTTTATCCCACTAAAAGTACTGGCGCTGACGAAGTGGTGGATAGAATGGAAAGGCAGGCTGAAGTTTTCGGTAACCCAGGTCGTATAATCACGGATCGTGGAACGGCATTCACAGCCAATGTTTTTCAGGAATACTAAGGATCACAATATTCAGCATTTGTTGGTAGCCACAGGAGTGCCACGTGGCAACGGTAAAGTAGAGCGTATCAATAGAATCGTCATCACTATATTGACAAAACTTTGTGCGGAAGACCCGAAAGCTTGGTATAAGCATGTAGGCAGGGTTCAACAGTTTATTAATTCCTCCCCACCTAGAAGTACCAAGATAGCTCCATTCAAGATTCTTACCGGGATCAACATGAAGACCAAGTACGATAAAGAGTTAGAAAAGCTGTTAGAGGAAGATTTCCTAAATGGGAACATACATCCTGACATCCCATCGTAGGATATTATTGAGTGCCTGCAGGAAGAGGGTCACTGCGTTCTGCGCATCTATACCCCTCATAATAAGGTAACACAGCTTCCGCTTAATATGAGGTTTGTGGAAATCAAGAAGGCTGTAAGCAATCCGGTTCCGTACAATGCCATAGATGTCAGGAATACGGACATACAAAAGCATACTGCACACGGCATCAGAGAATGCAGAGAAAACCACCCTACTCTGGAGTGGAAGTTTGGAAAAGACGATCCTAGCTGCTGCTTTCACTGCGGCAGCTCTTACGCGGCCAACTTTAAAGGATGCCGCAAATATCGGCAAGTCGCATTTAAGCAAAATACTTAATCAAGGCTCACAGCAGACACAGAGGCGAACACGTTTCCTTCAACCAACCTCTCACTTAACGTTGGTAAGAAATCATTTGCAAGTGTAGCCAGAAGAAACCTACCTATCACTCACAAAGAGATGGAAAATACTCCCCCTCCATTACATTCCACTGAAAACGCCGCTCTGAATGCTAAACTGGAACAGCTTTTCATAAGGCTCGACAGGATGATGTCCCTAGTCGAGACTCTAATTCAAGCAATCTTGCAGACGCGTCCACCCTCCTCTACCCTCCGCAATGGGAGTGCTTAAAATAGCCTGCTGGAACCCCAATGGGATAAGTTCGAAAGCAAACGAGATCATTGCTTTCATAGAGCTTTACGATATTAACGTTGGTAAGAAATCATTTGCAAGTGTAGCCAGAAGAAACCTACCTATCACTCACAAAGAGATGGAAAATACTCCCCCTCCAACACATTCCACTGAAAACGCCGCTCTGAATGCTAAACTGGAACAGCTTTTCATAAGGCTCGACAGGATGATGTCCCTAGTAGAGACTCTAATTCAAGCAATCTTGCAGACGCGTCCACCCTCCTCTACCCTCCGCAATGGGAGTGCTTAAAATAGCCTGCTAGAACCCCAATGGGATAAGCTCGAAAGCAAACGAGATCATTGCTGATCAGTGCAGGTACCGCTCTCTCTCCCAAGGTCAGCCAAATGAAGCTTTCGCATGGTTATGAGGAACATTCATCATGACATCCCATCGTAGGATATTATTGAGTGCCTGCAGGAAGAGGGTCACTGCGTTCTGCGCATCTATACCCCTCATAATAACGTAACACAGCTTCCGCTTAATATGAGGTTTGTGGAAATCAAGAAGGCTGTAAGCAATCCGGTTCCGCACAATGCCATAGATGTCAGGAATACGGACATACAAAAGCATACTGCACACGGCATCAGAGAATGCAGAGAAAACCACCCTACTCTGGAGTGGAAGTTTGGAAAAGACGATCCTAGCTGCTGCTTTCACTGCGGCAGCTCTTACGCGGCCAACTTTAAAGGATGCCGCAAATATCGGCAAGTCGCATTTAAGCAAAATACTTAATCAAGGCTCACAGCAGACACAGAGGCGAACACGTTTCCTTCAACCAACCTCTCACTTAACGTTGGTAAGAAATCATTTGCAAGTGTAGCCAGAAGAAACCTACCTATCACTCACAAAGAGATGGAAAATACTCCCCCTCCATTACATTCCACTGAAAACGCCGCTCTGAATGCTAAACTGGAACAGCTTTTCATAAGGCTCGACAGGATGATGTCCCTAGTAGAGACTCTAATTCAAGCAATCTTGCAGACGCGTCCACCCTCCTCTACCCTCCGCAATGGGAGTGCTTAAAATAGCCTGCTGGAACCCCAATGGGATAAGCTCGAAAGCAAACGAGATCATTGCTTTCATAGAGCTTTACGAAATTGTCATCCTTTTGTTCTCAGAAGTCCGTCTCTGTTCGCGGTCCACCCTCAGGATCCCTGGTTTCACCTTACACAATGCCGATATTGTAGCAACTGGAGTAGCCATATTCTACCCCTATCGTGCAATTGACTTTGGCATCTCAAAAGGCTTCAGACAACAGCAGGTCTCGGTCAGAGCACTCACAGAGCTATCTTCCGATCACCTCCCGTTGCTCTTCATAATAAATGAAGAAGTTCAATTCCATAAAGGAGTCCCCAAAAAGCTACCTGCGCATGCAAACGTTTCCCCTTGTATGTCCTACATCGATGCTCACACCGTGCTCAACACACCAATAGCAACCTGCAGCGATCTGGATGCATACGTAGATATCTCCACTTCCACAATTACTAAAGCCGCCCAGAGAGATACGCCACCTCAGCGCTAATCTGGTCTCCCAACTAATAGAAGGGCACCAATACTAACTCCGGAGGCAAGGGCACTCCTGGATCTAAAAAGGCACCTCTCAAGGCAATTCATTGTGTCAGGCGATTCTGCAACTAAGCAGCGTCTATCTAGCATTACTAAGAGACTGCGCAGGTTGCTAGCGAAAACCCGCCAAAAGAACATCGATACCCTGCTGAAGGGAGCTTGCCCGGACAACTCCTTTTGAACTTCCAGGCGCTTCACACCGCGATGAAGTTGCAAACTTCTTACGAGCTCCCTTTCAGACACACCACGCCGCAAGAAGTCACGCTGCAGTTAAAGGCGCATAATTTAAAAAAGACTCCTGGACCCGATGGCATCGACAATCGAGCGGCCAAGGCTCTTCCACCCAAAGGAGTGCTAGCGCTGGCGAAAATTTTCAACGCCATGCTAATCCTGGGACATTTTCCAAGACAATGGAAGCAAGCCCGGATCATCATGATCCCCAAAGCCAAGCAAGCCAGTATCTCAAATCGATTCCTACCGCCCAATCAGCCTGCTATCCAATTTCTCGAAAGTGTTTGAGCGGATTTTACTCAGCCGACTGTTGGAACTACCACAAGTAGAAGGCCATATACCTCAACACCAGTTCGGTTTCAGAAAATCCCATGGCTGCCCAAAACAAGTCCATCGCCTGGTCAGCCACAACACCCACGGACTCGAGCATAAACTGCACAGTGTAGGCATCTTCCTCGACATAAAACAAGCCTTTGAGAAGGTGTGGCACGAGGGCCTTCTTTACAAAATCAAGGAACTTCTCAAGCGCTTACTCCCAGGCACCTGTTGACAGGCGGGCCGCTCATCGCCCCACCAGCACCGCGGACCCCGGACCAGCAGGGTTTAACGTGCTTGCGGCGATGGCGGCTTGTCTCGTCAATCGAGCAAATGTTTTGGCAGCGATGGTCCCGGGAGTACGTCTTGGGCTTACAGGCGCGGTCGAAGGGGCAGAACCAGGATGACGACATCCGGACGGGCGAGCTGGTCCAGAACTAGCTCTGAAGCGGAGTATAGGAGAGCTGCCAGTTGGTGGAAGCCTGATGGAGGCCTTCAACGGGGCCGGTGTTAAAGGCTCTCCACGACGCTGCTTCCGTTGGCGCACTTGGTCCGCCAACTTTTCGAAGTATCCTTTCGGCAGGAAAAAATTCTCAAAGCTTGCCTTGAACCTCGCCCATGTTGGCCATTCTTCGTCGTTCATGATGAACCATCTTCGGGCCCTGCCCTGCAGTAGTTCTGGCATGGCTCTGGGGATCGTGTTTATGTCTAATCCGTATGTCTTTGCGGACCACGTTACTCGGTCCAGGAACTCTAACGGGTCCCCTGTGCCGTCGAAACGGAACGACCAGTCTCGCACCTGTCTTGCTAC
The DNA here is from genome assembly GCA_018153455.1 of Drosophila parabipectinata. Classification (NCBI taxonomy): domain Eukaryota; kingdom Metazoa; phylum Arthropoda; class Insecta; order Diptera; family Drosophilidae; genus Drosophila; species Drosophila parabipectinata. The sequence continues at coordinate 348,944 of JAECYA010000402.1, read as the reverse complement.
TTTGGCGTAATCTACCGGGGCCGGAACATATTTTCTTGACTGCGGCTCTATGCTCCTTCCCATTCTTGGATCTGGTACCGCCAGGCTCTCTATAAACTTCTCGGTTTCGCTGGCTGCTCTCTGCCTGGGGGTTAATCTTTGTCCAAATCTTTCCTCTAGGCCGTGCGTTAACGCCAGTACCTCCTCTTCCTTGGATTCGTCTACCCACCTCGCCACTGAGGATTTCATCGCTTCCACAGTCCCGTCTGCTGGTAGACCGAGCTCTCTACACACTTCGCTCAGCTCCTCCTTTCTCAATGTGTAGATCCAATTATTTCTTCCCATCTTTCTGCTATGTTATTTTCTAGGCTAAATGCAATCACGAAGTTTGGGCGCCAGGTGTAACGAACTGTCTTTTCTGCTTCCGCTCGCCACAATTTGCCGCGGCTAGCTCACAGAGTTTAGCGGATCCGTTCCACCGAATTTATAGATTCGACGTGATTGCCCAAGCCCAGAAAATAATACAAATAGCTTGAACAAATTGACCCGCCCTAATATACATATTTACTTTGTGCGGTCGAAGATAATCCCTTCTCTATGTTACATAAACTCAAACGAATCAAAAATACACTTTTAATCTACGAGTACTGGGAATTTTTATACCCTTGCAGAGGGTATTATAATTTTGTCCAAAAGTGTGCAACGCAGTGAAGGAGACATCTCCGACCCCATAAAGTATATATATTCTTGATCAGGATCACCTCCTGAGTTGATATGAGCATGTCCGTCTGTCCGTCTGTCCGTCTGTCCGTCTGTCCGTCTGTCTGTCTGTCTGTCTGTCCGTTTCTACGCGAACTAGTCTCTCAGTTTTAAAGCTATCGTCTTGAAACTTTGCACACACCCTTCTTTCCTTTGCACGCAGTATATAAGTCGGAACGGCCCGGATCGGCCGACTATATCCTATAGCTGCCATATAACTGATTGATCGGAAATAGTATAACTTTGACGTTATTAATGTTAGAGAGTTCAAATTTGACATGAGAGCATTTTTTGGCAAAAAAATACGACATGCCAAATTTCATAAGGATCGGCCGACTATATCCTATAGCTGCCATATAACTGAACGATCGGAAATGACCCAACTTTCGTGTTTTTGAAGATAGAAAGGTGGAATTTAGTACAGATTCTATTTTTGGTCAGTTGATCCAACCTACTAAATTTTATAAGGATCGGCTGACTATATCCTATAGCTGCCATATAACTGAACGATCGGAAATTACCCAACTTTCGTGTTTTTGAAGATAGAAAGGTGGAATTTAGTACAGATTCTATTTTTGGTCAGTTGATCCAACCTACTAAATTTTATAAGGATCGGCTGACTATATCCTATAGCTGCCATATAACTGAACGATCGGAAATTACCCAACTTTTGTGTTTTTGAAGATAGAAGTTTGGGATATTTTTAGGTTTGGTTTTTGTATTATATTAAATTGGGTTATGTTATCATATTTTCATAAGGATCGGCCAACTATATCCGATGTTTGCGATATATATCCGGTTTTAACTGCAAGGGTATATAAACTTCGGCTCCGCCCGAAGTTAGCTTTCCTTTCTTGTTTTTGTATTTTTTTATAGCTTTGCTTTTATTTATTGAATCTTCACTTAATTTTGAAACTAACAATAAGTTGACGAATCTTAACATTGAAATTTAACTAACAGTATACTAAGACTGCATTCTGGTTGCGCGTCCCTCAGGTCGGTCGCTGGGTGGGTAAGTCATTGCGACAAAGGCGTGATTGGTTGCTCAACCTTGTTAGACCTCTCGCCAGGTGATTAGGGTGCACCGATAGCTTGGTTAAGTACTTTAATTAACCTTCTGTTCTGCGATCGCTTCTTTGACTGGTAGAATGTTTAAGTCGCGGTGTATGTTTTCGTTGCGAACGTACCACGGTGCCCCGGTGATTGTTCTCAAGATCTTCGACTGAACTCTTTGAATGATGTCAATGTTGCTATTGCTGGCGTTCCCCCATAACTGGGAGCCGTACATCCATATAGGTTTTAGTACCGAGTTGTACAGAAGGACTTTAATTCAAGGCTAAGAGGTGACCGAGCGTTGATAAGCCAATTAAGGCCGCTGGTTTTTAGCTTTAGGTATGGTCTTTTGGCTTCAATGTGCCGGCGCCATGTGAGTCTTCTGTCGAGATGTACTCCTAGTTATGTAACTTCGTTTGCTTGTGGGAGTAGAGTGTTGTTTAATGTTATCGGCGGGCAGTTTTGCCTGTTCAGAGTGAACGTAACATGCTTGCATTTTAGTTCGTTCACTTTAATTCGCCAGTCTGACAGCCATTTTTCGACATTGACCATATGATGAGCTAGCTGCGCAGTTGCTTGAATCGGGCACTTTGAGCGGCTAAGAATAGCTGTGTCATCAGCAAACGTGGATGTTATTAGACGTGTGCTTGTCGGGATATCTGCTGTGTAGAGGACATACAATGTTAGCCCTAGCACGCTGCCTTGAGGAACTCCAGCTCCAACAGTGTAATCATCGGATACAGCGGTATTGCACCTCACGACAATTTTCTGTCGTGAAGGTAAGACTCCAAAATCTTGTGGGTGCTGTAGGGGAGCATTGTCTTGATCTTGTACATTAGACCTTCCAGCCAGACTCTATCGAATGCTTGAGAGACATCTAAAAATATGGCAGTACAGTACTCTCGTTTTTTCGAACGCGTTCCGAATTTCGGATGTTATCCGGTTGACCTGCTCAATTGTTCCATGCTTTTCACGAAACCCATATTGGTGTGACGGGATTTCTTCCTGGATTCTCAGGTATGTGCTTATCCGAGACATTAGGCATTTTTCAAAGAGTTTAGATAGGCAAGAGAGTAGGCTTATAGGTCTATACGACGTGGGGATAGTGTGGTCTTTTCTCGGCTTTGCTATCATTATTATAATTGACTCTTTCCATCTCACTGGAAAGTGGCCAAGTTTTGCGATGGCATTAAATAGCTGGGTGAGAGTGCAAACGGCGCAGTATGGGAGCTCAATGATCATTTTGGGAGTTATGAGGTCGCAGCCCGGGGATTTTTTCGGATTCAATTGTCGTTTGATGATGTTAACGATTTCGTTTGGGCGAAACTCAATCGGCTCATGTTGAGGCTGGGGCTCATCTGATAGAGTCGGCAAAGTAAACGCATTGGTGGCAGGATTTGGTTGGAAGACATTTTTAATGTGTTTGGCAAACGTGCTGGCTCTGTCTGCGTCGCTGCGCGCCCACCCGCCTGTGGAATTTCTAATAGGCATCACGGTTTCTTTTGGTGAGCTCAGAGTTGGGTGAGCTCTCCATAGTGAGTGTTTCGTACTGTTAGTTGACAATTGCTCTATGTAGCGGTGGTGGACATACGTTTCTTCTTGATGTTGAGCTTGATCAAGTTGACGTGAGGCATGTTTGAAGCATTGCTTAGGAGATGGCGATCTGTGACATTGCCATTCTCGACGTAAGCGTCGCTTTTCGAGGACGAGCTGTTCGATTTGTAGATTTGTCTTCTTTTGAAGACAAATGTGTGTTTACACAGACTCCAGCGAATTAACAAAACTGTCTACGTTGGCTTCGTCGCTGAGGTGAGGACTCAGCTCAATGTGTGAGCTGATGTACTTCCTGTATCTAACCCAATTGGTTTTATGTGAAGTCAGATTTGATGATTGATCCCATGTTCCTGGGTGTTGGAGTAGAGTAAAAAGGACAGGCGAGTGATCAGATGAAAGATCCGAAAGGCATTCGGCGCATATCAGATTTTTAGGAATGTTTTTGGTAATCGCAAAGTCAATTAAATCGGGAAGTTTCTTTGGGTCTGCCGGCCAGTATGTTGGTGTGCCAGAAGAAGCATAGTCTAGCTTGTTCTTAGCTTTGATAATTGCATAATAGAGCTGCTTTTTTTTTGGGGTCACGAGACGAGATCCTCAATGTGTGTGCTTGGCATTGTAGTCTCCTGCTACTATGAAGTGGTCTCCGAGTGAGTTGAAAAACTGCATAAACTCATCTTCAGCTATGGTGAAGCGTGGGAAGCAGTATACGGCAGCTAGAGTTAATTGCTTGCCAGTATTTAGGTGTATATTTATTGATGTGGCCTGTAGGTAGTTTTTTGCAAATTTCGTATGCAAACAATGCAAATCTTCATCCTTGGCATGCAATTCTTGACGAGCCTCTCGATCACCTCCTTTGTGGTTTTTCCTAGTGGCTTCATTGGGGACTGAAGGTCCATCATGTATTCTCCACCACCATCTATTCCACGCCTCTGCTTTCGTTGGCTAACGTGATCCGCCAATTTCTCAAATTATCCTTTCGGCAGGAAAAAGTTTTCTAACCTCGCCTTGAGCCTTGACCATGTTGGCCATTCTTCATCATTCATGATGAACCATCTTTGAGCCCTGCCCTGTCCCGAGGGCATAGCCCTCGGGATCGTGTTTATGTTCAAACCATAGGTTTCCGCGGACCAGGTCACTCATTCGAGGAACTCTAGCGAGTCTCCTGTTCCGTCGAACCGAAAGGACCAGTCCCGCACTTGTCTGGCCACTTTCGCGTAATCCACTGGGGCCGGGACATATTTTCTTGATTGTGGCTCCATGCTCCTTCCTATTTTTGGATCTGGTACCGCTAAACTCGCTATAAACCTTTCGGTCTCGCTGGTCGTTCTCTGCCTGGGGGTGGATCTGTGCCCGAACCTTTCCTCGAGCCCGTGAGTCAGCGCCAGTACTTCCTCTTCCTTGGACTCGTCGACCCACTTTGCCACTAGTGCTCTCATGTTCTCCACTGTCCCGTCTGCTGGTAGCCCGAGTTCTCTGCACACTTTGCTCAGTTCCTCCTTTTTGAGGGTGTAGATCCAGTTTTTCTTCCCCATTTCTCTGCTATGTTATTTCTAGACTCAAACGCAATCACGTAGTTTGGGCGCCAGGTCTAACGAACTGTTTTCTTTGCTTCCGCTCGCCACAGTATGCCGCGGCTAGCTCACAGAGTCTGCGGGTTACTTCCACCGAATTAATAGTTCGACGTGATTGCCCGAGCCCAGAAATAATACAAATAGCTTTATTTTATGCAGTCTCTTTATTCGCTGCTCTTTCTGCTTACAATGATGGTTTAAGCGGGTTCCCGATAACGGGCCTCACTCCGAATGTTCGTGACCCTTGGTGCCTCCTTTGGCCGTCCTGGTGGTCTGCTCCGTTGCTGGTGTTTCCGCTGTTGCTCTCGTTGCCGGGGGTTCCTCTTTGTTGTTCTGTCGTCAAGACTTCCACCTCTTTGACTTGGTCCGGTCTGGCCTTCGGCTGCGCACTGAAAAGCCTCCACTAAGTCGACGGGGATACCGCGATTATGCGCTGTACTGCCGGGCTCGGGAGTTGGCGGGCTGTAGCCTCCGCTACACCAGGATAAACGCCGTGCTTTGCGCGCCAGCGACACTGGTTTGGGAGATAGCTACTGACTGTCGCCTCTGCAACACCAGGGAGACCCGCCGTGCATGCGCACCGGCGGACCTGGTTCGGACCTGGTAAGTCTTGTCAGTCCCGACGGGGTCGGAAGTCGCCTGTTCGGGACCGTATGTCACGCCTCCCTTCGGCCGGGTGACCACCGCGCGTACGCGTCAATGGGCCCGGGTCAAGAGCTGCTCGGTGGGTGATCGGTGCCTCCCCGATCGCGTTCCTAAGCGGGCGCGAGTTCCCGAGTCGGCTTATCCGTGTTCTGCAGGACCACGCCTGTTGCAAAGTGGTCGATTTGGCCTTGCTAGCGGCATTTAGTTATTATTTTCAAATTTAAATAAACGTTAATTTAAGTTTACCTATCGATAATATACACCTGGATTAGATGCTAATTGATGTTTTCTAAGCTCATCAATAAGCTGATGATCAGTTGTGAACTGTCAAAGTCAACATATGTTTCAGCAGTTGATATTTACAATTTTGGCGCCCTTTTACTTATTGGTTGCATATTTGAATAAATAGTGCAATTTACGATTATTCTAGTGAAAGTTTGGTTTTTAACAACTATTAAGGTATGTGGTACATAGAATATCTGTGCTTGTGACGTGTCAGTATATGTGTTACTTATAATTTGTAGTGGATTTGGAGTGTATTAACAATGTGCGAAATAGAGCGCACACCTGTCTTTCGTGAAGTAGAACTTAACAAGTTCACCTGCATTCACTCTGGTTGCAATTGTTTGTTAAAGTGTGATTTATTATCTGTCCGAAATGTCAAAAATAAAGTGCGTTGTTCTGCGTATCTACAAGTTATTTCACTTTTTAGGAAGAATGTCAGTGTCGAAGCGCGCACTTTTCTTAGTATGGCACGGCGAAGCCGTTACAATCGAAAATGATTGTAACGAAAAGGAAAAAATCGTAGGAAAAATAGTATTGGGCTTGTCCAGTAGTGGAAGAAATGCGATATAAATAAGGCAGCTTTTGAAAAAAGAAAAAAAGAATGGCTAGACACGCCTTAGGTGTTGATGGAAAGATCATCATTTAGAAATGTCGGACGCCCAGTGAATAGTATTTCAGAGTGATGCAGAATAACTCAAATCAACAAACTATCAGGCATTTCGGAGAAAGTTTCAACGGATTCATTGTTGTTGGCTGCAAGTAGCCGCTTGTATAAAGACGGAAATACATCAAGAATTGTGTCGATGCTGAATGCTGACGAGGAGCTTACCGGGGATATTATAAGAACTGGAAGTACGGCCGGTACTGGAAGTACTAACAATGGAAACACTGCACGAAGATTTTTTCCAAATTTAGCTGCGCGCATAAAAAGAGTAACCAAATTTTAATATTCCGATTTAGTGTTGTCCTGCGAGCATTGTCCTGTGGACATTACTTAAACACCAATGCATTCGGATCGTACGCTATGGAAATTTTGTTAATAAATACCCTTGGTTTGACATGCCATCGTCTGTTCACAGAATTTTAATTTTTTTGTGTATAATGTATATAAAATGTTTATATATAATCTATATGTTTCTTATTTGCTTCTTGCATAATATGAGTTATAATTCTATTTCTTACTCTTTTTTTTTAGAATACAAAAAATTTAATAAAAACCTTTTTTGTTTACGTGAGGGGCCGTTGTGCTGCAACTTTAAGAGCGCACCCGCGCTGAAGAGCGCACCAGCACTGAAGAGTGCACCCGCGCTGAAGAGCCCATCCGCACTCGCCCCTCTTTGCGCTCTCGCTCCTTCGTTGGTCGTCGTTGATCGTATTCTTTTCTATTACCGTTGCCTGTTTTCTTTCTAAGTTAAGTTTTTAACTCGATGTACGCAGCCAATCTCTACTTCTCATGGGAAAGAAGTAGACCGAAACAAACACTTCAAATCTAATCAGCAAATGGAACCGCTCGTGCGAGAAAAGAGGCGCACGCGTCGTGATTGGCAAAACAGCAGATCACCAGCTTCAAAACAACGCCTTACGGAAGCACCCCGATCACTCAACCAGGCTGTTTGTTTACCAACAGGAACAAAATGCAGAGCTGCGGCACATCCAGAATCTTTTTCCAACAAGTGAAAAGTATCCCCTGTGGAGCTTCCACCAAAATCTTAGCGCCCCAATTGAAACTAATCGGGATGCTGAACTTGCAGCGACGAAGACCGAGCTGAATTATTAACACCGAAGTAATACCATTTCAGATCAATCAGTTATATGGCAGCTATAGGATATAGTCGGCCGATTCCCGTCGTTGCGACTTATATACTGCGTGCAAAGGAAAGAAGGGTGTGTGCAAAGTTTCAAGTCGATAGCTTTAACACTGAGAGACTAGTTTGCGTAGAAACAGACAGACGGACAGAAAGACGGACAGACAGACGGACAGACAGACGGACAGATGGACGGACAGACAGACGGACAGACAGACGGACAGATGGACATGCTGATATCAATTCAGGAGGTGATCCTGATCAAGAATATATATGATTTATAGGGTCGGAGATGTCTCCTTCATTGCGTTGCACTCTTTTGACCAAAATTATAATACCCTATGCCAGGGTATAATGAAAAATTATCAGGCGGGCGATAATATTGCTATGCTCGGCCTACCTAAAGTTTTCCTTGTGGACCACCCTCCCCTTAACGGAGACTTTTGTCCCCATGTCCGTTTCAACGTGTTTTTTCTCCCACAATGGTGAGGGTTTGTTTCTCAGTAGGACTTCACTAGGACTTTTTCGCCAACATCGAACACTCTGTTTTGTCTGGAAGCGTTTTCCTTTTTTTTGAGCTTATCCTGGCTTCCCGCCTCTCATCACTTGCAAAAATGTCCGTTACTCGGTTTTTACAGTTTCATAATTTGGTGGCAGGGAATTGCCGAATCAGTTTGTCCTGTACCACTGCTAGCGTGTGCAAATCGCAATGAATGGCGTTTACGCCTTTAGGAACTATCATGTCTGCGAGCTCCTCCAGCAATGACTCCTCGCAAGTGAAGTCAATAATATGCCGTCTCTTGTTTCCAAAGAGAACGAAGCTGCGATTTGACGGAGAGCATGCTTCCTCCGGAATTATCTGGTTTTGAAAGCAATTGAGAGGCTTGTCCGTGGATTGGATGGTGTGGGTTAGCGACAGCTCACTGTGAATTGTAGCCGCGCTTAAAAATGCCTCTTCTTCTTCTACAACGTTGAGTTGTTTCCTCAAGAGGGCATCCACAACGAGGTTGGCCTTGCCAGGCATCTAATAGACTTTGGCACCACACTCGTCGATGCGTTCTTTGCACCTTTTAATTTTGGTGTTTGGATTAGAATCCGATTCCGCGTAAGTCAGCGGTTGGTGGTCAGTGTAGACGTTTAAATCTTTGACCCCATACAGGTAGTGACGCAGCTTTTCTATCGCTTAAACTATGGCTAACAGCTCCCTTTCTTTGGTATTGTAGTTAACCTGTCTGTCCTTTAAGGTCCTAGAGATCATAGTAATTGGTCACCCCTCTTGGGAAATGACTGCGCCAATGCCGTATGCTGAGGCATCTGTCGTTAGATCATATGCCTTTTTATAATCGGGGTACCTGAGGATGACATCCTAAGAGGCCAGGATGTTACGCAGCTTTTCAAAAGCTAGCCGTTGCGGCTCGGTAAATTGTACCTGGATGCTTCTGGATCTGTGTCTGCTGATATTTCCAAGTTCCCCTTTTATAATGTTTGAAATGGGCTTAAGCTTTTGATGCAAAATCTTTAATAAAGCACCTATAATATCCAGCCAAGCCCACTAATGACCTTACTTCGAAAAACGTTTTTAGGCTCTGGGAATTCCTTGATGGCCCTGACTTTTACCGGATCTGTCGTAGTCCCATTGCTGGTGACTATATACCCCAAAAAGTTAACGCTTTTTTTTGAAGAAGACCGATTTTTGCGCTGATACTCTTATGTTAGCGTCTGCAGGCTCTTTAGAAGCCAGTCTACGTGCCGTATGTGTCGATAACATCATCGACATAGATGTAGCAAAATTTGCCAATCTGCTCTAGCAGTACCATATGTCGTCGATGGTTCTTTGGAAGATGCTGGCAGCATCCCTCAACCCGAATGGTAGTCCGCGAAACTCGAATATTTCCCGTTTACTCAAAAGGAAGTTCTTTCACGGTCACTTTCTGCCAGTATAATTTGGTGGTAGCCAGACTTCAAATCGAGCGTTGTGAAGTATTTGACTTTGCCGAAATTCCCTAGTATTAAAGAGATAATTGGCAAGGGGTAGCGATACGGTATTGTCCTCTCGTTTAACTTTTGAAAGTCTAATACCAGCCGAATTTTACGGTTGCCAGATTCGTCGGTGCGCTTTTTGTCTACTACCCATATTGGGTTATTGTAGGGGGATCTCGACTTCTGGATTATGCCGTTTTTTAGTAGGTCTTGAATTTCGCCATTGACGAAATCTGCCACTCCCTTCGGGTACAGATAGGGTCTGGCATAAATGGCCTCCTCATCAACTGTTCTGATGGTGGCCACCACCGACGTGTTGTAAGGCAATGCCTCATTTGGGATCGCGAAGGCGCTTTTTCTGTCGCTTAGCGTTTTTGAAAATGGTTTCCTGACCGAAGGTGGTGCGTTCTAGCAGTCTACTTCAGTAAAATTTACGTTGGGGCATGATTGGAATTCTATCTTTTCTACTTCGGAGCCCTATTTAAGGTGGCCGGAAGCTAGGCAAGCGATGCCCCTGCCTTTTTTAACAGATCAATACCGATGATGGCATCAAAGGAGGACAAATCTTGCAAGATGAAGAACGTGGCCTTCAAGTTAAATAGGGATACGAAGCATTTCTTTGTGATTGTGGTAACGTCATGGATAGAACGTATCGAAAATGGCGAATCTACTGGGTCTTTCTTCGAAATCTATGCCTTTCAACCTTTCGTATGGACGGATGAAATTTCTTGATGCACCCGTGTCTATTAAAAGCTTTATTTCTACCCCCGGTACTCTTCGTCTGATGACGGGCAGCAGGATTTTACCCTAAAAAATTAATGACGTCCGAATTTTAATCCACAGTGGCATCGTCGTCAATTTTCTGAGCCGTGCTTGAAGCTGCGGCCGTATAGTTCTCCCCGGTTTTGCCTGGGCTTTGCGTGACTCAGTTAACCCTCTGCCTTTTATATAAGCCCGATCAATCGGGCACGGCCGGCTTCCTGTTTTGGTATGCCGTGGCTTAAGATGGCTTAAGCATCTTAGACACTGATGGGTCAATGTCCCTGGTTTCGGGGGAGCCTCCATTGCGTGGGGGAGAGTATATTTGCACCTTGTGTTGTTTGGTGTAGAACGGATTCTTGCCAGAGCTTGTCTGGGCATTTGTCTGCGCAGGAGCCTGTCGATGTTCTTGTGCCTTTGGACTGCTGTGTTTTTGAGACTGTTTTCTATCCTTGTCCTCCTGGCTTCTCGCGAACGAAGCCGCGAAGGGATATCTCTCGTGGTTAGATTCCACTTCTTGCGCCCAAGCGAGAGCTTTGCCGAAAAAGGGACATCCGTAAGTCTTCGCTTGAGTCGCGACATAAATACTCGGATTGCGTCATCCCAGCCTGGGAAGCCTGGGATTTCGTTAGCCTGTCCGAGTACCGTCGGCTGTGTTGGTTTAGGAGGTCGCCCTTCGGAACAAGACCGGAACGTAGGTCGTTTTGGATGGCCTGGCTTGTCACATACCAGGGAAGTCCGGATGCCCGTCGAGCAGCTCGTGCCTGCACTACCTCACTACCCTCAGCCTGTTTAGCTAGTGCTTGGATGCGGTGCCCCATACCTCTATCGCATACGTCCAGGTTGGCTTGAGGATTGCTTTGAGCAGCAAATCTTTCGTCGAAAGCTGGAGGCTTTTGGATCCCAGGAGCCAGTCGAGCTTTTGGAGTTTGCGAACGCATTTGGCTTTGATCGCCGTGATGTGGGTGTTCTATATGAGCCTTTGATCTAGGTGTACACCTAAGTAGCAGTGAGAGATGGCGTTTTTAAAAGTGTTACCATTGAAGGTATGGACGATGTCGATCACAAGTCTTAGAGAAAAAGTGACGCATGCCGACTTGCTGCAATTTATGGCAATGTTTCATTGCTTGGTCTATCGCTCCATCGCACTCAACCAGTCCTGAACAGCAGCCGAGGCTGACAGCTAAGACGAGTGGGATGCAAGCAGGGCCGTGTCGTCGGCGTAAGTAGCCAGAAGCATATGAGCGTCTGTGGTGGGTGACGGAATTGTCATATCACTCGTGAACGTCGTGTATAGAAACGGACCAATTACACTTCTTGGGGCATTCCTACAGTCGGCTGAGTAAAATTCGCTCGAACACTTACAAGAAAGTGGATAGCAAGCTGATTGAGCGGTAGAAATCGATTCGAGATAGTGGCTTGCTTGGCTTTGGGGATCATGATGATCCGGGCTTGCTTCCATTGTCTTGGGTGTCCTAGGGTCCTAGGGTGGTTTCAATGTCCTAGGGTGGTTTTAGGAGGGGTATAGATGCGCAAAACGAAGTGACCCACTTCCTGCAGGCACTCAATAATATCCTACGATGGGACGTCATGATGAATGTTCCTCATTACCATGCGAAAGGTTCGGTCTTCTGGCAGCTGGTGTTGGTGAAAAACAGTTCCTCTTTCGCGGTAGTGTCTGGCAACAAGCCTGTAGGCGTCGGAGGAGTTGCACTGAATGGCACAGTCACCTGAGTAAGAGTCTCCAATAAGAGCATCCAGCTCTCTGCAGAAGGCAGAGTATCTAACCACACCAGGAACCATAATCCTTGGGACCTTTGGAGATCGAGCGGCTTGCGGTGCTGCTGTTTGGGATTGTCCTGAATTGTTGGATTTTGCCGGCAGCAAAGTTGCGTCGCACTTCGTTGTGGCGCGGTTTATCGCGGCTTGCGAAGTGGAAGGCCCGACGTCCATTTCTTCCTCGTCGCTTAGGGTTATGAAGCGGTTTCCAGATTTGGCAGTATAGCTTGTCTTCCTTTGGCTGACCTTGGGAGAGAGAGCGGTACCTTCACTCTTCTTAGCTGCTTCTTTGATTGCCTTTGCGGTGGGGTTGCATGGTAGTGTGCTAGTAGAAGCAGGATCATGGCTCGTACTGGATGCAGCGGAACACAAACTGCCATTTGAGCTTGTTGTGAACGTCATTTGAGATGAGATCGACATGATAAATGTCCGCTTGTGTGTCGCTGTTGCGTAGCTCAGACACAAACCGCTTGAAAGCTTAAAGCTTCAACAGTAGATCGTTTCGTGGAGATCAGTGGACCACCATCAATTGCCGGAGCCAACTGCGTGTGAAAAGAAAAAACTGTGGAATCACCTATAGCTGATTCACTTGGGGATTGCTAACTTGAAGAGAGGGCAATTGCAGTCCTACAGTGAAGGAACTTCCAGAAAGCCTTGGGTTTTTTTTTTAACACACTTGATAAATTACCAATAACACGTCTTACTCTTGCAAAAGCTCGACTCGACGTAAAAGGTTCCTAAAACAAAACAAATTTATTTTTTAATCAAAACAAAAAATGTAATAAATTTAATTCAACATTGCACTTCGACTATATCGCAGCAGCGAGAAGTAACGCGATAGCGATCTTTGTGTCGCTGCCACGCACACAGGCAAGGGTACCTGTTTAATGAGGTTGATTTATCTCACACTCTGAAACAGTGGTCGGCACGGCCCCTATCCCGAGGGCATAGGAAATTTCTCTGCCCGAGCTCTGCCACACATACACAGTATTAATGTGTGAAACGTCATGCTCACAGCCTGCTTTCTGCTATTCGTTACTAACACTAATGCGTTAAAATCATATCAATGTATTGGGGTGCCGACCACTGCTCTAAAAAAAAAAATAACAAAAAGGGTGGTGGTGGTCCGGGGCCCGCGGTGCTGGTGGGGCGATGACAGGTGCCTGTCAACAAGTGCCCGGGAGTAAGCGCTTGAGAAGTTCCTTGATTTTGTAAAGAAGGCCCTCGTGCCACACCTTCTCAAAGGCTTGTTTTATGTCGAGGAAGATGCCTACACTGTGCAGTTTATGCTCGAGTCCGTGGGTGTTGTGGCTGACCAGGCGATGGACTTGTTTTGGGCAGCCATGGGATTTTCTGAAACCGAACTGGTGTTGAGGAATTTGGCCTTCTACTTGTGGTAGTTCCAACAGTCGGATGAGTAAAATCCGCTCAAACACTTTCGAGAAAGTGGATAGCAGGCTGATTGGGCGGTAGGAATCGATCGAATCGAGATAGTGGCTTGCTTGGCTTTGGGGATCATGATGATCCGGGCTTGCTTCCATTGTCTTGGAAAATGTCCCAGGCTTTGCATGGCGTTGAATATTTTCACCAGCGCTAGCACTCCTTTGGGTGGAAGAGCCTTGGCCGCTCGATTGTCGATGCCATCGGGTCCAGGAGTCTTTTTTAAATTATGCGCCTTTAACTGCAGCGTGACTTCTTGCGGCGTGGTGTGTCTGAAAGGGAGCCCGTAAGAAGTTTGCAACTTCATCGCGGTGTGAAGCGTCTGGAAGTTCAAAAGGAGTGAAGGTGTCAGACAGATGTTCCGCAAAAGCGTTGGCTTTGTCGGAGTCGTTCTTAAGCCAGCGGCCAGTGTGGCTTTGAATTGGGGATTGTACAAGCGGCTATCATTTAATTCCTCTCGTTAGCTTCCATATCGAAAAACGCTGCAGTTGTCCGGGCCAGCTCCCTTCAGCAGGGTATCGATGTTCTTTTGGCGGGTTTTCGCTAGTAACCTGCGCAGTCTCTTAGTAATGCTAGATAGACGCTGCTTAGTTGCAGAATCGCCTGACACAATGAATTGCCTTCTGAGGTGCCTTTTTAGATCCAGGAGTGCCCTTGCCTCCGGGGTTAGTATTGGTGCCCTTCTATTAGGTGGGAGACCAGATTGGCGCTGAGGTGGCGTATCTCTCTGTGGTCGGCTTTAGTAATTGTGGAAGTGGAGGTATCTACGTATGCATCCAGATCGCTGCAGGTTGCTATTGGTGTGTTGAGCACGGTGTGAGCATCGATGTAGGACATAAAAGGGGAAATGTTTGCATGCGCAGGTAGCTTTTTGGGGACTCCTTTATGGAATTGAACTTCTTCATTTATTATGAAGAGCAACGGGAGGTGATCGGAAGATAGCTCTGTGAGTGCTCTGACAGAGACCTGCTGTTGTCTGAATTCTTTTGAGATGCCAAAGTCAATTGCACGATAGGGGTAGCATATGGCTACTCCGGTTGCTACAATATCGGCATTGACATTGGCCAGGACAGAGCTGAGGGTCCGGCCTCTAGCACACATCCTGTAGTTGCCCCACCATCTGTGTTTGACGTTCCAGTCACCTGCAGCAAGAAACTTATCTCCGAGATTGGAGTGGAAAGTCGTGAAGTCTGCTTCCGTCCACCTGACAGCAGGGGGACAGTACACCAAATCTACGTTAAACCTCCCTCTTCTTGTAGATATCTCGATGGAGACGGCTTGAATGTGCTCTTCCGAAAGAATGAAAAAAAGTTAATGGGTTATGGCTGACTTGACGAGGATAGCTGCGCCCCCATGTCGCCGGTCATCCGGATGATCGGCTTTGTGCAAGGTGAAACCAGGGATCCTGAGGGTGGACCGCGAACAGAGACGGACTTCTGAGAACAAAAGGATGACAATTTCGTAAAGCTCTATGAAAGCAATGATCTCGTTTGCTTTCGAGCTTATCCCATTGGGGTTCTAGCAGGCTATTTTAAGCAATCCCATTGCGGAGGGTAGAGGAGGGTGGACGCGTCTGCAAGATTGCTTGAATTAGAGTCTCTACTAGGGACATCATCCTGTCGAGCCTTATGAAAAGCTGTTCCAGTTTAGCATTCAGAGCGGCGTTTTCAGTGGAATGTGTTGGAGGGGGAGTATTTTCCATCTCTTTGTGAGTGATAGGTAGGTTTCTTCTGACTACACTTGCAAATGATTCCTTACCAACGTTAAGTGAAAGGTTGGTTGAAGGAAACGTGTTCGACTCTGTGTTTGCTGTGAGCATTAATTAAGTATTTTGCTTAAATGCGACTTGCCGATATTTGCGGCATCCTTTAAAGTTGGCCGCGTAAGAGCTGCCGCAGGGAAACAGCAGCTAGGATCGTCTTTTCCAAACTTCCACTCCAGAGTAGGGTGGTTTTCTCTGCATTCTCTGATGCCGTGTGCAGTATGCTTTTGTATGTCCGTATTCCTGACATCTATGGCATTGTACGGAACCGGATTGCTTACAGCCTTCTTGATTTCCACAAACCTCATATTAAGCGGAAGCTGTGTTACCTTATTATGAGGGGTATAGATGCGCAGAACGCAGTGACCCTCTTCCTGCAGGCACTCAATAATATCCTACGATGGGATGTCATGATGAATGTTCTTCATAACCATGCGAAAGGTTCGGTCTTCTGGCAGCTGGTGTTGGTGGAAAACAGTTCCTTTTTTGCGGTAGTGTCTGGCAACAAATCTGAAGGCATCGGAGGAGTTGCACTGAATGGCACAGTCACCTGAGTTCAGCGCTTTGATGGAGTAAGAGTCTCCAATAAGAGCATCCAGCTCTCTGCAGAAGGCAGAGTATCTAACCACACCAGGAGTTGCACTGAATGGCACAGTCACCTGAGTAAGAGTCTCCAATAAGAGCATCCAGCTCTCTGCAGAAGGCAGAGTATCTAACCACACCAGGAACCATAATCCTTGGAACCTTTGGAGATCGAGCGGCTTGCGGTGCTGCTGTTTGGGATTGTCCTGAATTGTTGGATTTTGCCGGCAGCAAAGTTGCGTCGCACTTCGTTGTGGCGCGGTTTATCGCGGCTTGCGAAGTGGAAGGCCCGACGTCCATTTCTTCCTCGTCGCTTAGGGTTATGAAGCGGTTTCCAGATTTGGCAGTATAGCTTGTCTTCCTTTGGCTGACCTTGGGAGAGAGAGCGGTACCTTCACTCTTCTTAGCTGCTTCTTTGATTGCCTTTGCGGTGGGGTTGCATGGTAGTGTGCTAGTGGAAGCAGGATCATGGCTCGTACTGGATGCAGCGGAACACAAACTGCCATTTGAGCTTGTTGTGAACGTCATTTGAGATGAGATCGACATGATAAATGTCCGCTTGTGTGTCGCTGTTGCGTAGCTCAGACACAAACCGCTTGAAAGCTTAAAGCTTCAACAGTAGATCGTTTTGTGGAGATCAGTGGACCACCATCAATTGCCGGAGCCAAGTGCGTGTGAAAAGAAAAAACTGTGGAATCACCTATAGCTGATTCACTTGGGGATTGCTAACTTGAAGAGAGGACAATTGCAGTCCTACAGTGAAGGAACTTCCAGAAAGCCTTGGGTTTTTTTTTAACACACTTGATAAATTACCAATAACACGTCTTACTCTTGCAAAAGCTCGACTCGACGTAAAAGGTTCCTAAAACAAAACAAATTTATTTTTTAATCAAAACAAAAAATGTAATAAATTTAATTCAACATTGCACTTCGACTATATCGCAGCAGCGAGAAGTAACGCGATAGCGATCTTTGTGTCGCTGCCACGCACACAGGCAAGGGTACCTGTTTAATGAGGTTGATTTATCTCACACTCTGAAACAGTGGTCGGCACGGCCCTATCCCGAGGGCATAGGAAATTTCTCTGCCCGAGCTCTGCCACACACACACAGTATTAATGTGTGAAACGTCATGCTCACAGCCTGCTTTCTGCTATTCGTTACTAACACTAATGCGTTAAAATCATATCAATGTATTGGGGTGCCGACCACTGCTCTAAAAAAAAAAATAACAAAAAGGGTGGTGGTGGTCCGGGGCCCGCAGTGCTGGTGGGGCGATGACAGGTGCCTGTCAACAAGTGCCCGGGAGTAAGCGCTTGAGAAGTTCCTTGATTTTGTAAAGAAGGCCCTCGTGCCACACCTTCTCAAAGGCTTGTTTTATGTCGAGGAAGATGCCTACACTGTGCAGTTTATGCTCGAGTCCGTGGGTGTTGTGGCTGACCAGGCGATGGACTTGTTTTGGGCAGCCATGGGATTTTCTGAAACCGAACTGGTGTTGAGGAATATGGCCTTCTACTTGTGGTAGTTCCAACAGTCGGATGAGTAAAATCCGCTCAAACACTTTCGAGAAAGTGGATAGCAGGCTGATTGGGCGGTAGATATCGATCGAATCGAGATAGTGGCTTGCTTGGCTTTGGGGATCATGATGATCCGGGCTTGCTTCCATTGTCTTGGAAAATGTCCCAGGCTTTGCATGGCGTTGAATATTTTCACCAGCGCTAGCACTCCTTTGGGTGGAAGAGCCTTGGCCGCTCGATTGTCGATGCCATCGGGTCCAGGAGTCTTTTTTAAATTATGCGCCTTTAACTGCAGCGTGACTTCTTGCGGCGTGGTGTGTCTGAAAGGGAGCCCGTAAGAAGTTTGCAACTTCATCGCGGTGTGAAGCGTCTGGAAGTTCAAAAGGAGTGAAGGTGTCAGACAGATGTTCCGCAAAAGCGTTGGCTTTGTCGGAGTCGTTCTTAAGCCAGCGGCCAGTGTGGCTTTGAATTGGGGATTGTACAAGCGGCTATCATTTAATTCCTCTCGTTAGCTTCCATATCGAAAAAACGCTGCAGTTGTCCGGGCCAGCTCCCTTCAGCAGGGTATCGATGTTCTTTTGGCGGGTTTTCGCTAGTAACCTGCGCAGTCTCTTAGTAATGCTAGATAGACGCTGCTTAGTTGCAGAATCGCCTGACACAATGAATTGCCTTCTGAGGTGCCTTTTTAGATCCAGGAGTGCCCTTGCCTCCGGGGTTAGTATTGGTGCCCTTCTATTAGGTGGGAGACCAGATTGGCGCTGAGGTGGCGTATCTCTCTGTGGTCGGCTTTAGTAATTGTGGAAGTGGAGGTATCTACGTATGCATCCAGATCGCTGCAGGTTGCTATTGGTGTGTTGAGCACGGTGTGAGCATCGATGTAGGACATAAAAGGGGAAACGTTTGCATGCGCAGGTAGCTTTTTGGGGACTCCTTTATGGAATTGAACTTCTTCATTTATTATGAAGAGCAACGGGAGGTGATCGGAAGATAGCTCTGTGAGTGCTCTGACAGAGACCTGCTGTTGTCTGAATTCTTTTGAGATGCCAAAGTCAATTGCACGATAGGGGTAGCATATGGCTACTCCGGTTGCTACAATATCGGCATTGACATTGGCCAGGACAGAGCTGAGGGTCCGGCCTCTAGCACACATCCTGTAGTTGCCCCACCATCTGTGTTTGACGTTCCAGTCACCTGCAGCAAGAAACTTATCTCCGAGATTGGAGTGGAAAGTCGTGAAGTCTGCTTCCGTCCACCTGACAGCAGGGGGACAGTACACCAAATCTACGGTAAACCTCCCTCTTCTTGTAGATATCTCGATGGAGACGGCTTGAATGTGCTCTTCCGAAAGAATGAAAAAAGTTAATGGGTTATGGCTGACTTGACGAGGATAGCTGCGCCCCCATGTCGCCGGTCATCCGGATGATCGGCTTTGTGCAAGGTGAAACCAGGGATCCTGAGGGTGGACCGCGAACAGAGACGGACTTCTGAGAACAAAAGGATGACAATTTCGTAAAACTCTATGAAAGCAATGATCTCGTTTGCTTTCGAGCTTATCCCATTGGGGTTCTAGCAGGCTATTTTAAGCAATCCCATTGCGGGGGGTAGAGGAGGGTGGACGCGTCTGCAAGATTGCTTGAATTAGAGTCTCTACTAGGGACATCATCCTGTCGAGCCTTATGAAAAGCTGTTCCAGTTTAGCATTCAGAGCGGCGTTTTCAGTGGAATGTGTTGGAGGGGGAGTATTTTCCATCTCTTTGTGAGTGATAGGTAGGTTTCTTCTGACTACACTTGCAAATGATTCCTTACCAACGTTAAGTGAGAGGTTGGTTGAAGGAAACGTGTTCGACTCTGTGTCTGCTGTGAGCCTTGATTAAGTATTTTGCTTAAATGCGACTTGCCGATATTTGCGGCATCCTTTAAAGTTGGCCGCGTAAGAGCTGCCGCAGGGAAACAGCAGCTAGGATCGTCTTTTCCAAACTTCCACTCCAGAGTAGGGTGGTTTTCTCTGCATTCTCTGATGCCGTGTGCAGTATGCTTTTGTATGTCCGTATTCCTGACATCTATGGCATTGTACGGAACCGGATTGCTTACAGCCTTCTTGATTTCCACAAACCT
Source organism: Drosophila parabipectinata (assembly GCA_018153455.1). Taxonomy (NCBI): domain Eukaryota; kingdom Metazoa; phylum Arthropoda; class Insecta; order Diptera; family Drosophilidae; genus Drosophila; species Drosophila parabipectinata. The sequence goes on along the minus strand of JAECYA010000402.1, from coordinate 329,360 downwards.
CATATTAAGCGGAAGCTGTGTTACCTTATTATGAGGGGTATAGATGCGCAGAACGCAGTGACCCTCTTCCTGCAGGCACTCAATAATATCCTACGATGGGATGTCATGATGAATGTTCCTCATAACCATGCGAAAGGTTCGGTCTTCTGGCAGCTGGTGTTGGTGGAAAACAGTTCCTTTTTTGCGGTAGTGTCTGGCAACAAATCTGAAGGCATCGGAGGAGTTGCACTGAATGGCACAGTCACCTGAGTTCAGCGCTTTGATGGAGTAAGAGTCTCCAATAAGAGCATCCAGCTCTCTGCAGAAGGCAGAGTATCTAACCACACCAGGAATTGCACTGAATGGCACAGTCACCTGAGTAAGAGTCTCCAATAAGAGCATCCAGCTCTCTGCAGAAGGCAGAGTATCTAACCACACCAGGAACCATAATCCTTGGGACCTTGGGAGATCGAGCGGCTTGCGGTGCTGCTGTTTGGGCTTGTCCTGAATTGTTGGATTTTGCCGGCAGCAAAGTTGCGTCGCACTTCGTTGTGGCGCGGTTTATCGCGGCTTGCGAAGTGGAAGGCCCGACGTCCATTTCTTCCTCGTTGCTTAGGGTTATGAAGCGGTTTTCAGATTTGGCGGTATAGCTTGTCTTCCTTTGGCTGACCTTGGGAGAGAGAGCGGTACCTGCACTCTTCTTAGCTGCTCCTTTGATTGGCTTTGCGGTGGGGTTGCATGGTAGTGTGCTAGTGGAAGCAGGATCATGCCTCGTACTGGATGCAGCGGAACACAAACTGCTATTTGAGCTTGTTGTGAACGTCATTTGAGATGAGATCGAGGACATTACAGTACAAGTGGTGATGCAGTGTGTGGAGGATTAGTCTCCTCACACGCCAAGACAGCACCGGCCAATCATTAGGTGGCCGCAGGAGATAGGCCAAGGACCAATACGAACGTTTCACCATCGAGTGCAAAGACGGAATCAATGTGGGACGTAACGGCTCCCGAGGCAACGGTGAGGAAATGAGCCCGCCGCGCAGCGGTGTTCAGGATGTGCGACAAGACTGGTAGCAGCAAAGGAGCAAGGAGCAACGGGGGAGGCGAAGGAGGCCAGCGGCACATCGCATAGCAACAGCAGGGGTCAGCGGGCGAAAGGATAGGGGCAACGGCCGAACGGACGGCCACCTGCCAGCGGGAAAGTGGCGTTATCTTGGAAACAGGAGTAACGGCAGCCCGCCAACGGAAAGGTGGCGTGACATTGGAAGCAGGAATAACGGCAACCCGCCAACGGGAAAGTGGCGTGATCTGTGGAGCAGAATCCAGGAGGACTAACGGGCACTCCGGAGGGTATAAAAGGAGGCCCTTTGAAAGACCTAGGCGACAGGAGACGAGTTGGACCGGTTCCTGGCCCCGGCAGGTAGACTTGCAAGGAAGTGCGGGAAGGATAAGTCTGGCGCACGCCACTCTGACTCCTGAATCACAACCAACAGGCGTGGTCCTGCAACGGAAAGGACAGGCCAACTCAGGATCCCGAGCCCGGTTTGCTCCGGAGGACGAGAAGGACAGAACGAGAAAGGATCGGTGTCGATTAGTTTCCTCGACAGCTACAGGGTATCAGAGTCGAGTTGGGCCATTCCCGGTCAAAGCAGGTAGCCTTGCAAGGAAGTGAGGAAAGAATAAGTCTGGCGTACGCCACACGAATTCCTGACTCGCAACCAACAGCACAGTGGTCGATTCGGTCTCGCCAGCGGCATTAAATTAATAACTTCTGAAATATTAGAGATATCTTCAATCGGTTTTTTATTTTCGGTTTGTTACTCTATTTTGCATTATGTGGACAAAAATGAAATTTATAGTGTTTTTTATATTTAAAAAAAGTTTTTTATTAAATTTTGTTATTTTAAAGAAAAAGAGTAAGAAATAGAATTATAACTTAAATTATGCAAGAAGCATATAAGAAACAAATACTTTATATACAAAAATGTAATATACATTATTTACAAAAAAATTAAAATTCTGTGAACAGGCTATGGCAAGTCAAACCAAGGGTATTTATTAACAAAAATTTCGGCTGTTTCCATAGCGGACGAACCGAATGCATTGGTGTTTAAGTAATGTCCACAGGACAATGCTCGCAGGACAACGCTAAATCGGAATATTAGAATTTGGTTACTTTTTTTATGCGCGCAGCTAAATTTGGAAAAAATTTTCGTGCAGTGTTTCCATTGTTAGTACTTCCAGTACCGGCCGTACTTCCAGTTCTTATAATATCCCCGGTAAGTTCCTCGTCAGCATTCAGCATCGACACAATTCTTGATGTATTTCCGTCCTTATACAAGCGGCTACTTGCGGCCAACAACAATGCATCCGTCGAGACTTTCTCCGAAAGGCCTGATAGTTTGTTGATTTGAGTTATTCTGCATAACTCTGAAATACTATTCACTGGGCGTCCGACATTTCTAAATGATAATCTTTCCATCAACACCTGAGGCGTGTCTAGCCATTCTTTATTCCTTTTTTCAAAAGCTGCCTTATTTATACCGCATTTCTTTCACTACTGGACAAGCCCACTATTAAAAATACTATTTTTTCCCAATTTTGCAAAACTTCTTTTCGTTACAATCATATTTGCTACAAGCTTCTCCTACAAACTTCGCGCTTCGACGCTGACATTCTTCCTAAGGAGTGAAATATCTTGTAGATACGCATGACTACGCACTTCATTTCATTTCAGACAGATAATGATTCACACTTTAACAAACAATTGCAACCAGAGTGAATCCAGGTGAATCTGTTAAGTTCTACTTCACGAAAGACTGGTGTGCGCTCTATTCTGCGCACTGTTAATACACTTAATATCCACTTCAATTTATAAGTAATACATATACTGACACGTCACAAGCACAGATTTTCTATGTAGCACATACCTTAATAGTTGTTAAAAACCAAACTTGCACTAGAATAATCGTAGATTGCACTATTTTTTCAAATATTCAACCAATAAGTAAAAGGACGCCAAAATTGTATATATCAACTGCTGAAACATATGCTGACTTTGACAGTTCACAGCTGATCATCAGCTTATTGATGAGCGTAGAAAACAACAATTAGCATCTAATCCAGGTGTATATTATCGATAGGTAAACATAAATAAACGTTTATTTAAATTGGAAAATCATAACTAAATGCCTCTAGCGAGGCCAAATCGACCACTGTGGGAAAGTCTGTTTCTGGTTGGGTTGTGGCTGATTGAAATAGACTTTCTTAAGCCTTGCAGCTTGAAGTGTGTTTTCTATGTCCGAGCAGAAGGGGCTCCATTAGGATCGCTTTGCTTTTCGGATGGCTTTTTTTTCGGATGGTCGTTTAACAACGACCACCAGGTGAGCTTGATCCTCTTTTTTGGATTTTTTTGTGACATGCTATTTTAGAGAGGCCTTTAAGCCGCTCCAGAGCCTTTCCTCTGTTTCGGTTTTCGCCCGGTTGAACAGGATTCTGTTTGCCGTTTGGGGAGTGGCTATCTTTGACGACCACCAAGGAGAGTTGATTGCGTTTGTTTTGGGATATGCCCTTGCTAAGACGTTATTACAGGCTTGAGTTAACTGGAGCATAAGAGTGTTTAGACTATCTACGGCTTGCGGATACTCCGGTTAAGTTATATTGTTCGCAAGGCTTGGAAATATAAAAGAAAGTTAGTTTTTCCGTTATTTTTTAAATTTTGTGGCTTCTGGCGGTTTTTTGTGTGGAGTGAGGATGGCGTCGAACACTCCTGCCTTTATTGAAGCTAACCACAGCAAATGGTCATAAAGGAATATAATTAATTAATCTTCAATTAAGCAAACACGATCTATGAGGTCATTTCGAATTGCCAATTGTAATGAAACTTCATAACCTTACGCTATGTGCAGTTAAGTAAAAGGAGATTGTTTGAACACCACAAGAAGACTTTGTTAATTTAAAGTGTCTATGAAGAAAATGGTCTAAGAATTAAAAACCTAACATTAACCATCGGCATACATAAATGTGATATAGCGTAGCTTATGACACTAGGTTAATCGTTAACAAAAATTACAAACAAAAGAGGTACTATGTAACATTTACATTCTGTGACGACTTGTTTTTAAACAAAACACGCTGCGTGTGATTCGATGGATAGGAAGTCGACCTTTGTACGATTTTTGGGGAAAATTTCAAAAACAAATACAAAGCCTTATTGATTTGCATTCTGCACATCAAAATTTGTGTGAGAAAACATAAATGATCATTCCAAATTTAGCTTTGCTTTTTTTTTTTTTGAACCGCTTTTTATACCCTTGCAGAGGGTATTATAATTTTGGTCAAAACGCAGTGCAACGCAGTGAAGGAGACATCTCCGACCCTATAAAGTATATATATTCTTGATCAGGATCACATCCTGAGTTGATATGAGCATGTTCGTCTGTCCTTCTGTCTGTCCGTTTATCGGTTTCTACGCGAACTAGTCTCTCAGTTTTAAAGCTATCGACTTGAAACTTTGCACATACCCTTCTTTCCTTTGCACGCAGTATATAAGTCGGAACGACCGGGATCGGCTGACTATATCCTATAGCTGCCATATAACTTATTAATCGGAAATAGTAAAACTTTGGTGTTTTTAGAATAAGAGAATTTAAATTTGACATGAGAGCTATCTTTGACAAAACATTACGACATGCCAAATTTCATAAGGATCGTCCGACTATATCCTATAGCTGCCATAAAACTGAATGATCGAAAATGACCCATCTTTCGTGTTTTTGAAGATAGAAAGCTAAAAAGCTGGATAGAAAGCTTTACTCCAATTCTTTTTTAATTAATTTAAAATTAACTCTGACTTATATAAAGATTTTTAATTTTATAATATAAAATATAATATAGAATTTTACAAGGAGTAAGTATATCAAAAGAAAACCTTTTCGTAGAAAAGTGAGATTTCACCCTGAAGGGTCTAGAAAACAAAAAGGAACCAAATGACCTGCTGCGATTCCTTTTTATCACTTTCTTGCAGGGGACTTTTGATTTATGTCAGGGTCGGATAAAAGGTAAATATGTATTTTTATTTAGGAGTATATATATATCGTAACATATCAACAAAATTTCTTTAAGTGCATATCAGTAAATTTTGTAAACCGAAGCTGAAGCCTTTTGTATTGAAATTCGTAACGCAGCTGCAAATAGCCTCATTCCAATTTTTGTAAAAACATAAATATTTAATTATTTCAATTCGGCTGAAAACAGCCTCATTTCAGATTTCCAATTTCTAAGAGTCACTTCAGATTGAAAACCAAAACAATATTTGGATAAACAGAAATCCCGACTCAAATCTTTCTCACTCCTTTTAAGTGAATTAAAACTAAACAGATCAAAACATTCTTAAATGGGAACCCACTTCACATTTTCTTGTCACCTCGATTAATTGAGACCCAAGGCCTTCCATGTCAACTGACACCTCAAGTAAAAGGTTCCGACTCAATCTATTCTCTCAGAGAGCCTCTCTTTCGAGCTTTGATCTGCAAAAGGCTTCAGCAAGGGTAGCTATAAAAAGGACCTAGAGCCCTAAAGATAAGTTAGTTCTAAAATTGTAACATTCTAAGCAGTTGTTCTGAAATTCTAAGCAATTTGAAAGAATCACACTGTATTAAAACCGGAACTCAAATAAAAATATATTTTTTCAAACTATTTTGAAGAAGATATATAATTGGCGCAGTCGGTAGGATGTGTAAAAGTGACCAGTGATCAATCGAGATCATAGAACATCGTTGAAGTATTTTATGCTAATGCAACTGCAGCTATAATACTAATCGCGAGTGTTAATCACTATTCACATCCGCAAAAGAACATACGTGTTAATTTCAATTTGTAGCCAACTTTTCGAAGTGTGACTGCTACCGAAAATATACAACACACAAAAACTTAAAACAAATTTGTAGCCCGCTTTTCGAAGTGTGACTGCTACCGAAAATATACAAAACATAAAAACTTAAAATAAATTAGTAGCCCGCTTTCTTAGTGTGACCGCTACCGAAATAAATAAGAAATACAAACATTACAATGGCTGAACCAGTGGCAAAAATCCAGTTACTCTCCGAGCTACACCTTAATCAGGCTTTAAGCCAGATTAGGCAAGTTCCCAATTTTAATGGAAGCACCAGGGAATTAAGTGCATTCATCAGACGGATCGAATACATTTTAAATTTGTATCCATCAACTGATCCGCGTCAAATAGCTGTATTCTTCAGTGCAATTGAGATGCAATTATCAGGAGATGCACAGCGAGTGTCCCAGCTATCAGCAGCAACCAATTGGCCCGATCTAAGGAGTGCTCTCATCGATGAATATAAAACCCAAACCCCATGCGAGGAATTACTAAGACGACTCTACAATACCCCCTTCAATGGAAGCATTCGTAAGTTCGTCGAGGATCTAGAATATAAAATATTTGTCATAACAAACAAATTGTCGTTAGAAAACAATAATTTAAACACAATGATTTATAATAATGCCATGAATAATACTGTAAAAGATGTAATAATGAGAAAACTTCCTGACAGGTTATTCATGACATTAGCAAGGCACGATATAACTACAGTCAGTAAACTTAAACAAGTAGCACAACAAGAAGGTTGTTATGATTCTGGTTCTGATAAAGTTAAATCACAACATAATTCAAATCAAAAGTTACTAGTTCTAAGGTACTAGTTCTAACAAACCAGTGAAAAGACAGCGTGAATATTCAAGCGATCAATCTAAAATGGAAATCGAAAATTTTCATCAAATAGCCTCGGATCCAATAGAAGAAATGGATTTCCTTACATCAGAATAACTATTAACAATCGCCCATTTAAATGTGTAATAGATACAGGAAGTTCAATCAATCTAATAAAAGAAAATTATTTTAATTTCCCACAAACATTAAAAACGTCAGAAGTGCACACAATTAATGGTGTAATTAAATTAAATTAGTCCGTAAATTTCAAATCAAGTAAACTTTGTCCGATCGACCAACCATTTTGGATTCACAATTTTTCACAAAAATATGATAAATTGATAGGAAGAGAGTATTTAGAAGCATGTGAAGCAATAATTAATTATAAACAGGAAACAGTCACTTTGAGCGGATTTGTTTTTTCTATGATATATAACCACGAAGATTTCAGGAATTCCGAAATGGAAACATTGGAAGATTATCTCAGTCCACCTTCATCTGAGGATATATCTTTTAATTTTGCAATCAATAATGACTTGGAGGAAAATAATAAATTTCGAATAAATCATCTTAATGAAGAAGAAAGAACTAAATTAAATAACATTTTATTTGAATTTAGTGATATCCAGGTGAAAATTTGACCTTTACCAGTGCTTTCAAACATTCAATCCAAACTAAACATGAAGATCCTATTTACAAAAACCTTATAAATACCCCGAAGCTCATGATCAAGAAGTCGAAGTACAAATTAAAGAAATGATAAATCAGGAAATAATACGTAAATCGAAATCCCCTTTATTGTTCTCCAATATGGATAGTCCCAAAGAGAGAGGATGCCTCAGGGAAAAAGAAATTTAGAATAGTAATAGATTATCGAAGTCTAAATGAAATAACTATTGATGATAAGTATCCGATACCAGTTATGGATGAAATACTTGACAAACTTGGAAAGTGTCAACATTTTACAACAATTGACCTTGCCAAGGGTTTTCATCAAATTCAAATGGATGAAAATTCTATTTCAAAAACAGCTTTTTCAACTAAAAATGGACATTACGAATATACACGAATGCCATTTGGTCTGAAAAATGCGCCTGCAACCTTCCAACGTTGCATGAACAATTTATTAGAGGATTTAATGTACCAGCATTGCCTTGTTTATATATATGGATGACATAATTATATTTTCTACTTCATTAGAGGAACACATATTGTCTATAAAAAAGGTGTTTTCAAAACTTCGAGAAGCTAATCTTAAACTTCAACTTGACAAATGTGAGTTTATGAAAAAGGAAACCGAATTCCTTGGACATATAATAACAACAGAAGGAATAAAGCCAAACCCCAAAAAATTGAGGCAATACAAAAATTTCCAATACCAACAACACAAAAAGAAATAAAATCATTTTTAGGTCTCTGTGGATTTTATAGAAAATTCATACCTGATTTTGCTAAAATTGCAAAACCCATGACAGTAAACTTAAAGAAGGGTTCAACTATAAATTCATCAGATAAAGAATATTTAAGAGCATTTGAGAAATTAAAACTTCTCATTACATCAGACCCAATTTTAAATTACCCTAACTTTGAAAAACTATTTTCTCTAACAACAGATGCTAGCAACGTCGCCTTAGGCGCAGTATTATCACAAAATCATAAACCTATTTGTTATGCTAGTAGAACTCTTAATGAACACGAAATTAATTATTCAGCAATAGAAAAAGAGCTTCTGGCTATAGTCTGGGCCACTAAATATTTTAGGTCTTATCTCTTTGGTAGAAAATTCGAAATTCTTAGCGATCATAGACCATTAGTTTGGCTTCATAATATAAAAGAACCAAATATGAAACTACAAAGATGGAGAATAAAATTAAACGAGTTTGACTTCACTATTAAATATTTGCCGGGAAAGGGAAAACCAGGTAGCTGATGCTCTGTCAAGAGTAAAGCTAGTTGAAAATTTTTTAGGAGAATCACCGGATAGTAACCCATCATTACCCACAATAGCAACAGTACATAGTGCGCAAGAAGACAATCAGAATTATATAGAAATAACAGAAAGACCTTTAAACTATTACAATAGACAAATTGAATTCCATAGAGGAAATTCAAATGAAGTTAAATTGACTCAATACTTTCATAAAACCAACCTTAAAATAATGTATAAAGAAATGACCCATGAATATGCAAAAGAATTAATTAAAAAATATTTATGCTCCAAAAAAAGTGTTATCTATTTTCCTTGTGAAATGGACTTTATAATATTTCAAAATGCTTATGTACAGATTATCTGCCCAAATAACTTAACCAAAGTTATGAAAACCAGTACAATATTAATAGATGTCCAAACGTTCGCAGAATTCAAGGAAATTGTCCTTAAAGCTCACGTTTTTGTAAGCTGATCATTGAATTGAGGTGAGAAGTTTTTTGTAAGTTGGGATAATACAGTTTTTTTACGGTTTTCGGGGTCTGTTTTTACTACATCGTAGTTTGAAAGTGGTTCATAATGAATATTTTTAATATTAACTACCTGATCTATATTTGTGGTATTTAGTAGTCTTACATATGCATTCTGGACTGTTGCTATGGTATTTGCTATATAGATACCTTTATGAATCTCTTGATTCGGAATCAATACACTATCTTCTTCGGAATTTATCTTAACTTTTCGGATGACTTGGGATCTTGCTGGCAGAATTAGGGAGTTGTTGCCAGAACTGTATGTTATCGGAACATAAATTGGATATTTGAGATTATTTGGTCTAATTACAAGCCAGTCTTCAGAAGGCTTGAATTGACAATTGTACCTTTTTATAAAGTCTATTCCCAGTATCCCATCACAAGGAATAGCGAATTGCACATTTACTATATGGAAATCATGTGGGATGATGTACTTAGAAGTCTGAATTTCAATAGAAGTTATGCCTTTTGATTTATTAACCTCTTGGCTTATACCCTGTATGCTTATGATATGATTATCTTGAATGTTTTGAAAATTATCAGAATTTTCCTTTAATATGGAAATTTCTGCACCTGTATCTAGTAGAAAGACTAATTTTTTTCCTGTTGCTGCGTTTATGAAAATAACGAATGTACTTTGACTGAGATTTATAGTGTCAATCTTTTTGTTTTTTACTGACGTGTATCTAAAGGTGTTTGGGAGTTTTCCGAATTCGTTTGGGCTATTCTTATATTGTTATTTTGATTATTATTATTATGGTTTTTATTGTTGTTTCCCCCTCGGCTATTTCCGCCGCGGTTGTTTCCACCACGGTTATTTCCGCCGCGGTTGTTGTTGGTGTAATAACTGTTGTTTATGAATAGTGGACTGTATTATGTTTTTTATTATAGTTTTATGCATTTATTTTCACTATTTAGCGGGTTTACAATGTTTTTAAGCGGGGTTGCTATCAGCGAGCGGTTGCGGTTAATGTCAACAAGAGAATGCGGCCGGCTTGCAAAACGTGCAGAAAAAGAACTGAAGAACGATCGCGTGATGTTCTAATACTAACGCATTGCACTACAATTTCGGCTATGCGTGTGAGCTTAAAGCTCCCAAATGGTAAACAAGACAATGATGTGCGCAAAAATTGGTACGATAATAAGAAATTAATTAACAAGTAAAGAAGCAAATGTAATACTATTTAAATGCAAAATAAAGACGAACTATTTCTCAACATACCGGAGCCCCTGAACGACGGTTCACTTCAAAGGAAGCACAGCAATTTTCGTAATAGGGCGCTTGTGGATTCCCTTGGCGGTTTTAACGGTGACCACCCGGACCCTCTGATCCTGGCCAGGATGAACTTCGGTGACTCGTCCTAGCATCCACTTGCTTGGCGGTTGATTGGGCTCCTTCAGCACAACCAGTGTGTCCACGGCAACATTTGGAGCATCTTGATGCCATTTCGTGCGAGGTTGAAGCGTGCTGAGATACTCGAGATTCCAACGTTTCCAGAAACCTTGAACCTTGGCCTGTAGTTGTCTCCAGCGCTGCAGTCTGTTGATGTTTACATCCAGGAAAGATGGTTCTGGTACCAAAGTGAGAGGCTGACCTGTTAGAAAATGAGAAGGAGTTAGCGGGTTAAGACTGTGATCGCTAGGTGCGCATAAAGGGCGAGAGTTCAGAAGCCCTTCAATCTGAATTAACAGGGTCGAATACTCCTCGAATGTCAAGGCACTGCTGCCAATGACTCGTTTTAAGTGCAGCTTTATGGATCTCACACCAGTCTCCCAAATGCCTCCGAAATGGGGAGCAGATGGCGGAATGAAATGCCAATTAATCTCGTGGCTGGCCATGAAGCTTGAAATTTCTTCATCTTGACTTTGAGCTATTGCCATTCGTTGCATTTCAGCTAAATCTCTTTTGGCTCCATGGAAAGTCGTTCCATTATCCGAGTATAAGTCCGATATAGGTCTATGTCGAGACCAAAAGCGTTTGAAAGCGGCTATAAAGGCGGATGTCGTTAAATCGCTGACCAGTTCTATGTGAATCGCTTTTGTAGATAGGCAGACAAAGATCGCAAACCAAGCTTTGCCAAATCTTGGTGTCCGGCCTGTCGATGTTTTTATTGACACAAGTCCAGCATAATCCAATCCAGTGTGCAGGAAACAACGGGCGGGTTGAACTCAAAACTCCGGTAAATCAGCCAAAAGTTGAGAACTCGTGTGTCTTCGCTGCAGAAAGCAAGTTCTGCAATTGAATAAAGTTTTGCGGACGAGGTTCCGAGCTCCTAGAATCCAATACCTTTGGCGTAGATTATGAAACGTGTATTCGACTCCAGCGTGTAACAATGCAGCATGTTGATAGCGAACTAGCAGACCAGCTATTGGAGATTCCTTAGGAAGGAGAATGGGATGCTTTGCGTCATAAGTAGCTATAGAATTATCGATGCGACCACCAACACGCATTTCTCTCTGCTCGTCTAGAAAGGGTGCGTAGCGAATCAACTTCGATTTCTTCGACAATGGCTGTCCGGTAGTTAACTGCTTGTACTCCACGTTGAAGAACTCCTCTTGAGCGTGCGTAAAGATCTTAGCTCGTGCATTATGTAGCTCCCACGCCGATAGGAATGGTGAAAGTCGATTCCCCTCACGAAGACGATGAACGAAGCGAAGGCAGTAGCTGACTATCCTTAATAAACGGGACCATGAGGAGGATTTGTTGATCATACAAGATAGCGAATTTCCGTCGTCGGAAATGTGTAGATTAACTTTCGTTTCAGCCTTCATCTCTAGGCAGGCCTCTTCTTCTGTCGACAGAACAAACTTAACTTTAACAGGTGGCCAAGCTGAACGTGACTGAGATAGCCAAGGTGGTCCATTCCACCATATTTGATGATCCACGAGGTCCTTTGGCAGTACTCCTCGCGATGCGCAGTCGGCGGGATTATCACCACTTCGAATATGTTGCCAGCAGCTGCGTGGGCAAACCTCTAGAATTTCAGCAGTGCGGTTGCAAACATAGGTGTTCCAAGTCCTAGGCGGAGAAGATAGCCAATGCAGGACTATTTCAGAGTCTGACCAACAATTGATTCTGGAAATAGGAACAGTTAATGATTGCTTGACCAGATAAATCAGTTTAGAGAGTAAATGAGCTGCGTTTAACTCTAGTCGCGGAATAGAGATAGGCTTAATAGGGGCTACTCGAACTTCGACGCGGCTATAGATGACGACAGCATACGCTTGAGATGATGCATCAGCAAATCTGTGCAGTTCCATTTCTTGATGTGGTGCAGATATGTAGCGAGGAACTCAACAAGTTTCCAATAAATGCATTTCCGATACAAACTGTTGCCATCTTGTACATAATTGCTGCGGTAGTACTTCATTCCAATCGACAGAACTTAGCCAACTATCTTGAAATAGGATCTTCAGAAAAACAACAGTTGGCGAAAGCAAACCCAGCGGGTCGAAGATCTTGGCTAGTTCTGAAAGCAATATGCGTTTAGTAAGAGCAGTTGTAAATGCGGGGGTTTCTAATTTGAAGAAAATATAGTCCGGTTTTGGTTCCCAACACAATCCCAGGACTTTAACAAATCGAAATGAGCGGTCTTCCTCTAAATCCTCTGGTGGATACTCACAAATCTCCTTTGGCAACGACTTTAAAGGGCGTAACAGTTTGAGCTCCACTTTCGCAATTTGAATTGAGCTTCGCTAAGAAGCAAAATCAATTCATCTTTGAGTGCAATGAGATCCTTGATGTTGTCGCATCCAGTAGGAATATCATCAACATACGCGTCTCTGTTGAGCACGACAGCAGCGGTGGGATACAATTCGGCTTAGTCATTCGAGAGCTGTTTAAGAACTCGAACTGCAATAAACGGCGATGAAGCTAATCCATATGTTACTGTCAACAGTCGATAATGATCCAGCGTAGCGTTTTCATCCTTCCTCCAAACTATGCGTTGGTACTGTGTATGTTCGTCCGACACCAAAATGTCTCTAAACATCTTCTCGATGTCTGCACAAAATACATAACGATGCTGACGAAATCGAAGGCATACTCCAATTAAGTCCCTTTGAATAGGCGGTCCTATATGCAGTCGCGAATTAAGAGAATGACCCGTGGAATCCTTTCCAGAGCCGTCAAATACCACTCGGCAACGTGTGGTAGTACTATCTGGCTTAAAAACTGCATGGTGTGCCAAATAGTTGTAGCGTGCGGGATCCTCACCGCCTGCAGCAGCCGGAATCAATTCCATATGTCCTCGATTTAAATAATCATCCATGAAATCCACATATTGTTGTTTGAGTGCGGGGAATCTTCTAAATTTCCTTTCCAAAGCGGCGAAGCGGTTTAAAGCCTGTGGCAAAGTGGAGCCAATTGGCGTGCGGGGCTCCTTGAAAGGGTATTGAACAATATAAATACCATCTTCTCTACGAGCATGTGTTTTCAGAAAATGTTGTTCGGCGGGATCACTGGGAATCCAAATCTTCATAAGCGTGATGAACTTGTGCGTGCGTAGATGCTTCGTTACAATCAGTATAGCTGCCTGTAATAACCCAACCAAAATTAGTATGCAGTGCGATGGGGTATTCGATACCAAACTCTCGGCGATGTCCAGTGTATAAGTTCCACTGATCAGCGCCTAAGATAACGTCGATTTTGCCCGGAGATCCAAACGTCGGGTCAGCTAGCGGTAGGCTGCGAATCTTGGTCCAAATAGTTGCATTGGATTTGACCTGCTGAGCTGGAATCGTAGAAGTTAGAGAACTCATAATTAGACAAGAGACTTCCAATGATGCAGTCGTGGTTCTTGAGAGTAAGGTGAAGCTAGCGTGACCTCGGCTAACACCAGCCGGGTTAGCACCTAAACCAACTACCGAAATGCGGGCATGCGTGCGAGGAATTCCGATCCTTTGGATAAAGGACTCAGATACCATGGTTATTGTTGATCCAGTATCGAGCAATAACCTATATGAGGTCTCGTTTCCCCATGTGTCAATTACCTTGGCGACAACAGTTGGCAGTAGGGCTGGATTGTTGGCCCTCTCCAAAATATGATGGCTAACAGCGGCAGTATTCGTATCAGCGGCAGTCGAGTGCGCAGGTGCCCCAGGAACCGATCTTGCTTCAATCGGGTGTGATGCTTAGCGTTGCACTGACGGCAAGTGTTCGATGAATTACAATCCCTGACTTGATGCGATCGACTCAAGCAGTTAAAGCATAATTTTGTATCCTTGGCGAAGGTGCGGCGGCTGACTACATCTGTCCTTGGCAATATATACATTCGCGAGACGACTGAGTTGATCCACTGGCATGAAAGGCGGCTTGGCGGCGTCTACTCTGGGCTGGTCTTGAGGGTTGCATTACGGGTAAATCCTGACAAGACTCCAAAGTATCACAATGAGCGAAAAGAAAGGCGAACAGATCATCTATGGTGACGTCTTCAGTGGCCGATATACTGCAGTTGGCCCAAGCTTGTTTAATTTCTGAACCTAACTTTGACAGCAAAATATGAATGAGCCATACAGTTCATACATACATACCTATGAGCGGCTGTCACAGTTCAGCGCATGTAAGCCTCGAATGCATTCGTCGGCCGAGTCAATTACCTTGTGTAATTCTGCAATATTCGAATTGTTAGCGGTTGGCAACGATAAAAAATTCTGAACAAACGACCGAGCGATGAGCGACCTTTTATTATAACGATTTTCTAATTTTTCCCATGCGTCTTGGTAATTATCATTACAGACGGCAATATGTTTAATTAGGGACAGTGCTTCTCCCTCCAGATATGATTTGAGACAATGAAACTTTTGGCACTTGGAGAGCTTTTCGTTACTGAAAAGCGTTTTCGTATTTACTGAGCTTAAGAACAGATCACTAAACTGGCTCCAATCCTCATATTTACCAGAAAATGTGGGAATCCGAATTTTCTCAAACCTTAAATCAGCAGTTCCCGATGAAGTATGAATTTTCTCCAAAAGGTTGTTTTGTCCATCAAATAGGCGTTCCTCTGTACTTGAAAGTAAAATGTTCGACTGGTCCTGTCCATGATCTTGACCTCCCATGTCCTTGATGGCGTTACTAAAAATAGCATGCGCGGCGTAGAACTTGTCTTCGTATTCGGGTATGTCCAATCCAGGGTCTTCATATCCCTCCTCCAAGTGAAATTCCACTAACTCATCTGAGAGCTCCATAAAGTGGTTGAAAGTGGCGACCAAACGCTCCAGCTTGAATTGCAATGTTTCCACATTTTCACATCTTTGTGAAAACTCCACAGCACTGTTGAGGGTGCGCGTTATTTGCCCCTTGCAGGCACCACGTTGTTGAATCATTCTATGCATTATCGCGTTCATGACGAAAAAGCGGTAAATTTGTCTCTAATGTTCACAAAAGTAAATGCACAAATAAACGCGGCTATTCGGCTCGAAGGACCAAAATTTGTTATGTTTATGAATAGTGGACTGTATTATGTTTTTTATTATAGTTTTTTGCATTTATTTTCACTATTTAGCGGGTTTACAATGTTTTTTTTTTTTTTTTTCTTTCACCGGTCTTTCAGAATTTGGAAATGGCTTGTGCATCAATAAGAGCATCAGCTAGCATTCCTGTATTCATCATAAAGCTTAGAGGCCCAGACGACCGAGGGGCGCTCAAGAATCGATTTGTTAGAATATATTAAGTTATTTGTTTATTATTAAGCTAAGAGGAGTTAGTAAGGAAATTTAAAATTCTATATTTTAAGTTAGAGGGACAGGAAAGAGATGTAATAGAGTAGAGACCATTGTAGTTCGAACATAATACCCTAAAAGGGTCATGCAGTGCATATGTCGAACTACAATGGCTAAGGAACAGAGGACTAAAATCTCGAGTCCTTCAATTAGGAATGTTAAAATTTAAGCGTGGTAGTAAATGCTGGCTATCTACATCCCCGTTAATAAGGTTTTGCAGAAAAACTACACCGAGCATTGTCCTACGATTTGTTAAGCTAGGTAAATTTATGAGTAAGAGTCTACTACTATAAGATGGAAGTTGAAGATTTGCATCCCAGTTTAGACCTCTAAGTGAAAAAGTTAGGAAATTCTTTTGTACGGATTCTATGCGGTCCTGATGTACTCATGTATGAACCGTACTCCAATAAAGGACGTACCAAAGAAATGAATAGTGTTTTGGTTATATAGGGGTCATTAAATTCTTTTGACCATCTTTTGATAAAACCAAAGACTCCCTTAGCCTTATTAACCATTAAGAAATATGGTCGGCAAATTTAAGTTTGATGTCTAATAGGATGCCGAGATCATTAGCCTGGGTTAATTTTTCTAAGGCAATCCCATTAATAGAATAAGTAGCTTGCAGAGGGCAAGAACGATAAAAAGACATATGTTTGCATTTAGATCCATTAAGTATTAGATCATTAGCTAAACACCATTTTTGAAAGTTATCAAGGTCAGACTGAAAACTGCATTGGGCAGAGATGGATTTGTACTGAAGACAAAGCTTTACATCATCTGCATACATATCCGTTACAAAATCCATATATGACAAAGGATGTCAACTCCAATAAATTTGTGGTGGTGGAGCGGCGCTTAATAAGGTGTTGCAAATTTTTCAAATAACTTTGGAATTGCCGACAACTTAGATATGCCTCTGTAGTTGGCAGCCTCGGACTTTTTCCCTTTTTTATGTAGGGGAATTATGAATGATTCCTTCCACTTAAGGGGAAAATTCGAGGTTTCCAACGATAAGTTGAAAAGTCTTAGAAGAGGTTTGCACAGAGCCCTGGCGCGGCATTTTAGCACACAGCCTGGTACTCCGTCGGGGCCTGGCGAATAAATGGGTCTTACCCTTAAAAGACCAGATAATAAGTTGTTCTCAGAAAAAAACGGACAGAAAATAAGATTTGCTGCTTGAGTGTTGTATGCGTAAGGCTGATCTGTCAATTTAGGCGGAGAATAAGTTGTTTGAAAAAATTCAGGGGTGAAAAAGATACGTGTTTACGCTTAGTGTTTACAAAATTATAAAACTGCTTTGGTTTCTGATTAAATTGTATCCGGCAGCGGTCAATATAATTCCTCTAACATTCAGCGTTATGCACGGTAAAATTCGACCGAGCTAGAAGGTATCTTGAGAAATCAACACTACTGCAGGTTTTTTTATATTTAAGTAAAAGCTTATTTTTTTATTTTTAAGTTAGTAAGGCACCTTGTAAACCAAGGAGGATTTGTTGAAGCGGTCGGATATTTCCAAGGCACACATGAGTCAAAATTTATTTAAAGTAAAATAAAATGTTTCTAAAGTGACATTAAGATCAGTGCACGCCAGAACATGATACAATTATATAAGGTAGTCCATTCCACTGACATATCGTTCGGGTTTGGTCCCTTAATTCCAAACTGTCAAACTGAAAGGTGATTTTGTTTTCATACCTTTAACCCTTAAGTGGCCAAGCAAAAAATGACTTTTTGCTATTATTGTCGCAAGTACGTGCTAGGCGTAAAGTTTGTGAATGTTCCAAAGTGCATTGAAAAAAGAGCTTTATGGGAACAAAACAACTTGAACTCATATTTTTACATATTGTTAAGGACACATTTCAAATAACTACAAATTTAAAACACACATTGTTAAACGCATTAAACACATTGTTAAAAATTTTATTTTAAGATACGAATACACTTTAGAATTAAGAAATTAAACAAAAGATTGGCTGTCCAAAAACAAAAACAAAGAATAATGTCAAACTCTAAACTTATTAAAATAAAATTATAAACACTACAACTCTTGTCATAACTAAGAAAAACTTTTAGCCCCATGCTCCGTGTAAGGGTTAATCAAAGTACTGTATAGCCGTTTCACTCGCACTATTCAACGCTTACTATGTTAAAACAAAAATAAGGGACTTATGTCAACGAATGGACTACCTTATATAATTGTATCATGCGCCAGAATATCAGACCAGTTAAATGTATCGATAAGGCTATTAAGTTTTTGAAAATTAGCTTTACGGAAACAGTGAATCTTATTTACCACGCTCGGAGACATCTGATAGATACCAGGAGTGGTTTCGATTGAGACCTCCAGCGTGGGGTGATATGGATCCTCTGGGATTGAAAGGGGAAAAGCTCTGGAGAGAGCAGTACCATCAGGATCAGATACAAAACATAAGTCTAAAAGCCGACCTAGCGAATTTCTTACATGATTGATCTGACGTAGGGACATGTCAAACATGCCCGCGGTGAAGTCATGGTAAGTTATAAGTGACAAAGATGGTGAGTTATCGACGTTGGACCACTTTAATTCTGGCATATTAAAGTCGCCAACCGCTACGAGTTGGTCACGATCCGTCATATGATTAGAGACGTAACGAATGGCGGACAAATGCTGCCAATATGTGGGCGGTTCAGACATAGGAGGTATATATGAACATGTGATGTATAAAGCTTTCACGGACATAGTGATTTTAACGCAAATAAATTCTATGTCACCAAACTCATGGGATTTCACCTCTTTAGAAGCAAGAGAAGAGTCTACCGAAATGAGGACTCCACCTCCTCTTCGCTGAGATCGATCCCGTCTAAAAGTGGTGTTCTTACTTGGAAAAACTTCGGAGCTAAAGATCTCCGGATTTAACCAAGTTTCTGTAAATGCTATTATATGGGATGCAAAGAAAGAACTATCAGAATACAGCTTAGGGAGTTTGCTACGTAGCCCCCTAGTATTCTGATAGGTAAGAGTTAGTGAGGAAACTAGTTTTTTGGGTTAGTGGCCAAAGAAGAGGTGGAGGGTTGGTCAGTGGTTCCGATATTGGGAAGTCTCACTCCCACTGGTTTTTTAACTTTTTTCTTAACGGAACTAGGCTGATGTTCTTGGACGAAAAGATTCTCTGGCCAAAAACTGGGAGAAAAAATCGTCTTGAACATCAGCGCGGGCACACGAATCTTGAAAGAAGACGTGCGCCGTGTATAATTATATTTAAATTTAGTTATGTCCTCCACCTTTATATCGGCTTTTATTTTGGCTTTGATATAAGCCGAGATATCAATCTCTGAAGTATCAGGGGCAAGCCGAGAAACAAATATATGTTTCGATGGAGGAATTACCTGTAAGGGTTTTGGTGTCGCAGGTACGAGAACTGCAGCATCAGTCGGTGCCGGTGGTCCGGACTGTGGAATACCCTTTTGGGTGACTCTAATGGGGGTTTCGTTCCCTAGGACCTGTGGCATCACTTGAAGGGATGCCATGGCGGACATATCGGACAATTGCTCATTATCCCTGAGAAATTCGGACGAATTTTTCTCAGTTCTAGCCCTTGGGGTGGCCAGAGATATGAGCGGCTCATTTAGCAGCTGAAGGCCACTAAACTAAGTGTCAAGCGCACAGAGCTGTTCATGGATTTTACGAAAACCAGTGATCAGCTCTTTAAATCCATTTTTGGTCTGTCTCATGAACGACCCCATTTCGCCTTGCACAGCACGACAATTTTCACAACAACAATGTATCCCAGACCTACGGGGAATGGCATCCGAAACTGATGCAGTAAAACCGGCACACTTGGCATGTACGACGTTCTCACATAGCCAGCAATGGATGGCAGGCTGGGATGAGGAAATTGTCTTGTTACAAGACTTAATGGCACAGACAAGTTTAAATTCCATTTTATTTATGTTTTTTTTTTATTTAATAAAACAAAAATTAATATTTAAAAAGTTAAAAAAACACAATACCTTGAACCACTGTGCCAAACAAGAAGCCGAAGCGAGAGCTTTGAATAATGCAAAAGAGAAACGCAGAAATAGAGATAAGCCGGGGAAGAAGCAGAGCTGAGCTATGCTTAGAATAGAATTTAGACAAATTATTAATTCGACTCCAAATATACCAAAGCACTCGCGAAGCGATACGGTTTAGGCTTTAAAATTTTTAAGATTCACAAGATTTAATTCACAAGTATGTAAACACCGGTTTACCAATATTTATAATAAAACGCAGTGCGCACAAAAAAACACGACCGTTCGCTTAAGAGAAAGAGAGAGAAGTGAAGTTTTTAAGCGGGGTTGCTATCAGCGAGCGGTTGCGGTTAATGTCATAAAGAGAATGCGGCCGGCTTGCAAAACGTGCAGAAAAAGAACTGAAAAACGATCGCGTGATGTTCTAATACTAACGCATTGCACTGCAATTTCGGCTATGCATGTGAGCTTAAAGCTCCCAAATGGTAAACAAGACAATGATGTGCGCAAAAATAGGTACGATAATAAGAAATTAATTAACAAGTAAAGAAGCAAATGTAATACTATTTAAATGCAAAATAGAGACGAACTATTTCTCAACAACTGTTATTCTGGTTACCGTTATTTCTGTAGAAGCTATTGTTTTGATTATAACCATTATTTTGGTAATATCTTGTATTATTATAATTACCTCGATTATTACCTCTACCGCGATAATTGTTTCTGAAATTATTACCGCGATAATTATATCCTCGTTGGGTGTATAATATTGAATTGGCATTACCTGTCATTTCAGTACTGCATTGTATGTACTTTGTGACGGCTTCATTCATAGTTATGTAAGTGCCTGCTTCCAATATTGTTTTGAGGCGGCCATGCTCACAGTTTTTAACCATTGTGGTTATGGCCTCCTTGGTACTGAATTTGTCAGCGTGTTCGGCCGATAGGCCTTCTTCAACGTACGAGGCTTCTAGGAGCTTCCTTAAGTTGTCTATTTCCGTCGTGAATTTTTCCGCGGTTTTGCCTTTCTGGGTTGTTTTCGCCATTTTGGGTTTAATTATGTCAGAGGTTTCTCCGACTATAGTGTCTTGTAGTTTTCTGATTATTGCTTCTATAGTTCCTTCATTTTGGACTCTGTATAAAGTTGATCCAATTATTTTGGATTTAATTACTTCTACAGCCGAATTCTCAAATGTGCCTTTCGTTAGGTTAACTAACCTCAAAGCTGTTATAAATCTTTGAAGGTGTAACCTTTGCCCGTTAAATTCCGGGATGGCATTCGATATTTCTCTAATGTATGCCCTTTGGGCAATGCTCTCGTCAGCCATTGCGGTTGGTTTTAATTCTACAATGCTGTCGTTAAATTCAGAGTCGGACAAGTCCTGGTCTGATAATTCAGATTGAATAAGGACTGCCGGAACCGTAAGGTTGTTAATATCGCTTTCTTCTATTTCTTGTAGGTCAATTTCTTCTTTTGATTCAAGTTCGTCACTAGCTTTAATTGTTATTGAAGTATTGCGAATAGTAGGTATTGAAATATCTAGCTTGAACCTTTCCTTAACAGATGTTAGATTAGATCTTAGTCTGATCAAAAACTTCGATACTCGAGACCAGTGATCCGGATTTAACTTTTCTCTGTGTTCATATATTAATATTCGAGCTTCGTTTCAGGCGTTTCTTCTTTATTTGGTTGTTGGGGCACCGGTGCTGGCACAGGTTGGTTCGCAGAAGGGTGATTCCAGGGGTCCTCTGCAGTCATTGGGGCATTTTTTCTTTAGTCTCGGTAACTCCTTTTATGGTGGTGGATTAAGTTTTATTTTGTCTTTGGATATGTTGGGTATTGCAGTGTAGGTGGATGTGTGTGTGGCTGTGGTTTTATTTTTTCTTTGCGTTAGAATGTTTTTAATGTGTTCAACTTCGGCGTGTATTTTCACCGAGTTGTTCCATTCTAATTTACTTCCGCTATTTAGTAGCTTCAGTAATTCAGCCTTTCTGGCTTTTAAACGTTGAACCACGCCTCTACGTTTAGCACAAATCGCACTCTACTTACTGCGATTTTTTGTTTTTTTTTTTTCATTTAGATCATTGGGATTCCATTTAAAAGTGGCTGCTGCTGCCTTCGATAGCTCAGTTGGTAGAGCGGTGGACTGTAGTTGGAAACATGCAATAGAAATCCATAGGTCGCTGCTGCTGTGTGTGTTGTTTTTTTTTTGTTGATTTTTTTCAATTGTTGATCCTTATGATGCCTTCTGTGGGGTTCCTTCGATGTCCTTTGGTCCTGTCACGGTCGCCATGTAATAGGTTCTTCAAAGGCTCTTTATTTGGTTTTAGGTTTTTATTTTATTCGGAGCAACTGTTGTTGCCGCTCCGAGCTCATGGGAGTTTCTGATTTTACAAATTTACTTATGAGTTAAAGGAAGTCTAAGTCCCGTAGCTGCGCTGCCCAAAGCGGCAGCGGAGAGACGGTTATGTATTCTTAAATATTTATATATGAATATATATTAATGTTATGTTTGCTTAGGCGGAGGTATGTGGACATGCATAAGGTCCACTCGTGTTACGTATATGCGGACATATGCACTTTTCGGCGTACAGCAAAGGCACAGCGGGCGATTCATATTTCGGTGCATTTAGGTTTATGACCGAGACCTTGGATAACATAAACACTGCGACAAAGTGTTACAGTGTGTACCCTTTAAGTACTCTTGGTACAGTGGGTGGTCGATATATATATATAATATTAATAGTGCATATATGTGCATATTACACTTTTCCAATAGTCTTCTATATCAACGCGTCCAAAACTTTAGCCAGTATGTATGGGAAAAGGTATTAACATATATGGGTATATCTGGGTATAGTCCGATTTGGATGAAATTAGTTTTTCTGATATATGTTAGCTACAGAAATAGTTCGGCCTGAAAAGTTTTTCAAAAAACCTTTCAGTACTTGCGCTACAGAATTTTGTAGGGGGGTTTTGGGGCGATTTTAAGGGGCAGGAGGGGGCAATATTTGCAATATTTTAAAACGAGCTTGAACTACGTGGGCATTGTCTCCATGCCGAATCACATAGCTCAATCTCTTATAGTCTCTGAAATTCACGCGTTCATACGGACAGACGGACATGGCTATATTGACTAGGCTGTTGATGCTGATTATGAATATACATACTTTATGGAGTCGGAGATGATTCCATTTCTATGTTACATACATTTACACAACTACAATATACCCTTGTACTCTACGAGTACCGGGTATAATTAATTTAGTTGATCTTTTAAATGTGGTATAAAACGATTAATTTGAATACCCTTGCAGAGGGTATTTTAATTTTGGTCAAAAGTGTGCAACGCAGTGAAGGACACATCTCTCAACCTTTAAATTATATACATTTTTGATCTGGATCACCTCCTGAGTTGATATGTGCATGTCACTCTGCCCGTCTGTCTGTCTGTCCGTCTGTCTGCCGGTCCGTCTGTCTGCCGGTCCGTCTGTCTGCCGGTCCGTCTGTCTGCCGGTCCGTCTGTCTGTTTCTACGCAATCTGTACCAAATTCCAGCTTTTTATCTTCAAAAGCACGAAAGTTGGGTCATTTTCGATCGTTCAGTTATATGGCAGCTATAAGATATAGTCCGCCGAACCTTTTGAAATTTGGCATGTCGTAATGTTTTGCCAAAAATAGCTTTCATGTCAAATTTGAACTCTAAAAACTCTAAAAACATCAAAGGTATACCATTTCCGATCAATCAGTTATATGGCAGCTATAGGATATAGTCGACCGATCCCGGTTGTTCCGACTTATATACTGCGTGCAAAGGAATCAAGGGTGTGTGCAAAGTTTCAAGTCGATAGCTTTAAAACTGAGGGACTAGTTCGCGTAGAAACAGACTGACAGACGGACATGCTCATATCAACTCAGGAGGTGATCCTGATCAAGAATATATATACTTTATAGGGTCGGAGATGTCTCCTTCAATACTTAACTTGTCGCGCAATGAAACCCGCTCGTACCACCGGGTTCCCGGTTTTGAAACCGAGAATGGGGTGGGGGGGGGGGGGTCCCCTTAAGCTTCTATTCGAAGAAGTTACACATAAATACTCCGATAGGAAATGGCTTTACACCGATGGTTCAAAGTCCAATGCCACAACCACCTTTGCAGTGGTTGACCAACACAGATCAATTGTTTCTTGGGGTCGACTACCTCACCACTTCTCAGTTTTTGCTGCGGAAGCAGTAGCTATAATTAAGGCAATTAAATTTGCTTTCGAACTTGAAGGAAGTTATATTATCTGCAGTGATAGTCTGTCCACCCTGCAAGGAGTACAAAACTTCTACAATAACAATAACCTTTTATCCGAAATTCTTCACCTCTGCATCAAAAACAGTAGCAAAATTAAACTGTTATGGGTCCCGGCCCATATAGGAATAACTGGGAAAGAGATGGCCGACAATGCTGCAAAATTAGCCGGACGGGTTCCGTGCCATACAATCATACCTGGAGTACAACAGCACATCTGGAAAAACATCAAAAAAATTTTGCGGGACATCGAACTGGAAGACTGGTCGTCGTTTAACCACTGTTATAAACAATTTAACCCTGACAAGAAACACATCAAGTTCCCTACTTCGCTTAACGGAAGGGAATGCGCCATTTCCACACGATTAAAAACCGGACACACAAATCTCACGCATAAGCACATCCGTAATGGGGAAAGTCGGCTAAACTGCCCTAATTGCGGAGAAAAACTACCAGTAAAACATCTACTGGATTCCTGTGGACACTACCAAAACAGCAGAGCAAACCTATTCGGTCTCACCCCGCCATCAAATCTATTATCTGACCTCACAGCTGCCAACTGTTATTATCTTTTCTACGGAATTGTAAAATTACACACCTAATTTAAACTCCCCTTTTAATTATCTAATATTCATTTCTTCAAATGTTAAATCTCAAATACAAATGTAAAAAAATTGCTATCAATTGTCGAGTCGATGGCCAAAGTAGCTAGTTACTCCTTCCTCTAAATTAATTATTATATTGTAAATTTGATTTATGTATTATAGCTAATATTGAAATAAATAAATAAGTGTCTGAATAGGTCAGCATTTAATCCCTTGTGGTTTATCCCTGACCATCTCCAACACTTCGATCGCCTTGCTTACCCTACGACTCTTCTTAAACTAAAGCTTTGCGAAGATTACAGGGAGAAATCATGGTGGATTCTAAGCTCGCTGAAGATGGAGCGATAAATCGAAAAGATAAATAACGCCCGTACAATTTGTGTCAAAAGTGTGCGCTCGGGCAAAACAAAATCAGCAAACATACGTCACAATTACCGATTAAGTAGGGTCCCAGAATTTTAGTTATAGAAGAGCATAGCAGAAAACAGAGGGAAGCAGAGTAATAGACCTTTTACTTTAACTCCTTTAAAAGTAGTCAGATTTGGCTTTATTTATTTTATAGCTCCATTTTTTATAGTCTCTGAGATCCACACCTTCATACGGGCAGATGAGCGGACGAACATGGCTGCTGATGATGATAAAGAATATATTTAGTTTATGGGGTCGTAGATGATTCCTTCTCTACATTCATTCCTTCTCTTCAAAAAGAATTTATAGAAGGAAACCATTGTAGTCCGAACACAATACCCCAAAAGGCATATGCCCAACTACAATGGCTAAGGAGTAGGGAAGAAAAGCTTCTAATTCTTCCAGTAGGAACATTAAATTTAAGTATATGCTGGTAGAAAACGACATCCAGCATCGTTATACTGTTTTTTAGTGGGGGCATGTTAATAAATAAAAATCTACTAATGGTAGGCGAAGATTTGCATCGCAATTTGTTCCTATAAGAGCAAAAATCAGAAATCCAAATTGTTTTGTACGGATTTGATTAATCTCGGTATACCCTGTATTGAGGCTTTAAGGCACAAGATCCATTCTCAATTATCAGATGACCAAAATGGGCACTAGTAAATTTATATTGAAGGCAAAGCCTAACGTCATCAGCGTACATAAGTACCAATGAGTTGATTAAGGCAAAAGGTAAATTATTAATGAGTTGATTAAGGCAAAAGGTAAATTATTAATGAACACTTTTAAAAATTGTCCAAGATGGTTTCCTTGAGGAATACCAGATGCAACACGAAATGAGCAAATAAACGTCATTAAAAGAGACATGGGTCCCTTACTTTCAGTTAAGTAGCTTTTAGTCCAATGAGGAATGAGGTGATAAGTTGGGAAACCCAAAAGACTGAATTAACTCTTCACCAAATGTTCCATCTCCAAACGTGGACAATCATAAGTCCAGGAAGTCCAGTAAGTGAAAAGCATAAGTCTATCTGGATCTGAAACGAAACAGGTCCAAAACCCGACCTTATGAATTTTTTACGTGGTTTATTTGACCGGGGGACATGTCAAACATATCCGCTGTGAAGTTGTGGTTCATAAAAAGTGATAAAGATGGTTAATTATTAACATTAAAGCACTTTAGTTCTGGGATAATGCTCTAATGCTGATAATGAATAGCACCAAATTATGAAGGTATGTGGGTCGATGTGACAAAGGAGGTGTGTGTGAACAGGTAATATATAACGACTTACCGGGCCCAAACTCTTGTGATTTTACGACTTCAGAATCAAGATCTGAGTCTTTAGAAATTAGGACTCCTCGCCAACTTCGCAGGAGATAATCAAAAAATTTCGGAGCTAAAGATTCCGGCTTTAACGAGGTGCTAAAAGGCTATAATGTGGATGAAAAGAAAGAACTATCGTAATATTGTCAGAAAACAATAATAGAGACCCATAGGACCTACGGGAAATGGCATCCTAAACTGAGCCCGGGACGCATAGTGTGTACAAAGTTTTCACATACTCAGCATTGGATGGTAGGCTGAATGAAGAGACTGTCTAAGGTTTAGGTTTAGATGGCCATCGGATCTAAGAGCCGAATCATTTATAATGTTTTCAGTCCCTTCAGATACCGGAACTGAAACTTCCTTTACCGTATTCTGGAGACTTCTAGGCTAGCAGTTCGCCCATCCTGAGGCTATGGTGAATTTATGAATCTTGTTGGGATCTAGGACTCACGCCTCTGAGATGTCTGAAATAGAAATCTATTTCCTCGATGATTCTGTCTAAGGCATTGAAGGCTGTGGCAATAAAAAGATTCTACAGTTTCTTCCTCTTTCACGTATCTGGAGCTGCGGCATAAGTCGTTGTGGGGTGAATTCATTCGCCTAGCATGTTTTCCCACTAGCCAGTGCCCCGTGATGACACCGATAGCCGAGATAATTTTAGTTCTGTCCATCCTCAGAAGTTGAGATGTTCTTTTATTTGAGATGAACGGCCAAAGTTGGCGCTCCAACTGAGACGAAATTCAGTATTGTTTCTTGCTATTTGTGGTTTCTTTAAGCCGAAGTTTGTATGAGGCTAAAGAAATACCAGTATCCGCCACTTCGGGCTGGAGTGGTGTAATGGAGCGTTGGTGCCTATACGAGCCACTTCGTCTGCTTTACAGTTGCCTGTTATGTCCCTGTGTCAAAGCCAGATGAGGCTGATACTGTTGTGCCATCTCGTGAAGAGATGATCTACAGGCTAGGACTTTTTGTGAGTTTCCTGAGATCGAACCAATCGATTTAATGGCCGCTCGGCTGTCACTGAATATTTTAAGCACCGTTTATAGAGTTATTTTAAATATTATCTATGTTGTTAGCAATGCTTTAGTGCTTCCTTAATTGCCATCACCTCTACTTTAATTACGCTGCAGTGATTTGGAGATTTGAAGGAGACTTTTATGCGTAGTTGTACAAAGTATATTCCTCCTCCTTTTTTGTTTCCTAATTTTGAGCCGACTGTGTCGAAGCTTACCGCGTTATCTGGGCCTAGGACCTGTGCGTTTTATTCTTAGCGGTTCCTTGCTGGAGGCCGGGATCCAGATCCTCGCTCGGGGCCTACAAGGAACATCACACCAGCTCAGCGCAACAAGTCTGGCGCCCTCATAAGCCTCGCCAAGCTCCTCTACCGCAGATTTTTAGGGCTCCGCGGATCGCTCACCGTCGCTCGCTACCACCTTAACGCTGCTTTGGAACCATCCCACGTTTTTGCAGACTGGGGCAGGGCCTGGTTCTCTGGCCAGGACCTTGTAAAATTCCATGGCTAGAATGGCTTCCACCTATCACCAGTTGTCTCGAGATATCTTGCCGGCAGGGTTGCCTCGATTGTCTACTCCAAGAAGTAAGCGGCCCTTACCGATTTCCGTAAAAGACCTCTTCGACTAAAGGATCAACCGCTTTATCGTTGGTCCCCCTTATACGTCTTTGGAGCGTTCCCGCTTGGGGTGCGGTAACTGCGGTCGCTGACGTCGTGTTATATAGTATGCCGGGGAAAGGCTTCTGGCCCACTCAATATTTTTCAGCCCCTCTTCTGGACTTTTAGAGGTTCTAGGTTCCGCGGCTTCTTAGTATTTGGCCAGTGCTTTTATTTCGCGTACGCGAACTTTTTAGGGCCCTCAATTGCCGCTGGAAGCCCGCTTTCATATTATTGAATAGCGCTTTTCAGCGCAACTGAAGGCGCTGGGGCTGGGAGATGGTACCATAGTGGGAGCTATGGGTGGCTTGCTTTCAGCCATCCCCAGCTTGGGACGGGACCCTACCGGACTAATTTTAGCAGATGGCAGATGGTTTCGGGCACCGTCTTCTCTACCTTAGGCTCCTGGCCAGACTCGCTCGTCAGTTTAGTCGCATTTTTGGGAAACCCCGGCTCCGTATTTTGTATTTTCTTTTCTTAAATTGTCTATAGGTGGTCTGAAGAGTGCGGAGGAAGTGGACTTTGCCCGGGTAGTGGAAATCTACGACACTCCGTTAAAGACTGGGTAGAATTTGTTGCCAGGTCCCCCAGCCAGGTGGGATTTCTGCATGGATCGAGTAACACCTTATTCCGGCCCGAGATGGTGTTTTGGGGTATGAAGTTGTTAGGTTACTAAGCTGTTAAGCTACTTGTTACAGGCGGCAACACAAGCGCATCGTCGGTACCGCTCACACGCTAGATGTCCGGGGCGGTTTATTTCAGAGGTCCCTCAAGGAGAGTCCTACTATGGGGCCTTCGCCTTATTCACCAGTGAGGGTCGTTCGCTATCCGCGAGCTGCGAACTGTTCGGTAGCCTTAAGCTAGGCAGCCTCGGATTCATCTCAGTAACTTTGCGGACCAAAAAGAGATTTTCTTATTACTTTTCTTTTTTTAATACAAAAAGTAACAAAAATACAACAAATAAATTTATCTTGAACCACTGTACCAAACACAGTCATAGCGGGAGCTTTGAAGAGAGCGATTGGAGTAGACAAAGGAAAATGGAGAAATAGAAAAATAGCAAATTTCTATTAAAAAAAATCGCAACACAATAAAGGGGAAGAAATTAATCATATAATTAGTATCTGATATGAGATGATATGAGATTAAATGTTGATCTAAAGCAGTGGTGTGCAAACTCTCATTTTACATAACACGCCTGTATAGGGTAGGAAATTCTGCCACAGCGGTGCCGTCACACTGACAGTGTGAGCACTCTCAAATTTTTTTTATTGAATCTCAATCATTCATTTCTCATTGCTCTCATTTTGATTCATTTGACAACCCAAATTAAAAATCAAAATTTTTCCACTGAGAAAAATTTTCTCAGAAATTGGGTTGGAAAAAGTTTTCTCCGTAGAAAATATAGATAGAGAAACGTAGCCTTTCATTTTTTTAAGAACTCTTGCTAGCAAAGCTTTCTTATAACTATTTTAGTTCCAATTCCAACTTTTGATTTAACGAAAAATGAAATAAAAAACTATGTTTTTTTAGTGAATGCTCTGCTCTCATTGTTTTTCTCTGCTACGCTTACACTCAAATTTTGAACATGTGTGCGTTTTGCCTCCCACTGATTTAAGTATTGCACGTTAAAAAAAAATAGAATAGTATGAAACCTAGAGACCATCTCTTTTTGGAAAAGTAGACGTGTTATTTTTTAAATTAAAAAAAAAACTTTTTAAATTAAATAAATTACTTAGAAGCATAGCTCGCAAATAACTGTTAACCTATTTTCCTTATGTTCAGTTTATGAGAACTACCGAAAAAAATTTTGACAATCATTCTCACTCAGAGCAGGAGACTTACCTTCTTTAGGTTTTGGTTTTCGGTTGAGTGTTTAACGTTGAGAGATTTGTAAAATGCTCGCCTACTGAACATCTCTCACTGACTGATATGATTGACGTTCGCACAGAGACCCCCATTAAAAGGCCGAGAAGAAGCCAGGACAGAGAAAGTCAATTCAAAAAGTCTTTTCAACACTTTAAATTCTGTTAGATGCACTGTGGAACAATGTGTAACTTCTTGAATGAAAAAGTAAGTTTTTTCCGTCCAACGCACTATGGTCCAAAAGTCGGATTTTTTGGCATAAAGTCGAAATTTTTATGTTAATGTTTGGTATTTTTGGTTTTAAATTCTTAAAGTTACTACATCATACTTCTAAAAACTTAAATAATAAATCTTTAAAAGCTTCACTGAAGCTTTGTATGAGCTTTCAAAATCATGCAATCGATCAGCTGTTTAGAATATGGTAATTGGCGGCAAATTCTTTTGTTTACGTTTGTGGGTGCAATTAAAAATTATCTGTCCAAACAAAATCAGGTTAATAATGGAAATTGAAGATCAAGGTGTGTAGTATTCACTGTATATTGTACATTTATGTTTAGTTTTACTATTTGAGCTGTGTTTGATGTCCAATTTATGTGTATTTTTGTAGAAAATTAACATGCGTCCCCTGTGTTTCGTGGATAAAAAAAAACGACCCCAGGTCTGCCGACAAAAACTAACAACGTCAGTTTGTTCACATAAATGTCGTTTTTCAACGCTAATTAACACATTTTCCCCGTTCGTCCCCCTTTTCTTACAAATCCACAATATTCAGGGACGTTCGAGTTTAACCATAGCGATCTTTTCGATATTTGGCGCAGCAACAATCGCAAAATATCCATTGTGTCTGATTGGATTTACGAAAAACTGAGCAAATATCACATAGAAGATAGGAAAAGATTAGATATAAATAAAAAAATAAGTCATTTTGAATCCTTTATAAAAGAAAAACTTCCCAAATGTAACTATATGGTCGATCGATTTAAGTCAAAGCATGCTAAATGGATGTCGTCAAAAATATCAATTTCTTTAAAAGAAAGTAAGACACCACAACAACCTGGACGCCCAACGTTGTCGTATACAAACGCAGGTCCAAGATTGAAAAGGAAATTGGCATCTGAACTAGCAAATGAAAAAGGTCATGAAACAAATTTGCTTATGCATGCTGCAGCAGTTTCCGCTAAGAAGCAATGCAATAGGAACCTGGCTCTGGTCCTTCAAGAAACCATTACAGCACCTGAAAACACAACGGAGTTAAGAAAGCAACTTCAAGTGCAAAAACCGAGTCAACTTACACCAAATGAAGCTCTAGCTTACATTTTGGAAAATTCTTTAACCAAACAGCAATATGTCAACACTAGGGCTTTGAACATAAATCATCACAGCTATATTTATCCTAGTTACAATCAAGTGATAGAAGCTAAAATGCAGTGTCGACCTATGGGTATAGAAGTTACAGAAACTTTTGCTCAAGTTTCACTACAAAACCTTTTGAATCATACTGCACAGCGACTAATTCAAATGCAGTCCGATGTTTTCAAGCAATTTCCTGATAGTTCTGAACTCAAATTAATTTGCAGTTATGGCTTTGATGGGTCAACTGGACAAAGTGCGTACAAGCAGAAGTTTGAAATACAAACACCTGACGTACAGCTTTCAGATCACTCATTGTTTGTTACTTCTGTTATACCCATAAAAATGATTGACTCATTTCAGCGAAACATCTGGGTTAACAGAACACCGCAGTCTATTCGATTTTGCAGGCCGCTAAAAATTGAATTTGTTAAAGAAACTAGTGATCACATAATTATGGAAAAAAATCAGCTAGACTTTCAAATTGATAATCTGAAAACGTTTTCCTATAAACTCGATGAGGCTTATGATGTGGCAGTAACCTTTAAAATGCATATGACACTCATTGATGGGAAAGTACTAAACGTACTAACTGGTACTAAATCAACTCAATGTTGTCCAATTTGTGGTGTCACCCCAACAAAAGTACTGGAAATCAAAGATTTTTACTCGAAAACCTTTACCCCCAAGCTTGAAGCTTTACATTTTGGGGTGAGTCCTCTACATGCTTGGATCAGGTTTCTAGAATTTGTCCTAAATATATCATATCGAATGGAAATACAAAAATGGCATGTAAAAGGTGATGACAAGATTAAAGTAATGGCTCGCAAAAAAACATATTCAGGAAACGTTTTGGAATGATATGGGTCTTCGAATAAGCATGCCGAAACAGAATGGCAGCGGCAACAGCAATGACGGTAATACAGCAAGAAGAGCTTTTGCAAAATGTGAACAACTATCATCCATAACCGGCTTTGACGAAACCCTTTTAAATAACCTCCACGTTATATTAGTAGCAATTTCCTGTAACCACTATATAAACTCTGAAAAGTTTCGAATTTTTTGTAAGAAAACGTTTGACTTATATATGCATAAATACCCGTGGTACCCAATGTCACCAACAATTCACAAGGTATTAGTCCACGGTTTTCAAATAAATAATTCGACGTTGGTTCCACTAGGGTGCTTAGGCGAAAATGCTTCAGAGGCACGGAATAAAATCTACAAAAAAGACAGACTCTCACACGCAAGGAAAAATAGTCGAATCAATACTATGACTGACCTTTTCCACAGGGCGATAGATTCTTCGGATCCTTTACTATCTAGTATTTGTTTAAAGGAAAGAGAAAGGAAAAACATAAAAAAACCTCTTCCTAAAGAAGTATTAAGTCTTCTGGAGTTGCCGTCTGCCGAAAACAAAAACCCAAATGAAAAAGAATTGGATGTGCAATCTGATTCTGATTCTGATGAGGACCTAAACGAAGGATGCTCTCTAGAACTAGAAGAAGAAGAAGAAGCAGAAGAAGAAGAAGAAGACTATGTTTAAAACAAAAACCAATTTATTTATTAAAATTTATTACACATACATAAATGTAAGTAACTTATCTGAATCTTAATTTTTAAAAATAATACTAGGAATTATTTAGTATGGGAGGCAAAAGAAGGCGTGGTCGCATAGACTCAAAATTTATTTTGCTTACTTTTCTTAAAAAGAAAAAATAGTGTGCAAAATTTGAGGTCTGTAAGTCAATTTACAGAGTTTATGCCAAAAAATCCGACTTTTGGACCATAGTGCAACGCTTAAAATAAATTGTAAAGCTAAAAACGCTCTCCTAACAGATACTTGAGTAGCCGGGTTGGCCAAGACTACATCTGCAAGCGCACTCAAGTTTAGCGATTATAGCCTTAAATTTTTATAAAAATGTTGAATATCGTATTTCTAATTTTGTTTACTTCCCGTCCCGTTTTTGTTTTAATTACTTTCTTTGAATATCCAAATGCCACAATGGCAAATAAAACAAGACCCACTAACTTTGACATTTACACATAGGTACATATAAAAAAGACTTTGAATCGTCTCACAAAGTCAAACAGTCCTGGAAAGAACAGAGCAATTGGGAACAGAAAATATTGTTCGTCATTGGAGCGAGAGCAAAATTTTCATACGAACAAAGCTAATGGTTTGACTTTTTGATCAAAGCGGCGGTACTTTCTTGTCTTGACAAACTACCCAATGCTGACGTCAAAACTTTGCTTAATAACATGGGCCTGAAATGCATTGAGGTTAAAACAATTGAAAAAAAAAAAAAAATTACAATAAGCTATAGAGTAATAGCTTATTGTCATTTTTTGTTGTGTAGTCTATTTCGCTATTAAAAGCATCACTCTGCACCAGCTACGCAAAGACTACATATGGTATATATAAACCATACCAAAGTACGATGGGAGTACAAATCAAAATCAAGCAGCAAACTGACACAATGCTACAATTGCCAGCTTTATGGACATGGATCCATGCATTGCGTTGTAAAGACCTCTTGCGCCCACTGTGCCGGCCCACACAAGACCATTGAGTTCCCTGACAGCACCAAACTAAAATGCGCAAACTGCTAAAGGAATCACACCTCCTCCGACCCTCAGTGCCCTTGCCGACTTTCTTATCAGTCGCTTCTTCAACGACGATCGTCCAGCGGTAATCGTTTCATCAAACCGAGGTACGAGAACCAAACAGCTCGTGGAGCAAACCGAAATATGCTCGTATCAGCTGTACCAAGACAGCACTCAACTCCGATTTGGCCGCCAAATCTTCCTCAAGTTTCATACCAGAGCTACAGAAATGCAGTCGTAAACAACGACTCAAATCCACCGAGTTCTCCCAACCTTTTTACCATCGACGAAATCCCAGCTCTTACGACTGAGCTCATAAGTAAATTGAGTGCCTGTACCTCAAAAAGTGAGCAGTTCAATATAATAACTCAACTTGCTATCCAATATGTGAAATCCAATAAGTAAATCACTCACTCATATTAATATCATGGCATGGAACGCTCGTGCCGTCAGTAGTAAACGTCTTGAGTTAGTTAACTTCCTCACGAAAAACCAAATCGATGTTTGTCTTGTTAGCGAAACATGGCTAACGGATAAAATTAAACTATACAAAACTATGTCTATACAAAATTATAAAGTTTATCGATATGATCGTGGTACTACAAAAGGTGGAGGTGTTGCGATTATAGTAGAGAACAGTATTCAGCATGAACAAATCAAAAGAATAAAGACCCATCTTATAGAAAACATTGCTATAAAGATAAACATTGTCTCCAATAATTCTCTCAAAATATATTCAGCCTATTTTCCTGGTGCTTCAGCTAAATGCCTAAACAATCCATGCAACTTCCCTTTAACAAATAAACACATAAAAACAATGTTCAGGGCCGACCTAGTAAAATTTTCACAAATTGATGGCCATTACATATTGGGTGGTGACTTGAACTGCAGAAATCGATTATGGAATTGTGCCAGAACTCGTTTGGAAATTGCCTTCATGAGCTTTTGTCAACAGGAAAATTTTCGCTTTTATACTCCAAAGATCCAACCTATATACCAGCTAACTTTAGTAGCAAGCCTTCAACTCTTGACATTTTCCTTACAAATTCACAGATAAATTTCACCGAGCCAATTGTGCATACTGATCTCTCATCGGACAATTTTCCAGTACTTTGTAAGTTTACTAAAGGAGTTCATTGCAAAAATGTTACACACTTGCAATACTCCGAAGCAAACTGGAAAAAATTTAAGCATATCCTCAATGTTGCAACCTTAGCCAATCTCGAAGCTCTTTCGGATTTTAAAGCGGAGCAAGCAGTAATAGATGTCAATATTCTTCAAGCTGACATACATAATGCAATAAATCAGTGTGTACCCGAAGCGCCTGTTAAGCCCATAATTTTGAAAATTCCACAGTGGATACAAAATATAATCAGTGATAGAAACACAAAACAAAGAAAAAGGATTAGAACCAAACAACCCATTTTTAAGGCTAGGGTAAACTATTTGAACCACATGATTCGCCAGAAACTATTTGAGCTTATCAATGAAAAAAATTCTAATTTGTCTAAATTGAACAAGAATTGCAGACCATTTTGGAAGCTTACTAAAATTATTAAGAACAAAAAACAGTTTATCCCAAGTTTCTTTCACAATAATATAGTGTTTACCACAAGAGCAGAAAAAGCAGATATCTTAGCAGAAGTTTTTGTATTAAAACATCACATTACTGACAGTTTCTCAGACTATAATACCTCAACTGAAGTCCAAGACACTTTAAGCGAATTTAACAATTTGAATGACCTAACATTCAAACCTGAAATCACTCCTAAGGATATTGACGTCATAATAAAGTCACTAAAAAATAACAAATCACCTGGCATTGATAAACTTCCAAACATTTGTCTAAAAAATTTACCAAAAAATGCGATAGACTTTCTTGCTCTAATCATGAATAAATGTCTTTATATAGGTTATTTCCCCAAAAATTGAAAAAATGCAAGAATTATTCCAATTCCTAAGCCAGGGAAGCCCCTGGATTGTCCAAACAATTACCGTCCGATAAGTTTGCTTTGTGGTTTTTCAAAAATTTTTGAAAGATTAATTAAATCTATGGTCAATCTGCATGTGGAAGATAATAAAATTTTACCCCCAGTCCAATATGGCTTTCGTGCTTTTCTTAAATGTATTCACCCACTTGATCAAATCACTAACTATATAAAGGAAAGTTTTGCACGAAAAGAGTCAGTTGACATGGTAACGCTTGACATAGAAGCTGCTTTTGATACTGTTTGGCACCATGGTCTAATCCATAAGCTTATCACTTGTAACAGGCCAATATATTTAACAAAGATCATCCAAAGTTTTCTCTCAGATAGTTACTTTTACGTCAGTCTAGATGGTACCAGTTCGAATAAAAAACTAATCAAAGCAGATGTCCCACAGGGCTTTGTGCTTGGACCAGTTCTTTATAACATTTACACCTATGACATCCCCCTATTTCAAAGATGTCATAGACTTATATTTGCCGACGACACAGCCCTGTTTAGCTCTGGCACTAATTATAATTCGATAGAAAACGAGCTCCAAATGTCCTTAGATGCAATATCTTCTTTTTATAATTTTGGTCCTAAAATTTGGAAAATGGTCCTAAAATAAAGCAAAATTATTGAATTTAATTGAATTTTGATCAAAGACTCATTGAATAACAATTATTTTGATATAATCGGTTAACAGTTATTTGCGAGCTATGGTAGAAAGGGATTTAGCTTTTGTAGACTAGGGATAACACTTAAATTTTTCCGGATCTTTTCTATTTCATCTTGGTACTCGTGCTCTTGGACTATTTCGACTATTTTCTTGAAGGCTTCATTATATTCGAAAGGTGAGGAAACAATATCAGAACTCACTACTAATTTCTTTGATTTCCTTATAAAGCGGAACATATAAACGAACAGTCGCAGCAGTTTTAGGTGAGAGGAATAATCTTCAATCACTTCCAATAAATCTGAGGTAGATACGTATGCGGTTAATCCGACCGCATTCTTTTTGGCTCCATCTGTAGAAGTTCTGGTGACAGATCAAACCGGGGGCTCGTTGGCCACTTATCTTCCGGTTGCGGTTCCGATGGACCTGTAAACCAGATCGATTCTACAGTCTCCTTTACGTCTCCACCTCTGGGCACTATATCTTCTGGGTTCTGTTTAGTTGGTACCTGCTGCCACGTGCTATAATCTGACCACTCTTGAATTTCAGCTACTCTATTCGATACGAACGTTGACAACGAAGCTGGATGAAACGAATCCAATGAAGAGTTACTTCTGAATCCGACCAAAATACACTTCGTTCGATCGGAACTTTTATTAGAGGCTTTATCTTGCGGCAGCATCAATTTCAAATTTAAATACATCTTCTTTAGGTACCCAAGCAATTCCTAATGCTTTAGTCAGTTCTGAGTCCGAAAGTGTTATTGGTTTAACCGTGCTCTCGGATGCAGTAACTTCAGGCGAGTTTGAAAACCACTTGCTCAATTCAAACCCAGAGTTTTATAGAACCTGAGTTACTTCAGACTTAATTGTCTATAGTTCCTCAATGCAACCAGCACCCGTTAAAATGTCGTTGACGTAAAAGTCGGACCCAATAACTTCGGCAGCTTGAGGGAATGTATTTTTTACAGATTCACTCAACCTCTTCAAACACCTTATGGCCAGGAATGGGGCTGGCGCAGTGCCATATGTAACGGTGTTGAGCTTGCACAGTTTCGAGGACTCTGATAGGTCTTTCCTCCACACTATGGTATCTGGTATCTGCTATGGTATCTCCACA
Organism: Drosophila parabipectinata; assembly: GCA_018153455.1. Classification (NCBI taxonomy): domain Eukaryota; kingdom Metazoa; phylum Arthropoda; class Insecta; order Diptera; family Drosophilidae; genus Drosophila; species Drosophila parabipectinata. The sequence goes on along the minus strand of JAECYA010000402.1, from coordinate 291,593 downwards.
ACTGGTATCGTCTATCGGATTCATTTACCATTATTTGGCGATACATCTTTTTTTGTCGGCTATCAGAGCGAATCTGTTCAGCCGGAACTTAATAAGAATTGAATACAACTCTTCCAGGATGGTAGGACCAACCATTAACAGATCGTTAAGGCACTTATGTGTTGATGTCTTACAAAACGCATCAAACACGACTCGTAATTTGGTCGATGTGCTTTGAGGCCGTAAGACACACTGATGGGGTATGACGTAGTGTGGGGTAGCAAGAACATCATTGCTTGTGGGGGACATATGACCTAAGGATTCGTATTCTTCCATAAATTTCACATACATTTTCTTTAAATTCGGATCACGAGATAATCTTCTCTCGAGCGACAAAAAACGGCGTTTGACTACCTTGAAGGAGTTCCCCAAAACGCTTGGATCCGATTTAAATGGAAGCCTGACTTCATATCGACCTGAAGGCAGTACAACTGTATTTTTCTGATAATGTTCCTCACATAACTCTTGTTCAGGTGACAAAAGCTTTTTGGAAGTTGGTCGTTCTTCCAACGACCAGAATTTTTTCAAATTGCCATCTATCGACTCGAGTAATTCTTCTTGGCAATTCAGGCTAGAGACAGGCTGTTGAGGAGTTGAGGTATTTGCCTTATATTTAAGGAGAGTTTTTTGGAGGATGGGATGGTTTGGCCCTTGTTTTATTTGGCCAACGGACAACAGTTCGAAAGATGACTCAGCTCCAATTAACATGTCTATCCGCTGAGGTTTGTAGAAATATGGGTCTGCTAACGGCAAGTTCTTTGGTAGGTCCCAATCTTTCACGTTCACTGACTGGTCAGGGTGATAACCCGAGATAGTTCTCAAAATCCAAAAGTCGAACGGAAACTCACTATCATTAATCGTTGACTTCACCACAGTGTGTATCTTTTTCTTAACCTGGGAATTAGCTTGACCAATTCCAAGCAAGTTGATACACGATTCCTCCCTACGGATCTGTAAGCGTTGAGCAAGTTCTTCAGTAATGAAGTTCATTTGTGACCCAGAGTCAAGTAGTGCTCTGGCCAATATATGCTCGCCATTTTTAGTTCTAACGCTTACGATCGCCGTCGCTAACAAAACCCTTTCTAGAGATGACGCATGCAAAGCATGTGACGTAGAAAGGCCATCAAGATGTAGCGCTGCTGGAGGAGGTTAATTTGGTGGTGGTAACGCCAAGTTATTTTCGGTCACAGTAAATCGGTGCAGAAGTTTGTGGTGCGATCTTTCACAAATTTGACACCTAGTCGATTTACACTTCGCAACCGTGTGACCTTTTCGCAGACAATTAAAACATAATGAGGCTGACTTGACAAACTTAAACCGTTGCATTACAGCAAGGCGAGCGAACGGACTACACTGGGCAAGACTATGGTCTTGTGCGTTGCAATAACTGCAAGCTAGTTTATTGGAATCGGAGAAAGCCAACTAACTCCTATTGTGCTGCTTCCCGAACCCAATTTTCTCCTGTTTTGGCTTGCCAGCCTCTTCAGCGGACAGGTTCTGGTACCTACGATTTAATATTTTTCGAAATCGGACCACAGCGGCAATTCCTCATAATCCAGTGACTCTTCCCATTTTTCTCTTGTCACTGGATCTACTTTACTCGAAACTAAGTGAATGATCATTTAGTTTGAAATTTTAGTGTCATCTCCTAAGAATAATAGTGACCCATATATCGATGACACTGTGTCGATGAGACCTCTCAACGACGACGCAGACGGCTGGGAAACTGTCGAAAGGCTGAATAATTTGCTTATTTGGATCTAGCAATACTAGCAATTCTACTACTAGCAATACTAGCATGGACTAGCAATAGCTTTGTCATAATTACTCTCAATGACTTGGAATGCCTTGATAATTCCTAAGGCTTAACCAGAGAGGCAAGAAATTAAATGGTTAAATTTCTCGATAACAGGAATGTTCTCCGTTACGAACTACCGAACTGACCGGACCTGCTTTGTCCGAGCTCCGGAAAACTGCACCATATTACAGCTAATCAAAAAACTGGGGTAACCTAGTATAAGCGAAAAGACTCTGAACTACAATTTACTAAAAGCGACAGACAAGCCTTTTTACAACAGTTGTGATGTGCTAAACCAAAACTAGGTCATTGTTAAAAAAAAATAAGAGCCACGCAATGAGCTCATTGAGCAACGATCAAAAGAACGAGCGTAGAAGTTCAGTGAACCAAAGAAACTGCTTCTACTCTTACTTTTCAACCCGCGATACCGAAGTGGAAAAATCGGCGACTATAAGCAACCCGGCTTTACTGACCGGTGAAACTGAAAAGGCACGGTCTTGCTCACCCGCTCTGCTAACTCCGACTCCCGCGTCATGGATTTCGCAGTGTAAAACCCCCTCCAATATCGGAAACAAATTTCGCACCAACAACTAGCAGCGCTACAATTTCTGCAACAACAGCGAAAGCCTCTGCAACTCAAAGTACCGCGACGTCAACGACTACAGCGAGTACAAAAACAACAACTTCGGAAAGTGCCAAAGCGGCAACGGCCACACAGACTGGAATGGATCGCTATATCCAAATTATGCGCAAGCTTAGCCCGCAGAGTAATCCGGCAGGCAATAAAACAAAAATTAACCGTGTCCTGAATATCGATAAAGAACCAGACAGATCCATTACTAACAGATTTGCCCTACTGGCGGAGGTTGAGGAAAATCAACCAGCCCAAGACACCGCAAAAGAACCCAAGCCCCCTCCAATCCATATTACGGAGAAAAGCTCGTGTGCCCTGGTCAAAAAAATTGCGTCGTTGATCGGGAACGGTAACAACTTTCATGTTGTTCCGCTTATCAAAGGGAACATCCATGAAACAAAGGTGCAAACCAAGACTGAAGAGCCTTTCCGAATCGTGTCCAAATATCTGGACACTGTACAGAAAAACTATTACACGTACCAGCTGAAAAGCAGTAAGGGCCTACAAGTGGTAGTAAAGGGAATAGAACCTGATGTTACCGCCGAGGAAATAAAAACCGCCCTTAAAGAAAAGGGCTTCGCCGCCAAGAATGTTATTAACATTCTAAATAAAGATAAAAAGCCACAACCCCTCTTCAAGGTCGAGCTCGAGCCTGAAAGCAGGTCGCTGAAGAAGAACGAAGTCCACCCAATCTACAACCTGCAATATCTTTTGCATCGGAAAATCACTGTTGAAGAGCCACATAAACGCAACGGTCCAGTGCAATGCACTAACTGTCAAGAGTATGGACACACAAGGTCTTACTGCACACTTTGGGCTGTCTGCGTAGTCTGCGGGGACGCCCACAAGTCCGCTTACTGCACTACAAACAAGGACAGTACCGTGAAAAAATGTGGAAACTGCGAAGGCAACCATACGGCAAACTATAGAGGATGTCTGGTGTATAAGGAGTTAAAGAGTCGCATGCGTCAAGCGACCGCAACGCGCAACCAAAATCCACAGAATGCGTACAATGCGTCAAAAACTACGCCAGACGTCTTCTTCGCCAAAGCTGCGAGATCCTCATTCGGTACACTAAACACCACCAACGGCTTCTCCTATACCGATGCTCTACGATCTGGAAGGGAAATTCCAATTCAGCCTAACTCTCAAAGCGCTCAACAGGCCCCAGAACAGCCAAACAGCAAAACGGAAACTATGATGCTTACCTTCCAACAAAACATGATGGAGCTTATGTCACTCATGAAAACGACCATGCAAACGCTTGTTCAAATCCAGAACATTGTGATACAGCTGCTCGCAGCCCAACAGTCTAAATAATCTATGTAGGCGCTACGAATATCAATATGGAACGCCAATGGTGTCTCACGGCATAAACTAGAATTGTCACAATTCTTGACCGAAAACCATATTGACGTTATGCTACTGGTGGAAACGCATCTTACAAGCAAATACAACTTTCATATAAGAGGCTACACAATCTTCCGCACAGATCATCCAGATGAGAAAGCCCACGGCGGAACTGGAGTTCTAATCAGAGAACGAATTAAACACTATTTTCACAAAAGGTTTGCAACAAACTTCTTGCAGGCCACATCGATACAAGTTCAATCAAGCAACGGAATCCTTTCAATCGCTGCCGTTTACTGCCCTCCTCGTTTCTCAATCTCGGAAGGACAATTTATGGACTTCTACAATTCACTTGGGGATCGATATTTAGCCGCAAGAGACTACAACGCCAAACATACGCACTGGGGATCACGTCTAGTGACTCCCAAAGGAAGACAATTGTACAATGCAATTATAAATGTGAAAAATAAACTGGACTACTTTTCCCCTGGAAGTCCCACATACTGGCCAACAGACTCACGAAAGCTTCCAGACCTTATTGATTTTGCAGTGACAAAAAACATACCTCGCAATCTAATAAGTGCCAAAGCAGTCTCGGACTTATCATCAGACCACTCGCCTGTGCTTCTAACGCTTCTTCAAAGCCCAAAAATAACCGAACACCCCTTCAGCCTGACGACGCCAAAAACGAACTGGCTAAAATACAAAAAGTACGTGAGTGCCAACATAGAATCCGCCCCGGAATTTAACATGGAATCGGACATCGACTACACTACGAGCGCCCTGGAAGAAGTGCTCGTTGCGGCAGCTAAAATCTCTACTCCTCATAGGAAAGAAGTAGACCGAAACAAACACTTCAAATCTAATCAGCAAATCGAGTAGTTCGTGCGAGAAAAGAGGCGCACGCGTCGTGATTGGCAAAACAGCAGATCACCAGCTTCAAAACAAAGTCTTAAGGAAGCAACCCCATCACTCGACCAGGCTCTTCACCAACAGGAAGAAAATGCACAGCTGAGGTACATCCAGAATCTCTCGCCAACAAGCACAAAGTACCCCCTGTGGAGGGCCCACCTGATAAGAAACTCTTCGGGATTCCGGGCTCGCAGCGACGAAGACCGAGCTGAAACATTCGCCACACATCTCCAAAGTGTCTTCCAGCCAAACCCAGCCTCAAATTCATTCCTCTGCCAGAAATTCAGCCAGAGTCCTCTCTTCAGCCAGCCGCACCTTCATTCCGGCCGAACGAAATCGAAAAAGTCATAAGAGGGCTAAAACCAAAAAAGGCTCCCGGTGGTGACCTATTGTTCCAAAGATGCTGATCGAACTTCCAAAATGCGCTATAGAAGTCGTCTGCAAACTATTTAATAAAAGCATAAATCTTGGCTATTTCCCAAAAAAGTGGAAGAAATCCATCATTATAATGATACCGAAGCCTGGAAAAGACCACACAATTCCGTCATCATACAGACCAATAAGCCTTCTATCTTGTTTGTCTAAATTGTTTGAAAAATGCTTGTTAACTCGCATAATACCACATCTGGAAGCTTGCAATATTATCCCGGCCCACTAATTGGCTTCCGAAGAAACCATGGAACCATCGAACAAGTGAACAGATTAACATCCGAAATACGCTCAGCCTTCGAACAGCGAGAATACTGCAGCGCTATTTTCCTCGACGTATCTCAAGCTTTCGACCGAGTTTGACTCACCGGACTCATGCACAAAATTAAAACGTATTTTCCAACATACCCCAAAAAGCTACTGGAATCATACCTCTACAATAGGGCATTCTCAGTTAGATGCAACGCAGCTGCTTTGGGTGACTTCATCATCGAAGCTGGAGTTCCACAAGGAAGCGCACTCGCGAGCAAAAGCAACATAGACATCAACAGCGCGCACAATCAAACATCTTGAGAACTATCAAAGGGGCACCTTGTTGTTCGCATTTGTGTTCGCAACGAAAACCTCCACCGGGATCTGGGCATCCTCGCAGTGAACAACGAAATCCAGAAGCAAAAAGAGTCATACAAAGAAAAACTGTCTTCGCACCCAAATTTTCTCGCTCGGGGATTGACTCGGGTTTCTAACGTATCCCGCCTTAGACACAACGACCTCCCAACCCAATCGATTTTTAGGGCCGTCTAACTCCGTATCAGTCAATATGACTGTTAGTTAAGTTAAAAATATAAGATTTAATATACACCTCTTGTTAGTCTCGCAAAGAGAAGATTCAAGAAATAAAAGCAACGTTAAAAAAAAAAAAAGAAAGGAAAGCTAACTTCGGGCGGAGCCGAAGTTTATATACCCTTGCAGTTAAAACCGGATATATATCGCAAACATCGGATATGGTTGGCCGATCCTTATGATTACATCATAATAAAACTAATTAACTAAAATATAAAAACTAAAAAAAGGTCCCAAACTTCTATCTTCAAAAATACGAAAGTTGATATTTCTACCAAGTACCATTTCCGATCGTTCAGTTATATGGCAGCTATAGGATATAGTCGGCCGATCCTAATGAAATTTGGTAGGTTGGATAAACTGGCCAAAAATAGAATCTGTATTAAGTTTCAGCTTTCTATCTTCAAAAACACGAAAGTTGGGTCATTTCCGATCGTTCAGTTATATGGCAGCTATAGGATATAGTCGGCCGATCCTAATGAAATTGGGCATGACGTAATGTTTTGCCAAAAATAGCGCTCGTGTCAAATTTGAACTCTCTAACTCTAAAAACACCAAAGTTATACCATTTCCGATCAATCAGTTATATGGCAGCTATAGGATATAGTCGGCCGATCCCGGCCGTTCCGACTTATATACTGCGTGCAAAGGAAAGAAGGGTGTGTGCAAAGTTTCAAGACGATAGCTTCAAAACTGAGAGACTAGTTCGCGTAGAAACGGACAGACAGACGGACAGACGGGCAGACGGACATGCTCATATCAACTCAGGAGGTGATCCTGATCAAGAATATATATACTTTATAATGTTAAGGATTTCTCCTTCACTGCGTTGCACACTTTTGGACAAAATTATAATACCCTCTGCAAGGGTATAAAAAGGAATGTTCACATCCTTGTCCTACTATTCTTGTCTACTAATGTCCCAAAGAGACTCATAAAATTTTTAAACTCCGAATAGTTTCCACTGCATTTTGGCGATGCCAAACTGGGAAGTCGAGATCGAGGTGTCGTTGTTTTTTGTTGTTGTATTTATGTTTTTTATCAATTTTACCCACAGACAGTTTGTTAATTATTTTAACCAAACTATTCAAATTGTTAGCTCTACTAATTTTAAATACTTATGCGCCAATAAATCAAAGGAGGGTGCAATATTCCAGCACAAGACGTATGTAGATTTAATTCGTCTTTTCTCAACTTTCAATTTTTTTGCACAAATACTTGCGGTTTTGCCTTGGGATCCTTTATACCCGCTGCCACTTTCCTTGTGCAGTCAAGACAGACAGGTAGCGAAAACACAGATTCATTATTTGTTGAAAATAGTGAGAAAAGCTTGGGAATTAAAAATCCCGAGAACCCGTAGAAATATCCGTCAACAAAAATACAAATATCTTGGGAACTAAAAAACCTGAGAACGCCGACGTAGAAATATCCGTCAACAAAAATACAAATATCTTGGGAACTAAAAATCCCAAGAACGCCCACGTAGAAATATCCGTCAACAAAAATAAAAATATCTTGGGAACTAAAAAAACCTGAGAACGCCGACGTAGAAATATCCGTCAATAAAAATAAAAATATCTTGGGAATTAAAAATATTGAGAGTGCCGACGAAGTAAATACCGTCAATAAAAATAAAAATATCTTGGGAATTAAAAATCCTGAGAGTGCCGACGAAGTAAATACCGTCAAAAATCAAATAAGTAATATAGGTACCGACCAATTAGGCGGATTGAGGGAAAAGATAGTTCACTATATTGAAAAGGAGCATTCAAAGATAAATATGCAAATTCCTTTTAGAACAGACATAAAGGGGGAAATAAATCTTATCCACGATAGGCCAATATACGGGAAGCAATATCCGTATGCTCTATCTGTCAATGACTTCGTGAATAGCGAAATCAAAAGAATGTTATCAGAAGAAATAATAAGGCCTAGCAGAAGCCCTTACAATTCACCACTTTTGATAGTCCCAAAGAAAGGAGAGAATCAAGACGGAAGCCGTAAATTAAGACTCGTCATTAATTATAAAAAATTAAATGAAAGTACTGTACCCGACTGGTACCCAATGCAAGACCCATCAATAATTCTATCAAATTTGGGAAAAGCAAGATATTTTTCAACAATAGATTTAGGGTCAGGACTTCATCAGATACTAATGAAAGAATCTGATGTCGAAAAAACAGATTTTGCAATAAATAATGGAAAATACGAATTTTTAAGAATGCCATTCGGATTAACAAATGCACCAAGAATCTTTCAGAAAGCTATGGACGATATTCTAAGAGAATAAATAGGGAAAACGTGTCATGTCTATATGGACGACATTATAATATTCTCAAACTCAATTGAACAACACTATACAGATCTAAACAAAATTATAAATATATTATTGAGGGCAAACATGAAAATCTCTTTAGAAAAATCTAAGTTTTTCAAACGCGAAACCCGTTTTCTAGGATACATGGTATCCTATAACGTCATCAAGACAGACCCAGAGAAAATTGAAACCATTAGAAAATATCCGCTTGCAGAAAATATTCGGGAACTAAGAAGTTTCCAAGGTCTTACGGGCTATTATAGAAAATTTGTTTCATACTACGCCTACATAGCCAAACCTCTAACAAAATATCTTGGAGGTCATAATGGCAAAATCTCAAAAAGAATGTCAACAAAAATGTGAATTCAGCTGGATGAACCAGCAATTAAAGCTTTTAACGAGCTGAAAGAAAATCTCATTGGTCAAGTAGAACTAGTTCAACCGGACTATAATAAAAAATTTACCTTGACCACCGACGCTTCAGACGTCGCAATTGGTGCAGTTTTATCTCAAGAAGGAAAACCAATTACTTTTATTTCAAAAACCTTGTCTAAAACAGAACAAGCTTATGCTACTAATAAGAAGGAACTTTTAGCGATAGTATGGGCTCTTAAAAATCTAAGAAATTACTGATACGGATTTAGTGGAATTTAAATTCAAACCGACCATCAAACTTTATCTTACACAATTTCGGATAAAAATCCCAATGTAGATATGAAAGGATGGTATTCTTTCATACAAAGTTTTACACCGAAAATAACATTTAAGCCCGGTACAACAAATGTAGTTGCAGACGCATTATCTCGAATTCAGATAAATAATATTACTGACAGCGATATAGAACAAACAAACCAGTCAGACTCAGATCAGAACACACAGCATTCAGCTGAAAGTAGTTTTGAAAATGTAATACAAGAGAACCGTAAACCGTTAAATCAATTTAAAAAACAACTGTTATTAACAACGGGGAGGTATACAATACATGAGTCACTGAAAATCTTTGACAGGACACGACATTTAATTGAATATGACACACCAGAAAATTTAATAACTATATTAAGAGAGTATCTTCCACCTATCATTACGGTAGGAATTCATTGTACCCTAGAGAACTTATTTCAAATTCAATTACCATTAAAAAATAATTTCACAAAAACATTCCTTTTTACAAGAATCATTCGTAATCGAACTACCGAACTGAGCGGACGTGCTTTGTCCGAGCTCCGGGAAAACTTCACTTCGCTTATATTTTCGCCAATATAAGCGAAAAGACACTGAAATACAATTTATTAAAAGCGACAGACAAGCTTTTTTTTTTTTTATAACAGTTGTAATGTGCTAAACCAAAACTAGTGCATTGTTGAAAAAAAAAAAAAATACGTACCACGCAATGAGCTCATTGAGCAACGACCAAAAGAACAAGCGTAGAAGTTCAGTGAACCAAAGAAACGGCTTCTACTCTTACTTTTCAACCCGCGATACCGAAGTGGAAAAATCGGCGCTTAAAAGCAACCCGGCTTTACTGACCGCTGAAACCCAAAGGGCACGGTCTTGCTCACCCGCTCTGCTCACTCCGACTCCCGCGTCATGGAGTTCGCAGTGTAAAACCCCCTCCAATATCGGAAACAAATTTCGCACCAACAACAAGCAGCGCTACAACTTCTGCAACAACAGCGAAAACCCCTGCAACTCAAAGTACCACGACGTCAACGACTACAGCGAGTACAAAAACAACAACCTCGGAAAGTGCCAAAGCGGCAACGGCCACACAGACTGGAATGGATCGCTACATCCAAATTAAGCGCAAGCTTAGCCCGCAGAGTAATCCGGCAGGCAACAAAACAAAAATTAACCGTGTCCTGAATAACGATAATGAACCAGACAGATCCACTACTAACAGATTTGCCCTACTGGCGGAGGCTGAGGAAAACCAACCAGCCCAAGACACCGCAAAAAAACCCAAGCCCCCTCCAATCTATATTAGGGAAAAAAGCTCGAGTGCCCTGGTCAACAAAATTGCGTTGTTGATCGGGAACGGTGAAAACTTTCATGTTGTTCCGCTTATCAAAGGGAACATCCATGAAACAAAGGTGCAAACCAAGACTGAAGAGCACTTCCGAATAGTGTCAAAATATCTGGACACTGTACAGAAAAACTATTACACGTACCAGCTGAAAAGCAGTAAGGGCCTACAAGTGGTAGTAAAGGGAATAGAACCTGATGTTACCGCCGAGGAAATAAAAACCGCCCTTAAAGAAAAGGGCTTCGCCGCCAAGAATGTTATTAACATTCTAAATAAAGATAAAAAGCCACAACCCCTCTTCAAGGTCGAGCTCGAGCCTGAAAGCAGGTCGCTGAAGAAGAACGAAGTCCACCCAATCTACAACCTGCAATATCTTTTGCATCGGAAAATCACTGTTGAAGAGCCACATAAACGTAACGGTCCAGTGCAATGCACTAATTGTCAAGAGTATGGACACACAAGGTCTTACTGCACACTTCGGGCTGTCTGTGTAGTCTGCGGGGACGCCCACAAGTCCGCTTGCTGCACTACAAACAAGGACAGTACCGTGAAGAAATGTGGAAACTGCGGAGGCAGCCATACGGCAAACTATAGAGGATGTATTGTGTATAAGGAGTTAAAGAGTCGCATGCGTCAAGCGACCGCAACGCGCAACCAAAATCCACAGAATGCGTACGTTTCGTCAAAAACCACGCCAGACGTCTTCTTCGCCAAAGCTGCGAGATCCTCATTCGGTCCACTAAACACCACCAACGGCTTCTCCTATGCCGATGCTCTACGATCTGGAAGGGAAATTCCAATTCAGCCTAACTCTCAAAGCGCTCAACAGGCCCCAGAACAGCCACACAGCAAAACGGAAACTATGATGCTTACCCTCCAACAAAGTATGATGGAGCTTATGTCATTCATGAAAACGACCATGCAAACGCTTGTTCAAAACCAGAACATGGTGATACAGCTGCTCGTAGCACAACAGTCCAAATAATCTATGCAGGCGCTACGAATATCAATGTGGAACGCCAATGGTGTCTCACGGCATAAACTAGAATTGTCACAATTCTTGACCGAAAACCATATTGACGTTATGCTACTGGTAGAAACGCATCTTACAAGCAAATACAACTTTCATATAAGAGGCTACACAATCTACCGCACAGATCATCCAGATGGGAAAGCCCACGGCGGAACTGGAGTTCTAATCAGAGAACGAATTAAACACCATTTTCACAAAAGGTTTGCAACAAACTTCTTGCAGGCCACATCGATACAAATTCAGTCAAGCAACGGAATCCTTTCAATTGCTGCCGTTAACTGCCCTCCTCGCTTCTCAATCTCGGAAGGACAATTTATGGACTTCTACAATTCACTTGGGGATCGATTTATAGCCGCAGGAGACTACAACGCCAAACATACGCACTGGGGATCACGTCTAGTGACTCCCAAAGGAAGACAATTGTACAATGCAATTATAAATGTGAAAAATAAACTGGACTACGTTTCCCCTGGAAGTCCCACATACTGGCCAACAGACTCACGAAAGCTCCCAGACCTTATTGATTTTGCAGTGACAAAAAACATACCTCGCAATCTAATAAGTGCCAAAGCAGTCTCGGACTTATCATCAGACCACTCGCCTGTGCTTCTAACGCTTCTTCAAAGCCCAGAAATAACCGAACACCCCTTCAGTCTGACGACACCAAAAACGATATGGCTAAAAAAAAAAAGTACGTGAGTGCCCACATAGAACTCGCCCCGGATTTTAACATGGAATCGTACATCGACTACACTACGAGCGCCCTGGAAGAAGTACTCGTTGCGGCAGCTAAAATCTCTACTCCTCATAGGAAAGAAGTAGACCGAAACAAACACTTCAAATCTAATCAGCAAATCGAACAGCTCGTGCGAGAAAAGAGGCGCACGCGTCGTGATTGGCAAAACAGCAGATCACCAGCTTCAAAACAACGCCTTAAGGAAGCAACCCGATCACTCGACCAGGCTCTTCACCAACAGGAAGAAAATGCACAGCTGAGGTACATCCAGAATCTCTCGCCAACAAGCACAAAGTACCCCCTGTGGAGGGCCCACCCAAATCTTAGTGCCCCAATTGAAACGACCACCCCGATAAGAAACTCTTCGGGATGCTGGGCTCGCAGCAACGAAGACCGAGCTGAAACATTCGCCACACATCTCCAAAGTGTCTTCCAGCCAAACCCAGCCTCAAATTCATTCCTCCTGCCAGTAATTCAGCCAGAGTCCTCCCCTCAGCCAGCCGCACCTCCATTCCGGCCGAACGAAATCGAAAAAGTCATAAGAGGGCTAAAACCAAAAAAGGCTCCCGGTGGTGACCTATTGACCCCAAAGATGCTGATCGAACTTCCAAAATGCGCTATAGAGGTCGTCTGCAAACTATTTAATGGAATCATTAATCTTGGCTATTTCCCAAAAAAGTGGAAGAAATCCATTATTATAATGATTTCGAAGCCTGGAAAAGACCACACAATTCCGTCATCATACAGACCAATAAGCCTTCTATCTTGTTTGTCTAAACTGTTTGAAAAATGCTTGTTAACTCGCATAATACCACATTTGGAAGCTTGCAATATCATCCCGGCACACCAATTTGGCTTTCGAAGAAACCATGGAACCATCGAACAAGTGAACAGATTAACATCCGAAATACGCTCAGCCTTCGAACAACGAGAATACTGCAGCGCTATTTTCCTCGACGTATCTCAAGCTTTCGACCGAGTTTGGCTCATCGGACTCATGCACAAAATTAAAACGTATTTGCCAACATACACCCACAAGCTACTGGAATCATACCTCTTCAATAGGGTATTCTCAGTGAGATGCAACGCAGCTACTTCGGGCGACTACACCATCGAAGCTGGAGTTCCACAGGGAAGCGCACTCGGGCCGTGTCTATATGTTTTGTATACTGCGGATATTCCTACGAGCGCACAACTAACAACGTCAACGTTCGCCGATGATACCGCTATCCTTAGTCGCTCCAGATGCCCAACGCAGGCAACAACCCAACTGGCTAATCATCTCACAATAGTGGAAAGGTGGCTGTCCGACTGGCGCATTAAAATAAACGAACAAAAGTGTAAACATATAACGTTTACTCTTAATAGACAAACATGCCCTCCGCTTTTACTAAACGGTATGCAGATCCCTCAAGCTAACGACGTAACGTACCTTGGCGTTCACCTTGATAGACGACTTACCTGGCGTAAGCACATCGAATGCAAAAAGATGCATCTAAAACTGAAAGCCAGCAGCCTCCACTGGATCATAAACTCACGATCGCCACTGTGCCTAGACTACAAGTTACTACTGTACAATTCAGTCCTAAAGCCAATCTGGACGTATGGCTCCCAGCTGTGGGGGAACGCGAGCAGCAGCAACATAGACATCATACAGCGCGCACAATCAAAAATCCTGAGAACTATCACAGGGGCACCTTGGTATGTTCGCAACGAAAACATCCACCGGGATCTGGGCATCCTCGCAGTGAAAGACGAAATCCAGAAGCAAAAAGAGTCATACAAAGAAAAACTGTCTTCGCACCCAAATTTTCTCGCTCGGGGATTGACTCGGGTTTCTAGCGTATCCCGCCTTAGACGCAACGACCTCCCAACCCAGCAATCGATTTTTAGGGCCGTCTAACTCCGTATCAGTCAATATGACTGTTAGTTAAGTTAAAAATATAAGATTTGATACACCTCTTGTTAGTCTCGCAAAGAGAAGATTCAAGAAATAAAAGCAACGTTAAAATAAAAAAAAAAAAAAAGAATCTTTCTACAAGACGTGGAAAATGAGGAAGATAAAGCTATAATAATAGAAGAAACACACAGCCGTGCTCATAGGGGGCTAGAAGAGAATTACAAACAGATCAGTAAATTATATTATTGGTCAAACTGTTTTAAAAAATTAAAAGAATATATTAAAGATTGCGTGATTTGTAACGAAAATAAATATAACAGGCACCCAATAAAAATTCCAATTGGGGAAGCCCCAATTCCAAGTAAAGAAGGAGAAAATTTACACATTGATATATATTACGCGCAAGGTCTTACTTTCATAACTTGTATTGACGCTTACTCAAAATTTCTAAATCTTAAATCTAAATCTAAATCTTAAATCTTAAAATTTCTTAAATCCTTCGCACAAAGGTGCAATTTAACTTTATATTACGCAGACCCGAGCACAGCACGTCAAACGGACGTTTGACTGACTGACTTTAACTGACTTTTCCGAAATAGTAATATGAGCCGCTCAAGAATATAATCAGAGCATTCATTCTACAACGAACCAAAAACCTTTTGACGTACTATATAATAAAACAGAGCACGATAACATTCCTCAACTTTTGAAAAAATACTCAAGAGAAAATGTTGGAAACACATAACGAAAACAGAAAAGAAAAAGAATATCATGTAGGACAGGTATTCTATGAAAAGAAACACGGGGAAAGAAATAAACTTAAAACCAGATATAAAAAACAAATAGTTAAAGAAAATTTACCCAACAAAATAATAATCAACAATAGAAATAGAATTATTCACAAAGATAATATAAAATTCTAAGTATTTATATATTATCCTTTTTTTTCTTTCCTTTCCCAGAAAATGTTTTATCAGGTGCTCATACTACACCTTATTTTATTAACAAAATCAGAAATAATTGACTATACAAGTCACGAATATCTTCTATTTAAGGACAATAAAGACGTATTGACGTACGATTCATACGCAGATTCATTCCATGTAACTAACTTAAGCTTTTATAAAGAAATAATAAATTTGGAATCAGATAATATTAAAAGGGATACTAATAAAAGGTCACAATGGGAAATTAAATATGACATAAAAGTAATCGAACTAATTTTATCACAATTAATATCAACTAGATCAAAAAGAGGGATAAATGAGTTAGGCACCGTGTGGAAATGGTTAGCTGGAACTCCGGACCATGATGATTTTATTACAGTTCAGAATAAAATTAATGAATTAATTGAAAACAATAATAAGCAGTCTATTATCAATTCCCGATTATTCAAAGAAATAGCATCTTTTTCCGATGATTTTAAAATAGTATTTATTGATCAAGATCTATCACTTCGAAAACATCGCTTGCGATTGTTAACATTTGATCTGCAAAATTTAATTGACACAATCACTCTAGCAAAAATAGACGTTTTTAATACCAAAATTTTAAACAATGATGACATCTTGGAAATACTAAAACATGAACAAAAACCAGTAATAATGGACATCTCTTCTTTTTAAATCGCATTGCATAAAGAACTTTTAATAATTTATATAAAATACCAAAAATAATATAAAACAGATGTGAAATATATCACGCTAGAGCGATTTCCCAAATCGATGGAAAACTAGTATTAAGCAATCAAGTCGCAAAATGCGAAAATATTTTTTACGAAATGTCTAATTTTAAGAACGAACTTTTTAATAATTATTGCACTCTAAGTAACAAAAAAACTTGTTTTACCCGATTATTAAATGGTGAGAAATCAACCTGTAAAAAAATAAGAGAAAAAAATACAAAAATAGACTTCATACAAGATGTGCCATTCTAATAAATGGGAACAATATTGCTAACGACTCCCATTTAAACGGT
The DNA here is from genome assembly GCA_018153455.1 of Drosophila parabipectinata. Classification (NCBI taxonomy): domain Eukaryota; kingdom Metazoa; phylum Arthropoda; class Insecta; order Diptera; family Drosophilidae; genus Drosophila; species Drosophila parabipectinata. Next base: position 275,602 of record JAECYA010000402.1, on the reverse strand, counting down.
TCGTTTTTAATAACATTTAATTGTACAACTAAAATTAATAATATCTCATATACCAATTTGGAAAATAAAATTCTTGAATACGTAACTACGAACCCCTTCAAAAATTATGAAATATCCGATTACATGTTATCAAATAACTCTGATCTTTCTTTAGATAATATAAACATTTTAAACCCATTCGTTAAAATTAAGAATACTAAAATATCACTTACCTTTATATTATTAATTTTAATCATTATATATTTGATTCTTTCACTTATTATAAAATACAAAAATGCTATATTATTTGTAACCAAAAAACATCGGCCTGAACAAGAAAAATCTATTAACCAAGAAAATTTTTTAACAGAATTAAGAGATCATTTAAACGAATTTTATATTGAATCGGAACGATCCATTTTAGAAGGTGGAGAGTTATCCAACCCGTAAATACAGGCCACTTAAAGCTTTTATAAACAATATTTTCAAACTCTGCATTTGCTTTCGGCTTTGTCTTTGGCTCTGAGGTCCGACTTCCCCATAAACAAATCAAAATAAAAAGTAAACATCAGCTTCCCTCCGAAACCCAATCAATTACGCCTTTTGCGTTTCAAGTACCCACCAAATTGCACCGATCAGCTTAATCGAATTTCACAATAAGATGCGACAGTTTCATCTTAAGCCTCTAATCTAAACACAACTGATGGCCGAGGTTCTTTGGATCAGATTTAGAATTAAGAATTCAGTCCCTTTTTGACCGAGACCGCGAACGGTTGACAAAAAATATTTAAGAGAAATCAAAAGTGTCTTGTAATTGTTACGTTTAATAAATAAAGGTTTAACACCAAGTTATGTAATTAAAAAATAAAATTTACATTTTTTTAATTCACCGAACTACAAACAATTTAACTTTTATACGCACATACATATTTTTTTGGTGCAATTAATCCGCGAAAAATTCGCAAGTGAACAGTGAAATTGTGTGGTGACAAAAGAAGGCATAATTAATATTGGCCACCGGTGTGAATTAGTTCCGGAATTTCCAAATTCACCGAACAGTCCGCCGCTGTCGTAATATTTGTTTTTATCTTCCTCAATCAGTGTCATTTTTTTACACCACATAATTTTTCTGTTTCCGCAATTATACAGTCCACTTATCAAAGCTCCACTGTGCCAACATACATATGCCCACATGCCCTTACATCAGAGGTCGGCACGGCCCTATCTCGGGGGCATAGGAAATTTCTCTGCCGGAGCTCTGCCACACACACACAGTATAAATGTGTGAAACGTCATGCTCACAGCCTACTTTCTGCTATTCGTTACTAACACTAATGCGGTAAAATCATATCAATGAATTGGGGTGCCGACCACTGCCTTACATATATCCGTACCTGCATGCATGTCCATATATTTTCTGCCTCCCATTCCAGGAAACATATTACCGATAAAATTTAAAATATACAGTCCACTTATCGACGTTCCACTGTGCCATCATATGCCCCACATGCCCTTGCCCTACTTGCATGCATGTCCATATATTTCCAAATATTTTCTGCCTCCAATTTCAGGAAATATATAGCCGATAAAATTTAAAAAAATTAAAATTTTCTAAAACCAACAATTATAAACCGCCATTTCATTACAAATCCGTGATTGTGTCGCTTTAAGGTACGTACAGGGTGCCGACGGCATAACCGGCTGCGAAACAAAATAGATTAAAAGAATCAATTAATTATAAATTTATGTATTTATAATTATAACTACGAAAATTTATTTAATTCTTATTTTCCGTTCGAGCAAAGGGCCAGGTTTTTTAATCCACCTTTCCGGCCGCTCAATAATTAAAGTCAAAAATTTAATTAATTATATAAAATTATTATTAATTAATTTAAGTATCCACCTTCTGTCCGAATAGAGCCGCGGTTTTGATTCCATCTTCCCGGCTCCGTGTTAATTAAATTCAATTAATTAAATATTTAGGTTTCAATTCGACCGTTCCAGCTTCGTGATAATTAACCTCAATTGATTAAAAATTAAGAATTTCAATTCCACCTTTCTGGCTCCATTATAATTAAATCCCAGCCAGTTAGCCAAAAATTAATTATTTATTTTTTGTGGGTTAAATTCAAGCCAAAGTTAAGTCCACCTTCCGGCTCCGCAAATTCGAAAATAGTTAAGAGTTCAATATCTCAGTATATATTAAATTCAGTACGAACCACACAAGTCGAAATATACATACATATATAGACCGTCATCATTTTTTTCCGAACAAGCACGAATTTTTCGGTACCTTTTCCATTTTTTCGTGCCTCCAACTCTGCTTCTACTCCGCATCAGGCAACATCCGCCTACAATCCGAACAAACCTCGTCTCCTTTTGGGTTTTTTCTGGTGCCTGAAGTTTTTCTTTCCACATTCGAATTGTGCCGCACACGACTTTCCTTTCCACATCGGCGCCACTAGTTCGCACTTGCTCCTTGTAATTGCCTTTCATCCGCGATCTCACCGTTCTCATCACATTAGTGCGACCGGCTACCACTTCGTACGGGGCACCTGTTGCGCGAGTCAGTCAACAAGCGCTGATCAGCGAATTGGACTCTGAGAATGCCCACGGGAGACGACAAAAAGCCGCGTTCGATCCCAGCCATCCGTTTGGACAGATCTCAATCCGCATCTCCGCGGACGCCTCTTTTGAAGCCTAAGGCTACCAGTGCCAGTCCAAGGGCAAGGAGTGACGAATCCGTCAATACAACCCCCGGTCCTTCACAGAGGCAGACTCGCTCCGTTGCAAAAAATGGCTCCAAGTGCGGTCGAAGTGGCGTTGAAAAAGTTCATCGCCACAACAGATCGAATTAGCCAATTTGAGGCTAACATAAATACTCCGGGCGCCCCAGAAACGGAAATAGGCTCCCAATACATGTGCGAAGTCCATCGGGACCAAATTCGGGCACTGTGGGAGAAGGTGGAGAAGAGCTATGAGAGCTGCTCCGATTTGCTAGCCGTGTCCGACGACAATGCGGCCGCCTCGACAGTGCTGGAAGCGAAGTACAGCTACTGTTACTCCGTCTATTCGAGGTGAATTGCCCAGCTTCGAGAGAAAATCGCTTCCCAATCCACTCAGGCTTCCGTCAATATACACACGCCCGCGTCTACAGGCTGCCGGTTACCTACGGTGGATACCGAGGTCTTCGCGGGTGATTATCTTCGGTGGCCCACCTTCAGAGACTTGCTTACGGCCATTTACATCCAAAACTCGCGGCTCACCCCGGTAGAGAAGTTGTTCCACTTACTGTCCAAAACAAGTGATGTTGTTACCCATGCTTACCCGCTTACCCATGAGGGGTTTGTCGTCGCTTGGCAAAGACTCACAGACCGCTTTGAGAACCGGCGGCTATTGGTCAACAGCCAGTTGAAGATCCTTTTCAACATCCAAGAGTCCGGGGTCGCGCTGAAGGAGCTGCACGCCACCATTCAGAGTTGTCTGACAGCCCTAGAAATGTCCTCCATTAATGTTGAGTCATGGGACTGTCTCCTGGTATTTATGATTTCGTCAAAGCTCCCCAAAGTCACACTTTCTAGGTGGGAGCAATCCGTACATAATAAGGCCGAGATTCCAACAGGGAAGGAATTAGATAACTTCCTGACAGAGTGCCATCGCAATCAGGAGGCAATAGACGACGTCAGGCCTAGTGGCTCCGGGCAACTTCCGCCAAGGTCGGGAACTCCTACCGCCCCTGCTCGAAGGCTCAATTCATACGAGACTCGAGTGGTTCCGGGCCCCAAGGGTTGCGATCTCTGTTCGAGGGACAACCACCCCATATGTCCGCGGTTCCTGGAGATGGACGTAAATGGGCGCTCTGACTACATTAAAAGGAAGCTGCTATGTTTAATCTGTTTTGCCCGAGGGCACCAGCAGCGAGACTGCACGAGCGCCCATACCTGCTTCACATGCCACAGCCGACACCACACCCTCCTGCACCGCGGCAATCCGTTCGCTACCGCTCCAAGTCCGCCTACGCCAGCAAACGGCTCAGAGGATCAGTCGAATGTGCAGGTGTGTTTCGCTTCCGGGTCAGGAGCAGTCCTACTGGGCACGGCCCTTATCAACGTGTGCCATTTGGGGTGCACCGTCCAGGCACGAGCACTGATAGACTCAGGCTCCAAAGCGACTTTCATAACGGAACGACTGTTCAACCTCGTCAAGTTTCCCTTCAAGACGATTCACGCCCAAGTTTTCGGCCTTAATCAGACCATTTCCGCGCAGTCTACTACATTGTGCCATTTCTCCATTCGGTCGCCGTCTAGACCCGGGCTACAATTAGAGACTGCGGCTTACGTTCTTCCGCAGCTGGCAGGAAATCTGCCATCATATCCGATTTCGCGAGATCTTCTCAAGTGGCTGCCCGACATTCCCCTGGCGGACCCCAACTTCTTTGAGAGCTCCCAAGTCGATGTGTTATTAGGAGCTGACATTCTTCCGTCCATTCTCCTCGGTAATTCCAAGGCTAACATCTGCGGGTCGCTTCTCGGTCAGGAGACCATTTTCGGATGGGTGCTGACAGGCCCATTATCTCCAGTCAACCCCCGCAGCGTGTCTGTTTTTTCCGCACGAGTTGCCCGCAGCCTTGTTGACTCATTGGATCAGGGAGAGGTGCCCACACAGATCAGCTCAGAATTGGATCCAGCGAGCACAATTCTGTCTCGACTCCTTTAATTTACGCATCGCATCACGCTGCACGGTGGCAATCAGCTGATGATCCGTCTGATCCGGGCCAAATTCTGGACTCCAAGGTCATATTCAGCACGATGTCGCAACGCCCACGCAACGCCCAGTCACTGGAGAGCAGATATATTCGAGGTACACAATCCTACCGATGCCGAGTCTGCAATGGGATCCATCCATTGAAGAAGTATCGGCGCTTCGTACGCCTTAGTGCCGAGGAGCGGCTCCAAGCGGTTCTCGTGAACCGCTATTGCTCGAGCTGCCTGGCCCACGAGCACTCCGACGGATCCTGTCGGAGTGGGGACGGCTGTAAGACGTGTGGTCAGGATCACCACACGCTGCTGCACCCCGTAACCAAGGAGCACCTGTCACGGAGCGCGGGAGACAGTACACGGGGTGTCTCGCTCTCTCGTCGGCCGTCAACCGACAACTCCCGGCACGGTTCGGGTGCTTCTCGCCCTGCGTCCGCCATTTTCCGGCACTCACCCGCCGATTAACGGCCATCGACTTCCCGGCGCTCGTCGGCAACTCCTCGGCATTCTTCCGCCACTGGCCGGCAGTCGTCAGGCACTCCACTGCTTTCGTCCGCCACTCATCGAGTGCCGTCCACTGCTCGTCCGCCCGCGTCATCCGCGGCTAGGCAATTTTCCGCCTCTCCTCGAGGGCCCCTGCAGGACGCGGTCGTTGCGCCCACCCTCTCGTCGCTGCTGAAGCGGAGCCGCGTCAACACCGGGATCCGGATCTTCGACACGGGGGCCTTCATCGACCCGTGTACGCCCTCGAGCTGCCGTGACGCATCGCTAACGACGAGGGATCTGTTGCAACCCGAGTGATTGCAAGGGGGGCGGGATGTTTATGTGAGGGGCCGTTGGGCCGCTGAACTAAAGAGCGCATCCGCGCTGAAGAGCGCACCCGCACTAAAGAGCTCATCCGCGCTAAAGAGTGCATCCGCGCTCGCCCCTCTATGCATTCTCCCTCTCTCGTCGGCCATCGTCGATCGTCCGCTCTGGCTTATATTTACGTTTAGCTTTTATTCTTGGGAAGTTAAGTGGCAATCCTCTGTAAAGCTGAACACGTTTCTTTTAAATTAATTGAAGACGCCCCCGACTTATCATTTTCAACCCCTACTTCTGGAATCTTTTGCGGGACCAGCGCCCCCCTACACAGATATAGTCAGCCGATCTGAGCCGTTCCGACTTGTAGCTATAAGCGTTCCGCGTTATAAACTTTATAGCTTATAGCGTTCCGAGCTATAAGATATAGTAGGCCAATGAAATTAGGTAGGTCTTAGGTCTTAGTCAACTAAGCCAAGATAATATCTGAACAAAGTTTCAAGACATTATCAAGGTCTTGGGTCAGGAAAGCTTTTTCAGCAAAATTTCGTACCCGCAATGTAGTTGCGGACGAAAGTCGTGTTCATACCCAAACCGAGAAAACCATCACACTGCACCCCTATGGATTTCAGACCTATAAGCCTTCAGCCTCCACATTAATCTTACCATTAACCCCGATGAAATCTCGGGATCACAGATTGAACACTACGTATGTCGAAAAGGCACTTAGTGACAAGGGATACGCACTCATTGCTTTTCTATACATAGACGGTGCGTTTAACAACATCCTGCCATGCTCGATAATCAATGCGCTGATGAAACTAGGATTAGACGACAATGCCTACGCCTTATAATGCAGATCTTCGTAAACAGGACTGTTGAGGCGTCATTAGGAGGAGAATCTATTTAAAGATACGACAGAAGAGGCACTCCGCAAGGAGGCTTACTCTCACCCCTACTGTGGAACGTGGCAGTTAATAGCCTACTACGATCCCCAGAAGGTGGTGGTTGCAAAGTTATTGCTTATGCAGATCGCAATCGCCTTCTCTGGGAAATTTTCCCAGACTCTATGTGACCGCATGACGGACAAACTTAGGGTCCTCTCAACATGGGCAGTTATGAATATAACTGCCCAGGAAATACAAAATACTAAACTTAAGTGTTTCTCTTAAGTGTTTGGGAACTTAAACTCTAACTTTAGAAATTGCATATAAAATAGTGTTCAATGCTTGAAAATTCTGAAAAGGGCTACAAAAAGAGGTATTAATTTGATGTGTTTTTGTTTAAAATTTTTATACCCTTGCAGAGGGTATTATAATTTTGTCGAAAAGTATGCAACGCAGTGGAGGAGACATCTCCGACCCTATAAAGTATATATATTCTTGATCAGTATCACCTCCTGAGTTGTTATGAGCATATCCGTCTGTCCGTCTGTCTGTCTGTTTCTACGCGAACTAGTCTCTCAGTTTTGAAGCTATCGACTTGAAACTTTGCACACACCTTTCTTTTTTTTGCACACAGTATATAAAACGGAACGGCCGGGATCGGCCGACTATATCCTATAGCTGCCATATAACTGAACGATCGGAAATGACCCAACTTTCGTGTTTTTGAAGATAGAAAGCTGGAACTAAGTACAGATTATATTTTTGTTCACTTAATCCAACCTTCCAAATTTTATATCAGGTCTATGCATATGAAACTGCGTTTTAACTCTCGGTAACAAAAGTGATCGAAAATCGTTGGTAAAAAATTTTTTTTAGTAATTTTTGACATCTGGGAACACTGCTTAAATGTTATTTGCGAGTTTTTTTCCAATAGCATTTTTTTCTAATATTGAAAAGTTTTATACCCACAAACCACTAGTCGCGGACATCGAAAAATGACATCGAAATGCATTTTTTTTTGCATTGCATTGTCACTGGAAATGAAAAGTGGATCTATTTTTGAAACCCCAAATGAAAACAATCCTATGTTAGCCCAGGCCAGCCCACCCAATTCCAATCTCGACCTAACCGTTTCGGCCGCAAAGCCATGCTGAGCGTTTTTCGGGATCAGGTCGGAATCGTTTGGTGTGAGCTCCTAAAACCGGGTGAAACCGTTGATGGCGAAAGCTACCAGTAACAATTGGAAGAATTGAAAGAATCTCTGCTCCGAAAAGCCTAGAAAACGAAAAAAGGCAGCCAAAACCATTCTTCTGGACGACAACGCGCCGACTATATCCTATAGCTGCCATATAACTGATTGATCGGAAATGGCATAACTTTGGTGTTTTTAGAGTTACAGATTACAGAGAAATTTGACACGAGAGCTATTTTTGACAAACCATTACGACATGCCAAATTTCGTAAGGATCGGCCGACTGTATCCTATAGCTACCATATAACTGAACGATCGGAAATGACCCAACTTTCGTGTTTTTGAAGATAGAACTTGGTACAGATTATAGCTGGAACTTGGTACAGATTATAGCTGGAACTTGGTACAGATTATATTTTTGGTCAGTTTATCCAACCTACCGAATTTCATAACGATCGGCCGACTATATCTTATAGCTGCCATATAACTGAACGATCGGAAATGGTTTTTGGTAGAAATACCAACTTTGGTATGTTTGAAGATAGAAGTTTGGGACTTTTTTTAGATTTTGTATTGTAATAAATTGGATTATATATTCATATTCCCATAAGGAGCGGCCAACTATATCCGATGTTTTCGATATATATCCGGTTTTAACTGCAAGGGTATATACACTTCGGCTCCGCCCGAAGTTAGCTTTCCTTTCTTGTTTTTAAATAAATTTGATGTTACTTTAACCTTTTCTTCGATTATAATTTTTAGTGGACTGTATAATATCTATTTTTGTTCTTGTATTTTGTTTATAAATTTTTTTTTTTAATATTTTGTGTAAGATTTATTTAATTTGAATTTCAATATGTTACATTTTTTATTTTTCTGGTACGCTAAGGGCCTTATTTTTAAATGAAAATTTTATTTTTTATAAAATTTAATTGATAATTGTTACCTTTTTATCGATTTTTTTTTAAATTATTATTTTTTAAATTTTAAATATTTTATTTTTAATTTTTCCTATACCATATAGTTTTTAAATTTTCTATATTGATGCGTGTTCCTCCTAAAGATGATGTAAAAGGATCCGATCTTGATGCTGCTGATGGTGTAGCTCGTTGTTTTTCTGCCGCTGATGTTGTTGTGTTCTACCCGGTGGTCCTGCAGCAGACGTTGGTCCCACCGTATAAAATGCCAAAGACTTTGGCTGTCGTTGTTCCCAGGAACCCGACTTTTTATTTTTGCTCGATATTTGGCCTCGAACACGCCGTATATTATTTTCAATATTTATGAATTCCCGGTGTTGTTCCGGAAAAACTTATTTTTTTTTACTTTTCCTATGTAAAGCCTCGGACACGCTAATACACAAATAACTTTTCATATATTTGTATGTAATTTTTATGTCGGTGTTGTTCCGAAACAAAAACACTTTTTTGAGAAAGTTAAACATTTTTGTTTTATCTTTCTATTGTTTTTTAACTGTTCCGATGTAATGCCTAACTATTCCGATACATGAAAATAGTTTTTCACATATTTGCATATAATTTTTTTTCTCCGTGTTGTTCCGAAACAAAAACAGAGAAAGGAAATGCAGAAAGGAAAATATTTTTCTCTTTCTTTGCTTAATTCTCATTGGCATATATATAATTTTATTCCCTGTGTTCATTATCTCTTGGGGGGAAACAACAAAGAACTACGATTTTTAAACTGGGCTCTTTTTAACCCAGATCGCAGCCTTATTTTTATACCCTTGCAGAGGGTATTATAATTTTGGTCAAAAGTGTGCAACGCAGTGAAAGAGACATCTCCGACCCTATAAAGTATATATATTCTTGATCAGGATCACCTCCTGAGTTGATATGAGCATGTCCGTCTGTCCGTCTGTCTGTCCGTTCGTCTGTCCGTCTGTCTGTTTCTACGCGAACTAGTCTCTCAGTTTTAAAGCTATCGTCTTGAAACTTTGCACACACCCTTCTTTCCTTTGCACGCAGTATATAAGTCGGAACGGCCGGGATCGGCCGACTATATCCTATAGCTGCCATATAACTGATTGATCGGAAATGGTATAACTTTGGTGTTTTTAGAGTTAGAGAGTTCAAATTTGACATGAGAGCTATTTTTGGAAAAACATTACGTCATGCCAAATTTCATAAGGATCGGCCGACTATATCCCATAGCTGCCATATAATTGAACGAACGAATGGTATTTGGTAGAAATATCAACTTTCGTATTTTTGAAGATAGAAGTTTGGGACTTTTTTTAGATTTTGTATTGTAATAAATTGGATTATATATTCCTATTCCTATAAGGATCGGCCAACTATATCCGTTGTTTGCGATATATATCCGGTTTTAACTGCAAGGCTATATAAACTTCGGCTCCGCCCGAAGTTAGCTTTCCTTTCTTGTTTTTTAGCTACCTTAGGCTGAGAATTTTTATTTTATTTTTTATTTTTCTGCAGCCACCTTTAGGTGCCAGTTTAAAACCTGCGTCTCTTACCACAAGGCGGAAAACTCCAGGATGTTTCGAAGGACCAAATATTAAAAAGAGCCCTAAATAAATAGGTCTTACTCCAATGAGTTCCTTTTTGAAACTGCTTTTATTTGGTAAAGTTCTCTTATAAGCATCTCTGACTGACTGCTAAGCTGTTGAATACGCCTTCATCGCATGCTGCACAAGTCGATGAATTTGCAACACCAAACATTTTACCGTCGCCTACTTGTCTACCTACTGATGCTGTTCCGGTACCAAGGGACTTGATGAGCCTTTCTTCAGGTCACTCCAATATTTATCCCTTGCAAGAAGCGATCAGCGTACCGAGTACAAATGTCGAGCCTCCTATCATCTTGGAGCTTCCATCGTTGGACATCGTTGGACAACCCCCATCGGTGGAAAACCTACCCTCTGCTCTTGCTGTGATGTCTCCAAGGCCTCTGATTGGTGTGGCGCCTGAAGTTAGATCTTCTGGACTTACGCTGAGGGCGGTTGCTCTTCGTAAGGCCATATTTGTTTTAGGCTTATGCCGGATGTTACTGTTGATGATGTCAGGAGTCACCTGTTAAACCATCTTATGGATAGAGCTAACAAGGCAAGAATCACGCTCTATATATACCATTTCCGAAAAGCCATTGGCCTTAAATGGGGAATGTCCCTGAAAAGAGTCAGGTGGCTTTACACAGCGGTCAGAAGACCTATCGTCTTCTACGGGAAAACGCAAAGGATGGTGGAGGACGGTATAACAGGCAGCCTACGTACCACACCGACAGACGCCCTAGACTTCATACTCGACCTATTACCTGTAGAGATAGTGGGGGCCAAAATAGCCACGCTATCGGCAATTAGGCTACGCGAGACGGGCAGATGGAAAAGGACCGACTATGGACATACCAAGTGGACCGACTATTCTCATCATCCCTACAGGTTGATCATCCCACCTTAAAATACAAGTATCCATTCCAACAAGGGAGGAATGGACCACAAAAATCCCGGGACCAGCCGGTTCACTTCATATTTGAACAGACGGTTCAAAATAGAATGGCCAGGTGGGAGGCGGTTTCCATTGCAAACGGCTGTGTCTAAATGAGTCCTTCAGACTCCTCGACCACTGTAGTGTGTTCCAAGCATAAGTAATAGCTATTGGGGAAGCACTTAGATCCCCAGCACTTATTGGAAATCAAGACACAATCTGTATCTTTTCAGACAGTCAAGCGGCACTCAAAGCCCTTGATCACTTTGACCGCGCAGCACTGAGGAAATGGAGAAATCTCCAAAACTGCTGGATTTCACGCGTGATATGCCCTCAGTATGCAGGACTGCAGTCTGGCAGTCAAGGCCATCACTAGACGCTGGTTAATAGGAGCATACGCGGCTAGACTAGCGGTGCCACATTATGACTACTGCAAAAGCTATGGGGATGTAGAAGAGGAAGAGACAGTCGCACACCTCCTGTGTCAATGCTCTGCGCTGGGGCGGACTCACGGAACTAACAAACCTCACGGAGATCGCTCCACGCAGACTCGTACCCATCATTCGTAGATCCGGATGGGACTTCGAGCTGCCGCAGGAAAGATACCATAATCTTGGGCACATTAGCAGAGAGGAGGGGGGAGGTCTCCTGGTAGGGGTCTCTCTGCCTGCGCGGTACCACAAGGAGCCCTAGCGATTCAAGTGGATGGGGGTGTCAGTGACTGTCCCCGCATCGCCGCCTAAGCCTTACCTAACCTAACCTTCTAAGCATAGCTCGACTCTGCTTCTTTCTCTTTTTCTGTTTTTTTTTCTTGTGCAATAGAGGTTTGCATCTCTATTTTTGCAATTTTCATTTGCCCACTCCAATCGCTCTTCCCAAAACTTCCGCTTCGGCTTCCCCTTCCGCTTCGGCTTCCGCTTCCGCCCTGTGATACAACAGGTCCTAATGAACGAAACCGCCGTTAGAGTCACCCAACAATGTAATCCACTGTCCGGACCACCGGTACAAACTGATGCTGCAATTTTCGAACCTGCTACAGAAAAACCCTTACAGGTGATTCCTCCGTCGAAACATATATTTGTTCCTCAGCTTGCCCCTGATACTTCAGATATTTATATATCGGCTTGTATTAAGCCAAAAAAAAAAAGCCGATATAAAAGTGGAGGAAGTAATTGAATAGAAATATAAATATAAAAATACATATAAGGCGCACGTCTTCCTTCAAGATTCGTATGCCGGCGCATACGATTTATTCAAAACGATTTGTTCACCCAGGTTTTGGCTAAAGAACTTTTTCGTCCAAGAACATTAGTGCAACGCAGTGAAGGAGACATCTCCGACCCTATAAAGTATATATGTAAGTTATTTATTATATATATTTTATATTATAATCGGTTATCCCTCGCTGCAGTCAGTCGCAGATACTAGAGAGATGATGGGGTAGTCGTCCATGGCGGTTGCCGAGGGGGATGCTTCTCCTTGTAAGTAGTGAGTGATGTTTGGGTCCCTGGCGGTTGCCGAGGGAAATTCCTTCTATGATGGGAATTGCGGTGGGAGCACTTGCTCCTTTACCACGGCCCTTGAGACGCGGTGACCAATTCAACAAAATGAATTAACTATTGAATGGCTGTGTCGGAGATTTGATTTAAAGTGCTCTTTATTGGTTGAGACTCTGATACAAACTCAAACTTAAAGCTTGTATTTACAAAATGTATTTCATGGTGGCCTCGCCAATATGCAGTGCTCGCCGCTATGTATGGGCATCCGGCCAGACGCTGTGTCAGTAGTTTGGCCAGAGCGAGTTCTTAAATAACTGGACAATGCCGCTGCTCGGTTAACTTCAGTTAACCGGCCGACCCTATTTGGGCAATCATCTCCTTAGTTCGGCCGCGGTTTTTCGGGCCTGAGTGACTCGCCGATAGGTCAAGTCGATGCAAATTAACGCGAAGCATATTGCTCCCGCTATGAACACCATCTGATGTAACTGATGGTGGTTAATCTTCTCCCCGAACTTCTTAATATATTCCAGGTTACGTTCACTCAACCGGTGAAGGTAAGGAAGACTAAGAACGTTTCGTTCTATAGTGACGTTCAGGGAGGGTGAGCTGGCCACTCTTGGAGCCCTCTTCCGGGTCGTGTCATGATTGACCAATCGGGTTTCATTGACATTGGCACTCTCTTCAAAAGTGATAAGATATGTGCCCTTTATATGAACACAGGTGCCATTATCCACACACACGTGAGTCGAGCGATCATTTACAATTACTATCCCTTCATCAACGTAAGTGATGGGATGTAAATCGCTTTGTTGGATCTCGCAATTCGCCGTGCCCCCAGCGTGAAGCTCTTGGGCGCATGATCTTATTCGAGCCAGCCGGCAAAGTATAGCTCCTGATGTCGAAGAGAACTTTTCCACGGTAAGGATGTCACCGCATTCGGCAATGACGTCCTCCAGCCTGAGTATAGTGTCGTGATGTGACACCGGGAAAACGGTGATCTTGCTGCAGGCCGACTTTATTTTCGGAAACTTAATGATAAAATGTAAGATGTTATCGGACTGTACAATTTTAACGGGCAATACGGACAAAATATCTCTAATCGCGGTCTCGGTGGGCTCTTCCATCCACACACCTTTTAGGTCTGCATGATCTAGGATGTTGGGGCTAACCACATTAACCTTGGCGAGCGCCACCGCTAGCATTAATCCCTGCAGCTCCATTGCTATCATCCTATTCCGAGTTAAAAGCATCTCGAACATTTCGAATAGGTGCCCAGTATCAATTTGGGACTTTTTCGCTGACTTCAGAAGTTGGTTGATGGTAGCGGAAATTTTGTTGATTTGGATTTGTACTTTTTTTTAATATCAATTTGCCTATTGTTTGCATTTATTAATTGGAAATCTTTATATTTAATTTTTTCGAAGTCCTCTGCGTCTGGCGTTCCTGCCACTACTTTTAACGCGGTCCCTAAGAAGTCTAAGCTTCTTGCTACCCTATGATGGATGCTCAACGAGTCGAGCAGTTCGCGTAGGTGGGCGACATCAACAACTAGGAGTTTCTGCATGTGAGACTGAGGGAACATGTCGGTCATCTCATTAGTTTCTTCGATGACGCGCCTATATTCCGAGAGATTCGCTGAGTGTTTTATAAATGCGAATTCCTCCCATATCAGAATTTGGCCATCAACGATGGGAATGTATTTGGCTTTGGAATAGTCCGTGACGCGTGCCGATGTTGCGGCCAAAAGGAAAATCAGGGATATGGTTGAAAACCTGTAATTTGGATATGCTGTGAATTTTGTTGAGATTGGGTAGCCCATAGAGGTCTGCATGAATACAGTCAAAGCAGCATTTGGCACTCTCACTCAAAGTTCTGACTGACTGAGTGAGACATTGAGTAAAACGGATTTGGCAAATGTGGTAAAGGCATGAGTAGAAAATTTACTCTATCCGAACGGCGACGCAATAACCAAATGAGTTTTGTAACCGAGTACTCGGTTAGTTGTGCGTCGCATTTGCGACGTCAAATTTATTGCGTTTTTTTTTTTGTTTTTGTTTTGCTTTTCTATACAAGAAATAGAAAAATAGAAAGGCATGGATTAATTATTATATATATGTATGTCATTTATTTAATTTTTTTAACAGAATGCAAAAACATAATTTTATTGTATCTGTATTGTTAGCAATAATACATCGCTAATTAAATTAGAAAAATTAAATTTCTAGCATCTGAAAAGACTCTTTGCAGGTAGCTGCTTGCTACCTGCTTGCCGAGCTGCTTGCAGGTATACAAAAACTTGTGCAACAAATTTTAGCTTCTGCTCTACCTGCCATGAATGACGAGAATGCCAAAATTTTATCCGAGTACTGGAAGCATTTACTCTGCATTCACTCATTCTATCCATTCCGCTTTGGTTTGAATTTCACTCATTTCGCATACAACGAAAACAACCCTTACCAATCCGCAATTCACTTTGTTGAAACGGTTTAGCACGTGTAGCACTTGCCATAGCAGAAAGCGACACCTATGCGCCGCATTAGGCAGGAAGGTGCGCCATCTGTGGGAGATAATGGGTTATATAGAATGAGGAGGTGCCTGGAATAATTAAATCCAGGAGTTCGCCATTTGTGGACTCCAGGAGGCTTCCCGCCTAAAATCCCGCGTCGGTCTGGCTAGAGAGATTTGGGGAGAGCATTCCCTAACCAGCCTTACATAAGAGAAGACGGTTATATCAACTAGTGGAAGATAAAAAAAAAAAAAAGCAAACCCAATCTTTGCAAGTCTTTTGTTTGTTGGATTCGAGATTCGAGTCCTAGTGTCAGCTTCGTAAAACCTAAGTGAGTGTGGAAATGAAAAAAAAGCAAATAATAAGAGAGCAGTTTTTTATGGTACGTTTATGTTGGGTCTGTTACTAGGTGGCCGGCCAGAGCGGAAACACCAGCAGACACATTGGAGGCCGAAAAGAAAAAGGAGGACTCCGGGCGTTTCGGTGGGACCGACGGCGCAGATCAGCATCTCCGGGCATATAGCAGCGACCAGCACTTCCGATCGGGTACCGCCCGCGAGTTCGCTGTGAGACAAACGAGCGAGCGGACAAGCGGGAAGATTGGTGTTTAGTTCATCGCGACGAGGGGCTCCGAGCGGGAGTACACCGGCGGTTGCACCGGCGACAAGGGCATCGAAGACAAGGAGGTATTTGTATTTGACCAACGAGTTCTTCCCCAGTCCAATAGTGTGAGGTATAGGCTTAGCCCCACCAGCAAAAAGAAAAGAGAAATGTTCCCTAAATGTTTTGGTCCCCGACACCACAGCGAAAATTGTTAAAACTAGCAAAGGATAAACTTATTTAAAACAAAAAGAAAAAATTTAATAATAATAATAATACTTTTAAGTTCTGTGAAAAAAAAAAAAGAGTGGGAAAATTTTGGTTGATGCTAAACTTTGGCTAGATCATTATATGGCTAGATCATTGGCATTAGATCATTATAACGAAAATTCTTTTTTTTGTTAAGTGGCCCCCACTTCCCCTTTTATCACCGACGAAAGCGCTTTCGACGAGGGATGCTAAAGAGGCAAATCATGAGTAAACCTATTTTATGTATTATTAGCCGAGAAAGGATAGCAGCTCCCTAGCCATAAGGGGAGTTCGGGGCTCATTACCGGAGCATGTCTTGTCGCGAGCACGCAATTTAAAATCAAAATCTATACATGGATAGGCACCGCTGGGAACTGGCAAATAACACCCCCCTTGCCGACGAGCCGAAGCCGGATATCATAGCGTGCGCTGGCTCCCAGCCGCAACACCAGCCCTTCCCCATAATTGGTTACTACTGTAGCAATCGTTACACACGCTCAATTGCAACTTAAACTTATTGTACTCAAATTACCGAAAATTTTGAGTGCAATCATGCAGACCTCTAGTAGCCCACCACAAAAGCATGATTAAAATAACAAAGAAATTGAAATTTATGCCAAGTGGCTAGGAAAACGATAATAAAAAATTAAAAACTATCAGGCGAGCGATAATATATGTAGTCACGCTCGGCCTACCTAAGGTTGTCTTTGTGGACCACCCTCCCTTAATGAGGACTGTGGTCCCCATGTCCGCTTCAACGGTCTTCTCTTCACATAACGGTGAGAGTTTGTTTCTTACGCGTCTGTTGGACTTCACTAGGACTTTTTCGCCAACCTCGAATACTCTATTTTGGCGGTAAGCGTTTTCCCTGTCCCGGAGCTTGTCTTGGGCGAGTTTTATCCTGTATTTCGTATTGTGGATCATTTGATTGTGTCTGAACCACGTCAGCCGGCCTCTTATCGATGACCGAATGAATAGACTTGTTATATCTGGCCGTAGCTAGAAGGATCAGCTCTACGGTATCGCTGATGCCTTTATCGATTTTAAGGCATCTAGCAAGCTCTACCAAAGTGCTGTGGAAGCGCTCTTCTTGTCCGTTGGAGACACTGTGTAGGGGCGGAGCATTTGCGATGCTAACGCCGAAGTGGTTTTCCAGCATGGCCACGATGGTGTGCGAGTTCAACGATGGTTCGTTTTCGCAATATATGACCTTGGCCTTGAGGAAAATATTAATCAGCTGTAATAGCGCTGGTTTGAGATCCTCTATAGTTCTAGAGGGAACTGGTTAAAAAACGGCAAATTTCGAGAATTTGTCGATGCACGTAAGGAAATACTTTTATCCGTGGAGAAGATGTCTGTGTGCAGCATTTCTCCCACTTCCCCAATTCTCTGGCCAATTGGGGATAGAACAACGGTGACGAAGGCACTACACAAATGCATGCGATGCTTCCGGACTAAGCCTCGGTTGCTGGAGCACATTATGGCTAATCTCCCGGAGCAAAGAGTTGCCAGGACTTTGAAGTCACCGATATACATTTTTATGGGCCTTTTTATTATAAGCCGAAAGTGCGTAATAAGGCGCTCCAATAAAATTTTACGTCAGCGTGCTTGGAGCTTGTAAGGGATTTGTATTCAACTTTTTTCTGCAGGCCTTGAAGCGGCTTATATGCACTCGCCAAAGGCCTCAACATAATTGTTTTGACAACGCAACCAAATTTGTTGGAGCCAAAAACGAGCTGAAGGATCTGCTCTGATTATTTATAAGCGATGAGCATCAACTCATCGCTGCTGGATTTTTGCTCTACGGAGTCAATCGAATGGCATTTTATTCCTCTTCAATCTCCGCATTTCGGTAGACAGTTGGAAGCGGCTGTTAAAACCAACAAGCACCATTTTTACCGGTCTGTTGGATCTGCAGTTTTTGGATTCGAGGAGTTGCGAACGCTGGTGTGCCATATTGGGGCTGTCATAATATCACGACCTTTATTGTCTCTTTCAGAGAATCCTGCAGACCTCGATGCAGCACATTTTTTTCCTGGTGCTGGCTTTATCGGGCCTGATGTCACAAAGCTGAGGTGCAACCGATTGGACAGCAGCGCGTGTATGCTAAACTTTGGCTAGATCATTTTTAAACATTAGGTAAACATTTAAAACATGCCTTTTTAAGTTTTATGTAAAAGAGGTAGGTTTATAAAGAAAATTCTTTTTTTTTGTGAAGAGTCCCCCCACTTCCCCTTTCATCACCGACGAAAGCGCTTTCGACGAGGGATGCTAAAGAGGCAAATCGTGAGTAAACCTATTTTATGTATTATTTTATTCTATGGCATAATCTCCCGAATATAAAATCGTATATATATTTATTCAATCAGAAGACCAAAATTTAGTTTCCCCTTTCTTTTTCTAAAATTTTTCTTTTGTTGTTTTAATTCTTTAATGTTAATTCGCCCTAAATGTATTTTTAATTTTAATTTAATTTTCTGAATTAGTCTGATAAATAGGTGTAAGTTCCGAATTTATATTAGCCGTCGTCATTTGAGTTATGCGTTCGAGGGCAATTTGTAAAATGTTCATTATTAGTCTAGTCCAATAAATAATTATAATGTTCTAAATTCGGTATTTTAGCCGCAGCGGCAGTTTAAGGATGTAGGAGAAACCAAAAGACAAAGGGGTCACTCGCATGGAGCGGGGCTGAGTGACCTAAGGTAGGGTGGGCAAATATGAGTCGCCCCTAAAACACCTGGGAGACTCCGGGTTAGCCGAGAAACGATAGCAGCTCCCTAGCCATAGGGGGAGTTCGGGGCTCATTACCGGAGCATGTCTTGTCGAGAGCACGCAATTTAAAATCAAGATCTATACATAAATGGGCACCGCTGGGAACTGGCAAATAACACCCCCCTTGCCGACGAGCCGAATCCGGATATCATAGCGTGCGCTGGCTCCCAGCCGCAACACCAGCCCTTCCCCATAAGTGGTTACTACTGTAGCAATCGTTACACACGCTCAATTGCAACTTAAACTTATTGTACTCAAATTACCGAAAATTTTGAGTGCGATCATGCAGACCTCTAGTAGCCCACCACAAAAGCATGATTAAAATAACAAAGGAATTGAAATTTATGCCAAGTGGCTAGGAAAACGATAATAAAAAATTAAAAACTATCAGGCGAGCGATAATATATGTAGTCACGCTCGGCCTACCTAAGGTTGTCTTTGTGGACCACCCTCCCCTTAATGAGGACTGTGGTCCCCATGTCCGCTTCAACGGTCTTCTCTTCACATAACGGTGAGAGTTTGTTTCTTACGCGTCTGTTGGACTTCACTAGGACTTTTTCGCCAACCTCGAATACTCTATTTTGGCGGTAAGCGTTTTCCCTGTCCCGGAGCTTGTCTTGGGCGAGTTTTATCCTGTATTTTGTATTGTGGATCATTTGATTGTGTCTGAACCACGTCAGCCGGCCTCTTATCGATGACCGAATGAATAGACTTGTTATATCTGGCCGTAGCTAGAAGGATCAGCTCTACGGTATCGCTGATGCCTTTATCGATTTTAAGGCATCTAGCAAGCTCTACCAAAGTGCTGTGGAAGCGCTCTTCTTGTCCGTTGGAGACACTGTGTAGGGGCGGAGCATTTGCGATGCTAACGCCGAAGTGGTTTTCCAGCATGGCCACGATGGTGTGCGAGTTCAACGATGGTTCGTTTTCGCAATATATGACCTTGGCCTTGAGGAAAATATTAATCAGCTGTAATAGCGCTGGTTTGAGATCCTCTATAGTTCTAGAGGGAACTGGTTAGAAAACGGCAAATTTCGAGAATTTGTCGATGCACGTAGGGAAATACTTTTTATCCGTGGAGAAGATGTCTGTGTGCAGCATTTCTCCCACTTGAGATGGGATTTGTGTTTCGCCAAGCTCATGTTTTTTTGGATGTCTGTCGTATTTAGCCTTGGCGCATGGTGGTGCTCCCATCTCAAGTGGGAGAAATGCTGCACACAGACATTTTCTCCACGGATAAAAAGTATTTCCTTACGTGCATCGGCAATTTCTCGAAATAAAACTTGCCCAAGACAAACGAGTATTTTATTATCTTTTTCCTAGCCACTTGGCATAAATTTCGCTTCCATTGTTATTTAATCATCCTTTGGTGGTGGGCTACCCAATCTCATATGCGAGCCTTAAAGAATTTGAGTTCGTCAAATCAGATCGCCAGCTGCGTCATCGTCCAGGTTCGTCTTCAAAGGTTTGACCCAGCTACCCAGGCTTAGTGGGAGGAGAGTCAAAACTCCCCAGTTCAGACGCCATCCCTACTTGGGAGTCGATGGCCGAATTGTTGAGGCAGCGATGTAAGACGCTGGAGGCTATGGACGTGGCCATGTGAAGGCGTCGAGGGGCAAATAACAGTAGATCATCAGATTTTTTGTTACTAATTCGCTTCTCTCTGCCTGTACTTTACGCAGTAGATGATCCCATGTATTGTCTGCATTCTTCCAACGTAATTACTTTCCGGCTGGCAAGTCAGCTGCAGCTCCGGAGGTGCAAAAAATTCATGCCGGTGCCTGGTATTGGCGATAGCGGCTATGCGACAGACGGGTTCTTTGTTGATGTTCGCCTCCTGCACTGCTTCGAATACTCTACCCTGGTTAAAGCCGTCATCGCCAATATCACGGACCTGCAGCCTAGCTTCAGTTTGGATACCTCCAGTTGGAATATTCCTGGCAATCTTTCTTTGGCTGATCCTGAATTTTACCGTCTACTGCGCCAATATGAGTTGGCCAATCTTTTGGTCAATCGTGTCGACCGTAATAATCAAGTATTGACAAGTGAAAATGCAAGTCGGCACGGGTTATCGTTATCCTACATACTCCAAATTGCGTTTTCAATTTTTTCATCATCATTCAAACAAATTTAGAGTTAAAAAAAAAAAATTTATTGGTATTTTTGGAAAACCCTACTGCTGATGCGAACTTCACTGACCAGTACTTTCTGCCACACCATTGTGTTTTAACCATTGTATGGAACGAAGCCTGTCTCGTTTTAAGCAGCTTGGGCAATGCATCAATTGGCAGAGGATGAGCAATTAATGTTTCCAAAGGGGACCCAAATTCGCTCGGTCGCTCGGTTTTATGACACATTAAGCCTTGTCGGTCCTATAATTGCAAAGGCGAAGATCTTTTTCCAGAAGCTGTGCAGTGAGAATTTGTCATGGGATGAAAGTCTTCCTGAAGCTCTGGAATATGAATTTTAGTAGCTTTGCTGGTGCGCAGCGCGCCGAATTCCCTAGATGGGCGCTAACATCAAAATGCGAGGTGGAAGTCCATGAATTCTGTGACGCCGGCTTTGAGGCTATGGGGCTTGCGTTTATGTCGTGTCCAAGGGCGTAGGATCTGCAAGCTTTTAACTCTGCTCGAAGTCCCGAGTTACGCTTTTAAAAGCTGTTACGGTGCCAAAGCTGGAGTTATCAGGAGCCGATTTGTTGGCTCGACTTATATGGGAATAAGCACACTGGAAGGTCTACGTTGGAATGTATTTTTGCTGGTGCGATTCTGCTGTGGCTTTGTCTTAGATTCGAGAAGAACCCTCTCCCACTTCCCCAATTCTCTGGCCAATTGGGGATAGAACAACGGTGACGAAGGCACTACACAAATGTATCCGATGCTTCCGGACTAAGCCTCGGTTGCTGGAGCACATTATGGCTAATCTCCCGGAGCAAAGAGTTGCCAGGACTTTGAAGTCACCGATATACATTTTTATGGGCCTTTTTATTATAAGCCGAAAGTGCGTAATAAGGCGCTCCAATAAAATTTTACGTCAGCGTGCTTGGAGCTTGTAAGGGATTTGTATTCAACTTTTTTTCTGCAGGCCTTGAAGCGGCTTATATGCACTCGCCAAAGGCCTCAACATAATTGTTTTGACAACGCAACCAAATTTGTTGGAGTCAAAAACGAGCTGAAGGATCTGCTCTGATTATTTATAAGCGATGAGCATCAACTCATCGCTGCTGGATTTTTGCTCTACGGAGTCAATCGAATGGCATTTTATTCCTCTTCAAAGTCCGCATTTCGGTAGACAGTTGGAAGCGGCTGTTAAAACCAACAGGCACCATTTTTACCGGTCTGTTGGATCTGCAGTTTTTGGATTCGAGGAGTTGCGAACGCTGGTGTGCCATATTGGGGCTGTCATAATATCACGACCTTTATTGTCTCTTTCAGAGAATCCTGCAGACCTCGATGCAGCACATTTTTTTACTGGTGCTGGCTTTATCGGGCCTGATGTCACAAAGCTGAGGTGCAACCGATTGGACAGCAGCGCGTGTATGCTAAACTTTGGCTAGATCATTTTTAAACATTAGGTAAACATTTAAAACATGCCTTTTTAAGTTTTATGTAAAATAAGTAGGTTTATAACGAAAATTCCTTTTTTTGTGAAGAGTCCCCCACTTCCCCTTTCATCACCGACGAAAGCGCTTTCGACGAGGGATGCTAAAGAGGCAAATCGTGAGTAAACCTATTTTATGTATTATTTTATTTTATGGCATGATCTCCCGAATATAAAATCGTATATATATTTATTCAATCAGAAGACCAAAATTTAGTTTCCCCTTTCTTTTCTAAAATTTTTCTTTTGTTGTTTTAATTCTTTAATGTTAATTCGCCCTAAATGTATTTTTTAATTTTAATTTAATTTTCTGAATTAGCCTGATAAATAGGTGTAAGTTCCGAATTTATATTAGCCGTCGTCATTTGAGTTATGCGTTCGAGGGTAATTTGTAAAATGTTCATTATTAGTCTAGTCCAATAAATAATTATAATGTTCTAAATTCGGTATTTTAGCCGCAGCGGCAGTTTAAGGATGTAGGAGAAACCAAAAGACAAAGGGGTCACTCGCATGGAGCGGGGCTGAGTGAGCTAAGGTAGGGTAGGCAAATATGAGTCGCCCCTAAAACACCTGGGTGACTCCGGGTTAGCCGAGAAAGGATAGCAGCTCCCTAGCCGTAAGGGGAGTTCGGGGCTCATTACCGGAGCATGTCTTGTCGCGAGCACGCAATTTAAAATCAAAATCTATACATGGATGGGCACCGCTGGGAACTGGCAAATAACACCCCCCTTGCCGACGAGCCGAATCCGGATATCATAGCGTGCGCTGGCTCCCAGCCGCAACACCAGCCCTTCCCCAGAATTGGTTACTACTGTAGCAATCGTTACACACGCTCAATTGCAACTTAAACTTATTGTACTCAAATTACCGAAAATTTTGAGTGCGATCATGCAGACCTCTAGTAGCCCACCACAAAAGCATGATTAAAATAACAAAGGAATTGAAATTTATGCCAAGTGGCTAGGAAAACGATAATAAAAAATTAAAAACTATCAGGCGAGCGATAATATATGTAGTCACGCTCGGCCTACCTAAGGTTGTCTTTGTGGACCACCCTCCCTTAATGAGGACTGTGGTCCCCATGTCCGCTTCAACGGTCTTCTCTTCACATAACGGTGAGAGTTTGTTTCTTACGCGTCTGTTGGACTTCACTAGGACTTTTTCGCCAACCTCGAATACTCTATTTTGGCGGTAAGCGTTTTCCCTGTCCCGGAGCTTGTCTTGGGCGAGTTTTATCCTGTATTTCGTATTGTGGATCATTTGATTGTGTCTGAACCACGTCAGCCGGCCTCTTATCGATGACCGAATGAATAGACCTGTTATATCTGGCCGTAGCTAGAAGGATCAGCTCTACGGTATCGCTGATGCCTTTATCGATTTTAAGGCATCTAGCAAGCTCTACCAAAGTGCTGTGGAAGCGCTCTTCTTGTCCGTTGGAGACACTGTGTAGGGGCGGAGCATTTGTGATGCTAACGCCGAAGTGGTTTTCCAGCATGGCCACGATGGTGTGCGAGTTCAACGATGGTTCGTTTTCGCAATATATGACCTTGGCCTTGAGGAAAATATTAATCAATATTAGATGTCTGTGTGCAGCATTTCTCCCACTTGAGATGGGATTTGTGTTTCGCCAAGCTCATGTTTTTTTGGATGTCTGTCGTATTTAGCCTTGGCGCATGGTGGTGCTCCCATCTCAAGTGGGAGAAATGCTGCACACAGACATCTTCT
Organism: Drosophila parabipectinata; assembly: GCA_018153455.1. NCBI lineage: Eukaryota > Metazoa > Arthropoda > Insecta > Diptera > Drosophilidae > Drosophila > Drosophila parabipectinata. Next base: position 251,577 of record JAECYA010000402.1, on the reverse strand, counting down.
CCACGGATAAAAAGTATTTCCTTACGTGCATCGGCAATTTCTCGAAATAAAACTTGCCCAAGACAAACGAGTATTTTATTATCTTTTTCCTAGCCACTTGGCATAAATTTCGCTTCCATTGTTATTTAATCATCCTTTGGTGGTGGGCTACCCAATCTCATATGCGAGCCTTAAAGAATTTGAGTTCGTCAAATCAGATCGCCAGCTGCGTCATCGTCCAGGTTCGTCTTCAAAGGTTTGACCCAGCTACCCAGGCTTAGTGGGAGGAGAGTCAAAACTCCCCAAGTTCAGACGCCATCCCTACTTGGGAGTCGATGGCCGAATTGTTGAGGCAGCGATGTAAGACGCTGGAGGCTATGGACGTGGCCATGTGAAGGCGTCGAGGGGCAAATAACAGTAGATCATCAGATTTTTTGTTACTAATTCGCTTCTCTCTGCCTGTACTTTACGCAGTAGATGATCCCATGTATTGTCTGCATTCTTCCAACGTAATTACTTTCCGGCTGGCAAGTCAGCTGCAGCTCCGGAGGTGCAAAAATTCATGCCGGTGCCTGGTATTGGCGATAGCGGCTATGCGACAGACGGGTTCTTTGTTGATGTTCGCCTCCTGCACTGCTTCGAATACTCTACCCTGGTTAAAGCCGTCATCGCCAATATCACGGACCTGCAGCCTAGCTTCAGTTTGGATACCTCCAGTTGGAATATTCCTGGCAATCTTTCTTTGGCTGATCCTAAATTTTACCGTCTACTGCGCCAATATGAGTTGGCCAATCTTTTGGTCAATCGTGTCGACCGTAATAATCAAGTATTGACAAGTGAAAATGCAAGTCGGCACGGGTTATCGTTATCCTACATACTCCAAATTGCGTTTTCAATTTTTTCATCATCATTCAAACAAATTTAGAGTTAAAAAAAAAAAAATGTATTGGTATTTTTGGAAAACCCTACTGCTGATGCGAACTTCACTGACCAGTACTTTCTGCCACACCATTGTGTTTTAACCATTGTATGGAACGAAGCCTGTCTCGTTTTAAGCAGCTTGGGCAATGCATCAATTGGCAGAGGATGAGCAATTAATGTTTCCAAAGGGGACCCAAATTCGCTCGGTCGCTCGGTTTTATGACACATTAAGCCTTGTCGGTCCTATAATTGCAAAGGCGAAGATCTTTTTCCAGAAGCTGTGCAGTGAGAATTTGTCATGGGATGAAAGTCTTCCTGAAGCTCTGGAATATGAATTTTAGTAGCTTTGCTGGTGCGCAGCGCGCCGAATTCCCTAGATGGGCGCTAACATCAAAATGCGAGGTGGAAGTCCATGAATTCTGTGACGCCGGCTTTGAGGCTATGGGGCTTGCGTTTATGTCGTGTCCAAGGGCGTAGGATCTGCAAGCTTTTAACTCTGCTCGAAGTCCCGAGTTACGCTTTTAAAAGCTGTTACGGTGCCAAAGCTGGAGTTATCAGGAGCCGAGTTGTTGGCTCGACTTATATGGGAATAAGCACACTGGAAGGTCTACGTTGGAATGTATTTTTGCTGGTGCGATTCTGCTGTGGCTTTGTCTTAGATTCGAGAAGAACCCTCTCGGTTTAATATTTTCGTCGCCAATCGAGTTTCGACCATTCAGAAGTTAACTATAGAAATGGAGTGGCGGTATGTTCCCACCTTCTTGAACCCGGCAGATATCCTGTCACGTGGTGCTCTTTTCAATGAATTGATTCAGAATAAGCTGTGATCTTACGGTCCTCCATTTCTCCATGAAGCCCAAGAGGAGTGGCCAACCGCGGTCCCATCGCCCCTGCAGTTACGGAAAGGGTCCTGTTCATTCAGTTTCCGTACGTGGATATAACAGCGCTTTCTAAGCACGCTAATTCGTTTCCAGCACTGCAGAGAGTATTCGCTTGCGTATACAAGTTTTCTTAACGAATTGAACACAAAGGTGTCACGGCAAGCGATATCAAGTCTGGAACACAGCTTTTATTGCAACTTGCGCAGCGTGTGAATTTTTGAAGACGAAAGTGCGTAATAAGGCGCTCCAATAAAATTTTACGTCAGCGTGCATGGAGCTTGCAAGGGATTTGTATTCAACTTTTTTCTGCAGGCCTTGAAGCGGCTTATATGCACTCACCAAAGGCCTCAACATAATTGTTTTGACAACGCAACCAAATTTGTTGGAGCCAAAAACGAGCTGAAGGATCTGCTCTGATTATTTATAAGCGATGAGCATCAACTCATCGCTGCTGGATTTTGCTCTACGGAGTCAATCGAATGGCATTTTATTCCTCTTCAATCTCCGCATTTCGGTAGACAGTTGGAAGCGGCTGTTAAAACCAACAAGCACCATTTTTACCGGTCTGTTGGATCTGCAGTTTTTGGATTCGAGGAGTTGCGAACGCTGGTGTGCCATATTGGGGCTGTCATAATATCACGACCTTTATTGTCTCTTTCAGAGAATCCTGCAGACCTCGATACAGCACATTTTTTTAATGGTGCTGGCTTTATCGGGCCTGATGTCACAAAGCTGAAGTGCAACCGATTAGACAGCTGGCAGCGCGTGTCTTTCCTGCAGCAGTCTTTCTGGTCCCGATGGAAGAAGCAGTACCTAAACCTTCAGTCTTACCTTGGCCCTGAACCATGTGGTGCTCGTCAAGGACGATACCCTACCTCCGATGAAATGACAGATGGCGAGAATAATGGAGTTAGTCCCCGGTCAAAATGAAGTCTTTCGAGTTGCGGCGATTAAAACTTCATCTGAAGTTACCGAGCGCTCATTGTCTAAGCTGTTCCTGTTGTTCTTTAAGGATAAAGTTTGAGTAGAAGCCCGACCTGGAGTGAGAATTTCGGGTCACGCAGGCAACCACTGTTAGGTTTAAATATTTAATTAATAATGTTCGCATTATTAATTGTTCGGTAGCAAGCCGACTCCTTTTCGGCCGCTCGGCTTCAATTAATTCGGCATCTCAAGCTAGCGAGCATCCGCTCAGCCTATAATTTAAGCTTGGCGCACTCTCATTCGTTTTCTTATTGCGCTCGCACCCTTTATTGGTTTTTCTTTGTATAATCCCAATATCATATGCGGCCAAATAAAGATTTTTATAACGTTTAAAATTAAATACATTTTGACTTTTTATTTACCGGAATTGAAAAATTACCAAAACCTTCAATTCAATGTTCAATGAACTCGTGCAAGATGCAAAAATTGGCAAGGAATTGCCTGTATTGCAAAACCGGTAACAGGTATGAGTGCAATTTACGGAGCGGCTTTGTAACTGTATAACATCGGGTAATACCTTTTTTGATTGGTCAAATAAGAAAAAATAGCACTACAAATTAGGACTAAAATTATTCATAACACTAAATTCGCTTCAATTACACCCACTTTCGGGAGGAAAGTCGTTCTCAGGATTCTACTGCCCGCGCGCAGCGGAAAATAAACATAAGGGTTCGAACGGATTCGGAATGTGCAAGCGCGGAATGTATAAAGGAAGACAATCGTTTTAAGCAGCTTGGGCAATGCATCAATTGGCAGAGGATGAGCAATTAATGTTTCCAAAGGGGACCCAAATTCGCTCGGTCGCTCGGTTTTATGACACATTAAGCCTTGTCGGTCCTATAATTGCAAAGGCGAAGATCTTTTTCCAGAAGCTGTGCAGTGAGAATTTGTCATGGGATGAAAGTCTTCCTGAAGCTCTGGAATATGAATTTTAGTAGCTTTGCTGGTGCGCAGCGCGCCGAATTCCTAGATGGGCGCTAACATCAAAATGCGAGGTGGAAGTCCATGAATTCTGTGACGCCGGCTTTGAGGCTATGGGGCTTGCGTTTATGTCGTGTCCAAGGGCGTAGGATCTGCAAGCTTTTAACTCTGCTCGAAGTCCCGAGTTACGCTTTTAAAAGCTGTTACGGTGCCAAAGCTGGAGTTATCAGGAGCCGAGTTGTTGGCTCGACTTATATGGGAATAAGCACACTGGAAGGTCTACGTTGGAATGTATTTTTGCTGGTGCGATTCTGCTGTGGCTTTGTCTTAGATTCGAGAAGAACCCTCTCGGTTTAATATTTTCGTCGCCAATCGAGTTTCGACCATTCAGAAGTTAACTATAGAAATGGAGTGGCGGTATGTTCCCACCTTCTTGAACCCGGCAGATATCCTGTCACGTGGTGCTCTTTTCAATGAATTGATTCAGAATAAGCTGTGATCTTACGGTCCTCCATTTCTCCATGAAGCCCAAGAGGAGTGGCCAACCGCGGTCCCATCGCCCCTGCAGTTACGGAAAGGGTCCTGTTCATTCAGTTTCCGTACGTGGATATAACAGCGCTTTCTAAGCACGCTAATTCGTTTTCAGCACTGCAGAGAGTATTCGCTTGCGTATACAAGTTTTCTTAACGAATTGAACACAAAGGTGTCACGGCAAGCGATATCAAGTCTGGAACACAGCTTTTATTGCAACTTGCGCAGCGTGTGAATTTTTGAAGACGAAAGTGCGTAATAAGGCGCTCCAATAAAATTTTACGTCAGCGTGCATGGAGCTTGCAAGGGATTTGTATTCAACTTTTTTTCTGCAGGCCTTGAAGCGGCTTATATGCACTCACCAAAGGCCTCAACATAATTGTTTTGACAACGCAACCAAATTTGTTGGAGCCAAAAACGAGCTGAAGGATCTGCTCTGATTATTTATAAGCGATGAGCATCAACTCATCGCTGCTGGATTTTTGCTCTACGGAGTCAATCGAATGGCATTTTATTCCTCTTCAATCTCCGCATTTCGGTAGACAGTTGGAAGCGGCTGTTAAAACCAACAAGCACCATTTTTACCGGTCTGTTGGATCTGCAGTTTTTGGATTCGAGGAGTTGCGAACGCTGGTGTGCCATATTGGGGCTGTCATAATATCACGACCTTTATTGTCTCTTTCAGAGAATCCTGCAGACCTCGATACAGCACATTTTTTTAATGGTGCTGGCTTTATCGGGCCTGATGTCACAAAGCTGAAGTGCAACCGATTAGACAGCTGGCAGCGCGTGTCTTTCCTGCAGCAGTCTTTCTGGTCCCGATGGAAGAAGCAGTACCTAAACCTTCAGTCTTACCTTGGCCCTGAACCATGTGGTGCTCGTCAAGGACGATACCCTACCTCCGATGAAATGACAGATGGCGAGAATAATGGAGTTAGTCCCCGGTCAAAATGAAGTCTTTCGAGTTGCGGCGATTAAAACTTCATCTGAAGTTACCGAGCGCTCATTGTCTAAGCTGTTCCTGTTGTTCTTTAAGGATAAAGTTTGAGTAGAAGCCCGACCTGGAGTGAGAATTTCGGGTCACGCAGGCAACCACTGTTAGGTTTAAATATTTAATTAATAATGTTCGCATTATTAATTGTTCGGTAGCAAGCCGACTCCTTTTCGGCCGCTCGGCTTCAATTAATTCGGCATCTCAAGCTAGCGAGCATCCGCTCAGCCTATAATTTAAGCTTGGCGCACTCTCATTCGTTTTCTTATTGCGCTCGCACCCTTTATTGGTTTTTCTTTGTATAATCCCAATATCATATGCGGCCAAATAAAGATTTTTATAACGTTTAAAATTAAATACATTTTGACTTTTTATTTACCGGAATTGAAAAATTACCAAAACCTTCAATTCAATGTTCAATGAACTCGTGCAAGATGCAAAAATTGGCAAGGAATTGCCTGTATTGCAAAACCGGTAACAGGTATGAGTGCAATTTACGGAGCGGCTTTGTAACTGTATAACATCGGGTAATACCTTTTTGATTGGTCAAATAAGAAAAAATAGCACTACAAATTAGGACTAAAATTATTCATAACACTAAATTCGCTTCAATTACACCCACTTTCGGGAGGAAAGTCGTTCTCAGGATTCTACTGCCCGCGCGCAGCGGAAAATAAACATAAGGGTTCGAACGGATTCGGAATGTGCAAGCGCGGAATGTATAAAGGAAGACAGGCAGCGAGAACGGGAAAGAGACGCCGTCGTGTTTCACAGCGCCAAGAAACACGAGCTATAGTGTTACGCGGGAAATTCGGAAAAAACAAATTCAGCAAATGGCAGAGAATCGATTTTTATACTTTAGGATGGATCCCCAAAATCGCAACGAAACATGGACGCAAGAGAAAAATTTTCGGAGGATGAACTGGAACAGCAAAGAGAACAACAGCAATATAGGATTCGAGTATCAGCGAGGGATCTGTATCCCAGGAATATAATGAAAGGCCCAACGGCTCCCAATTTGTCAAGAAATTTTCCCATTCCTTCCGACAAATATAACTTTTGCCACACTTGTCGTCGTGCCATCTCTCTTTGCAAAGTCCCATCACTCTGCGTTTCTTATAGATTGGACTTCCCAGAAATCCCTGAGTTCTTAAGTCCCTTTTATGAGGATTATTTTCCTCGGCTATGAAAAGCAATCTAATATAATATAATAATTTAATCGTGAAGCAGTAGAGCAACATTTTTTCCAACAACACCTTTCCTAAAGAAGAGCTAGATGAAATATCTGGCTCGAAGGAGCCAAATACCAAATCTATTTTTACAACCATAGTTGCGCTGCAATGCTTTAAAACTTATACATATAGCAATTTTATGAAATGCAGCGCATACAAACTTCCATTCGAATAACTTTGCGCAAAGAGTCAGGAGCGAATATCGCTGTTAATTCGCGGGATTAATAACTTGCTGACTGACTTTTGCAATATGATGATGGCTTCCACATTCTGAATGGCTTATGGATTACACCAGCTTATTGGGAGGCTGAGAAATAAAAAGTTATTGCAAATGATTTAAAAATTTGGGCTGCCAACGTTCTTCGTAGTTCTTTCCGCTGCTGAAAGTAAGTGTAATTAACTTTTGGTTACCCTTTCTTTTTGTTGGATAATAGGGTTATAAGCGAGAAAGAAGCGGCTGCCGTTGTCAGCACTGAAAAAGGCTCGATCCGATCCAATTAATGAAATGGTTCAAAACCGGAGAAATTTGGGAGAATTCAATTTTTCTCTTTTTTATTGGAGAATCGAATTCAGCACAGAGGATCTCTGGCATGTACTGGTTCGCTGGTGGTCCTAACTTCATTGTTTCATGTGTCGTTGGAAAGAAGTTTGGCTTCTTCATTTCGCCAAGGATAGATGATAATTAAATTCTCTCAAAAATAATCGGAAGGTGGAGAGTTATTGCTAAAGTGAACCCACCATAAAATCAGGGGATGCCTTCGTTTCTTAGCGCAACCAGACACATCCATCAGTGGATAGCTTTGTTCACCAACTTTGTCATCTATCTCCACATCATTTTCATCCATGGTCAAGAATACTACGCTAATTAATATCCACAGAGTTGTTCAAGTGCTAATCTAACTCGTTTGTCTGAATGGCAAGGGTTTTGAAATTAGTACCTTGAATTGCCTCCGACATTTGCAGATTCAAAACATATGTCAACATTTCTGTAGCGCTAATAACTCCCTAGGTGTAATTTCCTTTTAATATAAATATTTCCGATAGCTTGTTTCTGCCATGGGTTCACGGAGCAACTGTGATACGACTCTGTTTAACTTTTTTAAACTAAGCTGTATGATCTTCAATATAGCCACTAGGCCTGACGTTGCCGATTGCCTCCAGAGTGCGATGGCGCTCTGTCAGGAAGTTTGGCCTTATTATGCACGGATTGCTCCCACATAGAAAGTGTGACCTTGGGAAGCTTTGACGAAATCATAAATACCAGGAGACAGTTCCAAGCCTCAACATTGATGGAGGACATTGCTAGGGCTGTCAGACAACTCTGAATGGTGGCTTGCAGCTCCTTCAGCGCGACCCCGGACTCTTGGATGTTGAAAAGAATCTTCAACTGTCTGTTGACCAATAGCCGCCGGTTCTCAAAGCGGTTTGTGAGGCTTTGCCAAGCGACGACAAACCCCTCATGGGTAAGCGGAGCCTTAGAAACAATGGCGTGGGCGTCACCACTTGTTTGGAACAGTAAGTGGAACAATTCCTCTACCGGGGTGAGCCGCGAATTTTGAATGTAAATGGCCGTAAACAAGTCTCTGAAGGTGGGCCACCGAAGATAATCACCCGCGAAGACCTCGGTATCCACCGGAGGTAACCGGCAGCCTGTAGACGCGGGCGTGTGTATATTGACGGAAGCCTGAGTGGATTGGGAAGCGATTTTCTCTCGAAGCTGGGCAATTCACTTCGAATAGACGGAGTAACAGTAGCTGTACTTCGCTTCCAGCACTGTCGAGGCGGCCGCATTGTCGTCGGACACGGCTAGCAAATCGGAGCAGCTCTCATAGCTCTTCTCCACCTTCTCCCACAGTGCCCGAATTTGGTCCCGATGGACTTCGCACATGTATTGGGAGCCTATTTCCGTTTCTGGGGCGCCCGGAGTATTTATGTTAGCCTCAAATTGGCTAATTCGATCTGTTGTGGCGATGAACTTTTTCAACGCCACTTCGACCGCACTTGGAGCCATTTTTTGCAACGGAGCGAGTCTGCCTCTGTGAAGGACCGTGGGTTGTATTGACGGATTCTTCACTCTTTGCCCTTGGACTGGCACTGGTAGCCTTAGGCTTCAAAAGAGGCGTCCGCGGAGATGCGGATTGAGAACTGTCCAAACGGATGGCTGGGATCGAACGCGGCTTTTTGTCGTCTCCCGTGGGCATTCTCAGAGTCCAATTCGTATGTCAGCGCTTGTCGACTGACTGGCGCAACAGGTACCTCGTACGAAGTGGTGGCCGGTCGCACTAATGTGATGAGAACGGTGAGATCGCGGATGAAATGCGATTACAAGGAGCAAGTGGGAACTTGTGCCGCCTATCTCGAAAGGAAGGTCGTGAGCGGCGTAATTCGAATGTGGAAAGAAACTTCACGAACCAAAATAAAAACCCAAAAGGAGAAGAGGTTCGTTGAGATTGTAGGCGAATGTTGCCTGATGCGGAGTAGAAGCAGCGTTAGAGGCACGGAAAATGGACAAGTACCGGAAAAATCGTGCTCGTTCGGGGGAAAAAAAAATTGATGACGATCTCTATATGTATATTTATACAAGTGTGGTTCGTACGTAGATATTGAATTCTTAACTGTTTTTGAACTTGCGGAGCCGGAAAGGTGAACTTGACTTTGGCTTGGATTTAACAAAAAAAATAAACAATAAATACTAATTAATTTTCGACTAATTGTCGGATTTAATTATTCTGGAGCCGGAAAGGTGGAATTGAAATCTTAATCTTTAATAAATTTTATTTAATTATCACGAAGCCGGAAAGGTGGAATTAAAACCGCGGCTCTATTCGGACAGAAGGTTGATAATTAAATTTTTAATAATTTTCGAGATATTTCCTAAAATTGGAGGCAGAAAATATATGGAAATATATGGACATGCATGCCTCCGGCCTCCGGAGCCTCCGGCATATGCAGCGCTCTAGAGCTTTGCCGGCGTGGTCGATGAGGCAAATCGGCCTTAAGGACGACGGGATCTCCGGCGGCTTGCCTGGCTTTGGGAGCAAGACCAGGCTTTGTAATTTTTACCTTTTAGGGAATACACCCTCACTTAAACATGCGTTGAAGACGCTGGCAAACCGGTCAATGCTCGCAGTCATCGCCAGTTTAATCGCGCTGTCTGGGATTCCATTTGGACCGGGAGCTTTTCCGACATGTATAGCTTTAGCGATTTCGACTATTTCATAGGGGCCTATTTCCTGAACCGGCGTAGAGTCTGCAGGTTCACTTGCCCCACTGGGCATAGGGTGTATCTGCGTCGGGAAAAGGTGCTCTAAAATGGCTCTCATTGTGGCGGCTTCTTTTGGAGCGATCGGCCTTGCTTGCTTCGCTTTCTTGACTACGGTTCGGTAAGGTCATCCCCACGGATCTTGCTCTGCCGCATCACACATCTCAAGGAAGCACCTCTTTTTCACCTCCCTTATCAAGTTCTTCAAGATCCTCCTCTTTGCTGCGAAGTCCTCTCTTTTTTGCTCAAATTCCGGCCTTCCTGTGGCTCTTTGATGCAGCATTCTGGAATGGAGAAACTCTCTGCGCGCATGGGCTATCTCCGGGGACCACCAGGGCACCGGTTCATGGTGCCTGATGCAAAGAAACAAAGCATAGAATGAGGTTCATTCAGATCAACCTCAACAGCATCTCTTGCTGCCAGCTAGGTGGTCACACTCTGCCTTGTTTGCAGCTGCACAGAGGAAACACTCAGCCGCGTTTCTGCAGGAAGCCACTTTGTGGCCTGGCTTTCCGCATCTGAAACACCAGTCGCTTCTATCTGTTGCAAAAAGCGGCGATGTGCCCGAAACTGAGGCATCTGAAGCAGCGGCGCTGAGCCGTGCGCTCCCTGACACAGCACATGGTACATCCTATCCTGATCCTGCCTTCAGACAGGATCTTCGATGCCAGGCTCGACTCCACTCCCAAAAGGGCGACCTGGGTGCCAGAGTAGCCTGGGCGGAGGGCCTTCACCCTGATGGCCTCCTCATGACCGTTCGTACAAGCTTTGATAGCTGCCACTATATCGTCCTTCGTGGTTAGGTCATCCAGGTCACGGATCTCCATGGTGGTCTCACCTGTGACCGCTCGAACGCTCGCTGCCTCGCCCAGCACCTGGGAAAGCGTATGCCGCATCTTGAGGGCGTTTGCATCCTTTGCTGCCAGTTCCAGCAGGAGATCGCCTTTTGCCGTACGCCGTATCTTTTTAATGTTTTGGCTGACGTCGTTAAGTTTGCCATCTTGCCGTCGGGTGACCAATTTAAGGACATCGCCGTATGTGGATCCTGCGTTCCCCGTTATTTTGAGCACGTCGGGGCGGCTCTTCTTGGGCTGGCTTAGCTTGGCATCTTTTTTACGATGATGATTTGCCCTATTAGGTGGTGGTATCTCCCGTGGGCGCTTCGTCCTAGCAACTTGACTGTACGAGGTTCGCTCCGGTGTGGTCAGGGTCGCTTCCTCGACCCTTGAACTGCTGCAGCCCGGTGCTTCCCCGCTACAACCGCACCTAGGCCTTCCTTCCTGACTCGGTGCAGTGAGGTTCTGGTCCCTCAGCAGCTCCTGCAACTCCTTCAACCTCGTGAAAGAGTTCTTTATGACCTGGTTTATACTTTGTACCTTTTGGTCGTTCACCTTAGCCAAACGGTCCTCCAGGATCGCGCCCATCTCGTCTATGGGGGCTTGCGGCATTTTTGATTTTTTTCCCGGTTGGGAATTTCCTGACGAAGACAGCTCGTCCCGATGCCCCTTCGGGGTATGATCGCTTGCCGTCTGCTTGGGGGGAGTTTTCTTTATTTTGTTCCCCCGCCCGAACGCCTGGAGCTCCTCTAGGGTCTCACTTGTAGCTGATGCTGGGTCACCGGCCAATTGTGCCGTCGGTGGAACAGTTTCTTTTGGAACATAAGGTAGGGCCTCCAGAATCCTTGCCCTGACTGCGGGGGTTCCCTCGGGTGGATTTTTACAATTGTGGGTGCCACCTGGAGTAGTTTCGTTAAATTCTTCCATTCCGTGTTATTTTAAGTCGCATTTTATACCTGCTGCCTGGTTTTTTGCAGTTTTTTTTTTATACCTCCTGCCAGGTATTATAGCTGTCGGCCAATGTGGCGCAGAAGCAGACCACGCCGCCGCCCATTGTGGGTCAGACGCAGCGTGGGTTTATTTGGATGGGGGAGAGGGACGAAGAAGAGGAGGGACATCCATCGAAGCTACAATGGGGGTTATACCGCCCCTGCACGGTCGCCAGTACCCCATTTCACGTGTGTACCGCCACGGCTGTGGGGTTGGCATTTAGTCTGCTCCGCGACCTTTAACACCGTTGTCACCACCCTCGCTTTGCGTCCTGCGCTGACGATGCGTGCGCCGCGCCTTGGTGTATGCTCCTCCTAGCTCTAGGGGTCGGCTTACGCTAGCTGGCGCCATCTACCGGGGGGGGGGAGGTCCCTGGCGGACATTCGTTGCCCAGCAGTGGAGATCAGCTGCTATATAGATACCAGCACAGAGTGTTTGCCGCGGGTTTTCCCGCGGAAAAAGAAAAGAAAAGAAAAAGAGGAAGGAATGAGAGTAGCGGAGAAAACCAAGAGAGGCACTGCTTACCCCTTGCGCCCCTGTCCTAGGAGTTAGGATCGGAGCAGATGCCACCAGCGTTCTAGGAACTTTCCACCTTCAGCAGGTGAGCATGGTTTGCGCCTCGCAATAGCCACCTGACGTCTTGTTTACACTTTAAGCTTGCAGCACGACCGGGTAAACTAAATTTACAAGGAGCTTTACCGCGGTGCGTCCGCACTGTACGACCGCCAACACTCCTCCCCAAAAGAATTACTCGGTGCTCGATCAGATTCGTGTTCCACACCTAAAGGTCGAACACTACGGATTAGACGATTCACAGAAGGCGTACGGCGAAGCAATTTATGTTCGTGTCGAGGTTGGGTCTACGGTAATGGTGACCCTGCTGACTGCAAAGACTCGAGTGGCCCCAGTTAAAACGGTGTCGCTCCCTCGGCTAGAGCTGTGCGGTGCCTTGTTGTTGTCTGAGATGGCCACCGCCGTTCTGCCAAAGATGCCAGGGGCTGCGTCTGCCCTATACTGTTGGACGGACTCGACTATTGTCCTCGCGTGGCTGCAGAAGCCAGCGTGTGCCAGTGGACAACGTTCAAGGCCAACCGGGTGACCAAGACCACCCAGTTCACCTACGTGCAGAAATGGGCACATGTCCGCTCCGAGCAGAACCCTGCGGATCTCGCTAGCCGGGGCGTAGCTCTCCAAGATCTTGCGGGTAACTATTTGTGGTGGCACGGTCCTGACTGGCTGCAAAGGCCTCGCAGCGATTGGCCCACTCAAGGCAATGAAGCCCCCGTAACTGAACTCGAGAAGCGAGCCGACAAGGTCAATGTCGCAAAGGCGTCCCCCAAAGATCTTTTTGAACGTTTTTCTACGCTCGACAAGGCATTACGAGTCCTTGCCTATGTTTTGGTGTGGTGGTGTGGATTATGCCGGTCCTTTCGAGATAAAAAACTACGGTGCACGGTGGCAATCAGCTGATGATCCGTCTGATCCGGGCCAAATTCTGGATTCCAAGGGTGACGAATTTGGTCAAGTCCGTCGTCTATTCTTGTAAGGTATGTGTCATACACAAGAAGAAGTTGCAGACGCAACTCATGGGAGAGCTACCTAAGGAACGGACGTCCTTCTCGCACCCATTCAGGTAGACCGGTGTGGATTATGCCGGTCCTTTCGAGATAAAAAACTATACGGGGAGGGCCTGTCTCATCACAAAGGGTTATGTGTTGGTTTTTGTGTGTTTCTCCACTAAGGCCACCCATTTAGAACGTACTTCGGACCTTACGACCGAGAAATTTCTGGCGGCTTTCGCACGGTTCGTGTCCCGGAGAGGATGCCCCCGTCAAGTGCAGTCCGTAACCCATCATTCACACCGATTCTGATAAAGTTATTTGTTCCGTCATCATATTTCCGCCAGTCATAATCAGCACGATGTCGCCACGCCCACGCACCGCCCAGTCACTGGAGAGCAGATGTACTCGAGGTAAACAATCCTACCGATGCCGAGTCAGCAATGGGATCCATCTATTGAAGAAGTGTGGGCGCTTCCTACGCCTTAGTGTCGAGAAGCGGCTCCGAGCGGTTCTCGTGAACCGGTATTGCTCGAGCTGCCTGGCCAACGAGCACTCCGACGGATCCTGTCGGCGTGGGGACGGCTGTAAGACGTGTGGTCAGGAACACCACTTGCTGCTGCACCTCGTGGAGAAGCCGCGGGCTCGGTGCAAGGCACGTAAAGAGGAGCACCGGTCACGGAGCGCGGGAGACAGTACACGGGGTGTCTCGGCTGGCGCTCGGCCGTCGTCTGCCAATTACCGCCGCTCGTCGGCAACTCCTCGGCATTCTTCCGCCACTGGCCGGCAGTCGTCAAGCGCTCCATGGCTTTCGTCCGCCACTCATCGGGTGCCGTCCACCGCTCGTCCGCCCGCGTCATCCGCGCCTAGGCAATTTGCGTTTGCAATTTGGGCGGAACACTTAATATTTTCAGCGTCTTCGAGTTTAGGACTACCAGCGAAGCAGTACGTGCCAGAGATCCTCTGTGCTGAATTCGATTCTCCAATAAAAATGAGAAAGATTTAATTCTCCAAAATTTTGGTTTTGAACAAAAACCAGACTCTATGCGCCCGCATGACGGACAAACTTAGGGTACTCTCAACATGGACAGTTAGGAATGGACAAGGTGTAAGCCCATCCAAAACCAAGCTTAATCTCTTCACTAGGAAATACAATATACAAAATTTAAGGCTTCCAAAACTTTCAGGGGAAACACTCTGCCTCAGCGGTAGCGCCAAGTACCTAGGGATTACGCTAGACAGAACACTGAAAGTGACTGAATGCCGAAAATCCATTGGCCTTAAATGGGAAATGTCCCCAAAAACAGTAAGATGGCTTTACACAGCGGTCATAAGACCTATCCATATCTGCGGGGTGGTGGTCTGGTGGCCTGCTCTCACAAACTCCACAATTAGAGAGAAACTTAGGAAAACACAAAGGATGGCGGAGGTCTGTATCACAGGCAGCCTACGTACTTCACCGACTGAAGCCCTAGACTTCATACTCGACCTATTACCTGTAGAGATAGTGGGGGGCCAAAATAGCCACGCTATCGGCAATAAGGCTTCGCGAGACGGGCATATGGAAAAGGACTGACACTACTGCACGCCAACGGGAGCTACAGACTACTGCCTACCTGTTGATTATCCCACCTTAAAATACAAGGTTTCCATTCCAACAAGGGAGGAATGGGCCACACAAATCTCGAGACCAGCCGGCTCCCTCCATATTCACACAGACGGTTCAAAATTAAAGGAATTGAGAAGGAACAAGTAGGTATCCCTTAGCTACGTACAGGCAAAAATGCAGGGATCACTTTGACCGCCCATGACTGAGGAAATGGAGAAATCTCCAAAACTGCAGGAACTCACGCATGATATAGCCCATCCGCTCTAGGAAGAGGTCAATGATGCTTATCGCCCTTAATAGGCAGGACTGTAGTCTGGCAGTCAAGGCCATCACGGGACACTGGTTAATAGGAGCACACGTGGCTAGACTAGCGGTCCCACACTATCCTTTTTAGTGGGGATGAAGAAGAGAAAGAGACAGTCGCACACCTCCTGTGTCAATGCTCTGCGCTGGGGCGCAGCCGCGGACTCACGGATCTAACAGACCTCGCGGAGATCGCTCCACGTCGACTCGTTGCCTTCATCTAGCAAGCCGGAAGGGACCGTGAGCCACCGCAGGAAAGATAGTACTCCTCTGGTCACACTAGGCGGAGGAGGGCGGAGTTCCCTTTGACCTCCTGTCTGTGCGGTATCACAAGAAGCCCCAGGGACTCAAGTGGATGGGGGTGTCAGTCACTGGCCCCGCATCGCCGCCTCAACGTAACCTAACCTATCTACGTTTCTTACTTTTTTATAATATAATTCTTTATTATTTCTCTTATTTTCTTCTACAATAATTCTAGCTCTTTTATATGATATTTCTAATCTATATTTACTTTCTTTAGCATAATCAGCTATGTTATATAAAGGTTCTATATTATCTTTGCTATTAAAATGAGTAAGTTAACTGTTTGTTTTACCGAAAACAAGTTTTTTGACTGTTCAAACTGTCTGGTGGTGGTGTGCAGTTTATGTTATGTTATTTATTTGTAAGTTCTTGCAGAAACCATTTATTTTAGAATTTTTGTTTTCTGTTCCCATGTCCGTAACGAACGTCTTCATTGGACCGTACTTTAGAATAAAATTCTCAAAAATCGCCTTTGCTACTGTGTTAGCATTTTTGTTTGGAATTGAAATCGCTATTAGATATTTAGTCAGATCACAAATTAATGTTACTGCGTGTTCATTTCCATTTTCAGACCTGGGTAGTGAACCAATGGTGTTCGACAGTAACCCTGTCGAAAGCATTTATTGGCGTATCAGTTATTGTTAAAGGAGTTTTTATTTTTCTTGTCACTTTTGATTTTTGGCATGTTGGACATTTTCTTATGTATTCAGTAATATCTTGAGTCATACTTTTCCAATAATAATGTCTTTTGACCTTGGCCAAGGTTTTTGAGATGCCGGTGTGACCTCCTTGTATTGGATCATCATGGAATGTAGGCAATAGAGTTTTTTTTTTTCATTGTTTTTATTTAGGTCACTGGGTTGAGTAGCGCTACTCTCAATGAAATTAATATTTTATTGCCCATATTTTTAAAATTATCAATTTCTACAGAAGTCGAAAAAAGGAAGCCTAAGCCCCCGCCAATATACATACGAGAAAAAAGTTCCAACGTTCTTGTCAACAAAATTATAGAGCTCATTGGCCAACTTCCACATAATACCAATCGTAAAGGGCAACATCCAGGAAACAAAAGTTCAAACGAAGTCTGAAGATAATTACAGAGTGTTCTCGAATACCTCACCGACAAAAAAAAAAACTTTTATACGTATCAGCTAAAAAGCAGCAAGGGCTTGCAAGTCGTACTTAAGGGCATAGAGCCCGAAGCATCGCCTGCAGAGATAACAAAGGCGCTACAAGAGAAGGGATTTAGCGCTAAGACAGTGTTCAATATCTCTAACAGGGATAGAAAGCCGCAGCCACTCTTTAAGGTTGAACTCGAACCACAAATTAAGCCCCCCAAGAAATACGAAGTACACCCTATATACAATCTTCAGTTCCTGCTGCACCGCAGAATTACAGTTGAGGAGCCGCACAAACGCAATGGCTCGGTACAATGTGCGAACTGCCAAGAATATGGCCATACAAGGTCTTACTGTAAACTGCGCCCAGTTTGTGTAGTTTGTGGTGAGCTTCATGACTCCGCACACTGCCCAGCGAGCAAAGATGACCAAAACTCGAAAAAGTGCGGCAACTGCGGTGGAAATCACACTGCTAACTATAGAGGCTGCCCAGTTTATAAGGAGCTGAAAAGTCGCATCCACCAAAGGGGATTTACTGCCCGCACCCAAAATATTCAGTTCATAGCCTCCAAGTCAAACCCTAAAGTCTTCTTCTCGACTGCAGCCAGATCCTCACTAGGACCCATAAACTCTGACAAAAATGTCACATACGCAAGCGCTTTGAAATCAGGACTGGCTACCCCAGCCTCAAAAAGCTCACTGCCGCCATCAGCACACCAAGAACCGAACACGGCTCAGCAGCATCAACCGCCGGAGCAGCCAAAAACTAACTTTGAAGCTATGATATGCAGTCTACAACAAAGCCTTACGGAGTTCATGTTGTTTATGCGTACAACTATGCAAGATCTAATGCGAAACAAAAATCTATTAATACAAATGCTGGTTTCACAACAATCCAAATAATAACTTCCCTACGAATATCTACATGGAACGCTAACGGCGTTTCGCAGCATAAACTCGAGTTAGCGCAATTCCTACTAGACAATCAAATCGACGTAATGCTGCTTTCAGAAACACATCTTACGAACAGATACAATTTCCAACTACGAGGATATTCATTCTATGGAACAAATCATCCAGACGGTAAAGCACACGGCGGGACTGGAATTTTAATCAGAAGCCGTATCAAGCACCATTATCATACGAAATTTGCAAAAAACTACCTACAGGCCACATCAATAAATATACACCTAAATACTGGCAACCAATTAAATCTAGCTGCCGTATACTGCCCCCACGCTTCACCAAAGCCGAAGATGAGTTTATGCAGTTTTTCAACTCACTCGGAGACCACTTCATAGCAGCAGGAGACTACAATGCCAAGCACACACACTGGGGATCTCGTCTCGTGACCCCAAAAGGAAAGCAGCTCTATAATGCAATTATCAAAGCTAAGAACAAGCTAGACTATGCTTCTTCTGGCACACCAACATACTGGCCGGCAGACCCAAAGAAACTTCCCGATTTAATTGACTTTGCGATTACCAAAAAAATTCCTAAAAATCTGATATGCGCCGAATGCCTTTCGGATCTTTCATCTGATCACTCGCCTGTCCTTTTTAATCTACTCCAACACCCAGGAACATGGGATCAATCATCAAATCTGACCTCACATAAAACCAATTGGGTTAAGTACAGGAAGTACATCAGCTCACACATTGAGCTGAGTCCTCACCTCAGCGACGAAGCCAACGTAGACAGTTTTGTTAATTCGCTGGAGTCTGTGTAAATACACATTTGTCTTCAAAAGAAGACAAATCTACAAATCGAACAGCTCGTCCGCGAAAAGCGACGCTTACGTCGTGAACGGCAATGTCACAGATCGCCATCTGCTAAGCAACGCTTCAAACATACCTCACGTCAACTTGATCAAGCTCTACAGAAAGAAGAAACGTATGTCCACCACCGCTACATAGAGCAATTGTCAACTAACAGTACGAAACACTCACTATGGAGAGCTCACCCAACTCTGAGCTCACCGAAAGAAACCGTGATGCCTATTAGAAATTCCACAGGCGGGTGGGCGCGCAGCGACGCAGACAGAGCCAGTACGTTTGCCAAACACCTTAAAAATGTCTTCCAACCAAATCCTGCCACCAATGCGTTTACCTTGCCGACTCTATCAGATGAGCCCCAGCCTCAACATGAGCCAATTGAGTTTCGCCCAAACGAAATCGTTAACATCATCAAACGACAATTGAATCCGAAAAAATCCCCGGGCCGCGACCTCATAACTCCCAAAATGATCATTGAGCTCCCATACTGCGCCGTTTGCACTCTCACCCAGCTATTTAATGCCATCGCAAAACTTGGCCACTTTCCAGTGAGATGGAAAGAGTCAATTATAATAATGATAGCAAAGCCGGGAAAAGACCACACTATCCCCACGTCGTATAGACCTAGAAGCCTACTCTCTTGCCTATCTAAACTCTTTGAAAAATGCCTAATGTCTCGGATAAGCACATACCTGAGAATCCAGGAAGGAATCCCGTCACACCAATATGGGTTTCGTGAAAAGCATGGAACAATTAAGCAGGTCAACCGGATAACATCCGAAATTCGGAACGCGTTCGAAAAAACGAGAGTACTGTACTGCCATATTTTTAGATGTCTCTCAAGCATTCGATAGAGTCTGGCTGGAAGGTCTAATGTACAAGATCAAGACAATGCTCCCCTACAGCACCCACAAGATTTTGGAGTCTTACCTTCACGACAGAAAATTTGTCGTGAGGTGCAACACCGCTATATCCGATGATTACACTGTTGGAGCTGGAGTTCCTCAAGGCAGCGTGCTAGGGCCAATATTATATGTCCTCTACACAGCAGATATCCCGACAAGCACACGTCTAACAACATCCACGTTTGCCGATGACACAGCTATTCTTAGCCGCTCAAAATGCCCGATTCAAGCAACTGCGCAGCTAGCTCATCATATGGTCGATGTCGAAAAATGGCTGTCAGACTGGCGAATTAAAGTGAACGAACTAAAATACAAGCATGTTACGTTCACTCTGAACAGGCAAAACTGCCCGCCGATAACATTAAACAACACTCTACTCCCACAAGCAAACGAAGTAACATACCTAGGAGTACACCTCGACAGAAGACTCACATGGCGCCGGCACATTGAATCCAAAAGAACACACCTAAAGCTAAAAGCCAGCGGCCTTCATTGGCTTATCAACGCTCGGTCACCTCTTAGCCTTGAATATAAAGTCCTGCTGTACAACTCGGTACTAAAACCTATCTGGATGTACGGCTCCCAGTTATGGGGGAACGCCAGCAATAGCAACATTGACATAATTCAAAGAGTTCAGTCGAAGATCTTGAGAACAATCACCGGGGCACCGTGGTACGTTCGCAACGAAAACATACACGGCGACTTAAACATTCTACCAGTCAAAGAAGCGATCGCAGAACAGAAGGTAAAGTACTTAACCAAGCTATCGGTGCACCCTAACCACCTGGCGAGAGGTCTAACAAGGTTGAGCAACCAATCACGCCATCGTCGCAATGACTTATCCACCCAGCGACCGACCTGAGGGACGCGCAACCAGAATGCAGTCTTAGTATACTGTTAGTTAAATTTTAATGTTAAGATTCGTCAACTTATTGTTAGTCTTAAAAGTAAGAGTAGATTCAATAAATAAAAGCAAAGCTATAAAAAAAAAAATGGTCATTCTTGAAAACGCATCCGCCAAAAATTGTCTTTACCCTTCAGATATTGGGCTGTAAAATTATACTCCACTAATTGAAGTCTCATACGCGTTAGCTTTGAGCTTGGACTTACCATTGAGAACAAGTATGTTAATGGTCTGTGATCTGTTTTGACAGTGAAGTGTCTACCATAAATGTATGGTCTGAAATAAGTCATGGCCCAATGAATTGCTGCTAATTGTTAATGGTCTGTGATCTGTTTTGATGGTGAAGTGTGTACCATAAATGAATGGTCTGAAATAAGTTATGGGCCAATGAATTGCTGCTAATTCTTGCTCTGTTGTACTTTTATTACTTTCACCCTTAGTAAACGATCTTGATGCATAAGCAACTGGAAGTTGGAGTCCATTTTTGTTATGAGTTAAAACTGCTCCGCATGCATGTTTATTTGCATCAGTTATTATGCAAAATTCTTTGCTGAAATCTGGGTATTGTAATAAATTCAGATTTATTAGCACCATTTTGAGATGTTCAAAGGCATGCTGACAATCAGCTGTCCATTCGAATTTACCATTTTTTCTACATATTCTTGTTTTGTGACGAGCACAAATCGTCAAGCATCATGTAGGACTGGGTAATTTTTTATGACGTCGTATTTTTTTGTCGTCAGGCAGCATTCCTTTATTTGTGCATTTGTGTCCCAAAAATATGACTTCATGCATGAAAAATGTAATTTAAGATTGTATTTTCTTCATTTCTCAAAAACATCAGTTATCAATGACTATTAAATCATCCATATGGTATAAAGAAAAGCTTGAGAAGGTTCTAATCCGGAAAATGCTATAGTCATCATTCTCTTGAAACAATTTGGCGCTATTTTTAGGCCGGATGGCAATCGCGTGGAGCGATACGAACCATTGCTTGTTGAGAAAAACGTTATATCTCTTGAACTTTTTTTTAGTTTAATTTTATGAAATCCTGACATTAAGTTAAGGCATGACATTAAGGCATGAAAAGTATTTTGCTCTTGCTAGTTGATCCAAAATGTCATCAATTCTAGGGAGCGGTAATTTGTCCGACAACAGTTTTTTATTAATTTGACGGTAGTCAATTACTAGCCGCCATTTTTTCTTGTCAGACCCTTGAAGAGATTTCTTCGGTACTAACAAAAGTGGGCTGTAATAGGGGGGATACAGTACTTGTACTTGTACTTGTACCGCATTTTTTTACTTTGAAGGCTTTTATAATTTTTTATGTAGACTGGTTCATCGTCCCTCAATCTTAGCTTTTGTTTTTAAAAGTTATTGGTATTGATGGATTCGGTTTCGAGTCCGAATACGTCACTAAACTGGTTGTATAAATTAGTCACTTCGTTTTTGAATTGTTTTGAAAAATGTTAAGCTAATTGAGATAAGACAGTTTTTTCTCTATTTTCTGGATTGTTTTGAACTATTTCGTAGTTCGAAAGTGGTTCTAGCCCAAGGGCTAGAACTGAGATCATTTTGGCTGTCCGAATTTCTCAAGTAAAATGAGCAATTGTCTGAGCAAATGTCCTCTGTGGTATCCCTTCAAGTGATACCACGGGTCTTAGTAAATGAAACCCCCGTCAGGGTCACCCAAAAGGGTATTTCAAAGTCCGGACCACCGGCACCGACTGATGCTGCAGTTCTCGTACCTGCGACACCAAAACCCTTACAGGTGATTCCTCCATCGAAACATATATTTGTTTCTCGGCTTGCCCCTGATACTTCAGAGATTGATATCTCGGCTTATATCAAAGCCAAAACTAAAGCCGATATAAAGGTGGAGGACATACAAAAATTTAAATACAATTATACAAGGCGCACGTCTTCTTTCAAGATTCGTGGGATTCGCCAGTGGGAGTGAGACTTCCCAATATCGGAACCACTGACCAACCCTCCACCTCTTCTTTCTCCACTAACCCAAAAAACTAGTATCGTCACTAACACTTACCTATCAGAACACTAGGGGCTCCGTAGCAAACTCCCTAAACTATATTCTGATATAGTTATATATATATATAGTTAAATATAGGGCCGTCAGCCAACGGGTACAACAGGGGGACCTACGCGCAAGCAATTGCGTGACGTAACTGTGTACACCGCTGGTAGTGCGACTATACTCTCCACGTGAGTAAGGCTGGTAACAGGTCCCGGTAAGGTCATGTCTCTGCCGAGGATGCTGGCTAATTGTAGTCGGGCTGGGAGAAGAACACTCCCTTCCTTAAATTACCCCAGTCCAAGGTGGAACAGCATATGCCGAAGGATGCGTGTCCGAGGGGGTGCTCGGACGCTAATATGTGAACTCTGGGGGACAGGCCGACCTCCCAGTTTTAACCAGGCTTATCGTGACAAGCGGGCTATGTCATGATGGACGAACCCCTTCCCGCCTACTCGTGGGACCAAAACATGAACATCACTTTACCTAACAAAAACCAAAGCGGAGAACGGAACTCCCTAAAAAAGACCGGAAATGGGGCCAACGGCCCGTCAAACTCCAAGGCCCTCAAAAGCCAAGGAGTTGCTGAGATGGAGAAGTCCCCCACAGAGGGACAACATCTGGAGGCGGGACGCGCCGGTGCGGTGGAGGTTGCCAAGGCAGCTTCCTCCAAAGCGGGGATAGCTATGGGACCACCGAACGGTGTGGAGAGGAAGACCCCAGGGTCAACCTCTAAACCAACCGGCGGTGCCCCTATGCGAACCCTGGTCCGGAAGCGTCTCACTCGAAGCAGCGTAGAGGTTCCTACAAGGATAGAAGAAGAGCAGCCTTCATTCTGATGAGGGCGGACCCATCGGCCGAAGCCAACCCGGACCAGGCCGAGATTATTAAGTGGGCAAGGGAGATCCTACCCGACTTCAATCCGGAAAAGGCGGGAGAAGACTGGATCCGAAGAGACGCACTGGGTCAGACCCTGCCAAGGAGGCCGGGCAAAGCGCGAAAAGGCAGAGGTCCACAGAGGGAGAAGCCCCCCAGGCCAAGAAGAGGAAGGCCCAGCCGCAGCCGCCCAACCGCTCGTTCGCCGAGGTGACGAAGGGAAGAACCCTAATTGGAGTCCTGGACAAGGGCTCCAAGGATGGGCTCATCCCCAAGGAACTCTGGCGACGAGTGGTAAACGAGTTGCATGGGCGCTTCGTGGAGGAGATGCTGCGAAGTGGAGGACTCCCACCAGAATGCGAAGACGCAGGATGGTATCAGGGTAGCGTCAAGGTGATTGCTTGCCAAGACGCGCGATCGGTGGAGACTTACAAGCGGATGGTTGCATCGCTTGGAGAGGTCTACCCTGGAGCTAAGCTGGTGGCGGTTGACTGGGACGAGATCCCCAGCAAACCGATGGCGCGAGTGTGGCTCACAGAAAAGCCAGCCGACCCGAAAACCATTCTAACAATGCTTAGGATGTGCAACCCGACGCTCCCCACGGCGGACTGGAGAGTCGCCAAGGTCGAGGAGGCGGTGGGACTGCGGAGGCAGGTCGTCCTCACACTAAACGAGGAGACCGTAAAAGCCCTGGAAAGGACGGAGCACCGGCTAAAGTTCGGATTCGAGCATGTTTCGGTCCGTATCTATAAATCTGATGCGAAGGCCAAGCCAGGAGGTATCGGTCTGGAGGCAGACACACAAGAGCCAGACTTGGAGGAGCCGACCGAAGAGGGGCACCCAGAGGGAATGCCGGATGAGGAGGAGGACATTCTAGAAGGGTACACCTCGGAGGAAAGCGACTTGGCAAGGGCGCTTGGTGGTGTCGGAATGGAGGAGGACTCTCTGCTGGGCTCCGAGACGGAGGCAGAGATAACTGTGGTGGAGGTTTGTAAGGATGTCCCTGACGATCTTACAAATAAACCTCCACCACAGTAAAGCAGCGTCAGCTGCCCTCCTTCTCCACCTCGCCGAGAGTGGAGCAGATGTGGCTCTCATCCAGGAACCCTGGATCCTAGGAGACAGGATTCTTGGGCTGGGGGCGCCGGAGTTCAGGCTCTGCAAAGCCAACACTACAGGTAAAAGGCGAGCCTGCATCCTCGCAAAAAAGAACCTTAACCTCTTTTTGCTACCCAATTTCAGCAATGAAGACCACGTAGCCGCAGCCGTAGAGAGCCCAAATGGCCCTCTAAGGATATGTTCGGCGTATATGGGCCACGACCAGGAGGCCCTTCCCCCGCAGGGAATGTTGATAGTAGGGTAGCCCTGGATGCCATGGTGGACACGCTCACGGCAGCGTGCGCCAGGGCATTCAATTAAGCTTGTCCCAAAATCAGATCGGGCAAAAGCAAGTCAAAGAAACCACCATGGTGGTCGCAAACACTTGCGCCCTTTAAAACCAAGGCCCGCAAGGCCTTCAATTTTGCCGGAAAAACAAACTCGGAGACAGCCTGGGAGTCGTATTAAGCGGACCTTAGGCGATATAACAAAGAACTTCGCAAGGCAAAAAGGAATGCCTGGGCCGAGCTCTGCACGAACATTCAGCAAACATCAGAGGCCTCTCGACTCAGGAAGGTCCTTGCAACTACTGCACCAAATGTAGGATACATTAAAACCTCAGAGGGCAACTGGACATCGTCCAGCAAAGAAACCCTAGAGGCCCTCATAGAGACACATTTCCCGGGATGCTCTTGAGAAGACACAACCCTGGAAATGCAGACACACGGGAATAGCCCCCCATCACTAACCCACTTGAATACCTATTGAATGATAGATATCTCAGCTGGGCAATAAATAGCTTCAAGCCCTTCAAATCCCCGGGCCCAGATGGCATTGTCCCGGCAAAACTAATTCAAGCCGGTCCCAACCTGAGATCTTGGGTCAAGATAGCTTTCTCAGCAATTTTCAGCACAGGCATCGTACCCGCAATGTGGTTGCGGACGAAAGTCGTATTTATAGTATAAATTATTTAAATTAAAATTAAATTATAATTATTATACCCAAGGCGGGAAAACCATCTCACTGCACCCCCAAGGACTTCAGACCAATAAGCCTGTCGTCCTTCCTTCTCAAGACAATGGAGAGACTAATCAGCCTCCACATTAATCTTACTATAAACCCAGATGATATCTCGGGATCACAACATGCGTTTAGGAAGGGCCGATCCACGGAAACGGCACTCCACGAAATCACTACTTTTGTGGAAAAGGCACTTAGTGATAAGAAATACGCACTCATTGCTTTTCTAGACATAGAAGGTGCGTTCAACAACATCCTACCAAGCTCGATAACCAATGCGCTGACAGGACTAGGAATAGATGATCAATCCGTACGCCTTATAAAGCAGATCCTGGTAAACAGGACTGTTGAAGCGTCACTAGGAGGAGAATCTATTCATAGATACGTCAGAAGAGGCACCCCGCAAGGAGGCGTACTCTCACCCCTACTCTGGAACGTGGTGGTTAATAGCCTACTACGATCCCTAGAAGGTGGTGGTTGCAAAGTTATCGCTTACGCGGATGACGTCGCAATTGCCTTCTCTGGAAAATTTCCCCAGACTCTATGTGACCGCATGACGGACAAACTTAGGGTCCTCTCAACGTGGGCAGCTAGAAATGGACTAGGTGTGAACCCATCCAAAACCGAGCTCGTCCTCTTCACCAGGAAGTACAAAATACCAAACTTAAGGCTTCCAAAACTATTAGGAGAAACACTATCTCTTAGCGATAGCGCCAAGTACCTAGGGATTACGCTAGACAGGAAACTGGACTGAAAATCAAACACTACGGATAGAGCTAACCAGGCAACAATCGCGCTCTATTCATGCCGAAAAATCATTGGTCTCAAATGGGGAATGTCCCCAAAGCGGTCATAAGACCCATCTTTTTCTACCGGGTGGTGGTTTGGTGGCCTGCTTTCACAAACTCCACATGCAGAGAGAGATTCAGGAAAACGCAAAAGATGGCAGAGGTCTGCATTACAGGCTGCCTACGTACCACACCAACAGACGCCCTTGACTTCATACTCAACCTATTACCTGTAGAGATCTTGGTGGTTAAAAAAGCCACGCTATCGGCAATTAGGCTACACGAGACGGGTCTATGAAAAAGGACTTATGGAAAACATAAGGATTATATTTCAAAGAGGGAAGGCCACTCAAATCCCGGGACCAGCCGGTTTCCTACATATTTACCCAGACGGTTGAAAATTGAATGGCCAGGTGGGAGGCGGTTTACACTGCGAGCGGATGTGTCTAAATGAGTCCTTTAGACTCCCCGGCCACTATAGTATGTTCCATGCAGAAGAGCTATCGGGGAAGCACTTAGATGCCCAGCACTTACTGCCAATCAAGACACAATCTGTTCCTTCTCAGACAGCCAAGCGGGAGTCAAAGCCCTTGACGGATTTTCAACCAACTCCAGGACAGTAAATGACTGTCGCAGATCTCTTAACGAGATGGCAGAACAGTATGACATCAATTTCATATGGGTACCTGGACTTAGGGAGCACGAGAGAAATTGAAGAACTAGCAAGGGCAGGTACTACCAATCCTTTCCTCCCGAAGAAAGAACTATTAGGCATTCCCTTAGCTACGTGCAGGCTAAAATGCAGCCACCGCAGGAAGGATAGTACTCCTCTGGTCACACTAGTAGATAGGAGGGCGGAGCTCCCTTTTAACCTCCTGTCTGCGCGGTATCACAAGAAGCCCCAGGGACTCAAGTGGATGGGGTTGTCAGTGACTGGCCCCGCATTGCCGCCTCAGCCTAACCTAGCCTAGACTGCTCCAGGTAGTTTCCAATGATGACCTGTTCTCTCCAACCCGGTCCCTTATCTCCCAAAGACAATAAAAAAAAGAAAGAAAAGTTGGATTTAGTTGACCAATCATTATAATATAACCAATTTGTTATAATATAATTTATTTAAAAAAAAGTCCCAATCTTCTTTCTTCAAAAACACAAAAGTTGCTAATTTTACTAAACACCAATACCTTTTCGTTCTGAAATTTGGTAGGTCGAATCAACTGAATAGAATCAGTACGAAGTTTCAACTTTCTATTCTAAAAAACACGAAAGTTGTGTCATTTCCGATCGTTCAGTTATATGGCAGCTATACGATACAGTCGGCCGATTTTTATGAAATTTGGTGAGTCGTATTATTTCGTTAACATAGCATTCGTACTAAATCCGAATTTTTAGCTCTAAGAACACCGGAGTTATATCATTTCTGATCAATCAGTTATATGGCCATTCTGACTTATATACTGCGTGCAAAGGAAAGAAGGGCGTGAGGGCAAAGTTTCAAGCTTTAAAACTGAGAGACTAGTTTGCGTAGAAACAGACAGATAGACGGACATGTTCATATCAACTCAGGAGGTGATCCTGATGTAGAATATTTATACTTTATAGGGTCGGTCACTGCGTTGCACACTTCTAATCAAAATTATAATATCCTCTGCAAGGGTATAAAAATTAAAATATGAAAATATTTTTTACGAATATATTGCCACCAAGAGGACGGTAAAGGAAAAAGCAGACTGATTTCTACCATCTCACTTATGATCACTTCTCTCTCTTCCTCTTAAGCGAACGGTCGTGTTTTTTTTTGTGCGCACTGCGTTAATGATAAATATTGGTAAATTGGTGTTTATTTACCTGTGAATCTATTGGCAATCTAAAGTTTTGAGAATTTTAACCTAAACCGTATCGCTTCGCAAGTGCTGTGGTATATTTGGAGTCGAAATAATAATTTGTCTCAATTCTATTCCAAGCATGGCTCAGCTCTGCTTCTTCCCCGGCTTATCTCTATTTCTGCGTTTCTCTTTTGCATTATTCAAAGCTCTCGCTTCGTCTTCCTATTAGGCACAGTGGTTCAAGGTATTGTGTTTTTTAACTTTTTACTTCACCGGTTTCACTGAATCAGTTTCGGATGCCATTTCCCGTAGGTCTGGGATACATTGTTGTTGTGAAAATTGTCGTGCTGTCCAAGGCGAAATGAGGTCGTTCATGAGACTGACCAAAAATGGATTTAAAAAGTTGATCACTGGTTTTCGTAAAGTCAATGACCAACTCTGTGTGCTTGTCACTCAGTTTAGCAGCCTTCAGCTACTAACGGAGACTCCTAAGCGTAAGAAATCCGCTGTTTGTGATCCGCCTCAGTCTACTCAGCCGTCAAAAACGCAGCCGCTCGTATCTTTGGCCACCCCAAGGGCTAGAACTGAGATCATTTTGGCTGTCCGAATTTCTCAAGTAAAATGAGCAATTGTCTGAGCAAATGTCCTCTGTGGTATCCCTTCAAGTGATACCACGGGTCTTAGTAAATGAAACCCCCGTCAGGGTCACCCAAAAGGGTATTTCAAAGTCCGGACCACCGGCACCGACTGATGCTGCAGTTCTCGTACCTGCGACACCAAAACCCTTACAGGTGATTCCTCCATCGAAACATATATTTGTTTCTCGGCTTGCCCCTGATACTTCAGAGATTGATATCTCGGCTTATATCAAAGCCAAAACTAAAGCCGATATAAAGGTGGAGGACATACAAAAATTTAAATACAATTATACAAGGCGCACGTCTTCTTTCAAGATTCGTGGGATTCGCCAGTGGGAGTGAGACTTCCCAATATCGGAACCACTGACCAACCCTCCACCTCTTCTTTCTCCACTAACCCAAAAAACTAGTATCGTCACTAACACTTACCTATCAGAACACTAGGGGGCTCCGTAGCAAACTCCCTAAACTATATTCTGATATAGTTATATATATATATAGTTAAATATAGGGCCGTCAGCCAACGGGTACAACAGGGGGACCTACGCGCAAGCAATTGCGTGACGTAACTGTGTACACCGCTGGTAGTGCGACTATACTCTCCACGTGAGTAAGGCTGGTAACAGGTCCCGGTAAGGTCATGTCTCTGCCGAGGATGCTGGCTAATTGTAGTCGGGCTGGGAGAAGAACACTCCCTTCCTTAAATTACCCCAGTCCAAGGTGGAACAGCATATGCCGAAGGATGCGTGTCCGAGGGGGTGCTCGGACGCTAATATGTGAACTCTGGGGGACAGGCCGACCTCCCAGTTTTAACCAGGCTTATCGTGACAAGCGGGCTATGTCATGATGGACGAACCCCTTCCCGCCTACTCGTGGGACCAAAACATGAACATCACTTTACCTAACAAAAACCAAAGCGGAGAACGGAACTCCCTAAAAAAGACCGGAAATGGGGCCAACGGCCCGTCAAACTCCAAGGCCCTCAAAAGCCAAGGAGTTGCTGAGATGGAGAAGTCCCCCACAGAGGGACAACATCTGGAGGCGGGACGCGCCGGTGCGGTGGAGGTTGCCAAGGCAGCTTCCTCCAAAGCGGGGATAGCTATGGGACCACCGAACGGTGTGGAGAGGAAGACCCCAGGGTCAACCTCTAAACCAACCGGCGGTGCCCCTATGCGAACCCTGGTCCGGAAGCGTCTCACTCGAAGCAGCGTAGAGGTTCCTACAAGGATAGAAGAAGAGCAGCCTTCATTCTGATGAGGGCGGACCCATCGGCCGAAGCCAACCCGGACCAGGCCGAGATTATTAAGTGGGCAAGGGAGATCCTACCCGACTTCAATCCGGAAAAGGCGGGAGAAAGGCTGGATCCGAAGAGACGCACTGGGTCAGACCCTGCCAAGGAGGCCGGGCAAAGCGCGAAAAGGCAGAGGTCCACAGAGGGAGAAGCCCCCCAGGCCAAGAAGAGGAAGGCCCAGCCGCAGCCGCCCAACCGCTCGTTCGCCGAGGTGACGAAGGGAAGAACCCTAATTGGAGTCCTGGACAAGGGCTCCAAGGATGGGCTCATCCCCAAGGAACTCTGGCGACGAGTGGTAAACGAGTTGCATGGGCGCTTCGTGGAGGAGATGCTGCGAAGTGGAGGACTCCCACCAGAATGCGAAGACGCAGGATGGTATCAGGGTAGCGTCAAGGTGATTGCTTGCCAAGACGCGCGATCGGTGGAGACTTACAAGCGGATGGTTGCATCGCTTGGAGAGGTCTACCCTGGAGCTAAGCTGGTGGCGGTTGACTGGGACGAGATCCCCAGCAAACCGATGGCGCGAGTGTGGCTCACAGAAAAGCCAGCCGACCCGAAAACCATTCTAACAATGCTTAGGATGTGCAACCCGACGCTCCCCACGGCGGACTGGAGAGTCGCCAAGTTCGAGGAGGCGGTGGGACTGCGGAGGCAGGTCGTCCTCACACTAAACGAGGAGACCGTAAAAGCCCTGGAAAGGACGGAGCACCGGCTAAAGTTCGGATTCGAGCATGTTTCGGTCCGTATCTATAAATCTGATGCGAAGGCCAAGCCAGGAGGTATCGGTCTGGAGGCAGACACACAAGAGCCAGACTTGGAGGAGCCGACCGAAGAGGGGCACCCAGAGGGAATGCCGGATGAGGAGGAGGACATTCTAGAAGGGTACACCTCGGAGGAAAGCGACTTGGCAAGGGCGCTTGGTGGTGTCGGAATGGAGGAGGACTCTCTGCTGGGCTCCGAGACGGAGGCAGAGATAACTGTGGTGGAGGTTTGTAAGGATGTCCCTGACGATCTTACAAATAAACCTCCACCACAGTAAAGCAGCGTCAGCTGCCCTCCTTCTCCACCTCGCCGAGAGTGGAGCAGATGTGGCTCTCATCCAGGAACCCTGGATCCTAGGAGACAGGATTCTTGGGCTGGGGGCGCCGGAGTCCAGGCTCTGCAAAGCCAACACTACAGGTAAAAGGCGAGCCTGCATCCTCGCAAAAAAGAACCTTAACCTCTTTTTGCTACCCAATTTCAGCAATGAAGACCACGTAGCCGCAGCCGTAGAGAGCCCAAATGGCCCTCTAAGGATATGTTCGGCGTATATGGGCCACGACCAGGAGGCCCCTTCCCCCGCAGGGAATGTTGATAGTAGGGTAGCCCTGGATGCCATGGTGGACACGCTCACGGCAGCGTGCGCCAGGGCATTCAATTAAGCTTGTCCCAAAATCAGATCGGGCAAAAGCAAGTCAAAGAAACCACCATGGTGGTCGCAAACACTTGCGCCCTTTAAAACCAAGGCCCGCAAGGCCTTCAATTTTGCCGGAAAAACAAACTCGGAGACAGCCTGGGAGTCGTATTAAGCGGACCTTAGGCGATATAACAAAGAACTTCGCAAGGCAAAAAGGAATGCCTGGGCCGAGCTCTGCACGAACATTCAGCAAACATCAGAGGCCTCTCGACTCAGGAAGGTCCTTGCAACTACTGCACCAAATGTAGGATACATTAAAACCTCAGAGGGCAACTGGACATCGTCCAGCAAAGAAACCCTAGAGGCCCTCATAGAGACACATTTCCCGGGATGCTCTTGAGAAGACACAACCCTGGAAATGCAGACACACGGGAATAGCCCCCCCATCACTAACCCACTTGAATACCTATTGAATGATAGATATCTCAGCTGGGCAATAAATAGCTTCAAGCCCTTCAAATCCCCGGGCCCAGATGGCATTGTCCCGGCAAAACTAATTCAAGCCGGTCCCAACCTGAGATCTTGGGTCAAGATAGCTTTCTCAGCAATTTTCAGCACAGGCATCGTACCCGCAATGTGGTTGCGGACGAAAGTCGTATTTATAGTATAAATTATTTAAATTAAAATTAAATTATAATTATTATACCCAAGGCGGGAAAACCATCTCACTGCACCCCCAAGGACTTCAGACCAATAAGCCTGTCGTCCTTCCTTCTCAAGACAATGGAGAGACTAATCAGCCTCCACATTAATCTTACTATAAACCCAGATGATATCTCGGGATCACAACATGCGTTTAGGAAGGGCCGATCCACGGAAACGGCACTCCACGAAATCACTACTTTTGTGGAAAAGGCACTTAGTGATAAGAAATACGCACTCATTGCTTTTCTAGACATAGAAGGTGCGTTCAACAACATCCTACCAAGCTCGATAACCAATGCGCTGACAGGACTAGGAATAGATGATCAATCCGTACGCCTTATAAAGCAGATCCTGGTAAACAGGACTGTTGAAGCGTCACTAGGAGGAGAATCTATTCATAGATACGTCAGAAGAGGCACCCCGCAAGGAGGCGTACTCTCACCCCTACTCTGGAACGTGGTGGTTAATAGCCTACTACGATCCCTAGAAGGTGGTGGTTGCAAAGTTATCGCTTACGCGGATGACGTCGCAATTGCCTTCTCTGGAAAATTTCCCCAGACTCTATGTGACCGCATGACGGACAAACTTAGGGTCCTCTCAACGTGGGCAGCTAGAAATGGACTAGGTGTGAACCCATCCAAAACCGAGCTCGTCCTCTTCACCAGGAAGTACAAAATACCAAACTTAAGGCTTCCAAAACTATTAGGAGAAACACTATCTCTTAGCGATAGCGCCAAGTACCTAGGGATTACGCTAGACAGGAAACTGGACTGGAAATCAAACACTACGGATAGAGCCAACAAAGCTACAATCGCGCTTTATACTTGCAGAAAAGCCATTGGCCTTAAATGGGGAATGTCACCAAAAATAGTTAGATGGCTTTATACAGCGGTCACAAGACCCATCCTCTTCTACGGGGTGGTGGTATGGTGGCCTGCTCTCACCAACTCCACAATCAGGGAGAAGCTCGTGAAAACGCAAAGGATGGCGGAGGTCTGTATCACGGGCAGCCTACGTACCACTCCTACGGACGCACTAGACTTCATACTCGACCTATTACCGGTAGAAATAGTGGGAGTCAAGATGGCCACGCTATCGGCAATCAGGCTACGAGAGACGGGCGCATGGAAAAGGACTGACTACGGACATACCAAGTTAGATCTGCACCACTGCACGCCAACGGGGTCTACAGACTACTGCGTATCTGTCGATAATCCCACCTTAAAATACAAGGTCTACATTCCAACAAGGGAGGAATGGGACACACAAATCCCGGGACCAGCCAGTTCCCTCCATATCTACACAGACGGTTCGAAATTGAATGGCCAGGTGGGAGGCGGTTTCCATTGCGAACAGCTGTGTTTAAATGAGTCCTTCAGACTCCCCGACCACTGTAGTGTTTTCCAAGCAGAAGTAATAGCTATCGGAGAAGCACTCAGATCCCCAGCACTTATTGGTAATCAGGACACAATCTGTATCTTTTCAGACAGTCAAGCGGCACTCAAAGCCCTTGACGGTCTCTCATCCAACTCCAGGACAGTGAATGACTGTCGCAGATCTCTTAACGAGATGGCAGAGCAGCATGACATACACCTCATATGGGTGCCCGGGCATAGGGACCACGAGGGTAATTGCGCCGCCGACGAACTAGCAAGAGCAGGTACTACCAATCCTCTCCTACCGGAGAAGGAACCAGTAGGTATCCCCTTAGATACGTGTAGGCTAAAATGCAGGGATCACTTTGAACGCGCATCACTGCGGAAATGGAGAAACCTCCAAAACTGCAGGAACTCCCGCATGATATGGCCAAACCGATCTAGGAAGAGGTCAATGATGCTTATCGCCCTGAATAGGCAGAACTGTAGTCTGGCGATCAAGGCCATTACGGGACATTGGTTAATAGAAGCATACGCGGATAGACTAGCGGTGCCACATTATGACTACTGCAGTAGCTGTGGAGACGAAGAAGAGGAAGAGACAGTCGCACACCTCCTGCGTCAATGCCCTGCGCTGGGACGCATTACAGACCTTACAGACCTCGCGGAGGTCGCTCCACACAGACTCGTAGCCATCATCCGTAAATCTGGATGGGACCGCGAGCCGTTTCAGGAAGGATAGAGCACCCTTGGGCACATAGGTAGTGGGAAGGAAGAGGTCCTTTTGTAGGATCCTTGTCTGTGCGGTATCACAAGAAGCCCCAGCGGCTCAAGTGGATGGGGGTCAGAACCGGCCCCTCATCGCTGCCTCAACCTAACCTAACCTATAGTCGATTAAAGTGATCCAACGTCGATAACTCACCATCTTTGTCACTTATCACTCACCATGACTTCACCGCGGGCATGTTTGATATGTCCCTAGGTCAGATTAACCATGATAGAAATTCGTTAGGTCGGCTTTTAGACTTATGTTTTGTATCTGATCCTGATGCTACCGCTCTCTCCAGAGCTTTTCCTCTTTCAACCTCAGTGGATCCATATCACCCCTCACTGCAGGTCTCAATCGAAACCACTCCTGGTATCGATCAGATGTCTTCAAGCGTGGTAAATAAGATTCGCTGTTTCAGTAAAGCTGATTTTCACAAACTTAATAGCCTTATTGATTCATATGACCGGTCCGATATTCTGGCGTGCACTGACGTTAAGATCACTTTAGAAAAATTTTATTGTACTTTAAATAAATTTTTTTACTCATGTGTGCCATGGATATATCCGTCCGCTTCAACAAATCCTCCTTGGCTTACAAGGTGCCTCACTAACCTAAAAAATAAAAAATAAGCTTTTACTTAAATATAAAAAAACCTGCAGTAGTGTTGATTTTTCAAGATACCTTCTAGCTCGGTTGAATTTTACCGCGCATAACGCGGAATGTTATAGGAATTATATTGACCGCTGCCGGATACAATTTACTCACGATCAGGATCCAGGATCAGGAGCAGTTTTATAAAATTGTAAGCACTAAGCGTAAACGTGTATCCTTTTCACACCTGCTTACGTTTGAAAATTCCTCTACGACTTCTGATCAGGCCATTGCCGATCTATTCGCAGAATTTTTTGAAACAACTTATTCTCCGCCTAAATTGACAGATCAGCCTTACGCATATAACATTTAAGCAGCAAATCTTATTTTCTGTCCGTTTTTTTCTGAGAACAACTTTTTATCTGGTCTTTTAAGGGTAAGACCCATTTATTCGCCAGGCGGACGGAGTACCAGGCTGTGTACTAAAATACTGCGCCAGAGCTCTGTGCAAACCTCTTCTAAGACTTTGCACCTCATCTTTGGAAACCTCGATTTTTCCCCTAAAGTGGAAGGAATCATTCATAATTCCCCTACATAAAAAAGAGAAAATTTAGAGAATGCCAACTACAGAGGCTTCTCTAAGTTGTCGGCAATTCCAAAGTTATTCGAAGAATTAATTACCCCTCATTTGCAACACCTATGCTTTTCGATTATCTCTCCCTGTCAGCATGGCTTTATAAAGCGTCCACAAATTTACTGGAGTTGACATCCTTTGTCATAGATGGCTTTTGTAAGGGATATCAAACCAATGTAATTTACACAGACTTCAGCAAAGCATTTGATTCAGTTAATCACTCACTCTTGTTGAGCAAACTGAATATGCTGGGTTTTCCTAAAGACCTCTTAACGTGGATCTCCAGCTGCCTAGATGGAAGGATACAAAGAGTCTTATTTAAAAACATACAGTCCCGTTTGGTCCGTGCTTCATCTGGCGTCCCTCAAGGAAGTCATCTTTGCCCGTTATTATTCACGCTTTTTATAAACGACTTGCCCCTGCTTTAACGAACTCTCTAGTTCTTATGTATGCAGATGATGTAAATCTTTGTCTTTAGTACAAATCCATCTCTGCCCAATGCAGTCATCAGTCTGACCTTGATAACTTTCAAAAAGGGTGTTACTTAATGATCTAATACTCAATGGATCAAAATGCAAGCATATGTCTTTTTATCGTTCTTGCTCTCTGCAAGCTACGTATTCTATTGATGGGATTGTCTTAGAAAAATTAACCCAGGCTTATGATCTCGGCATCCTATTAGACATCAAACTTAAATTTGCCGACCATATTTCTTTAATGGTTAATGAGGCTAAAGGAGTCCTTGGCTTTATTCAAAGGTTGTCAAAAGAATTTAATGACCCCTAAATAACCAAAACACTATTCATTTCTTTGGTCCGTCCTATACTAGAGTACGGTTCATGTGTCTGGAGTCCCCAATATGGAGTACATCAGGACCGCATATAATCCGTACAAAAGAAATTCCTAACTTTTTTCACTTACAGGTCTAAACTGGGATGCAAATCTTCACCTTCAATCTTATAATAGTAGACTCTTACTTATACACTTACCTAGCTTAACAAATCGTAGGACAAAGCTCGGTGTAGTCTTTCTGCTTAACCTTTTTAACGGGGATGTAGATAGCCAGAATTTACTAACACGCTTAAAATTTAACATTCCTAACAGAAGGTCTCGAAACTTTAGTCCTCTGTTCCTTAGCCATTGTAGTTCGACATATGCACTGCATGACCCTCTCAGGGTATTAGGTTCGAACTACAATGGTCTTTACTCTATAACATATCTTTCCTGTCCGTCAAATTTAAAATATAGAATTTTACATTTTCTTACTAACTTTTCCTAGCTTAACAAATTAAAAATAGCTTAATACATACTAACAAATTTTAAGAATGCTTGCTGACGCTCTTATTGATGCACAAGCCATTGCCAAATTCTGAAAGACCGCGAAAAAAAAAAGAATTTAACGAAAAATCAAATAACAAACGTTTTTCGCTCAGTGAATGTGTTCTTTTGCTACGCATACACTCAAATTTGAAACATTTATGCGTTTTGCCTCCCATTGATCTACAGTCCGAGATACGTGAATATATACGAGAATAAGTTCTTATCCAGCACTCTCCAAAGAGACCTAAGCCAGTATATTTTTAAAAATTAGTGTCAAATATATTGATTCATTAATATTTATTTAATAATAAAAGTGGAGTTATTTCCCTTATTTCAATGGAACTGGTTTGATTCAATGGTTTTATTCAAATATGAAGTTAAGAAGAGACTCAACGCGGCCATTTGTGCTTATTCTTACCCTTTGATAATGGTAAGAATTAAAGTCGCAATCTGGCGCTTCTCGCTGTTTTCCGCTAGTTTTGTCACTGGCTCGTCTGGGGTTTCCAGCCTTTCGTAGGCCATGTTCC
Organism: Drosophila parabipectinata; assembly: GCA_018153455.1. Taxonomy (NCBI): domain Eukaryota; kingdom Metazoa; phylum Arthropoda; class Insecta; order Diptera; family Drosophilidae; genus Drosophila; species Drosophila parabipectinata. Next base: position 214,689 of record JAECYA010000402.1, on the reverse strand, counting down.
TTCGGAACCTGCTAGTGGCAGCTTATAGTTCTTGATCCCTACTCCACAGACCTTTCCTCCTACCAACCAGAGTTCCAGAACCAAGGCATTGTCAGTTTTATCCTAAGCCAAATGGTGCCAAGAAGCAGCCGGAACTGCCTTACAATGGTGAACGTTTATTTTCAGAATCCATAGGAACATCTGCTAAATTACCTTCTAGCATTGTTACTTCCGCCTCGGGGTCGTCGGAAATGTTGTCGTCATCTATTTGACTTGCTGCCATGCAGCGCAACAAGGCATCTAAGGATTAGATCTCGGAGGCCAGTTTCTCTGCGATCATAGCTGCTTTTGCATCGGAGTAAGATCTGTACACTTTAAAGCTTCCCATGAGCTCCACCAACAGCTTATCGGCAACAGCCACAAAAATAATATTTCTGACGATTTCCTGAAACCAGGTTTCAGGTTTACGAAAAATTTTCGTGGCTATGGCGGCCTCCACCTACTGCCACTTATCCATTGGAATCTTCCGTTTCATAAAAATCGGATGACTATATCGTATAGCTGTCATATAACTGAACGATCGGAAATGACGCATCGTGTTTTTTAGAATAGAAAGTTGAAACTTCGTACAGATTCTATTTTTAGTCAGTTGATCCAACCTACAAAATTTCATAACATCGACCGACTAAATATTATAGCTGCCCTATATCTGAATGATCAGAAATGGTATTGGTATATAGTAAAAATAGCAACTTTAGTATTTTTGAATATAGATTGGGACGTTATTTTTAAGATTTTGTATTGTAGCAAATTGGTTATTTTATGATGTTCTCATAATGATTGGCCAACTATATCCGATTTTTGCGATATATATCCGATTTTAACTGCAAGTGTACATCGGCTTCGGCTCCGCCTGAAGTAAGCTTTGCTTTCTTTTTTTATTGGATTTTATTTAAAAAATAAAGGGTTTTTTAAAATTTTACTTACTTGCTCTGTTGCTTTTCAATTTTTTCACGGCGAGTGTTGATCTTATCTATAAGTGTATTCCAGCTAAAGTCGAGTATTTTACCTTCGGATTTTGTTAAGGATTCTTGAATTCTTGGCTCTTTCGAATAGTGTATCAATAAAATAATGGACGAAGACAAAACAGGTAAAAAAACTGATATTAAAAAAATGGCCTTATTATATTTCTGTTTCTGAAAATTTTTCCAAACTAACATCCAAAATGTGGAGAGACGGTGACAAGTCATTTTAAATAGTAAAACTATTTTAATAAACTATGTTTATGTGACAGCTGACGCACAGTATGTTCTTATATTAATGTTCTTATATGCATATTTTTTTGTTGTTGTAACATTTGAAAGTTATATTTACAATCTGTCCTCAGTTAGGGACAATAACAAAATTTTTAAGGGAACCTTGACAATAGGAGTTTGATAAAAACAAGCTATGAATCTAAAAAGTTAATTTAGTAAATCAAATGGATGCTTCCTCTTGAGTCCTCTGATTATGGTGCTGCTGTCCAGCAAATTGGTAGAACATGTGTTGGGATGTCGTGTTAGTCTGTCCTTGTATTTAGAGGCGAATCTTCTAACTTCAGCGCTGACTGTAGGGACCCAGTTGATCATGAATAGTCAAATAGTCATGGCAAGGATGAGCCCCAGACAGCGTCCTCAGAGCTCTGTTCTGTGCCAGCTGAATGACTTTCATATTGCTTGGACTCGCTGTACCCCACAGTTGGATACCATACGCCCAAAGTGGCTTCACTATTGACTTATATATTAGTAGTTTTACCCATCATCTTTTATGATGTTCTAATATTTACAACAAAAAGTAAGAGACATTCTTTAAATTCCGCAACAAATTTAGTTGCACACTTTGGTGCTTGGGCAAAACAACAACGACAAACCTTCGGCCATACCATCAATTCAGTAGGAAAGCAAACTACAAAGTCTATAACTTCTCTAATAATTTGGCTGAAGGAGTGTAGAGTCTCCTGGCAGGATCGCCATGTAGTGTTTTTAAGAAGATTTAGTCCAATTGTTTGTTGATTAAGGCGTCAGCCTGCTCCGATTGATCTTTATTGAATGCTTTAGCTTTTGCGCTGTTCACTGTTTAGCAGTGAACACTATATATTATAAGGAGGTTGCCAAGGCTTCTTCTTCCAAAGCTGGGCTGGCCATGGGACCAACAAACGGCGTGGAGAGGAAGACCCCAGGGTCAACCTCTAAACAAACCGGCGGGGCCCCTAAGGCGAACCCCGGTCCGAGAGCGTCTAACTCGACGCAGCGTAAAGTCTCTTATAAAGATAGGAGAAAAGCAGCCTTCAATCTGATGAGGGCGGACCCATCGGCCGAAGCCAACCCAGACCAGGCCGAGATCATTAAGTGGGCAAGGGAGATCCTGCCCGACTTCAATCCGGAAAAGGCGGGAGTGGATGGATCCGAACAAACGTACTGGGTCAGACCCTGCCAAGGAGATCGCGCAAAGCGCGAAAAGGCAGAGGTTCACGGAGGGAGAAGCCCCCCAGGCTAAGAAGAGGAAGGCCAGCCGCAGCCGTCCAACCGCTCGTTCGCCGAAGTGATGAAGGAAAGAACCCTAATTGGAGTCCTGGACAAGGGCACCAAGGATGGGCTCATCCCCAAGGACCTTTGGCGAATTGTGGTGGTAAACGAATTGCATGGGCGTTTCGTGGAGGAGATGCTGCGATGCGGAGGACCCCCACCAGAATGCGATGACGCAGGATGGTATCGGGGTAGCGTCAAGGTCATTGCCTGCCAAGTCGCGCGATCGGTAGAGACCTACAAGCGTATGGTAGCATCGCTTGGAGAGGTCTACCCCGGATCTAAGCTGATGGCGATTGACTGGGAGGGGATCCCAAGCCAACCGAGGGCGTGAGTGTGGCTCACTGAAAAGCCAGCCGACTCGAAAACCATTCTAACAATGCTTAGGATGTGCAATCCGACGCTTCCCACGGCGGACTGGAGAATCGCCAAGGTCAAGAAGGCGGTGGGACTAAGGAGGCAGGTTGTCCTCACACTCAACAAGGAGACCGTAAAAGCCACGGAAAGGTCGGATCACCGGTTAAAGTATGGATTTGAGTATGTGACGGTCCGTATTTGTAAATCCGATGCGTAGAGCAAATCAGGAGGTATCGGGCAGGAGGTATCGACCGGAGGCAGACGCGCAAGAGCCAGCATTAAAGGAGCCGACCAAAGGGGGGGCACCCGGAAGGAATGTCAGATGAGGAGAAGGACATCCTGGAAGGGTACACCTCAGAGGGGAGCGACTTAGCAAGGGCACTTAGTGGAGTTGGAATGGAGGAGGACTCTCTGCTGAGCTCCGTGACGGAGGCTGAAGTAACTCTGGTGGAGAATTGTAAGAATTTTCCTGACAATCTTGCAGATAAACCTCCATAAAAGTAAAGCGGCGTCAGCTGCCCTCCTACTCTTCCTCGCCGAGAGTGGAGCTGATGTGGTCCTCATCCTGGATCCTTGGAGACAGCATTTTGGGTTGGGGGCGTCAGAGTGTAGGCTCTGCAAAGCCGATACAACAGGTAAAAGTCGAGCCCGCATCATCGCAAAAAAGAACCTTAACCTCTTTTTGCTACCCAATTTCAGCAATAAAGGTCACGTAGCCGCAGCCATAGAGAGCCCAAATGTTCCTCTAAGGATATGTTCGGCATATAAGGGCCACGACCAGGAGGCCCTTTCCCCTCACCCCCTACTCAAACAGCTGGTGGGAGACAGCAAGAAGCACAAGATCGACCTGATCATAGGTTGCGATTCTATCGCCCATCATCATCAGTGGGGAAGCACTGACACGAACGAGAGGGGTGAGTCAATCTTCGATTTTATCATAGGCCCCAATCTTCTGGTGGGAAACAGGGGTACAGAACCCACCATCATGGTCAAGAACAGAAGGGAAATTCTTGACGTCACTCTTTTCTCTGAATCCTTAGCAGACAAAATTGTTAGATGGGGAGTCCAAAGAAATACTCTTTCTCGGACCATCGATACATAGAATTAGTGGTCAATTTTGAGAACTTTAATCGACTAACGGTACGCAACCCGAAAAAAGCGAACTTGGAGTTATACAGGAAAATAACTAGAAATTTTTTTTGGGGAAACCTCCAACATGCCATGGTGGACACTCTTACGGCAGCGTGCGCAGGGCATTCAATAAAGCTTGTCCCAAAAGCAGATCGGCCAACGGCAAGTATAAGAAACCACCATGGTGGTCGCAAACACTTGCGCCCTTTAAGGCCAAGGCCCGCAAGCAAACTCGGAGACAGCCTGGGAGACGTATAAAACGAACCTTAGGCAATATAACAAAGAAAGGAATGCCTGGACCAAGTTCTGCACGAATACTCAGCAAACATCAGAAGCCTCTCGACTCCAGAAGGTCCTCGCAACTCAGAAGGTAACTGGACATCGTCCAGCAAAGAAACCCTAGAGGCTCTCACAGAGACACATTTCCCGGGATACTCTCTAGAAGAAATAACCCTGGAAACGCAGAGACAGTGGGATTGCCCGTCCCTCCATAACCAACTTGACTACCTATTGAAAGACAGGTATCTCAGCTGGGCGATAAATAGCTTAAAGCCTTCAAATCCCCAGGCCCAGATGGCATTTTCCCGGCTCAACTAATTAAAGCCGGACCCAATCTGAGGTCCAGGGTCAAGAAAGCTCTCTCAGCAATTTTCAGCATAGGCATCGTACCCGCAATGTGGTTGCGGACGAAAGTATTTATACCCAAGGCGGGGAAACCATCGCACTGCACCCCTAAGGACTTCAGACCAATAAGCCTTTCGTCCTTCCTACTCAAGACAATGGAGAGATTAATCAGCCTCCATATTAATCTTACTATCAACCCAGATCACAGCATGCGTATAGGAAGGGCCGATCCAAGGAGACGTCACTCAACGAAATCACTATTTTCGTCGAAAAGGCACAAAGTGACAAGGAATACGCATCCATTGCTTTTCTAGACATAGAAGGTGCGTTCAACAACATCCTACCAATCTCGATAATCAAAGCGCTGACGGAATTAGGAATAGAAAATCCATCCGTACGCCTTATAAAGCAGATCCTGGTAAATAGGACTGTTGAGGCGTCACTAGGAAGAGAATCTATTCATAGATACGTCAGAAGAGGCACTCCGCAAGGAGGCATACTCTCATCCCTACTGTGGAACGTGGTGGTTAATAGCCTACTACGATCCCTAGAAGGTGGTGGTTGCAAAGTTATCGCTTACGCGGATGACGTCGCAATTGCCTTCTCTGGAAAATTTCCCCAGACTCTATGTGACCGCATGACGGACAAACTAAGGCTCCTCACAACAATGGCTATTAGGAATAAACTAGGTGTAAACCCGTCCAAAACCGAGCTCGTCCTCTTCACCAGGAAATTCACCAAAATACCAAACTTAAGGCTTCCAAAACTATCAAGAGAAACACTCTCCCTTAGCGGTGGCGCCAAGTACCGGGGGATTACGCTAGACAGGAAACTGAAAGTGACTGAATGCCGAAAATCCATTGGCCTTAAATGGGAAATGTCCCCAAAAACAGTAAGATGGCTTTACACAGCGGTCATAAGACCTATCCATATCTGCGGGGTGGTGGTCTGGTGGCCTGCTCTCACAAACTCCACAATTAGAGAGAAACTTAGGAAAACACAAAGGATGGCGGAGGTCTGTATCACAGGCAGCCTACGTACTTCACCGACTGAAGCCCTAGACTTCATACTCGACCTATTACCTGTAGAGATAGTGGGGGGCCAAAATAGCCACGCTATCGGCAATAAGGCTTCGCGAGACGGGCATATGGAAAAGGACTGACACTACTGCACGCCAACGGGAGCTACAGACTACTGCCTACCTGTTGATTATCCCACCTTAAAATACAAGGTTTCCATTCCAACAAGGGAGGAATGGGCCACACAAATCTCGAGACCAGCCGGCTCCCTCCATATTCACACAGACGGTTCAAAATTAAAGGAATTGAGAAGGAACAAGTAGGTATCCCTTAGCTACGTATAGGCAAAAATGCAGGGATCACTTTGACCGCCCATGACTGAGGAAATGGAGAAATCTCCAAAACTGCAGGAACTCACGCATGATATAGCCCATCCGCTCTAGGAAGAGGTCAATGATGCTTATCGCCCTTAATAGGCAGGACTGTAGTCTGGCAGTCAAGGCCATCACGGGACACTGGTTAATAGGAGCACACGTGGCTAGACTAGCGGTCCCACACTATCCTTTTTAGTGGGGATGAAGAAGAGAAAGAGACAGTCGCACACCTCCTGTGTCAATGCTCTGCGCTGGGGCGCAGCCGCGGACTCACGGATCTAACAGACCTCGCGGAGATCGCTCCACGTCGACTCGTTGCCTTCATCTAGCAAGCCGGAAGGGACCGTGAGCCACCGCAGGAAAGATAGTACTCCTCTGGTCACACTAGGCGGAGGAGGGCGGAGTTCCCTTTTGACCTCCTGTCTGTGCGGTATCACAAGAAGCCCCAGGGACTCAAGTGGATGGGGGTGTCAGTCACTGGCCCCGCATCGCCGCCTCAACGTAACCTAACCTATCTACGTTTCTTACTTTTTTATAATATAATTCTTTATTATTTCTCTTATTTTCTTCTACAATAATTCTAGCTCTTTTATATGATATTTCTAATCTATATTTACTTTCTTTAGCATAATCAGCTATGTTATATAAAGGTTCTATATTATCTTTGCTATTAAAATGAGTAAGTTAACTGTTTGTTTTACCGAAAACAAGTTTTTTGACTGTTCAAACTGTCTGGTGGTGGTGTGCAGTTTATGTTATGTTATTTATTTGTAAGTTCTTGCAGAAACCATTTATTTTAGAATTTTTGTTTTCTGTTCCCATGTCCGTAACGAACGTCTTCATTGGACCGTACTTTAGAATAAAATTCTCAAAAATCGCCTTTGCTACTGTGTTAGCATTTTTGTTTGGAATTGAAATCGCTATTAGATATTTAGTCAGATCACAAATTAATGTTACTGCGTGTTCATTTCCATTTTCAGACCTGGGTAGTGAACCAATGGTGTTCGACAGTAACCCTGTCGAAAGCATTTATTGGCGTATCAGTTATTGTTAAAGGAGTTTTTATTTTTCTTGTCACTTTTGATTTTTGGCATGTTGGACATTTTCTTATGTATTCAGTAATATCTTGAGTCATACTTTTCCAATAATAATGTCTTTTGACCTTGGCCAAGGTTTTTGAGATGCCGGTGTGACCTCCTTGTATTGGATCATCATGGAATGTAGGCAATAGAGTTTTTTTTTTTCATTGTTTTTATTTAGGTCACTGGGTTGAGTAGCGCTACTCTCAATGAAATTAATATTTTATTGCCCATATTTTTAAAATTATCAATTTCTACAGAAGTCGAAAAAAGGAAGCCTAAGCCCCCGCCAATATACATACGAGAAAAAAGTTCCAACGTTCTTGTCAACAAAATTATAGAGCTCATTGGCCAACTTCCACATAATACCAATCGTAAAGGGCAACATCCAGGAAACAAAAGTTCAAACGAAGTCTGAAGATAATTACAGAGTGTTCTCGAATACCTCACCGACAAAAAAAAAACTTTTATACGTATCAGCTAAAAAGCAGCAAGGGCTTGCAAGTCGTACTTAAGGGCATAGAGCCCGAAGCATCGCCTGCAGAGATAACAAAGGCGCTACAAGAGAAGGGATTTAGCGCTAAGACAGTGTTCAATATCTCTAACAGGGATAGAAAGCCGCAGCCACTCTTTAAGGTTGAACTCGAACCACAAATTAAGCCCCCCAAGAAATACGAAGTACACCCTATATACAATCTTCAGTTCCTGCTGCACCGCAGAATTACAGTTGAGGAGCCGCACAAACGCAATGGCTCGGTACAATGTGCGAACTGCCAAGAATATGGCCATACAAGGTCTTACTGTAAAGTGCGCCCAGTTTGTGTAGTTTGTGGTGAGCTTCATGACTCCGCACACTGCCCAGCGAGCAAAGATGACCAAAACTCGAAAAAGTGCGGCAACTGCGGTGGAAATCACACTGCTAACTATAGAGGCTGCCCAGTTTATAAGGAGCTGAAAAGTCGCATCCACCAAAGGGGATTTACTGCCCGCACCCAAAATATTCAGTTCATAGCCTCCAAGTCAAACCCTAAAGTCTTCTTCTCGACTGCAGCCAGATCCTCACTAGGACCCATAAACTCTGACAAAAATGTCACATACGCAAGCGCTTTGAAATCAGGACTGGCTACCCCAGCCTCAAAAAGCTCACTGCCGCCATCAGCACACCAAGAACCGAACACGGCTCAGCAGCATCAACCGCCGGAGCAGCCAAAAACTAACTTTGAAGCTATGATATGCAGTCTACAACAAAGCCTTACGGAGTTCATGTTGTTTATGCGTACAACTATGCAAGATCTAATGCGAAACAAAAATCTATTAATACAAATGCTGGTTTCACAACAATCCAAATAATAACTTCCCTACGAATATCTACATGGAACGCTAACGGCGTTTCGCAGCATAAACTCGAGTTAGCGCAATTCCTACTAGACAATCAAATCGACGTAATGCTGCTTTCAGAAACACATCTTACGAACAGATACAATTTCCAACTACGAGGATATTCATTCTATGGAACAAATCATCCAGACGGTAAAGCACACGGCGGGACTGGAATTTTAATCAGAAGCCGTATCAAGCACCATTATCATACGAAATTTGCAAAAAACTACCTACAGGCCACATCAATAAATATACACCTAAATACTGGCAACCAATTAAATCTAGCTGCCGTATACTGCCCCCACGCTTCACCAAAGCCGAAGATGAGTTTATGCAGTTTTTCAACTCACTCGGAGACCACTTCATAGCAGCAGGAGACTACAATGCCAAGCACACACACTGGGGATCTCGTCTCGTGACCCCAAAAGGAAAGCAGCTCTATAATGCAATTATCAAAGCTAAGAACAAGCTAGACTATGCTTCTTCTGGCACACCAACATACTGGCCGGCAGACCCAAAGAAACTTCCCGATTTAATTGACTTTGCGATTACCAAAAAAATTCCTAAAAATCTGATATGCGCCGAATGCCTTTCGGATCTTTCATCTGATCACTCGCCTGTCCTTTTTAATCTACTCCAACACCCAGGAACATGGGATCAATCATCAAATCTGACCTCACATAAAACCAATTGGGTTAAGTACAGGAAGTACATCAGCTCACACATTGAGCTGAGTCCTCACCTCAGCGACGAAGCCAACGTAGACAGTTTTGTTAATTCGCTGGAGTCTGTGTAAATACACATTTGTCTTCAAAAGAAGACAAATCTACAAATCGAACAGCTCGTCCGCGAAAAGCGACGCTTACGTCGTGAACGGCAATGTCACAGATCGCCATCTGCTAAGCAACGCTTCAAACATACCTCACGTCAACTTGATCAAGCTCTACAGAAAGAAGAAACGTATGTCCACCACCGCTACATAGAGCAATTGTCAACTAACAGTACGAAACACTCACTATGGAGAGCTCACCCAACTCTGAGCTCTCCGAAAGAAACCGTGATGCCTATTAGAAATTCCACAGGCGGGTGGGCGCGCAGCGACGCAGACAGAGCCAGTACGTTTGCCAAACACCTTAAAAATGTCTTCCAACCAAATCCTGCCACCAATGCGTTTACCTTGCCGACTCTATCAGATGAGCCCCAGCCTCAACATGAGCCAATTGAGTTTCGCCCAAACGAAATCGTTAACATCATCAAACGACAATTGAATCCGAAAAAATCCCCGGGCCGCGACCTCATAACTCCCAAAATGATCATTGAGCTCCCATACTGCGCCGTTTGCACTCTCACCCAGCTATTTAATGCCATCGCAAAACTTGGCCACTTTCCAGTGAGATGGAAAGAGTCAATTATAATAATGATAGCAAAGCCGGGAAAAGACCACACTATCCCCACGTCGTATAGACCTAGAAGCCTACTCTCTTGCCTATCTAAACTCTTTGAAAAATGCCTAATGTCTCGGATAAGCACATACCTGAGAATCCAGGAAGGAATCCCGTCACACCAATATGGGTTTCGTGAAAAGCATGGAACAATTAAGCAGGTCAACCGGATAACATCCGAAATTCGGAACGCGTTCGAAAAAAACGAGAGTACTGTACTGCCATATTTTTAGATGTCTCTCAAGCATTCGATAGAGTCTGGCTGGAAGGTCTAATGTACAAGATCAAGACAATGTTCCCCTACAGCACCCACAAGATTTTGGAGTCTTACCTTCACGACAGAAAATTTGTCGTGAGGTGCAACACCGCTATATCCGATGATTACACTGTTGGAGCTGGAGTTCCTCAAGGCAGCGTGCTAGGGCCAATATTATATGTCCTCTACACAGCAGATATCCCGACAAGCACACGTCTAACAACATCCACGTTTGCCGATGACACAGCTATTCTTAGCCGCTCAAAATGCCCGATTCAAGCAACTGCGCAGCTAGCTCATCATATGGTCGATGTCGAAAAATGGCTGTCAGACTGGCGAATTAAAGTGAACGAACTAAAATACAAGCATGTTACGTTCACTCTGAACAGGCAAAACTGCCCGCCGATAACATTAAACAACACTCTACTCCCACAAGCAAACGAAGTAACATACCTAGGAGTACACCTCGACAGAAGACTCACATGGCGCCGGCACATTGAATCCAAAAGAACACACCTAAAGCTAAAAGCCAGCGGCCTTCATTGGCTTATCAACGCTCGGTCACCTCTTAGCCTTGAATATAAAGTCCTGCTGTACAACTCGGTACTAAAACCTATCTGGATGTACGGCTCCCAGTTATGGGGGAACGCCAGCAATAGCAACATTGACATAATTCAAAGAGTTCAGTCGAAGATCTTGAGAACAATCACCGGGGCACCGTGGTACGTTCGCAACGAAAACATACACGGCGACTTAAACATTCTACCAGTCAAAGAAGCGATCGCAGAACAGAAGGTAAAGTACTTAACCAAGCTATCGGTGCACCCTAACCACCTGGCGAGAGGTCTAACAAGGTTGAGCAACCAATCACGCCATCGTCGCAATGACTTATCCACCCAGCGACCGACCTGAGGGACGCGCAACCAGAATGCAGTCTTAGTATACTGTTAGTTAAATTTTAATGTTAAGATTCGTCAACTTATTGTTAGTCTTAAAAGTAAGAGTAGATTCAATAAATAAAAGCAAAGCTATAAAAAAAAAAAATGGTCATTCTTGAAAACGCATCCGCCAAAAAATTGTCTTTACCCTTCAGATATTGGGCTGTAAAATTATACTCCACTAATTGAAGTCTCATACGCGTTAGCTTTGAGCTTGGACTTACCATTGAGAACAAGTATGTTAATGGTCTGTGATCTGTTTTGACAGTGAAGTGTCTACCATAAATGTATGGTCTGAAATAAGTCATGGCCCAATGAATTGCTGCTAATTGTTAATGGTCTGTGATCTGTTTTGATGGTGAAGTGTGTACCATAAATGAATGGTCTGAAATAAGTTATGGGCCAATGAATTGCTGCTAATTCTTGCTCTGTTGTACTTTTATTACTTTCACCCTTAGTAAACGATCTTGATGCATAAGCAACTGGAAGTTGGAGTCCATTTTTGTTATGAGTTAAAACTGCTCCGCATGCATGTTTATTTGCATCAGTTATTATGCAAAATTCTTTGCTGAAATCTGGGTATTGTAATAAATTCAGATTTATTAGCACCATTTTGAGATGTTCAAAGGCATGCTGACAATCAGCTGTCCATTCGAATTTACCATTTTTTCTACATATTCTTGTTTTGTGACGAGCACAAATCGTCAAGCATCATGTAGGACTGGGTAATTTTTTATGACGTCGTATTTTTTGTCGTCAGGCAGCATTCCTTTATTTGTGCATTTGTGTCCCAAAAATATGACTTCATGCATGAAAAATGTAATTTAAGATTGTATTTTCTTCATTTCTCAAAAACATCAGTTATCAATGACTATTAAATCATCCATATGGTATAAAGAAAAGCTTGAGAAGGTTCTAATCCGGAAAATGCTATAGTCATCATTCTCTTGAAACAATTTGGCGCTATTTTTAGGCCGGATGGCAATCGCGTGGAGCGATACGAACCATTGCTTGTTGAGAAAAACGTTATATCTCTTGAACTTTTTTTTAGTTTAATTTTATGAAATCCTGACATTAAGTTAAGGCATGACATTAAGGCATGAAAAGTATTTTGCTCTTGCTAGTTGATCCAAAATGTCATCAATTCTAGGGAGCGGTAATTTGTCCGACAACAGTTTTTTATTAATTTGACGGTAGTCAATTACTAGCCGCCATTTTTTCTTGTCAGACCCTTGAAGAGATTTCTTCGGTACTAACAAAAGTGGGCTGTAATAGGGGGATACAGTACTTGTACTTGTACTTGTACCGCATTTTTTTTACTTTGAAGGCTTTTATAATTTTTTATGTAGACTGGTTCATCGTCCCTCAATCTTAGCTTTTGTTTTTAAAAGTTATTGGTATTGATGGATTCGGTTTCGAGTCCGAATACGTCACTAAACTGGTTGTATAAATTAGTCACTTCGTTTTTGAATTGTTTTGAAAAATGTTAAGCTAATTGAGATAAGACAGTTTTTTCTCTATTTTCTGGATTGTTTTGAACTATTTCGTAGTTCGAAAGTGGTTCATATGACAAATTTTTAATATCTACTGCTTGATCGGCATTGATCATATTCAGTAATCGGACAATTGAATTTTTGCTCATCAGTTAAGCTGATAATACTTCAATACGCGAAACGCCTTTGACATTGCTTTTTAGTCTGGAAATTACTTCCGATATGGTTGTTTCATTTCCGCCAAGGTTTCTGGCGACACCTTTTAGCTTTGTTTTTATTATTGAAAAACCTAATTTTTCGTTTTTGCCTTTTATTATACCCTTGCAGAGGGTATTATAATTTTGTCCAAAAGTGTGCAACACAGTAAAGGAGACATCTCCGACCCTATAAAGTATATATATTCTTGATCAGGCAAATTTTACACGAGAGCTATTTTTGGCAAAATAATACGACGTGCCGAATTTCATAAGGATCGGCCGACTATTTGATCTCTTTTTTTGTTATCGTATGTTAGGTTTTTTTTCCGGGTGTTCGTAATTTTCTCTTTGATTTGTTGTCTCTGTGTCTGTTGTAGTCTAGGGTTGAGTGTTACCTTTCTTCCAAAAAATAAGTCAACTGGTTTTCTGTTAGTGGTTGAGTGTATTGAATAATTATATTTGACAACTGATCTGTCTATAAGATCTCTTTGCGATGCGTGTACTTTGTCTGCCTTTTGGCAACCGATAATTTAACCAATTCGAACAGTGTTGAATGGAAGCGTTCGATCTGCCCGTTTGCTGAGCTGTTATATGGGCTGCTTTGTAAACTTCAATATTATATTGATCTTGTAGCATCCGCATTACGGGTGCCGAACCAAGTGCTTTCTCATTATCTATGACTACCGTTTCTGGGATACCTAAATTGATTAATAACTCTTTTAAAGGTTCCTTTATGTTCTGAGTTGCTCGGTTTAAGTATCCTAGCCTGTGCAAATTTTGAAAATTTATCTATTGCAATATCAATAGTGACATACTCGGAAATTATTTTCGTTTAAATCACTATGTCCGTGAAATCTTTATACATTACATGTTCATATATACCTCCTATGTCTGAACCGCCCACATATTGACAGCATTTGTCCGGTATTCGATAAGTCTTTAATCTTATGACGGATCGTGACCAACTCGTAGCGCCCACGACTTTAATATCCTAGAATTAAAGTGGTCCAACGTCGATAACTCACCATCTTTGTCACTTATCACTCACCATGACTTCACCGCGGGCATGTTTGATATGTCCCTAGGTCAGATTAACCATGATAGAAATTCGTTAGGTCGGCTTTTAGACTTATGTTTTGTATCTGATCCTGATGGTACCGCTCTCTCCAGAGCTTTTCCTCTTTCAACCTCAGTGGATCCATATCACCCCTCACTGCAGGTCTCAATCGAAACCACTCCTGGTATCGATCAGATGTCTTCAAGCGTGGTAAATAAGATTCGCTGTTTCCGTAAAGCTGATTTTCACAAACTTAATAGCCTTATTGCTTCATATGACCGGTCCGATATTCTGGCGTGCACTGACGTTAAGATCACTTTAGAAAAATTTTATTGTACTTTAAATACATTTTTGACTCATGTGTGCCATAGAAATATCCGTCCGCTTCAACAAATCCTCCTTGGTTTACAAGGTGCCTCACTAACCTAAAAAATATAAAAAATAAGCTTCTACTTAAATATAAAAAAACCTGCAGTAGTATTGATTTTTCAAGATATCTACTAGCTCGGTCGAATTTTACCGTGCATAACTATTATATTATATTTACCGCTGCCGGATACAATTTACTTAGGATCCAAAGCAGTTTTATAATTTTGTAAACACTAAGCGTAAACGTGTATCTTTTTCACCCCTGCTTATGTTTGAAAATTCCTCTGCGACTTCTGATCAGGCCATTGCCGATCTATTCGCAGAACTTTTTTAAACAACTTATTCTCCGCCTAAATTGACAGATCAGCCTTACGCATATAACATTCAAGCAACAAATATTATTTTCTGTCCGTTTTTTTCTGAGAAAAACGTATTATCTGGTCTTTTAAGGGTAAAACCCATTTATTCGCCAGATCCACTCTTAACGTGGATCTCCAGCTACTTAGATGGAAGGACACAAAGAGTCTTATTTAAAAACATACAGTCCCGTCTGGTCCGTGCTTCATCTGGCGTCCCTCAAGGAAGTCATCTTTGCCCGTTATTATTCACGCTTTTTATAAACGACTTGCCCCTGCTTTAACAAACTCTCTAGTTCTTATGTATGCAGATGATGTAAATCTTTGTCTTCAGTACAAATCCATCTCTGCCCAATGCAGTCATCAGTCTGAACTTGATAACTTTCAAAAGGGTGTTACTTAATGATCTAATACTCAATGCATCAAAATGCAAGCATATGTCTTTTTATCGTTCTTGCTCTCTGCAAGCTACGTATTCTATTGATGGGATTGTCTTAGAAAAATTAACCCAGGCTTATGATCTCGGCATCCTATTAGACATCAAACTTAAATTTGCCGACCATATTTCTTTAATGGTTAATGAGGCTAAAGGAGTCCTTGGCTTTATTCAAAGGTTGTCAAAAGAATTTAATGACCCCTAAATAACCAAAACACTATTCATTTCTTTGGTCCGTCCTATACTAGAGTACGGTTCATGTGTCTGGAGTCCCCAATATGGAGTACATCAGGACCGCATATAATCCGTACAAAAGAAATTCCTAACTTTTTCACTTACAGGTCTAAACTGGGATGCAAATCTTCACCTTCCATCTTATAATAGTAGACTCTTACTTATACACTTACCTAGCTTAACAAATCGTAGGACAAAGCTCGGTGTAGTCTTTCTGCATAACCTTATTAACGGGGATGTAGATAGCCAGAATTTACTAACACGCTTAAAATTTAACATTCCTAACAGAAGGTCTCGAAACTTTAGTCCTCTGTTCCTTAGCCATTGTAGTTCGACATATGCACTGCATGACCCTCTCAGGGTATTAGGTTCGAACTACAATGGTCTTTACTCTATAACATATCTTTCCTGTCCGTCAAATTTAAAATATAGAATTTTACATTTTCTTACTAACTTCTCCTAGCTTAAAAAATTAAAAATAGCTTAATACATACTAACAAATTTTAGGAATGCTTGCTGATGCTCTTATTGATGCACAAGCCATTGCAAAATTCTGAAAGACCGCGAAAAAAAAAAGAATTTAACGAAAAATCAAATAACAAACGTTTTTCGCTCAGTGAATGTGTTTTTTTGCTACGCATACACTCAAATTTGAAACATTTATGCGTTTTGCCCCCCATTGATCTACAGTCCGACATACGTGAATATATACGAGAATAAGTTCTTATCCAGCACTCTCCAAAGAGACCTAAGCCAGTATATTTTTAAAAATTAGTGTCAAATATATTGATTCATTAATATTTATTTAATAATAAAATTGGAGTTATTTCCCTTATTTCAATCGAACTGGTTTGATTCAATGGTTTTATTCAAATATGAAGTTAAGAAGAGACTCAACGCGGCCATTTGTGCTTATTCTTACCCTTTGATAATGGTAAGAATTAAAGTCGCAATCTGGCGCTTCTCGCTGTTTTCCGCTAGTTTTGTCACTGGCTCGTCTGGGGTTTCCAGCCTTTCGTAGGCCATGTTCCTTCGGAACCTGCTAGTGGCAGCTTATAGTTCTTGATCCCTACTCCACAGACCTTTCCTCCTACCAACCAGAGTTCCAGAACCAAGGCATTGTCAGTTTTATCCTAAGCCAAATGGTGCCAAGAAGCAGCCGGAACTGCCTTACAATGGTGAACGTTTATTTTCAGAATCCATAGGAACATCTGCTAAATTACCTTCTAGCATTGTTACTTCCGCCTCGGGGTCGTCGGAAATGTTGTCGTCATCTATTTGACTTGCTGCCATGCAGCGCAACAAGGCATCTAAGGATTAGATCTCGGAGGTCAGTTTCTCTGCGATCATAGCTGCTTTTGCATCGGAGTAAGATCTGTACACTTTAAAGCTTCCCATGAGCTCCACCAACAGCTTATCGGCAACAGCCACAAAAATAATATTTCTGACGATTTCCTGAAACCAGGTTTCAGGTTTACGAAAAATTTCGTGGCTATGGCGGCCTCCACCTATTGCCACTTATCCATTGGAATCTTCCGTTTCATAAAAATCGGATGACTATATCGTATAGCTGTCATATAACTGAACGATCGGAAATGACGCATCGTGTTTTTTAGAATAGAAAGTTGAAACTTCGTACAGATTCTATTTTTAGTCAGTTGATCCAACCTACAAAATTTCATAACATCGACCGACTAAATATTATAGCTGCCCTATATCTGAATGATCAGAAATGGTATTGGTATATAGTAAAAATAGCAACTTTAGTATTTTTGAATATAGATTGGGACGTTATTTTTAAGATTTTGTATTGTAGCAAATTGGTTATTTTATGATGTTCTCATAATGATTGGCCAACTATATCCGATTTTTGCGATATATATCCGATTTTAACTGCAAGTGTACATCGGCTTCGGCTCCGCCTGAAGTAAGCTTTGCTTTCTTTTTTTTTATTGGATTTTATTTAAAAAATAAAGGGTTTTTTAAAATTTTACTTACTTGCTCTGTTGCTTTTCAATTTTTTCACGGCGAGTGTTGATCTTATCTATAAGTGTATTCCAGCTAAAGTCGAGTATTTTACCTTCGGATTTTGTTAAGGATTCTTGAATTCTTGGCTCTTTCGAATAGTGTATCAATAAAATAATGGACGAAGACAAAACAGGTAAAAAAACTGATATTAAAAAAATGGCCTTATTATATTTCTGTTTCTGAAAATTTTTCCAAACTAACATCCAAAATGTGGAGAGACGGTGACAAGTCATTTTAAATAGTAAAACTATTTTAATAAACTATGTTTATGTGACAGCTGACGCACAGTATGTTTGTATATTAATGTTCTTATATGCATATTTTTTTGGTTTTTGTAACATTTGAAAGTTATATTTACAATCTGTCCTCAGTTAGGGACAATAATAAAATTTTTTAAGGGAACCTTGACAATAGGAGTTTGATAAAAACAAGCTATGAATCTAAAAAGTTAATTTAGTAAATCAAATGGATGCTTCCTCTTGAGTCCTCTGATTATGGTGCTGCTGTCCAGCAAATTGGTAGAACATGTGTTGGGATGTCGTGTTAGTCTGTCCTTGTATTTAGAGGCGAATCTTCTAACTTCAGCGCTGACTGTAGGGACCCAGTTGATCATGAATAGTCAAATAGTCATGGCAAGGATGAGCCCCAGACAGCGTCCTCAGAGCTCTGTTCTGTGCCAGCTGAATGACTTTCATATTGCTTGGACTCGCTGTACCCCACAGTTGGATACCATACGCCCAAAGTGGCTTTACTATTGACTTATATATTAGTAGTTTTACCCATCATCTTTTATGATGTTCTAATATTTACAACAAAAAGTAAGAGACATTCTTTAAATTCCGCAACAAATTTAGTTGCATACTTTGGTGCTTGGGCAAAACAACAACGACAAACCTTCGGCCATACCATCAATTCAGTAGGAAAGCAAACTACAAAGTCTATAACTTCTCTAATAATTTGGCTGAAGGAGTGTAGAGTCTCCTGGCAGGATCGCCATGTAGTGTTTTTAAGAAGATTTAGTCCAATTGTTTGTTGATTAAGGCGTCAGCCTGCTCCGATTGATCTTTATTAAATGCTTTAGCTTTTGCGCTGTTCACTGTTTAGCAGTGAACACTATATATTATAAGGAGGTTGCCAAGGCTTCTTCTTCCAAAGCTGGGCTGGCCATGGGACCAACAAACGGCGTGGAGAGGAAGACCCCAGGGTCAACCTCTAAACAAACCGGCGGGGCCCCTAAGGCGAACCCCGGTCCGAGAGCGTCTAACTCGACGCAGCGTAAAGTCTCTTATAAAGATAGGAGAAAAGCAGCCTTCAATCTGATGAGGGCGGACCCATCGGCCGAAGCCAACCCAGACCAGGCCGAGATCATTAAGTGGGCAAGGGAGATCCTGCCCGACTTCAATCCGGAAAAGGCGGGAGTGGATGGATCCGAACAAACGTACTGGGTCAGACCCTGCCAAGGAGATCGCGCAAAGCGCGAAAAGGCAGAGGTTCACGGAGGGAGAAGCCCCCCAGGCTAAGAAGAGGAAGGCCACCGCAGCCGTCCAACCGCTCGTTCGCCGAAGTGATGAAGGAAAGAACCCTAATTGGAGTCCTGGACAAGGGCACCAAGGATGGGCTCATCCCCAAGGACCTTTGGCGATGAGTGGTAAACGAATTGCATGGGCGTTTCGTGGAGGAGATGCTGCGATGCGGAGGACCCCCACCAGAATGCGATGACGCAGGATGGTATCGGGGTAGTGCAAGGTCATTGCCTGCCAAGTCGCGCGATCGGTAGAGACCTACAAGCGTATGGTAGCATCGCTTGGAGAGGTCTACCCCGGATCTAAGCTGATGGCGATTGACTGGGAGGGGATCCCAAGCCAACCGAGGGCGTGAGTGTGGCTCACTGAAAAGCCAGCCGACCCGAAAACCATTCTAACAATGCTTAGGATGTGCAATCCGACGCTTCCCACGGCGGACTGGAGAATCGCCAAGGTCAAGAAGGCGGTGGGACTAAGGAGGCAGGTTGTCCTCACACTCAACAAGGAGACCGTAAAAGCCCTGGAAAGGTCGGATCACCGGTTAAAGTATGGATTTGAGTATGTGACGGTCCGTATTTGTAAATCCGATGCGTAGAGCAAATCAGGAGGTATCGGGCAGGAGGTATCGACCGGAGGCAGACGCGCAAGAGCCAGCATTAAAGGAGCCGACCAAAGGGGGGGGCACCCGGAAGGAATGTCAGATGAGGAGGAGGACATCCTGGAAGGGTACACCTCAGAGGAGAGCGACTTGGCAAGGGCACTTAGTGGAGTTGGAATGGAGGAGGACTCTCTGCTGAGCTCCGTGACGGAGGCTGAAGTAACTCTGGTGGAGAATTGTAAGAATTTTCCTGACAATCTTGCAGATAAACCTCCATAAAAGTAAAGCGGCGTCAGCTGCCCTCCTACTCTTCCTCGCCGAGAGTGGAGCTGATGTGGTCCTCATCCTGGATCCTTGGAGACAGCATTCTTGGGTTGGGGGCGTCAGAGTGTAGGCTCTGCAAAGCCGATACAACAGGTAAAAGTCGAGCCCGCATCATCGCAAAAAAGAACCTTAACCTCTTTTTGCTACCCAATTTCAGCAATAAAGGTCACGTAGCCGCAGCCATAGAGAGCCCAAATGTCCCTCTAAGGATATGTTCGGCATATAAGGGCCACGACCAGGAGGCCCTCCCCCCTCACCCCCTACTCAAACAGCTGGTGGGAGACAGCAAGAAGCACAAGATCGACCTGATCATAGGTTGTGATTCTATCGCCCATCATCATCAGTGGGGAAGCACTGACACGAACGAGAGGGGTGAGTCAATCTTCGATTTTATCATAGGCCCCAATCTTCTGGTGGGAAACAGGGGTACAGAACCCACCATCATGGTCAAGAACAGAAGGGAAATTCTTGACGTCACTCTTTTCTCTGAATCCTTAGCAGACAAAATTGTTAGATGGGGAGTCCAAAGAAATACTCTTTCTCGGACCATCGATACATAGAATTAGTGGTCAATTTTGAGAACTTTAATCGACTAACGGTACGCAACCCGAAAAAAGCGAACTTGGAGTTATACAGGAAAATAACTTGAAATTTTTTTTGGGGAAACCTCCAACATGCCATGGTGGACACTCTTACGGCAGCGTGCGCAGGGCATTCAATAAAGCTTGTCCCAAAAGCAGATCGGCCAATGGCAAGTATAAGAAACCACCATGGTGGTCGCAAACACTTGCGCCCTTTAAGGCCAAGGCCCGCAAGGCAAACTCGGAGACAGCCTGGGAGACGTATAAAACGAACCTTAGGCAATATAACAAAGAACTTCGTAAGGAAAAAAGGAATGCCTGGACCAAGTTCTGCACGAATACTCAGCAAACATCAGAAGCCTCTCGACTCCAGAAGGTCCTCGCAACTCAGAAGGTAACTGGACATCGTCCAGCAAAGAAACCCTAGAGGCTCTCACAGAGACACATTTCCCGGGATACTCTCTAGAAGAAATAACCCTGGAAACGCAGAGACAGTGGGATTGCCCGTCCCTCCATAACCAACTTGACTACCTATTGAAAGACAGGTATCTCAGCTGGGCGATAAATAGCTTAAAGCCTTCAAATCCCCAGGCCCAGATGGCATTTTCCCGGCTCAACTAATTAAAGCCGGACCCAATCTGAGGTCCAGGGTCAAGAAAGCTCTCTCAGCAATTTTCAGCATAGGCATCGTACCCGCAATGTGGTTGCGGACGAAAGTATTTATACCCAAGGCGGGGAAACCATCGCACTGCACCCCTAAGGACTTTAGACCAATAAGCCTGTCGTCCTTCCTACTCAAGACAATGGAGAGATTAATCAGCCTCCACATTAATCTTACTATCAACCCAGATCACAGCATGCGTATAGGAAGGGCCGATCCAAGGAGACGTCACTCCACGAAATCACTACTTTCGTCGAAAAGGCACAAAGTGACAAGGAATACGCATCCATTGCTTTTCTAGACATAGAAGGTGCGTTCAACAACATCCTACCAATCTCGATAATCAAAGCGCTGACGGGATTAGGAATAGAAAATCCATCCGTACGCCTTATAAAGCAGATCCTGGTAAATAGGACTGTTGAGGCGTCACTAGGAAGAGAATCTATTCATAGATACGTCAGAAGAGGCACTCCGCAAGGAGGCATACTCTCATCCTTACTGTGGAACGTGGTGGTTAATAGCCTACTACGATCCCTAGAAGGTGGTGGTTGCAAAGTTATCGCTTACGCGGATGACGTCGCAATTGCCTTCTCTGGAAAATTTCCCCAGACTCTATGTGACCGCATGACGGACAAACTTAGGGTCCTCTCAAGGTGGGCAGCTAGAAATGGACTAGGTGTGAACCCATCCAAAACCGAGCTCGTCCTCTTCACCAGGAAGTACAAAATACCAAACTTACTACCAATTCTCTCCTAATGGAAAAGGAACCAGTAGGTATCCCCTTAGCTACGTGTAGGCTAAAATGCAGGGATCACTTTGACCGCGCATCACTGAGGAAATGGAGAAATCTCCAAAACTGCAGGAACTCACGCATGATATGGCCCATCCGATCTAGGAAGAGGTCAATGATGCTTATCGCCCTTAATAGGCAGGACTGTAGTCTGGCGGTCAAGGCCATGGCGGTCAAGGCCAACCAATTACGGGACATTGGTTAATAGGAGCACACGCGGCTAGACTACCGGTGCCACATTATGACTACTGCAGGAGCTGTGGGGACGTAGAAGAGGAAGAGACAGTCGCACACCTCCTGTGTCAATGCCCTGGGCTGGGGCCCGACTGAAATTCTTGGGCGCAGCAATACTCACGGACCTAACAGACCTTGCGGAGATCGCTCCACGCAGACTCGTAGCTTTCATACGTAAATCTGGATGGGACGGCGAGCCGCCGAAGGAAGGATAGAACACTGTTGGGCACATAAGTAGATAGGAAGGGAGAGGTCCTCTTGTAGGACCCTTGCCTGTGCGGTATCACAAGGAGTCCCAGCAACTCAAGTGGATGGGGGTCAGTCAGCGGCCCCGCATCGCCGCCTCGTTGGACCAAACGGTGTAATGCCAAATCCTGAAAAGGTTAAGTTAATTCCCAAAACTCAAAAAGAAATAAAATCATTTCTTGGTCTTTGCGGTTATTACAGAAAATTCATTCCAAATTTCGCAGACATTTAAAAACCTTTAAGTAAATGTTTAAAAGCTGGTTCTAAAGTGACATTCAAAGATGATACATTTATTGCAGCATTCAATAAATTAAAACAACTTATCATAAACTATCCCATACTGATTTGTCCAGATTTTGGAAAAAGGTTTCAATTAACTACTGATGCTAGCAACTTTGCATTAGGAGCAGTTCTTTCTCAGGATAACAAACCAATCAGTAACATTAGTAGGACTCTAAATGAACATGAAAAAAACTAAAGTACAATTGAAAAAGAATTATAAGCTATAGTATGGGCAACAAAAACCCTATTTAAACCCTAGAAATATTAAGGATGTAGTCTCATGTTCCGGCCTACTTTTTAGAGGTTATTTCAAAAAATTTTTTTGAATAAAAAATAATGCGATTATTTCAATTTTTAAATATGTTTTTTAAGCATCATAAACTAATTGAAAATATTTTGTTTAATTTATTCTTGTGTAGTTTAATACATTTTATAGCATGCCAAAGTATGCATATAAAAAAAAGGTAGGTCCCTGGCGCAGGTGATTTCGACTGCTAAAGTCATCCTACACAAAAAGTTAGAATAGATTATTGTTTTGTAAGCTTATGGCTCTGTCCCGTAATAGAATGAAATATTTTCATTAATAAACAACAAAATAGCGAACTCACAAAAAAAATTTTTAAAAAAATTTATCTTAAATTAATGATAAAAAAAAAAAAAACTAATCATTAAAAATAAATGATTCTAGTACGGGACAGAGGTGTTACCTTTTAGAACAACATATCCAAATTTCGGTCGGTAGATCGGTACCATAGAATTTCGTGAATCACCTGCGCTGCACACAAAAATTTCGTTCCGAGAAAAACGCGTTTAAAGTTAGACGCTACCGAGAAATTCATTCTTTTCGGTGTAGGCGCGCTCCCGATTATGGGCTGTATCTCTGTCATTATTTGATATTTTTATTTGAAACATTAACAGTACATTCTTCATAAACAGTACTTTCGAAATATGTGACAAAAAAAAATCGATTTTTTCAACCTCACACATGAGACATCGTTAAGTGACCATAAGCCGTTAGTCTGGCTAAACAATATCAAAGAACCTAATATGAAACTGCAAAGACGGAAGATATAGGAGAATATGACTTCGAAATAAAATATTTAGAAGGAAAGCTAAATCACGTAGCCGATGCGTTGTCAAGAATCAAAATTAACGAAGTATACTATGGCAGTAACAAAGCAACAGCACATAGCGCTGAAGAAGGTAATGAAAATTTAATAACAATTACTGAAAAACCAACCAATCAATCATTTCGCAAGACAGGTAGAAATGATTCGAAGCAATAAAAAAGGTAAAGAAAGTAAAAATTATTTTAAGAAAGTCAACACATCGAAAAAGCTAAACAAATATTAATAAAACACTTTTGTACCAAGTCAATTGCACTTTACATCGAACACGACTCTGATTTTGAAATTATTCAAGAAGCTTTTAAACAGGTTATGAACACTACTACAAAAATTGTAAGAGCAGTAATTAAATAACAGGACATAAAAACTTACGCTGAATTCAAAGAAATTACTGTTAGCAACCACGAAAAACTATTGCACCCAGGAATTGAAAAAATGGTAAGGCTTTTCAAAGAAACCTGTTATTATCCCGACTACCAGAATTGTATTCAGAATTTAATTAATGAGTGTAATGTTTGTAACCATGCAAAAACCGAACATAGAAAAACATCGCCTTTATTAAAAACAACTCCAGAAACAGAATTTTGTAGGAAAATTTACGTCGCAGATATTTACACGATCAAAAATCAAAATTACCTAACTTGTAGGTAGTTTTCGCGCTGAATAAAAAAAGCGCGATTGAATTAAACGGAAAGGACTGGATGGAAGTTAAAAGAGGACTTCTTCGAATATTCAATTCAATGGGAAAACCCAGAACTTTTAAAACATTACAATGATCATTTTGAGGAAACGAACAGAGGTAAAAAGTAAAACATTACAAAAAAAAACTTTCAGAGGCAAAAGAAAGTTAATAAAAGTAAATATTTGCAGGAGGACCCAGATCAAGACCCAGTGCTTTGACATTCATCTTTCTGATTTCAACGTTAATAATAATGATGCCAATAGGTAACAGCCAATTTATAGAAATTAACCAAATAAAATCATACAAAGACTATTTGTTATTTATGACCGACACAATGAACATCTCAGATAGTTTTGAATACCATTGTCTCACAATTAATATTACAAAAACGGAAGAAACTTACAAAAATTTGCTATCACAAGCGTTTGGCTTTAAGGAAATAATACAGAATAAATATTTAATTGAAAAACTACAAAGAGAAATAAATGGGTTACAAATTGTTACGAGAAACAAAAGAGGATTAGCTAATTTTGTAGGAACAGCTTACAAATATCTTTTTGGAACATTAGATAATAATGATAAAGTAGAATTAGAAGAAAAAGTCATTGTAATAGCTCAAAAAAGTGTACAGGTAAACGAACTAAATAATATAATCGATACAGGTAAAAAATGCATCGATATAATAAACAAGCAACTCGAATACAACGAAAACGAAAAAAATCTTGAATTATTGAGTTTTAATTTAAAACATTTCGCAGAATACATTGAACGCCTGGAAATGGGAATGCAGTAAGCAAGATTAGGAATATTCAATCCAAAGTTATTAAAACACGACTACTTGACAAACATTAATTCTGAGATACTTCTGAACATAAAAACCTCAACTTGGCTTAGGTCAGATTCAAACAAAATTTTAATCATATCCCACATACCCAGAGAAATAAAGAATATACGAAATATTACCTTATCCAGATGAAAATAATAAAATATTACAGGATAACACCCAAAACAAATATTACGTATACAGAAATAGTTTGTATAACAAAGAAACAAAAAAACCTGTTACCAACACTTGTCTTTTAGTCCTCATTAATCAAACAGATACTAGTTGCAGGTACACAAAAACGCTCTTAACAACCCAAATTGATTATGTCGAACCAAATATCATAGTTATATGGAATTTGTCAAAAACTGTACTAAATCAAAATTGTATTAAGAATAAAATTGTAATTTTAGGAAATTGCAATTAACGATTTATCCATTAGTAATTATAATTCTGACTACACACAAAGCATATACACAAAAAATAATGTCACCAAATTAGACCCAATATCATACATAAAAGCAGAAGAAATATTTTTTGAACAAAATAAAGAAAACCAGATTTACAAAACAATTGTAATTGTAACACTGGGTCTCTTAATATTAAGTATATCACTGTACATACTTTATAAATTTAAGGAAATACCTAAAAGAATACTTATAAAATACAATAACACAAAAGGTGACGACCCAACAATAGACCCACAAGAGTTACAAGATTGGTATTTCTATACCCCACTATACTATACCCCAAAATCACATAAATAACCATACGATTTTGTCTCTCGTCACTTGATGGGGGAGTGATGTGTCTGCACTGCGATTTCTCAACGGCCACCATTTCAAAGAACGAAACCGTTCACAAATAAACAGAATCGCCAATTTCGGCTTTGATAGTAACTAGTTTCGGCCGTAGTAACTGTAGAAGTTGGAGGGGGAGTTGTGGGGGATAAAGAGTCAGAGGTTGAGATTCAATAGGGGGAGGTGCAGTAGTAGTGGAGCTGAAGCCAGAGAATTAGAAGCTGTAATTAGAAGGCCGACTATATACTATAGCTGCCAAATAACGATAGGAACTGACCCAACTTTTGTGTTTTTGAAGATAGAAAGCTGGAACTTGGTACAGATTTTAGTTTTGGTCAGTTAATCCCACCTACCAAATTTTGATAACGATCGGTCGACTATATCTTATAGCTGCCATATAACTGAACGATCGGAAATTGTTTTTGGTAGAAATACCATCTTTGGTATTTTTTAAGATAGAAGCTTAGGACTTTTTTAGTCTTTTGTTTTTGGTAGAAATACCATCTTTGGTATTTTTTAAGATAGAAGCTTAGGACTTTTTCGGGCAGCGCAGCGGCAGACGTATTAATATTTGCGCTGCTAGCTGATGATGACTTTAAACCTGCTGTCGATACAATTGCGGTTGATGTTGTTACGTGTTATAGTGCTATTGCAGTGCTAGTTACTGCACTCCTGGGCTGCAGAGGCATCGATGGTAGCGAAGGGGACCAAAAACGCGCTCTCTCGCTCTCTAAGATTAAGAATTTGGTCAAGCTTGGAGTAATAATGCAGAGCTGGCATTATTTTCGGTTCTTTTAAAAAAGAAGTATGCGTTGTTTTTTTCGTCGTATCGTCTCTTGTTTTGCGCAAGTTGACGTTGTGTGCAAGCGTAGTTTCGATTAATGAGGTTGAGTTAATTGGAGTTTAAGGTGTTAGGTTTTATACTGATTAATTAATTCGCGATTTCAACATAGAAAGGTTCTTTTCGCGTTAATGTTGATTTATTAAACCAGTAACTGCACTTTTATGATTTTTTTGAATACTTTTTCTCGGAGCCCAAAATATGCACGTCTGGATACAATTCAAAACGAATTGCAAAGATCGGAAATAACTTCGGATTTATCTTAAGGCGAGACGGTAAGTAAAGAATTCAAGCATGGGAGAGTCGGAGTTTAGACTTACAAAGGAATCATGGGTTCGTAATTGAAACTTATGTTACACCACTTATTACTCAAGGAGAGCAGAACAGATTTTGGTGAAAATTGGTAGAGAGGTAGCTTAGAGCCAAGAGACAGACATAGGATACTCTTTATCACGTTTGACAGCGTGTGCAGTATTATTTATTCTACTCCTCCGAAATTGCTCAACCGATTTTCGTGAAAGTTTGTGTACATATACGTTAGGGCTGAGAGTCGGACACCGTCCCGACAGGGTTGCTTGTGATTTAATAAAAATAATATAATTAGCATTGGTTTTGATTAGCATATAATAGTAAAATAGAATAATAAAAAAATATATATAAATTATACAAATTTTGGTCCGTTCTAAATATTAATTTTTTTCCGACTCAATCTATTATCTCTCCAGGTGAAACGCACGTGCTATTTTAATGGCAAAGTAAGATTGTCAGCTGAAGCTAGAGAATTAGAAGCTGGGAATGGAGGAGTATCTGGGGAATATGTTACAGTGTTACAAGTATTACAAAATTATACAGATATTTAAACAGTATCATCTCAAACCTCGCAGAGAAAAGACGTGTTACTATTGAGCTCTTGTAGTCTACCTAGCAACAACCAAAAACAACAACTAACAACTGCTTATCAGAAAAAAAACAAACAAGTGCGTAAAACAAAAAAGTAAAAAACAAAAACAAAAACAACTAACGCAAAATCCAAGTGCCGGGCGCCAGCCCAAAAACAACTACAACAATGGACAAACCACCAGACATAAGAAGTGGTACATCAATGTACAACAAAAATCCAGGTGAACCAAAATTCATGATCATTAAAGGACCAGACAATAAATCACTCGAGAATCTTAACCCTTTCATACATAAAAAAACGATTGACTTTACATGCGATGGTGAGGTGGAGTCTTGCAAAAACACCCGTGCCGGATACATTTTGATAAAAACTAAAAACACCTTACAAGCAAGCAAATTACTTAAATTAAAAAAAAATTGCAAACATTGAAGTAACTGTCTCTGAACACAAAACCCTAAATTTGTCTAAAGGAGTCATATATTGCAACCTACTTTGCAACATAAGCGAAACAAAAATCCTAGACGAACTAAAACCACAAAAAGTCGCCGAAGTGCGAAAAATATTGAAAAAAAACGATCAACCCACGACTGAAACTGGTTTAATCATCATTACATTTGCTTCGCTTACCCTCCCAGAATACCTTAACATTGGATACGAAAAAATACGCATACGCCCATATATCTCGATGCCCCTAAGGTGCATGAGATGCTTACGCTTTGGACACCCAACCCCATCCTGCAAGAACCCTAATGAACTTTGTAGGAACTGCTCTGATAAAGTTCACACAGTGACAAATGAGACATGCCACTACGAAAAAAACTGCATTAACTGCCAAAACATCCCCGATACCGACTCCAAACACAACCCACTAGACTGCAACTGTCCAACATTCAAAGAGCAACAAGAACTAACAAACATTAAAATTACAGAAAAAGTCGATCACAAAACAGCACTTACAATATACCACACTCGCCACAACCATCCACTTCCCATAAGCTTCGCCTCAATTATATCAAAAAATCCAACCAACACTATAACACCAAGTAAAACAACAACCTCAAAACTCAACAATTCTAATAAAAACGCACTGCAAACCCGCCAAAGCAAACCACCAACATCCTACGACGACATCTTATCCAACACAAGACCTTCACTACCTCTATCAACAATCCAATCACCACCTGAACACATGGACACAGACACATTCAACATGGATTTCGATACTCCCACCACCTCAAAACATATGACAAGCATAAAAACACAGGACCTTAAACTCCGAATTTTTTCTAGCGACAAAAACAAAACACTAACTACAAACCTAAAACCCACAAAAGCTAATCAAACAAAAATAAAAAAGTCAGACCCAGCAGTAGACAACATATAGGCACAAAATCACCCACCTCCTCCACCGCACCCAATCAACCTTTAAAATGACCATGAAAATTGTACAATGGAATATGAACGGATATCTTAACAATTACTGCGAACTCCAATTAATCATTAAAAAACACTTACCTCTTTTAATAGCATTACAAGAAACACATAAAACACCCCAATATACCAATACCTGTTAATTACTCCCTAATAGGAAAAAACACCTCATCGTCACACGGAGGCGTAGCCATCCTAGCTCATAAATCTCTGCAAACCAAAGAAATAACCCTAAACGATGACTTTGACGCTGTATGCTTAGAAGTAACCTCGAAAGTCAAATTCAGACTCATCTCGGCATACATCGCTCCAAATAAATCATTCTCATTACTAAACCTTCAGGCTGTATTAGACAACTCTCCCACACCCACAATTGTCACTGGTGACTTCAACGGCTGGCACAAAAACTGGGGCTCAAAGCAAAACAATCCTAGGGGAAAAATACTAGAGAAATATATAACACAATCTAACTACATTCTTCTAAACGATATGTCTCCTACACATTTCAGCACACATAGCTCACTAACAAATGTCGATCTTACTTTCGGCAGCCCACTCCTTAAAATTGACAGTACCTGGCGCACAGAAGATAACCTTTTTGGAAGCGATCACTTCCCCATCATAATTAACCTCTTCACATCAAATACTGCCAACTTGCAACCAACCACACGCAAACCCACTTTCATTATTGATAAGGCAGACTGGCATAAATTTGCCAAACTAACAGAAAACTTTTCTGCACAACGGCCACCGAGCACAAACATAAACAAAGAAGCTGCAACAATACAAAAAATTATCCTTTCGAGCGCCCACAAGGCTATACCACAAACACACCCAACGGGTAAGCCTCATAATGTACCATGGTGGAACAAAAATCTTCAAAAACTACGAGACGATAAAATGAAAAAATGGAACGAACTTAAAAGAAATATCTACATCAAACATTATATAGTATAAAAGGGAAAATGTTATATTTAAACTAACACTCAAACAAGCTAAAAAAACAAACATTAACAAATTTACATCGCAAATCTCACCCGACAGCCAACCCAAAACGATCTGGAGCAACATCCGTCGCTATTGCGGCATTAACCCTCAAAAACACAAACACTGTATATTCAACCCATCCACAAAACAAAACACTAATAAAAAATTTTAAATTGCTCAACTCTTTTGCCAAAATTTCTCAGAAACCTCCTCCGACAACAATTTTTCAAGTACCTTTATCAATCACAAACAAACGTCACTTAGAAATACCATTCATCTTCCACATATTCCTAGCAAAAGAGCAACCGAAATAGAAAAAACCATAACTGCAATAGAATTCTCAGCAGCATTAACTACATTAAAAGGAAACACACCAGGACTTGACAGAATCAACTACACAATGCTAAAAAACCTGGATAAAACAACAAAAAACAGAATTAATAACCTCCAAAACGCCATACTAAACAACTACATCCCACAAACATACAAAAATAGCTTAATAATACCGATCCTAAAACCAAATTCAGACAAAACCTTGCTTAACTCGTACCGTCCGATCGCACTAAACTCATGCCTAGCAAAACTGCTTGACAAAATAATAGCAAAACGGCTGTGGTGGTTTGTAATAAACGACAAACTAATCCATAACAGTCAAACTGGCTTTAGAAAGGGGAAATCGGCTATAGACAGTCTACTACTCATAGACCATCTTTTAGCCCGAGCTCTCTCAAGAAGAAACCATGCATCCATTATATCACTAGACTTTGCAAAGGCCTTTGATAGAATTGGCATCCACTCAATACTTGACCAACTTATAATCTGGAAAACTGGCCCAAAAATTATTAACTACGTAAGAAACTACAGGACAAATAGAAAACTACTCGTGCGCATTGACTCTGAAACCTCCTCCTTTTATCCAATGCAAAACGGCATTCCTCAAGGCTCCCCACTCTCCGTGGTCCTGTTTGTGATCGCATATAACTCACTAACAGAAAAGCTCACACTTCATCCGAACATCAGCCTAAGCGCATACGCAGATGACTTAAACATCATCTTAAAACTAAAAAACAAAAAAAACCTAAATATAAACCTAAATCCGATAATATCCACTATTACAGACTGGGCAGAATACTCAGGAGCCATGTTATCTACCACAAAATGCAAACACCTCCACGTTTGCAGAAAACATAACTGCAACTGTACCATAACAACAGGAAACACGCAAATGCAAGAAGTAACATCATTAAAAATCCTTGGTCTCCACTTCAATAACAAATACAGATGGAATACTCACACAGAACTACTAAACAACAACCTCAAACAGTATATTAACATAATAAAATTTCTCTCAAACGCAAAGTTTAACTGCAACACCTCTACACTCCTAAATGTAACAAAAGCAACCATCATCTCAAAAGCAGACTACGGCCTTCCAATCTACGGCTACTGCCCATACACAACACTGCGCAAAGTAAAAACAACAATTAACACAGCCTTTAGAACTGCCCTCGGAGCCTTCAGAACCACCCCCACAAATAACATACTATTCGAAGCAAATGCAGACGCCTTAGAAGACAGACGATTTTTGTCCTTACGACAAAAATCATTAAGTCCCTAGTTAACGCCAAAGCCTCCCCAATATTAAAAATTTTAAAAGCATATCGCCCGCCTAAACGTCCACAATACAAATCAACAATAGATCGTACTATAGAATACTCACAAGTCCACCAACTGCCATTTAATCAATTAACATCACCTACACAAACCACACCGCCTTGGAACACAAGCCCTCTAAAAATAAACACATCGCTGAACAAATTCGACAAAAAAAGTAACCCTCCTGAAATTTTCAGATTAAAGTTTACAATAATTAAGTCAAAAGACGAAAACAAATACACATACATTTACACCGACGGATCTCAAGCAAACGGCATCACTACCATGGCAATCACAAACGAAACTGAATGCATCAAAGTTTGCCACCTGCCACACTACTCTTCAGTGTTTTCCGCAGAGCTACTGGCAATAGTAGAAGCACTGCAATTACATAAAACTAAAAGAGGCAAATTTTGCATATGCTCAGACTCGCTCTCTGCCATCGACGCAATTAAAAACACTAACCACAGCGAACACTATATCTCAAAGGCGCGTAATCTTCTACAAAAAAACAATAATAAATTTAAACTGCTTTGGATCCCCGGTCACGTAGGAATACCTGGAAACGAACTTGCAGATGCCCTAGCAAAAAACGCTACAAGACAACCACTCACAACCATGGAAAACTTAAACACGCAGGACATATTTAGATATATTAAAAATACATATGTCTTGAAAATGCAATCAAACATATCCAAAACTTCACGCTGGTACCAAGCAATTAATAATCCACAACTCAACTGCCACCAAATTACCAAAAACATTCACTCATCGATCTCACGTAGAGACCAGATAATAATAACAAGGATCAGGCTTGGTCACACAAAAATTACACATACACACTATATGGACCCAAATTTAACCAGGACCTGTCCGTTCTGCAATGATACCAACGATGCCTTATCAATTATTCACTTACTGACTAACTGCAGGTCACTAAACTACCAAAGGCAACTGATATTTAAAAACACCAATCCACTAGAATCCATCTCACACCCCACATTACCAAACATTTTAACAAACTAATACAAACTTATATAATATTACCTTATTTACGATAATTCTAATTTAGCCAAAATGTACATATAAAATAACACTCATGTAATTATTGTAAATAACCGAGCTGAAGTCCCCCGTTGCTATTGCTCAACCATACCTCTACCTACTAATTTTAAATTATTTGGTAGATCTCCATAAATAAATAAATAAAAAAATAGATTTTTAAAATATTCTTCGCATTATTCCTGGCACCAAAAAAACATCATGCCAATATAAATGAATTTAACAACAAAAAAATATTTATTACAGATGATATCTGTATATACAACACCTGCATATCTATATTTATAGGCCCTAACACAGTGTTAACTAACGGTGTTTAGTCCTATTAACATAAACATGCCGTTGAATATACATACAGATATGCAGTATGCATAATGCATACAGCTGCGCCAGATTAGGTCAGAATTTGATACATTGCGGAGATTAAAAGTATATGTGGCTTGGGGTATATGTGAACACATCGTATCGTGTTTTTTTGTTGGGAATATAAATGCATGTTTTCCCAATCCTTAAAATTTCATCAATTTCACTAGAAGCTATACCAAAAAATGCAGCATTTTTTTTAACGATGGCCTTGAATTGTTCTTTTTCACATAAGACATCCAATCCTTCCTTTGTGGTCAGTCACTAAATTTTGCAACTTAAAACATTCTGCTACTATTTGAAAAATAATGAACAATTTAAAGGTGCATAGCAATATGTCTTGCGATTCATAGCTGATATGTTTTGTTTTCTTTTTTCCACAAAAGAAAATTCAGTTAGCCAAAAGGAGTTGTTGATATGATGATCCAGTGCTATAGAAGGAACTTATGCCATTGATCAATTTGCTATTGGTGACAGAAGATGATCCATGAGTTTGTTGAAGCTGACCACTGGAATATTTGACACCCGTAACTGCAGCAGCAGCAGCCGTTGCCGATAGGCTGGGAACCACCCCCACAGTGAGAGGTTCATTTGGTTTGTTTTCGTGGGACTTTTCACCCGCAATAGTAATGATGACCGCAGCCGCTGCTGCTGCTGCTGAGACAGCCGAGGTCACAACTGCGGAGGTACTGACGGTGTTAGTTGCGTTAGCTTCATCAAAAATGGCAACATCGGCTAATTCACAGTCTAATTCTAATCCAAAGCCATTTTCATCAATGCTTGGTTTGTTCATTACGACAGGTTGAAGCTGTGCAAGCTTCCCCAAAGCTGATGCTGATTCAGAATAGCCATTATATAAATAACAGGGCTCTAAATATTTACTAGCTAAGCCGGTAGCGCCATTAGCGAACACTCCGGCGTTTGAATCTGTACTAAAATTTGACTCAAAA
Organism: Drosophila parabipectinata; assembly: GCA_018153455.1. Lineage (NCBI taxonomy): Eukaryota > Metazoa > Arthropoda > Insecta > Diptera > Drosophilidae > Drosophila > Drosophila parabipectinata. Next base: position 180,514 of record JAECYA010000402.1, on the reverse strand, counting down.
AAGTTTTGCTGGCCTCTTAACTGCGGGTAGAAGATTCCCATATTTGAATAGTAAAAAGGGTCCGGGGAATTATTGACCGTCCCGCCATGTTGGTTACTTTGTAGTGCATTTTGATTGGGGGATAACGACCGAATCGGGGACATCACGTCCAACCCTATTGGTGGGAGCGAAGGTGTGGACGAAACATTGCCGTTTCCATGGTGCATCTGTTGCTGCATTGCGCGTTGCTTGATATAGTTGGAGAACTCAGTTGGCGACATACGGTAGGCGCTGTTGGGAATTCATTAAGAAAATTCGGTTACAAATAGCTTAAAAAGAACAAGAAAGGAAAGATATCTTCGGGCGGAGCCGAAGTTGATATACCCTTGCAGTTAACAGCGGATATAAATCGCAAACATCGGATAGAGGTTGCCGGTCCTTATGAGAATATCATCAATAAACCAATTAATTACAATAAAATATATATAAAAAAAAAGTCCCAAGCTTCTATCTTCAAAAATATCAAAGTTGGTATATCTACCAAAAACCATTTCCGACCATTCAGTTATATTTCAGCAAAGATTATAAAGTACATAGATGGAACATCACGGCCCAAAACGGTCAACTTTTTGCGTCGAGCTTGTTGGTGAGGGGGGAACGCACATGCATACGATTCTATTTTTAGAACTCTTTACATGTATCCGTCAACTACAATATTGTATTGGCTCACATATGTGAGCCTCTGTAGGTATGTATGTGTGACTGCTCGCACGACGGCGTAAAAAGGTTTTGGCTTCCAAATTTCAATTTCTCGTTTCTGTTTTTAATGCGCCGATGTAGTAGTTGGTAGAAAAAATAGTATTTTTAATCGCTGCAGATCGAGACAGGGTGGTAGCGTAATGCATAGAGTAGATACTCTATGTGTAATTTTTCTGTGTTCAAATCCTCGTAAGGACTTTGAACTTTTTCTTTCTTTTAAAATAATTTTTTTTGTTTATTTTTCTTTAATTGTAATATTTTTCTTCATTTTTACAATTGTAAATTGTTTTATTCTTCATTATGTCCGGCTAATAAAATTTCAAGGGAGTCCTTCCGGCATTTTGTCATCCGACACGTCCGTCACTTATTTTTACAATAATTGTAATAGAATGCTGCTAAATATAATAGTAATAACGTAAAAAGTAAAAGTAAAAAAAAAATAAAATAAAAAACAAATAAAAGTAAATATGTATAAAAAGAATCAAAACTAAAACTTTATCAAAATTGGAAAAACCGCCCGCTGATGTAATCGAACCCAGGACCCCCTGAATAAGGACCGCGCGCTATCCATCTAGGCTACCCTCGAAGTTGATTTTATGATACTTAAAAATGGTGTTAAAGGAGGAGCTAGAATATAGTAAAAGATATTTCTGATCTCTTTACTCTTACATTGGTTCGATTACAACGTTTTAAACTTTCATCGTTCCAAAGATGTTACGATTTAAAAATAGAATTCTCTCTCTCCCTATCTCATCTGCCAGCCGTTTGTCGTGGAACCCGCTCTCAAATGTTTTCATTATTACAGCGGGTTCCACGACGGAAAAAATGAAAACATTTGAGAGCGGGTCCCATGACGCGGCCTACCAAAATGCCGTAGAACCCGCACTTATAGACATTTTTACAGCGGGTTCCTCTACGAACTGAGACGGGTATTTAAATAACGGGTTATTTTACAATTTTGTATTTTTTTTTTATTGGATTATTAATTTAGGAAAACACATTAAAATAAAAAAACAATAATATAAATAGATTTAAAATTAAAAAAAAATGGACTTCCCGAGCCCGGTTTGAACTCGTTTTACTTTGCACACCAGCCAAGCACTCTACCACTCGGCTATTCCTCATTCGTTGTCGCGCGAAAAATTTCTCAAACTTAACTTGTCGCGCAATGGAACCCGCTCGTTCCAGCGGGTTCCACTGCTGGAACCCGCCATAGAAAATTTTTCTTTGTATGAGATGTCCCATCTATGTACTGTATAATCTTTGATTTCAGCTATAAGATATAGCAAACCCATCGTTATGAAATTTGGTAGATCGGATTAACTGACCAAAAATAGAATGTGTAATAAGTTCCAGCTTTCTATCATCAAAAACACGAAAGTTGTTCTAGTTCCAGCTTTCTATCTTCAAAAACACAAAAGTTGGGTCACTTCCGATCGTTCAGTTATATGGCAGCTATAGGATATAGTCGGCCGATCCTTATGAAATTTTGCAAGTCGTATTATTTTGCCAAAAATAGCTCTCATGTCAAATTTGACTCTCTAACTTTAAAAAAACTAAAGTTTTACCATTTCCGATCAATCACTTATATGGCAGCTATAAGATAGGCCGATCCCGGCCGTTCCGACTTATATACTGCGTGCAAAGGAAAGAAGGGTGTGTGCAAAGTTTCAAGACGATAGCTTTAAAACTGAGAGACAAGTTCGCGTAGAAACAGACAGACGGACATGCTCATATCAACTCAGGAGGTGATCCTGATCAAGAATATATATACTTTATAGGGTCGGAGATGTCTCCTTCACTGCGTTGCACACTTTTGGACAAAATTATAATACCCTCTGCAAGGGTATAAAAAAACATATATATAAAAGTAAAAAAAAATGTTTTGAAAATAAAATTAAATAATTAATTAATTAAAACTCAGAAAAAGCTTATTGCTCAACAAAAAGCTCAGATTGTTGACAGAATACGGAGCAACAAAAGGCCTTGAGGAATTCCATGCTTTAATTTGATTCAATGGTTTTATTAAAGGCAATAGAAGAGCAGGCAGCCGAAAATTGCAGTATCACAAGAGCAGATGGAAATATCTTTGTAATCATCCCAGTCAAACAAGCTTTTAAAAGCGTATTATTATTGGTTATAATGGCTATTTCGCTACCAGTTTAGATGATCCTCAAAAATTTTGTTAAAAGGAAAGGTTAGGCTAGCATCCTCTTCAGCCTCTGAGGGTTCTTGTGTTGCCGCATAAGCGAAAAATCTCACACGAGATGCGTCCAACAATTAGCGAATTAGCGGGAATCTGTGAAATAGGGATTTTAGTGATTTCAATGTATTTAGTGGACTGCAGTTCTTTTAAAAAATTATTTTCCGCAGTGGCACGTTCCAGTGCGCCTAGTACGAGATAACGGAATTGGCTAGTACGAGATTATGCAATCGGATAGTACCAGATTATGTAATCGGCTAGTTCAATTAGGGATTTAAGGAATGCACAGCGGCGAGAGTCCAACGGGATTAATCCCTTGCAGAGGGTATTATAATTTTGGTCCAAAGTGTGCAACGCAGTGAAGGAGACATCTTTGACGCTATAAAATATATATATTCTTGATCGGTATCACCTCCTAAGCTGATATGATCATATCCGTCTGTCTGTCTGTCCCTCTGTCTGTCTGTTTGAGATTCAATAGGGGGAGGTGCAGTAGTAGTGGAGCTGAAGCCAGAGAATTAGAAGCTGGGAATGGAGGAGAATCTGGGGAATATGTTACAGTGTTACAAGTATTACAAAATTATATAGATATTTAAAATATTCTTCGCATTATTCCTGGCACCAAAAAAACATCATGCCAATATAAATGAATTTAACAACAAAAAAATATTTATTACAGATGATATCTGTATATACAACACCTGCATATCTATATTTATAGGCCCTAACACAGTGTTAACTAACGGTGTTTAGTCCTATTAACATAAACATGCCGTTGAATATACATACAGATATGCAGTATGCATAATGCATACAGCTGCGCCAGATTAGGTCAGCATTTGATACATTGCGGAGATTAAAAGTATATGTGGTATATGTGGCTTGGGGTATATGTGAACACATCGTATCGTGTTTTTTTGTTGGGAATATAAATGCATGTTTTCCCAATCCTTAAAATTTCATCAATTTCACTAGAAGCTATACCAAAAAATGCAGCATTTTTTTTAACGATGGCCTTGAATTGTTCTTTTTCACATAAGACATCCAATCCTTCCTTTGTGGTCAGTCACTAAATTTTGCAACTTAAAACATTCTGCTACTATTTGAAAAATAATGAACAATTTAAAGGTGCATAGCAATATGTCTTGCGATTCATAGCTGATATGTTTTGTTTTTTTTTTCCACAAAAGAAAATTCAGTTAGCCAAAAGGAGTTGTTGATATGATGATCCAGTAAGAAGGAACTTATGCCATTGATCAATTTGCTATTGGTGACAGAAGATGATCCATGAGTTTGTTGAAGCTGACCACTGGAATATTTGGCACCCGTAACTGCAGCAGCAGCAGCCGTTGCCGATAGGCTGGGAACCACCCCCACAGTGAGAGGTTCATTTGGTTTGTTTTCGTGGGACTTTTCACCCGCAATAGTAATGATGACCGCAGCCGCTGCTGCTGCTGCTGAGACAGCCGAGGTCACAACTGCGGAGGTACTGACGGTGTTAGTTGCGTTAGCTTCATCAAAAACGGCAACATCGGCTAATTCACAGTCTAATTCTAATCCAAAGCCATTTTCATCAATGCTTGGTTTGTTCATTACGACAGGTTGAAGCTGTGCAAGCTTCCCCAAAGCTGATGCTGATTCAGAATAGCCATTATATAAATAACAGGGCTCTAAATATTTACTAGCTAAGCCGGTAGCGCCATTAGCGAACACTCCGGCGTTTGAATCTGTACTAAAATTTGACTCAAAAAAGTTTTGCTGGCCTCTTAACTGCGGGTAGAAGATTCCCATATTTGAATAGTAAAAAGGGTCCGGGGAATTACTGACCGTCCCGCCATGTTGGTTACTTTGTAGTGTATTTTGATTGGGGGATAACGACCGAATCGGGGACATCACGTCCAACCCTATTGGTGGGAGCGAAGGTGTGGACGAAACATTGCCGTTTCCATGGTGCATCTGATGCTGCATTGCGCGTTGCTTGATATAGTTGGAGAACTCAGTTGGCGACATACGGTAGGCGCTGTTGGGAATTCATTAAGAAAATTCGGTTACAAATAGCTTAAAAAGAACAAGAAAGGAAAGATATCTTCGGGCGGAGCCGAAGTTGATATACCCTTGCAGTTAAAAGCGGATATAAATCGCAAACATCGAATAGAGGATGCCGGTCCTTATGAGAATATCATCAATAAACCAATTAATTACAATAAAATATATATAAAAAAAAAGTCCCAAGCTTCTATCTTCAAAAATATCAAAGTTGGTATATCTACCAAAAACCATTTCCGACCATTCAGTTACATTTTAGCAAAGATTATAAAGTACATAGATGGGACATCACGGCCCAAAACGGTCAACTTTCTGCGTCGAGCTTGTTGGTGAGGGGGGAACGCACATGCATACGATTCTATTTTTAGAACTCTTTACATGTATCCGTCAACTACAATATTGTATTGGCTCACATATGTGAGCCTCTGTAGGTATGTATGTGTGACTGCTCGCCCGACTGCGTAAAAAGGTTTTGGCTTCCAAATTTCAATTTCTCGTTTCTGTTTTCAATGCGCCGATGTGGTAGTTGGTAGAACAAATAGTATTTTTAATCGCTGCAGATCGAGACAGGGTGGTAGCGTAATGCATAGAGTAGATACTCTATGTGTAATTTTTCTGTGTTCTAATCCTCGTAAGGACTTTGAACTTTTTCTTTCTTTTAAAAATAATTTTTTTTGTTTATTTTTCTTTAATTGTAATATTTTTCTTCATTTTTACAATTGTAAATTGTTTTATTCTTCATTATGTCCGGCTAATAAAATTTCAAGGGAGTCCTTCCGGCATTTTGTCATCCGACACGTCCGTCACTTATTTTTACAATAATTGTAATAGAATGCTGCTAAATATAATAGTAATAACGTAAAAAGTAAAAGTAAAAAAAAAATAAAATAAAAAACAAATAAAAGTAAATATGTATAAAAAGAATCAAAACTAAAACTTTATCAAAATTGGAAAAACCGCCCGCTGATGTAATCGAACCCAGGACCCCCTGAATAAGGACCGCGCGCTATCCATCTAGGCTACCCTCGAAGTTGATTTTATGATACTTAAAAATGGTGTTAAAGGAGGAGCTAGAATATAGTAAAAGATATTTCTGATCTCTTTACTCTTACATTGGTTCGATTACAACGTTTTAAACTTTCATCGTTCCAAAGATGTTACGATTTAAAAATAGAATTCTCTCTCTCCCTATCTCATCTGCCAGCTGTTTGTCGTGGAACCCGCTCTCAAATGTTTTCATTATTACAGCGGGTTCCACGACGGAAAAAATGAAAACATTTGAGAGCGGGTTTCATGACGCGGCCTACCAAAATGCCGTAGAACCCGCACTAATAGACATTTTTACAGCGGGTTCCTCTACGAACTGAGACGGGTATTTAAATAACGGGTTATTTTACAATTTTTTTATTTTTTTTTATTGGATTAATATAAATATATAAATATAATAATATAAATAGATTCAAAATTAAAAAAAAATGGACTTCCCGAGCCCGGTTTGAACTCGTTTTACTTTGCGCACCAGCCAAGCACTCTACCACTCGGCTATTCCTCATTCGTTGTCGCGCAAAAAATTTCTCAAACTTAACTTGTCGCGCAATGGAACCCGCTCGTTCCAGCGGGTTCCACTGCTGGAACCCGCCATAGAAAATTTTTCTTTGTATGAGATGTCCCATCTATGTACTGTATAATCTTTGATTTCAGCTATAAGATATAGCAAACCCATCGTTATGAAATTTGGTAGATCGGATTAACTGACCAAAAATAGAATGTGTAATAAGTTCCAGCTTTCTATCATCAAAAACACGAAAGTTGTTCTAGTTCCAGCTTTCTATCTTCAAAAACACAAAAGTTGGGTCACTTCCGATCGTTCAGTTATATGGCAGCTATAGGATATAGTCGGCCGATCCTTATGAAATTTTGCAAGTCGTATTATTTTGCCAAAAATAGCTCTCATGTCAAATTTGACTCTCTAACTTTAAAAAACTAAAGTTTTACCATTTCCGATCAATCACTTATATGGCAGCTATAAGATAGGCCGATCCCGGCCGTTCCGACTTATATACTGCGTGCAAAGGAAAGAAGGGTGTGTGCAAAGTTTCAAGACGATAGCTTTAAAACTGAGAGACAAGTTTGCGTAGAAACAGACAGACGGACAGACGGACATGCTCATATCAACTCAGGAGGTGATCCTGATCAAGAGTATATATACTTTATAGGGTCGGAGATGTCTCCTTCAATGCGTTGCACACTTTTGGACAAAATTATAATACCCTCTGCAAGGGTATAAAAATACATATTTATAAAAGTAAAAAAAAATGTTTTGAAAATAAAATTAAATAAATAAAGAGAAGTGACATTCTTTACTTCGGGAAAAGCAAAAGTTATCTTACAAAAAGGAATCAAATTTTAATGTAATACGTTTTATGGCAGATATAAGATAAATTTTTTTGATTCCGAAAAACTCAGAAAAAGCTTATTGCTCAACAAAAAGCTCAGATTGTTGACAGAATATGGAGCAACAAAAGGCCTTGAGGAATTCCATGCTTTAATTTGATTCAATGGTTTTATTAAAGGCAATAGAAGAGCAGGCAGCCGAAAATTGCAGTATCACAAGAGCAGATGAAAATATCTTTGTAATCATCCCAGTCAAACAAGCTTTTAAAAGCGTATTATTATTGGTTATAATGGCTATTTCGCTACCAGTTTAGATGATCCTCAAAAATTTTGTTAAAAGGAAAGGTTAGGCTATCATCCTCTTCAGCCTCTAAGGGTTCTTGTGTTGCCGCATAACCAAAAAATCTCACACGAGATTTTTAGAGGGTAAACCTATAACCTTTATATCAAAAACCCTCAATAAAACAGAACGAATTATTAGCAATTGTTTAGGCATTTTATATGGCGTGGTTGAAATGGAAATTCACACCGATCATCATTATATTGACATGAAAAGTTTGTATTCATTCATACAAAGTTTTACACCAAAAATTTATCACAAACCAGGTACAACTAATGTTGTAGCGGATGCCTTATCCAGAGTCCAAATAAAAAATTTGTCAGACGCAGATATATCAGAGGTTAGCTCTGATGAAAATACAATTCATTGTGCAGAAAGCAGCTTTGAAAATGTAATCCAAGAAACTAATAAACCACTTAATCAATTCAAAATTCAATTCCTAATCACTACTGGCAGATTAACAGTCCACGAATCAATAAATGTCTTCAATAATGTTAGACATATTATTGAGTATGATTCTCCAGAGAATTTAATAACGTTACTAAAAGAATATATTTCACCAAATATAACCATAGGCCTGCACTGTACCCTAGAAGACCTTTACTTATTGCAAAAACCACTAAAAGAAAATTTCGGAAACAAATTCCTTTTACAAGAATTTTTTTACAAGACGTAGAAAATGAGGAAAATAAGGCAATTATTATTGAAGAGACTCATTGTCGTGCCCATAGAGGATTAGACGAAAATTACAAACAAATATCTAGACTTTATTATTGGCCAAAATTATTTATAAAATTAAAAGAATATATAAAAAATTGCGTCATTTGTAACCAAAATAAATATTGCAGACATCCAGTAGAAATTCCGATAGGCTAAGCACCAATTCCAACTAGCGAATGTGAAAATCTTCATATTGATATATTTTACGCAGTTAAAAAAATTTTTTTAACATGTATTGACGCTTATTCAAAGTTCTTAACAGTCAAATAAATAGAAAATAAGCTAAATATTGAAAACAAAGTACTAGAAATTTTACAACATTATCCATTAGCCAAAACCGTCATGACAGACAACGAACCAAGTTTCACATCTGCGCAATTTCGTTCATTTATAAGTAGAAGTGAACTCACAATACACTTTGCAGATCCAAGACATAGCACTTCCAATGGTCAAATTGAAAGGGCACATTCAATACTCACAGAGATCGCAAATGTATCAAAGATGAATACAATCTAACAGATTACTCTGAAATAATCATAAGGGCAGCTCAAAAATATAATCAGAGTATTCACTCAGTTACCAATGAAAAGCCATTGGACATATTATACAACAAAATAAACCATGAGAAAATACCTAACATTCTCGAACAAGCTCAAACAGTTATGCTAGCAACGCATAACAAAGACAAGAAACAAAAAAATTATAATGTAGGAGAAATAATTTATGAAAAGTAATATGGGGAAAGAAACAAACTAAAACCGAGATATAAAAAACAGGTAGTTAAGGAAAACCAGGATAATAAAGTAATAATAAACAATAGGAATTGAATAGTTCACAAAGATAATATTAAGTCTTAAAATTTTTTTGGTGCTCTAACTTACAGATAACAATGCATTCCGCAATACTTCTATTTCTGATCATAGTCACAACAACATCCGAAATAATTAATTATTCGAATCAAGACTTCTTTCTTTATAAAGACAATAAGGACGTTCTGACCTATGACTCATATGCCGAGCTATTTCATGTTACCAACATTAGTTTCTATAAAGAAATTATGGACACAGAGCTTAACTACATAAAGAATACTAATAATGATAGATTGAACTGGGAAATTTCATATAATTTAAGAACTTTAAGTTTAATTCTATCACAATTATTGCCAACAAGATCTATGAGAGGTATTAATGAATTAGGAACGGTTTTAAAATGGTTAGCTGGTACCCCGGACCATGAAGACGTAATAACAATTCAAAATAAAATTAATGAACTAATTGACAACAACAACAAGCAACAAATAATAAATTCCAAATTGTTTGATGAAATCAAAATACTGTCCACAAATTTAAAATCGGTTTTTACAAGCCAAGAGTTACCTCTAAGAAAACATCGTCTACGTTTAATAACTTATGATCTACAAAATTTAATTGATACAATTACATTACATTACATTGATACTAATTACGCAAGAGCTATTTCTCATAATGATGAAAAATTACTGTTAAGCAATCAGGTAGCAAAATGCGACAACATTTATTATGAAATAAATAATTTCAAAAAATAACTATTTAATAATTATTGTGTTCTTAGAACAGAAAAATCATGTTTCACTCGCTTTTTGAACGGTGAAAAATAAATATGTAATAAAATAAGAGAAAAAAATAAACAAATAGATATAATTCAGGAAGGTGCTATTCTAGTAAATGGAAATAATATTGTAAATGACTCTTGCCTAATAGGGTCTTTTTTGATAACATTCAATGGCACCACAATAATTAATAATATATTATATTCAAACGTAGATAATAAAATATTAGAATACATTACAGCCCACAATTATAATAATTTTGAAATATCCGAATATATATTATCCAACAATTCGGAACTATCATTTGATAACATAAATACCCTATATCCTTGTATTCAAATTAAACAAACCAGAATACCACTAACATTAATTGTAATCACATTAATTTCAACATATATAATTTGGTTATTAATGTATAAATTAAGAAAATATTGTAAAACCATTAAACCACGGCTTAGCAATATTTTAAAAACAAATAATTTGTCGGGTCAAGAAATCCCGCATGAAGAAATACTCGTAGCAGAATTAACAGATCAAATAAACTCAATGACTGCACCATCATTTGAATCGGGACGCTTCAATTTAGAAGGGGGTGTGTTATCCAACTCATAAATTGCCTCACCAAAAAGGCAATGTAAACATTATTTGCAAAACGCAGTAGCCCCTGCTGAATGCGTCATGCCGTTTCTTATCTTGTCTCCTAACTTGCCCTCACTCGTTTCTGATGATCCCCAAAAGATTATCCAGACTAAACATCAAGCTCCATTTGTAAACATTCCCATGAAATTTTCCATGGCCCAAGCCAGACATAAACAGTAGAGCCGACTCGCCGTCACCAGTCCGAATTGGTTCGATCTTCCGATCTTATCACTCTTCACGAATGACTCAACTACTGCATCAGCAAATTGTCCCTTTCTCTTAGAATCTCTTAGGGCAATTGTTTGTTCTCTCCAAGTACCCTTTTGGGTTATTTCTCTTAAGCCGAGGTTTGTTGGTTATCTGGCAATTAAAAATTGGCAGTCTTATTCCGGGAGCAAGCCCCTCACATACAATCGGTCTAGCCTAAGCGTTTAAATAAAGTTTGTGAACCAAATAAGAAATAATAAATAAAGTTTTTAAAAATAAAAAATTAAAAATTAAAAATTATTTTTTAAAAAGTGAACTTTGGGATTAATTTGATTGGCGCCCAACATGGGGCCATGCAAATAGAGGTGATTCTAATAAATAATTAATTAAAATAAAAACAAATTAATTAGAAGGAAAGCACCAGCGTGGCTCAAAAAACTCATATAAATCCCAATTTAATCGCGTTGAACGGGCAAACCGAAGACTAGTGATTGACAAAGACTCCGATAAAAAAATATATACAAAACATTAAAAAAAACCCATTTAAATTCAGTGTTCAAAATTAAAAAACCGTGGTCACTGAAAAATAAATTAACAAATGAAAAACAACACAAACAAAAACAAATCTAAACAAATCTACACAGTGCGTCAGTGATTTGGAGCTTTTTAAGAGACCTGAATAAGCAAAAAAACAATAAAGCTAAAACGTTTTATATACAGAAAAGTTTAACAAAAAACAGAATACAAAAGAAATAATTTTAAAAAAGGAACAAATACAAAAGAAATAAATAAATTCAATTAAATACAAAAGCTGATTAACTGATCCAACGAAAGAAAGAAGGAAGAAATCCAACAGAACATCTAACCAAGGAGAAAAGGATACAGATAGCAGGAAGGAAGAAACCAAACAGGACATCTAACTAAGGAGGAAAGGATACAACATCATCGTGAGAAATTAAATAAAAGCTTATCCTTAGTTACACATTAAATTTACATTACATATAACAAATACTAACAAAAAATTTTATAAAATTAAGTCAAATCTCTTGAAAAATTAAATACTTAACGATTAAACAATCTGGAAGATATAATAAATAATTTTCAAAAAATTAAACATGGCAACCGGTGGTGGATCAAGCACGTCAGGTAGTGGAATTGGAACCAGTTCTATTACAACAGAATTAATAAATAGATTGATAAACGTCCAGTTAAATGAATTGACTACAAAAATTAATGAATTATCGGCAAAAGTAGAAAGTAAGGAAAAAACGGTAGAAGATTATAAAATTCAGACAATTAATCCAAATATAAGTTGTGATTCAACATTAGAAGTGATTAAAACTCTGCCAAAATTTAATGGGGAGCAAACTCAGTATGTAGGCTGGAGGGAGGTAAAGTAATTAGGAGCAATGCTCTAAGATTTCTGGTCTAAACGGATCAATAGCAGAGACGCTTTTCTCGCTAAATCCACCCGACCTTCCAAACGCTTTAGCAAAAGTGCAAGAACTAGAATCAAATAATTTTAGAGCACAATTCGCCAATAGATATTATGGCTTTTAAAATGAAAACCGAAGGCAAAATAATTACCTAAGGTTTAACTCGGTCCAACCAAAACAAAATTTTAATAAACCAAAATGGGGAAACAGCCAAAACCAAAGTTGGCCCCAACAGACTTATTTCGACCAGAACAACGTTTAGGGACAACAAACCCCAGAACCAATGGAAGTCGATCCTTCCATACAGTTCTTAAACCGACCAAAAGGGCAATCTAATAATTATCGTCAGGGATATACCCAAAATTTTGGCACAAACCAAAACCAAGATCGTCCGTATTCAGGTCGACCACACTATTATCAACATAATTATAGCCGTCCTTCTATTAATAATCCACAAAACTTTGCAAATCAAGCAGCTGGCCCAAGTCATTTTCCAGTAAAGCGAGAGCTTGAGAGTACAGTAAATCAACCATAAAATAAAACCATGAAAATTAATAATATTCAGGAGGACCATTTTTAGGGGAAGGGCAAGAGTAAGATTACCTTACTTAATACGATTTGACAGAAAAGAAAATAAAAATTTTAAAGTACTAATTGATACAGGCGCAACCGCTTGTTACATTAAAAAGGGAATATATTTAAATAAAAATGAACTCCCTATTTATAAAAGGGTTTCAACAGTTAACGGATATTAGATAATAAAATATTTTCACATGATAACAATTTTCAATATTAAACATATCTTTTATGAAATCGAGAGTTTAGAAACTGACTTGTTAGTCGGATATAATCTACTTAAAAAAATTGGTGCTATAATCGACACCAAAAAGGGAGTTATACAATATCATAGGAAAGAGGAAAAATTACTTTTTCACAATAAAGTGTGTAAAGAAAATCTATGCCACACCGAGGAAAAATGTAATCACCCTCTGAAGAAATTCTTAATAAACAAATATTTTAACCAGATAAAACAAGTTAAATCATATTCAGTCTGCGTCGAAACAAGCGACTATGACTACAGCTCCGAATCAGAGCGCTCAGAGGATTTTTGTTCAATAAAGTCCTTCCAATCAAAAAATGAAGGTCTAAGGTCAACAACCTCACAATCCACTTCAGGCAACAAAAAAAATAAAAAAAACATTGCCTAAACAACATAAAATTGAAACCAGTAAATGATATGGAAAAATTAAGAAATATAATAACAAACCATATCAAAGATGAGCACTCTAAAATAAATATGCAAATCCCTTTCCGCACTGATATTAGAGGGGAAATATATGGTAAACAATACCCATATGCCTAATCTGTAGCTGAATTTGTTAATAAGAAATTAAAAGAATGTTGTCCGAAAAAATCATACAACCTAGCAGGAGTCCGTATAATTCTCCTGTTCTTGTAGTTCCGAAAAAAGGATACAATGAAGATGGCAGTCCAAAACTAAGACTTGTCATTGATATTAAAAAATTAAATGAAAACACAATTCCCGATAGATACCCGATGCAGGATCCATCTGTTATATTAGCTAATCTGGGAAAAGCAAAATTTTTTCCACAATTGACCTGGAATCAGGTTTTCATCAAATATTAATGAGAGAATCCGACATTCAAAAAACGTATTTTTCTATAAATAACGGTAAATACGAATTTTTAAGAATGCCTTTTGGCTTGACAAACGCTCCAAGAATCTTCCAACGAGCAATGGATGACATTTTAAGAAATCAAGTTGGAAAAACTTGCCACGTCTATATGGACGATATAATAATTTTCTCAAATTCAGTAGAGGAACATTTTAATGATTTAACTAGAATAATAAATATCCTTTTAGAAGCAAATATGAAAATTTCTTTAGAAAAATCCAAATTCTTTTCGCAAGAAACCAACTTTCTTGAATATGTGGTCTCTTATAATGCAATCAAAACAGACCCAGTCAAAATCGCAGCAATACAAAATTACCCAATTCCAAAAAATATCAGAGAGCTTAGAAGCTTTCTTGGCCTAAACAGGTTATTATAAAGAGTTTGTCCGTAATTATGCTTACATAGCAAAACCACTCACCTCATATTTAGGAGGCCATAATGGTAAAAAAACATGTCGAAAAAAATGTCGGTACAGTTGGACGAACCAGCTGCAAAAGCATTCAATGAACTTCAGCAAAACCTTACTAATCAACTTGAATTAGTGCAACCAGATTATAGTAAAAAATTCGTTCTTACAACAGACGCTTCAAATATAGCATTAGGAGCGGTTCTGTCACAAGAGGGTAAACCTATAACCTTTATATCAAAAACCCTCAATAAAACAGAACGAGCATAAGCCACAAACAAAAAAGAATTATTAGCAATTGTTTAGGCATTTTATATGGCGTGGTTGGAATGGAAATTCACACCGATCATCATTATATTGACATGAAAAGTTGGTATTCATTCATACAAAGTTTTACACCAAAAATTCATTACAAACCAGGTACAACTAATGTTGTAGCGGATGCCTTATCCAGAGTCCAAATAAAAAATTTGTCAGACGCAGATATATCAGAGGTTAGCTCTGATGAAAATACAATTCATTCTGCAGACAGCAACTTTGAAAATGTAATCCAAGAAACTAATAAACCACTTAATCAATTCAAAATTCAATTCCTAATCACTACTGGCAGATTAAAAGTCCACGAATCAATAAATGTCTTCAATAATGTTAGACATATTATTGAGTATGATTCTCCAGAGAATTTAATAACGTTACTAAAAGAATATATTTCACCAAATATAACCATAGGCCTGCACTGTACCCTAGAAGACCTTTACTTATTGCAAAAACCACTAAAAGAAAATTTCGGAAACAAATTCCTTTTTACAAGACGTAGAAAATGAGGAAAATAAGGCAATTATTATTGAAGAGACTCATTGTCGTGCCCATAGAGGATTAGACGAAAATTACAAACAAATATCTAGACTTTATTATTGGCCAAAATTATTTATAAAATTAAAAGAATATATAAAAAATTGCGTCATTTGTAACCAAAATAAATATTGTAGACATCCAGTAGAAATTCCGATAGGTGAAGCACCAATTCCAACTAGCGAATGTGAAAATCTTCATATTGATATATTTTACGCAGTTAAAAAAAATTTTTTTAACATGTATTGACGCTTATTCAAAATTCTTAACAGTCAAATAAATAGAAAGTAAGCTAAATATTGAAAACAAAGTACTAGAAATTTTACAACATTATCCATTAGCCAAAACCGTCATGACAGACAACGAACCAAGTTTCACATCTGCGCAATTTCGTTCATTTATAAGTAGAAGTGAACTCACAATACACTTTGCAGATCCAAGACATAGCACTTCCAATGGTCAAATTGAAAGGGCACATTCAATACTCACAGAGATCGCAAATGTATCAAAGATGAATACAATCTAACAGATTACTCTGAAATAATCATAAGGGCAGCTCAAAAATATAATCAGAGTATTCACTCAGTTACCAATGAAAAGCCATTGGACATATTATACAACAAAATAAACCATGAGAAAATACCTAACATTCTCGAACAAGCTCAAATAGTTATGCTAGCAACGCATAACAAAGACAAGAAACCAAAAAATTATAATGTAGGAGAAATAATTTATGAAAAGAAATATGGGGAAAGAAACAAACTAAAACCGAGATATAAAAAACAGGTAGTTAAGGAAAACCAGGATAATAAAGTAATAATAAACAATAGGAATTAAATAGTTCACAAAGATAATATTAAGTCTTAAAATTTTTTTGGTGCTCCAACTTACAGATAACAATGCATTCCGCAATACTTCTATTTCTGATCATAGTCACAACAACATCCGAAATAATTAATTATTCGAATCAAGACTTCTTTCTTTATAAAGACAATAAGGACGTTCTGACCTATGACTCATATGCCGAGCTATTTCATGTTACCAACATTAGTTTCTATAAAGAAATTATGGACACAGAGCTTAACTACATAAAGAATACTAATAATGATAGATTGAACTGGGAAATTTCATATAATTTAAGAACTTTAAGTTTAATTCTATCACAATTATTGCCAACAAGATCTATTAGAGGTATTAATGAATTAGGAACGGTTTTAAAATGGTTAGCTGGTACCCCGGACCATGATGACGTAATAACAATTCAAAATAAAATTAATGAACTAATTGACAACAACAACAAGCAACAAATAATAAATTCCAAATTGTTTGATGAAATCAAAATACTGTCCACAAATTTAAAATCGGTTTTTACAAGCCAAGAGTTACCTCTAAGAAAACATCGTCTACGTTTAATAACTTATGATCTACAAAATTTAATTGATACAATTACATTACATTACATTGATACTTATTACGCAAGAGCTATTTCTCATAATGATGAAAAATTACTGTTAAGCAATCAGGTAGCAAAATGCGACAACATTTATTATGAAATAAATAATTTCAAAAAAGAACTTTTTAATAATTATTGTGTTCTTAGAACAGAAAAATCATGTTTCACTCGCTTTTTGAACGGTGAAAAATAAATATGTAATAAAATAAGAGAAAAAAATAAACAAATAGATATAATTCAGGAAGGTGCTATTCTAGTAAATGGAAATAATATTGTAAATGACTCTTGCCTAAAAGGGTATTTTTTGATAACATTCAATGGCACCACAATAATTAATAATATATTATATTCAAACGTAGATAATAAAATATTAGAATACATTACAGCCCACAATTATAATAATTTTGAAATATCCGAATATATATTATCCAACAATTCGGAACTATCATTTGATAACATAAATACCCTATATCCTTGTATTCAAATTAAACAAACCAGAATACCACTAACAATAATTTTAATCACATTAATTTCAACATATATAATTTGGTTATTAATGTATAAATTAAGAAAATATTGTAAAACCATTAAACCACGGCTTAGCAATATTTTAAAAACAAATAATTTGTCCGGTCAAGAAATCCCGCATGAAGAAATACTCGTAGCAGAATTAACAGCTCAAATAAACTCCATGACTGCACCATCATTTGAATCGGGACGCTTCAATTTAGAAGGGGGTGTGTTATCCAACTCATAAATTGCCTCACCAAAAAGGCAATGTAAACATTATTTGCAAAACGCAGTAGCCCCTGCTGAATGCGTCATGCCGTTTCTTATCTTGTCTCCTAATTTTCCCTCACTCGTTTCTGATGATCCCCAAAAGATTATCCAGACTAAACATCAAGCTCCATTTGTAAACATTCCCATGAAATTTTCCATGGCCCAAGCCAGACATAAACAGTAGAGCCGACTCGCCGTCACCAGTCCGAATTGGTTCGATCTTCCGATCTTATCACTCTTCACGAATGACTCAACTACTGCATCAGCAAATTGTCCCTTTCTCTTAGAATCTCTTAGGGCAATTGTTTGTTCTCTCCAAGTACCCTTTTGGGTTATTTCTCTTAAGCCGAGGTTTGTTGGTTATCTGGCAATTAAAAATTGGCAGTCTTATTCCGGGAGCAAGCCCCTCACATACAATCGGTCTAGCCTAAGCGTTTAAATAAAGTTTGTGAACCAAATAAGAAATAATAAATAAAGTTTTTAAAAATAAAAAATTAAAAATTAAAAATTATTTTTTTAAAAAGTGAACTTTGGGATTAATTTGATTGGCGCCCAACATGGGGCCATGCAAATAAAGGTGATTCTAATAAATAATTAATTAAAATAAAAACAAATTAATTAGAAGGAAAGCACCAGCGTGGCTCAAAAAACTCATATAAATCCCAATTTAATCGCGTTGAACGGGCAAACCGAAGACTAGTGATTGACAAAGACTCCGATAAAAAAATATATACAAAACATTAAAAAAACCCATTTAAATTCAGTGTTCAAAATTAAAAAACCGTGGTCACTGAAAAATAAATTAACAAATGAAAAACAACACAAACAAAAACAAATCTAAACAAATCTACACAGTGCGTCAGTGATTTGGAGCTTTTTAAGAGACCTGAATAAGCAAAAAAACAATAAAGCTAAAACGTTTTATATACAGAAAAGTTTAACAAAAAACAGAATACAAAAGAAATAATTTTAAAAAAGGAACAAATACAAAAGAAATAAATAAATTAAATTAAATACAAAAGCTGATTAACTGATCCAACGAAAGAAAGAAGGAAGAAATCCAACAGAACATCTAACCAAGGAGAAAAGGATACAGATAGCAGGAAGGAACAAACCAAACAGGACATCTAACTAAGGAGGAAAGGATACAACATCATCGTGAGAAATTAAAGAAAAGTTTATCCTTAGTTACACATTAAATTTACATTACATATAAAAAATACTAACAAAAATTTTTTTAAAATTAAGTCAAATCTCTTGAAAAATTAAATACTTAACGATTAAACAATCTGGAAGATATAATAAATAATTTTCAAAAATTAAACATGGCAACCGGTGGTGGATCAAGCACGTCAGGTAGTGGAATTGGAACCAGTTCTATTACAACAGAATTAATAAATAGATTGATAAACGTCCAGTTAAATGAATTGACTACAAAAATTAATAAATTATCGGCAAAAGTAGAAAGTAAGGAAAAAACGGTAGAAGATTATAAAATTCAGACAATTAATCCAAATATAAGTTGTGATTCAACATTAGAAGTGATTAAAGCTCTGCCAAAATTTAATGGGGAGCAAACTCAGTATGTAGGCTGGAGGGAGGTAAAGTAATTAGGAGCAATGCTCTAAGATTTCTGGTCTAAACGGATCAATAGCAGAGACGCTTTTCTCGCTAAATCCACCCGACCTTCCAAACGCTTTAGCAAAAGTGCAAGAACTAGAATCAAATAATTTTAGAGCACAATTCGCCAATAGATATTATGGCTTTTAAAATGAAAACCGAAGGCAAAATAATTACCTAAGGTTTAACTCGGTCCAACCAAAACAAAATTTTAATAAACCAAAATGGGGAAACAGCCAAAACCAAAGTTGGCCCCAACAGACTTATTTCGACCAGAATAACGTTTAGGGACAACAAACCCCAGAACCAATGGAAGTCGATCCTTCCATACAGTTCTTAAACCGACCAAAAGGGCAATCTAATAATTATAATTATTTTCAGGGATAATTATCGTCAGGGATATACCCAAAATTTTGGCACAAACCAAAACCAAGATCGTCCGTATTCAGGTCGACCACACTATTATCAACATAATTATAGCCGTCCTTCTATTAATAATCCACAAAACTTTGCAAATCAAGCAGCTGGCCCAAGTCATTTTCCAGTAAAGCGAGAGCTTGAGAGTACAGTAAATCAACCACAAAATAAAACCATGAAAATTAATAATATTCAGGAGGACCATTTTTAGGGGAAGGGCAAGAGTAAGATTACCTTACTTAATACGATTTGACAGAAAAGAAAATAAAAATTTTAAAGTACTAATTGATACAGGCGCAACCGCTTGTTACATTAAAAAGGGAATATATTTAAATAAAAATGAACTCCCTATTTATAAAAGGGTTTCAACAGTAAACGGATATTAGATAATAAAATATTTTCACATGATAACAATTTTCAATATTAAACATATCTTTTATGAAATCGAGGGTTTAGAAACTGACTTGTTAGTCGGATATAATAATATAATAAAAATTGGTGCTATAATCGAGACCAAAAAGGGAGTTATACAATATCATGGGAAAAAGGGAAAATTACTTTTTCACAATAAAGTGTGTAAAGAAAATCTATGCCACACCGAGGAAAAATGTAATCATCCTCTGAAGAAATTCTTAATAAACAAATATTTTAACCAGATAAAACAAGTTAAATCATATTCAGTCTGCGTCGAAACAAGCGACTATGACTACAGCTCCGAATCAGAGCGCTCAGAGGATTTTTGTTCAATAAAGTCCTTCCAATCAAAAAATGAAGGTCTAAGATCAATAACCTCACAATCCACTTCAGGCAACAAAAAAAAATAAAAAAACATTGCCTAAACAACATAAAATTGAAACCAGAAAATGATATGGAAGAATTAAGAAATATAATAACAAACCATATCAAAGATGAGCACTCTAAAATAAATATGCAAATCCCTTTCCGCACTGATATTAGAGGGGAAATATATGGTAAACAATACCCATATGCCTAATCTGTAGCTGAATTTGTTAATAAGAAATTAAAAGAATGTTGTCCGAAAAAATCATACAACCTAGCAGGAGTCCGTATAATTCTCCTGTTCTTGTAGTTCCGAAAAAAGGATACAATGAAGATGGCAGTCCAAAACTAAGACTTGTCATTGATATTAAAAAATTAAATGAAAACACAATTCCCGATAGATACCCGATGCAGGATCCATCTGTTATATTAGCTAATCTGGGAAAAGCAAAATTTTTTTCCACAATTGACCTGGAATCAGGTTTTCATCAAATATTAATGAGAGAATCCGACATTCAAAAAACGTATTTTCTATAAATAACGGTAAATACGAATTTTTAAGAATGCCTTTTGGCTTGACAAACGCTCCAAGAATCTTCCAACGAGCAATGGATGACATTTTAAGAAATCAAGTTGGAAAAACTTGCCACGTCTATATGGACGATATAATAATTTTCTCAAATTCAGTAGAGGAACATTTTAATGATTTAACTAGAATAATAAATATCCTTTTAGAAGCAAATATGAAAATTTCTTTAGAAAAATCCAAATTCTTTTCGCAAGAAACCAACTTTCTTGGATACGTGGTCTCTTATAATGCAATCAAAACAGACCCAGTCAAAATCGCAGCAATACAAAATTACCCAATTCCAAAAAATATCAGAGAGCTTAGAAGCTTTCTTGGCCTAAACAGGTTATTATAGAAAGTTTGTCCGTAATTATGCTTACATAGCAAAACCACTCACCTCATATTTAGGAGGCCATAATGGTAAAATATCTAAAAACATGTCGAAAAAAATGTCGGTACAGTTGGACGAACCAGCTGCAAAAAGCATTCAATGAACTTCAGCAAAACCTTACTAATCAACTTGAATTTGTGCAACCAGATTATAGTAAAAAATTCGTTCTTACAACAGACGCTTCAAATATAGCATTAGGAGCGGTTCTGTCACAAGAGGGTAAACCTATAACCTTTATATCAAAAACGAACGAGCATACGCCACAAACAAAAAAGAATTATTAGCAATTGTTTAGGCATTTTATATGGCGTGGTTGGAATGGAAATTCACACCGATCATCATTATATTGACATGAAAAGTTGGTATTCATTCATACAAAGTTTTACACCAAAAATTCATTACAAACCAGGTACAACTAATGTTGTAGCGGATGCCTTATCCAGAGTCCAAATAAAAAATTTGTCAGACGCAGATATATCAGAGGTTAGCTCTGATGAAAATACAATTCATTCTGCAGACAGCAACTTTGAAAATGTAATCCAAGAAACTAATAAACCACTTAATCAATTCAAAATTCAACTCCTAATCACTACTGGCAGATTAACAGTCCACGAATCAATAAATGTCTTCAATAATGTTAGACATATTATTGAGTATGATTCTCCAGAGAATTTAATAACGTTACTAAAAGAATATATTTCACCAAATATAACCATAGGCCTGCACTGTACCCTAGAAGACCTTTACTTATTGCAAAAACCACTAAAAGAAAATTTCGGAAACAAATTCCTTTTTACAAGAATTTTTTTACAAGACGTAGAAAATGAGGAAAATAAGGCAATTATTATTGAAGAGACTCATTGTCGTGCCCATAGAGGATTAGACGAAAATTACAAACAAATATCTAGACTTTATTATTGGCCAAAATTATTTATAAAATTAAAAGAATATATAAAAAATTGCGTCATTTGTAACCAAAATAAATATTGCAGACATCCAGTAGAAATTCCGATAGGTGAAGCACCAATTCCAACTAGCGAATGTGAAAATCTTCATATTGATATATTTTACGCAGTTAAAAAAATTTTTTAACATGTATTGACGCTTATTCAAAATTCTTAACAGTCAAATAAATAGAAAATAAGCTAAATATTGAAAACAAAGTACTAGAAATTTTACAACATTATCCATTAGCCAAAACCGTCATGACAGACAACGAACCAAGTTTCACATCTGCGCAATTTCGTTCATTTATAAGTAGAAGTGAACTCACAATACACTTTGCAGATCCAAGACATAGCACTTCCAATGGTCAAATTGAAAGGGCACATTCAATACTCACAGAGATCGCAAATGTATCAAAGATGAATACAATCTAACAGATTACTCTGAAATAATCATAAGGGCAGCTCAAAAATATAATCAGAGTATTCACTCAGTTACCAATGAAAAGCCATTGGACATATTATACAACAAAATAAACCATGAGAAAATACCTAACATTCTCGAACAAGCTCAAACAGTTATGCTAGCAACGCATAACAAAGACAAGAAACCAAAAAATTATAATGTAGGAGAAATAATTTATGAAAAGAAATATGGGGAAAGAAACAAACTAAAACCGAGATATAAAAAACAGGTTGTTAAGGAAAACCAGGATAATAAAGTAATAATAAACAATAGGAATTAAATAGTTCACAAAGATAATATTAAGTCTTAAAATTTTTTTGGTGCTCTAACTTACAGATAACAATGCATTCCGCAATACTTCTATTTCTGATCATAGTCACAACAACATCCGAAATAATTAATTATTCGAATCAAGACTTCTTTCTTTATAAAGACAATAAGGACGTTCTGACCTATGACTCATATGCCGAGCTATTTCATGTTACCAACATTAGTTTCTATAAAGAAATTATGGACACAGAGCTTAACTACATAAAGAATACTAATAATGATAGATTGAACTGGGAAATTTCATATAATTTAAGAACTTTAAGTTTAATTCTATCACAATTATTGCCAACAAGATCTATTAGAGGTATTAATGAATTAGGAACGGTTTTAAAATGGTTAGCTGGTACCCCGGACCATGATGACGTAATAACAATTCAAAATAAAATTAATGAACTAATTGACAACAACAACAAGCAACAAATAATAAATTCCAAATTGTTTGATGAAATCAAAATACTGTCCACAAATTTAAAATCGGTTTTTACAAGCCAAGAGTTACCTCTAAGAAAACATCGTCTACGTTTAATAACTTATGATCTACAAAATTTAATTGATACAATTACATTACATTACATTGATACTTATTACGCAAGAGCTATTTCTCATAATGATGAAAAATTACTGTTAAGCAATCAGGTAGCAAAATGCGACAACATTTATTATGAAATAAATAATTTCAAAAAAGAACTATTTAATAATTATTGTGTTCTTAGAACAGAAAAATCATGTTTCACTCGCTTTTTGAACGGTGAAAAATAAATATGTAATAAAATAAGAGAAAAAAATAAACAAATAGATATAATTCAGGAAGGTGCTATTCTAGTAAATGGAAATAATATTGTAAATGAATCTTGCCTAAAAGGGTATTTTTTGATAACATTCAATGGCACCACAATAATTAATAATATATTATATTCAAACGTAGATAATAAAATATTAGAATACATTACAGCCCACAATTATAATAATTTTGAAATATCCGAATATATATTATCCAACAATTCGGAACTATCATTTGATAACATAAATACCCTATATCCTTGTATTCAAATTAAACAAACCAGAATACCACTAACAATAATTGTAATCACATTAATTTCAACATATATAATTTGGTTATTAATGTATAAATTAAGAAAATATTGTAAAACCATTAAACCACGGCTTAGCAATATTTTAAAAACAACTAATTTGTCCGGTCAAGAAATCCCGCATGAAGAAATACTCGTAGCAGAATTAACAGCTCAAATAAACTCCATGACTGCACCATCATTTGAATCGGGACGCTTCAATTTAGAAGGGGGTGTGTTATCCAACTCATAAATTGCCTCACCAAAAAGGCAATGTAAACATTATTTGCAAAACGCAGTAGCCCCTGCTGAATGCGTCATGCCGTTTCTTATCTTGTCTCCTAATTTTCCCTCACTCGTTTCTGATGATCCCCAAAAGATTATCCAGACTAAACATCAAGCTCCATTTGTAAACATTCCCATGAAATTTTCCATGGCCCAAGCCAGACATAAACAGTAGAGCCGACTCGCCGTCACCAGTCCGAATTGGTTCGATCTTCCGATCTTATCACTCTTCACGAATGACTCAACTACTGCATCAGCAAATTGTCCCTTTCTCTTAGAATCTCTTAGGGCAATTGTTTGTTCTCTCCAAGTACCCTTTTGGGTTATTTCTCTTAAGCCGAGGTTTGTTGGTTATCTGGCAATTAAAAATTGGCAGTCTTATTCCGGGAGCAAGCCCCTCACATACAATCGGTCTAGCCTAAGCGTTTAAATAAAGTTTGTGAACCAAATAAGAAATAATAAATAAAGTTTTTAAAAATAAAAAATTAAAAATTATTTTTTTAAAAAGTGAACTTTGGGATTAATTTGATTGGCGCCCAACATGGGGCCATGCAAATAGAGGTGATTCTAATAAATAATTAATTAAAATAAAAACAAATTAATTAGAAGGAAAGCACCAGCGTGGCTCAAAAAACTCATATAAATCCCAATTTAATCGCGTTGAACGGGCAAACCGAAGACTAGTGATTGGCAAAGACTCCGATAAAAAAATATATACAAAACATTAAAAAAACCCATTTAAATTCAGTGTTCAAAATTAAAAAACCGTGGTCACTGAAAAATAAATTAACAAATGAAAAACAACACAAACAAAAACAAATCTAAACAAATCTACACAGTGCGTCAGTGATTTGGAGCTTTTTAAGAGACCTGAATAAGCAAAAAAACAATAAAGCTAAAACGTTTTATATACAGAAAAGTTTAACAAAAAACAGAATACAAAAGAAATAATTTTAAAAAAGGAACAAATACAAAAGAAATAAATAAATTCAATTAAATACAAAAGCTGATTAACTGATCCAACGAAAGAAAGAAGGAAGAAATCCAACAGAACATCTAACCAAGGAGAAAAGGATACAGATAGCAGGAAGGAAGAAACCAAACAGGACATCTAACTAAGGAGGAAAGGATACAACATCATCGTGAGAAATTAAATAAAAGCTTATCCTTAGTTACACATTAAATTTACATTACATATAACAAATACTAACAAAAAATTTTATAAAATTAAGTCAAATCTCTTGAAAAATTAAATACTTAACGATTAAACAATCTGGAAGATATAATAAATAATTTTCAAAAAATTAAACATGGCAACCGGTGGTGGATCAAGCACGTCAGGTAGTGGAATTGGAACCAGTTCTATTACAACAGAATTAATAAATAGATTGATAAACGTCCAGTTAAATGAATTGACTACAAAAATTAATGAATTATCGGCAAAAGTAGAAAGTAAGGAAAAAACGGTAGAAGATTATAAAATTCAGACAATTAATCCAAATATAAGTTGTGATTCAACATTAGAAGTGATTAAAGCTCTGCCAAAATTTAATGGGGAGCAAACTCAGTATGTAGGCTGGAGGGAGGTAAAGTAATTAGGAGCAATGCTCTAAGATTTCTGGTCTAAACGGATCAATAGCAGAGACGCTTTTCTCGCTAAATCCACCCGACCTTCCAAACGCTTGAGCAAAAGTGCAAGAACTAGAATCAAATAATTTTAGAGCACAATTCGCCAATAGATATTATGGCTTTCAAAATGAAAACCGAAGGCAAAATAATTACCTAAGGTTTAACTCGGTCCAACCAAAACAAAATTTTAATAAACCAAAATGGGGAAACAGCCAAAACCAAAGTTGGCCCCAACAGACTTATTTCGACCAGAATAACGTTTAGGGACAACAAACCCCAGAACCAATGGAAGTCGATCCTTCCATACAGTTCTTAAACCGACCAAAAGGGCAATCTAATAATTATAATTATTATCAGGGATAATTATCGTCAGGGATATACCCAAAATTTTGGCACAAACCAAAATCGTCCGTATTCAGGTCGACCACACTATTATCAACATAATTATAGCCGTCCTTCTATTAATAATCCACAAAACTTTGCAAATCAAGCAGCTGGCCCAAGTCATTTTCCAGTAAAGCGAGAGCTTGAGAGTACAGTAAATCAACCACAAAATAAAACCATGAAAATTAATAATATTCAGGAGGACCATTTTTAGGGGAAGGGCAAGAGTAAGATTACCTTACTTAATACGATTTGACAGAAAAGAAAATAAAAATTTTAAAGTACTAATTGATACAGGCGCAACCGCTTGTTACATTAAAAAGGGAATATATTTAAATAAAAATGAACTCCCTATTTATAAAAGGGTTTCAACAGTAAACGGATATTAGATAATAAAATATTTTCACATGATAACAATTTTCAATACTAAACATATCTTTTATGAAATCGAGGGTTTAGAAACTGACTTGTTAGTCGGATATAATCTACTTAAAAAAATTGGTGCTATAATCGAGACCAAAAAGGGAGTTATACAATATCATGGGAAAAAGGGAAAATTACTTTTTCACAATAAAGTGTGTAAAGAAAATCTATGCCACACCGAGGAAAAATGTAATCACCCTCTGAAGAAATTCTAAATAAACAAATATTTTAACCAGATAAAACAAGTTAAATCATATTCAGTCTGCGTCGAAACAAGCGACTATGACTACAGCTCCGAATCAGAGCGCTCAGAGGATTTTTGTTCAATAAAGTCCTTCCAATCAAAAAATGAAGGTCTAAGGTCAACAACCTCATAATCCACTTCAGGCAACAAAAAAAATAAAAAACATTGCCTAAACAACATAAAATTGAAACCAGAAAATGATATGGAAGAATTAAGAAATATAATAACAAACCATATCAAAGATGAGCACTCTAAAATAAATATGCAAATCCCTTTCCGCACTGATATTAGAGGGGAAATATATGGTAAACAATACCCGTATGCCTAATCTGTAGCAGAATTTGTTAATAAAGAAATTAAAAGAATGTTGTCCGAAAAAATCATACAACCTAGCAGGAGTCCGTATAATTCTCCTGTTCTTGTAGTTCAGAAAAAAGAATACAATGAAGATGGCAGTCCAAAACTAAGACTTGTCATTGATTTTAAAAAATTAAATGAAAACACAATTCCCGATAGATACCCGATGCAGGATCCATCTGTTATATTAGCTAATCTGGGAAAAGCAAATTTTTTTCCACAATTGACCTGGAATCAGGTTTTCATCAAATATTAATGAGGGAATCCGACATTCAAAAAACGTATTTTTCTATAAGTAACGGTAAATACGAATTTTTAAGAATGCCTTTTGGCTTGACAAACGCTCCAAGAATCTTCCAACGAGCAATGGATGACATTTTAAGAAATCAAGTTGGAAAAACTTGCCACGTCTATATGGACGATATAATTTTCTCAAATTCAGTAGAGGAAAATTTTAATGATTTAACTAGAATAATAAATATCCTTTTAGAAGCAAATATGAAAATTTCTTTAGAAAAATCCAAATTCTTTTCGCAAGAAACCAACTTTCTTGAATATGTGGTCTCTTATAATGCGATCAAAACAGACCCAGTCAAAATCGCAGCAATACAAAATTACCCAATTCCAAAAAATATCAGAGAGCTTAGAAGCTTTCTTGGCCTAAACAGGTTATTATAGAAAGTTTGTCCGTAATTATGCTTACATAGCAAAACCACTCACCTCATATTTAGGAGGCCATAATGGTAAAATATCTAAAAACATGTCGAAAAAAATGTCGGTACAGTTGGACGAACCAGCTGCAAAAGCATTCAATGAACTTCAGCAAAACCTTACTAATCAACTTGAATTAGTGCAACCAGATTATAGTAAAAAATTCGTTCTTACAACAGACGCTTCAAATATAGCATTAGGAGCGGTTCTGTCACAAGAGGGTAAACCTATAACCTTTATATCAAAAACCCTCAATAAAACAGAACGAGCATACGCCACAAACAAAAAAGAATTATTAGCAATTGTTTAGGCATTTTATATGGCGTGGTTGGAATGGAAATTCACACCGATCATCATTATATTGACGTGAAAAGTTGGTATTCATTCATACAAAGTTTTACACCAAAAATTCATTACAAACCAGGTACAACTAATGTTGTAGCGGATGCCTTATCCAGAGTCCAAATAAAAAATTTGTCAGACGCAGATATATCAGAGGTTAGCTCTGATGAAAATACAATTCATTCTGCAGAAAGCAGCTTTGAAAATGTAATCCAAGAAACTAATAAACCACTTAATCAATTCAAAATTCAATTCCTAATCGCTACTGGCAGATTAACAGTCCACGAATCAATAAATGTCTTCAATAATGTTAGACATATTATTGAGTATGATTCTCCAGAGAATTTAATAACGTTACTAAAAGAATATATTTCACCAAATATAACCATAGGCCTGTACCCTAGAAGACCTTTACTTATTGCAAAAACCACTAAAAGAAAATTTCGGAAACAAATTCCTTTTTACAAGAATTTTTTTACAAGACGTAGAAAATGAGGAAAATAAGGCAATTATTATTGAAGAGACTCATTGTCGTGCCCATAGAGGATTAGACGAAAATTACAAACAAATATCTAGACTTTTTTATTGGCCAAAATTATTTATAAAATTAAAAGAATATATAAAAAATTGCGTCATTTGTAACCAAAATAAATATTGCAGACATCCAGTAGAAATTCCGATAGGTGAAGCACCAATTCCAACTAGCGAATGTGAAAATCTTCATATTGATATATTTTACGCAGTTAAAAAAATTTTTTAACATGTATTGACGCTTATTCAAAATTCTTAACAGTCAAATAAATAGAAAATAAGCTAAATATTGAAAACAAAGTAATAGAAATTTTACAACATTATCCATTAGCCAAAACCGTCATGACAGACAATGAACCAAGTTTCACATCTGCGCAATTTCGTTCATTTATAAGTAGAAGTGAACTCACAATAAACTTTGCAGATCCAAGACATAGCACTTCCAATGGTCAAATTGAAAGGGCACATTCAATACTCACAGAGATCGCAAATGTATCAAAGATGAATACAATCTAACAGATTACTCTGAAATAATCATAAGGGCAGCTCAAAAATATAATCAGAGTATTCACTCAGTTACCAATGAAAAGCCATTGGACATATTATACAACAAAATAAACCATGAGAAAATACCTAACATTCTCGAACAAGCTCAAACAGTTATGCTAGCAACGCATAACAAAGACAAGAAACAAAAAATTATAATGTAGGAGAAATAATTTATGAAAAGAAATATGGGGAAAGAAACAAACTAAAGCCGAGATATAAGAAACAGGTAGTTAAGGAAAACCAGGACAATAAAGTAACAATAAACAATAGGAATTGAATAGTTCACAAAGATAATATTAAGTCTTAAAATTTTTTTTGTGCTCTAACTTACAGATAACAATGCATTCCGCAATACTTCTATTTCTGATCATAGTCACAACAACATCCGAAATAATTAATTATTCGAATCATGACTTCTTTCTTTATAAAGACAATAAGAACGTTCTGACCTATGACTCATATGCTGAGCTATTTCATGTTACCAACATTAGTTTCTATAAAGAAATTATGGAAACAGAGCTTAACTACATAAAGAATACTAATAATGATAGATTGAACTGGGAAATTTCATATAATTTAAGAACTTTAAATTTAATTCTATCACAATTATTGCCAACAAGATCTAAGAGAGGTATTAATGAATTGGGAACCGTTTTAAAATGGTTAACTGGTACCCCGGACCATGATGACGTAATAACAATTCAAAATAAAATTAATGAACTAATTGACAACAACAACAAGCAACAAATAATAAATTCCAAATTGTTTGATGAAATCAAAATACTGTCCACAAATTTAAAATCGGTTTTTACAAACCAAGAGTTACCTCTAAGAAAACATCGTCTACGTTTAAGAACTTATGATCTACAAAATTTAATTGATACAATTACATAACATTACATTGATACTTATTAAGCAAGAGCTATTTGTCATAATGATAGAAAATTACTGTTAAGCAATCAGGTAGCAAAATGCGACAACATTTATTATGAAATAAATAATTTCAAAAAAGAACTATTTAATAATTATTGTGTTCTTAGCACAGAAAAATCATGTTTCACTCGCTTATTGAACGGTGAAAAATCACTATGTAATAAAATAAGAGAAAAAAATAAACAAATAGATATAATTCAGGAAGGTGCTATTTTAGTAAATGGAAATAATATTGTAAATGACTCTTGCCTAATAGGGTCTTTTTTAATAACATTCAATGGCACCACAATAATTAATAATATATTATATTCAAACGTAGATAATAAAATATTAGAATACATTACAGCCCACAATTATAATAATTTTGAAATATCCGAATATATATTATCCAACAATTCGGAACTATCATTTGATAACATAAATACCCTATATCCTTGTATTCAAATTAAACAAACCAGAATACCACTAACAATAATTGTAATCACATTAATTTCAACATATATAATGGTTATTAATGTATAAATTAAGAAAATATTGTAAAACCATTAAACCACGGCTTAGCAATATTTTAAGAACAAATAATTTGTCCGGTCAAGAAATCCCGCATGAAGAAATACTCGTAGCAGAATTAACAGCTCAAATAAACTCCATGACTGCACCATCATTTGAATCGGGACGCTTCAATTTAGAAGGGGGTGTGTTATCCAACTCATAAATTGCCTCACCAAAAAGGCAATGTAAACATTATTTGCAAAACGCAGTAGCCCCTGCTGAATGCGTCATGCCGTTTCTTATCTTGTCTCCTAATTTTCTCTCACTCGTTTCTGATGATCCCCAAAAGATTATCCAGACTAAACATCAAGCTCCATTTGTAAACATTCCCATGAAATTTTCCATGGCCCAAGCCAGACATAAACATTAGAGCCGACTCGCCGTCACCAGTCCGAATTGGTTCGATCTTCCGATCTTATCACTCTTCACGAATGACTCAACTACTGCATCAGCAAATTGTCCCTTTCTCTTAGAATCTCTTAGGGCAATTGTTTATTCTCTCCAAGTACCCTTTTGGGTTATTTCTCTCAAGCCGAGATTTGTTGGTTATCTGGCAATTAAAAATTGGCAGTCTTATTCCGGGAGCAAGCCCTTCACATACAATCGGTCTAGCCTAAGCGATTAAATAAAGTTTGTGAACCAAATAAGAAATTAATTAATTAATCAGAATTAATTTAATTGGAAAAGTTTAACAAAAAACAGAATACAAAAGAAATAATTTTAAAAAAGGAACAAATACAAAAGAAATAAATAAATTCAATTAAATACAAAAGCTGATTAACTGATCCAACGAAAGAAAGAAGGAAGAAATCCAACAGAACATCTAACCAAGGAGAAAAGGATACAGATAGCAGGAAGGAACAAACCAAACAGGACATCTAACTAAGGAGGAAAGGATACAGATAGCAGGAAGGAAGAAACCAAACAGGACATCTAACTAAGGAGGAAAGGATACAACATCATCGTGAGAAATTAAAGAAAAGCTTATCCTTAGTTACACATTAAATTTACATTACATATAACAAATACTAACAAAAAATTTTATAAAATTAAGTCAAATCTCTTGAAAAATTAAATACTTAACGATTAAACAATCTGGAAAATATAATAAATAATTTTCAAAAATTAAACATGGCAACCGGTGGTGGATCAAGCACGTTAGGTAGTGGAATTGGAACCAGTTCTATTACAACAGAATTAATAAATAGATTGATAACCGTCCAGTTAAATGAATTGACTACAAAAATTAATGAATTATCGGCAAAAGTAGAAAGTAATGAAAAAACGGTAGAAGATTATAAAATTCAGACAATTAATCCAAATATAAGTTGTGATACAACATTAGAAGTGATTAAAGATTTGCCAAAATTTAATGGGGAGCAAACTCAGTATGTAGGCTGGAGGGAGGCTGCAGAGACAGCAATGAGTTTATATAAAATAAACAGTGAGCAATATTTTATAGCGTTAACCATACTTCGTAACAAAATCATGGGAGCGGCACATGATGCCCTGACCAACCATGGAACAGTTCTTAATTTCAATGCAATTTTGTCTAGATTGGATTTTATCT
The DNA here is from genome assembly GCA_018153455.1 of Drosophila parabipectinata. Taxonomy (NCBI): domain Eukaryota; kingdom Metazoa; phylum Arthropoda; class Insecta; order Diptera; family Drosophilidae; genus Drosophila; species Drosophila parabipectinata. The sequence continues at coordinate 147,920 of JAECYA010000402.1, read as the reverse complement.
ATAATGATAGAAGACCAATCCACGTTCTAGAAGCTGAACTAAGTATTCTTAGACAAGGTACATTGTCTTTTACGGAGTTCTATCCATAAGATCAATAAGACCATAATGAAATATGGTAAAGAGAGCGAAATTACAAAAGAAACTAATAAAGTAATTAGGAGCAATTAAAACAAGTTAAATCATATTCAGTCTGCGTCGAAACAAGCGACTATGACTACAGCTCCGAATCAGAGCGCTCAGAGGATTTTTGTTCAATCACTTCCCTCACTTTCTTTCAAGCGAACGGTCGTGTTTTTTTGTGCGCACTGCGTTTTTGATAAATATTGGTAAACCGGTGTTTACATACTTTGTGAATTAAATCTTGTGAATCATAACAATCTTAAAGCCTAAACCGTATCGCTTCGCGAGTGCTTTGGTATATTTGGAATCGAATTAATAATTTGTCTAAATTCTATTCCAAGCATAGCTCAGCTCTGCTTCTTCCCCGGCTTATCTATATTTTCTGCATTTCTCTTGTGCACTCTTTCAAAGCTCCCGCTTCGGCTTCTTGTTTGGCACAGTGGTTCAAGGTATTGTGTTTTTTAACTTTTTAAATATTAATTTTTGTCTTATTAAATTAAAAAAAAAATAATAATAATAAACAAAATGGAATTTAAACTGGTCTGTGCCATTAAGTCTTGCAACAAGACGATTTCCACATCCCAGCCTAGTATCCATTGCTGGTTATGTGAAAACGTCGTGCACGCCAAGTGTGCCGGTTTCACTGCATCAGTTTCGGATGCCATTTCCCGTAGGTCTGGGATACATTATTGTTGCGAAAATTGTCGTGCTGTGCAAGGCGAAATGAGGTCGTTCATGAGACAGACCAAAAATGGATTTAAAGAGCTGATCACTGGTTTTCGTAAAATCAATGACCAGCTCTGTGCGCTTGACACTCAATTTAGTGGCCTTCAGCTGCTAAATGAGTCCCCTAAGCGTAAGAAATCCGCTGTTTCTGATCCGCCTCAGCCTGCTCAGCCGACATTAATGCAGCCGCTTATAACTCTGGCCACCCCAAGGGCTAGAACTGAGAAAAATTCGTCCGAATTTCTCAGGGATAATGAGCAATTGTCCGATATGTCCGCCATGGCATCCCTTCAAGTGATGCCACAGGTCCTAGGGAACGAAACCCCCATTAGGGTCACCCAAAAGGGTATTCCACAGTCCGGACCACCGGCACCGACTGATGCTGCAGTTCTTGTACCTGCGACACCAAAACCCTTACAGGTGATTCCTCCATCGAAACATATATTTGTTTCTCGGCTTGCCCCTGATACTTCAGAGATTGATATCTCGGTTTATATCAAAGCCAAAACTAAAGCCGATATAAAGGTGGAGGACATACAAAAATTTAAATACAATTATACAAGGCGCACGTCTTCTTTCAAGATTCGTGGGATTCGCCAGTGGGAGTGAGACTTCCCAATATCGGAACCACTGACCAACCCTCCACCTCTTCTTTGGCCTCTAACCCAAAAAACTAATTTCCTCACTAACTCTTACCTATCAGAATACTAGGGGGCTACGTAGCAAACTCCCCAAGCTATATTCTGATAGTTCTTTCTTTGCATCCCATATAATAGCATTTACAGAAACTTGGTTAAATCCGGAGATCTTTAGCTCCGAAGTTTTTCCAAGTAAGTACACCACTTTTAGACGGGATCGATCTCAGCGGAGAGGAGGTGGAGTCCTCATTTCGGTAGACTCTACTTTTGCTTCTGAAGAGGTGAAATCCCAAGAGTTTGGTGACATAGAATTTATTTGCGTTAAAATCACTATGTCCGTGAAAGCTTTATACATTACATGTTCATATATACCTCCTATGTCTGAACCGCCCACATATTGGCAGCATTTGTCCGCTATTCGATACGTCTCTAATCTTATGACGGATCGTGACCAACTCGTAGCGGTGGGCGACTTTAATATCCCAGAATTAAAGTGGTCCAACGTCGATAACTCACCATCTTTGTCACTTATAACTTACCATGACTTCACCGCGAGCATGTTTGACATGTCCCTAGGTCAGATCAATCATGTTAGAAATTCGCTAGGTCGGCTCTTAGACTTATGTTTTGTATCTGATCCGGATGGTACCGCTCTCTTTAGAGCTTTTCCCCTTTCAGCCCCAGAGGATCCATATCACCCCACGCTGGAGGTCTCAATCGAAACCACTCCTGGTATCGATCAGATGTCTCCGGGCGTGGTAAATAAGATTCGCTGTTTCCGTAACGCTGATTTTCAAAAACTTAATAGCCTTATCGATACATTTGACTGGTCTGATATTCTGGCGTGCACTGATCTTAATGTCACTTTAGAAAAATTTTATTTTACTTTGAATACATTTTTTGACTCATGTGTGCCTTGGAAACATCCGTCCGCTTCAACAAATCCTCCTTGGTATACAAGGTCCCTCACTAACCTAAAAAATAAAAAAAAATAAGCTTTTACTTAAATATAAAAAAACCTGCAGTAGTGTTGATTTCTCAAGATACCTACTAGCTCGGTCGAATTTTACCGTGCATAACGCTGAATGTTATAGGAATTATATTGACCGCTGCCGGATTCAATTTACTCAGGATCCAAAGCAGTTTTATAATTTTGTAAACACTAAGCGTAAACACGTATCTTTTTCACCTCTGCTTATGTTTGAAAATTCCTCTGCGACTTCGGATCAGGCCATTGCGGATCTATTCGCAGAATTTTTTCAAACAACTTATTCTCCTCCTAAATTGACTGATCAGCCTTATGCATATAACATTCAAGCAGCAAATCTTATTTTCTGTCCGTCTTTTTCTGAGAACAACTTATTATCTGGTCTTTTAAGGGTAAAACCCATTTATTCGCCAGGCCCCGACGGAGTACCAGGCTGTGTGCTAAAATACTGCGCCAGGGCTCTGTGCAAACCTCTTCTAAGACTTTTCAACTTATCTTTGGAAACCTCGATTTTTTCCCTTAAGTGGAAGGAATCATTTATAATTCCCCTACATAAAAAGGGGAAAAAGTCCGAGGCTGCCAACTACAGAGGCATCTCTAAGTTGTCGGCAATTCCAAAGTTATTTGAAAAATTAATTACCCCTCATTTGCAACACCTATGCTCTTCGATCATCACTCCTTGTCAGCATGGCTTTATTAAGCGTCGCTCCACCACCACAAACTTATTTGAGTTGACATCCTTTGTCATAGACGGCTTTTGTAAGGGATATCAAACCGATGTAATTTACACAGACTTCAGCAAAGCATTTGATTCAGTTAATCACTCACTTTTGTTGAGTAAACTGAATATGCTGGGTTTTCCTAAAGACCTCTTAACGTGGATCTCCAGCTACCTAGATGGAAGGACACAAAGAGTCTTATTTAAAAACATACAGTCCCGTCTGGTCCGTGCTACATCCGGCGTCCCTCAAGGAAGTCATCTTGGCCCGTTATTATTTACGCTTTTTATAAACGACTTGCTCCCTGCTTTAACGAACTCTCTAGTTCTTATGTATGCAGATGATGTAAAGCTTTGTCTTCAGTATAAATCCATCTCTGCCCAATGCAGTCTTCAGTCTGACCTTGATAACTTTCAAAAATGGTGTTTGGCTAATGATCTAATACTTAATGGATCAAAATGCAAGCATATGTCTTTTTATCGTTCTTGCCCTCTGCAAGCTACGTATTCCATTAATGGGATTGCCTTAGAAAAATTAACCCAGGTTAATGATCTCGGCATCCTATTAGACATAAAACTTAAATTTGCCGACCATATTTCCTTAATGGTTAATAAGGCTAAAGGAGTCCTTGGTTTTATTAAAAGGTGGTCAAAAGAATTTAATGACCCCTATATAACCAAAACTTTATTCATTTCTTTGGTCCGTCCGATACTAGAGTACGGTTCATGTGTCTGGAGTCCCCAATATGGAGTGCATAAGGACCGCATAGAATCCGTACAAAAGAACTTTTTAATATTTTCACTTAGAGGTCTATACTGGGATGCAAATCTTCAGCTTCCATCCTACAGTAGCAGACTTTTACTTATTAACTTACCTAGCTTAACAAATCGTAGGACAATGCTCGGTGTAGTTTTTCTGCATAACCTTATCAACGGGGATGTAGATAGCCAGCATTTACTAACACGCTTAAATTTCAACATTCCTAATAGAAGGACTCGAAACTTTAGTCCTCTGTTCCTTAGCCGTTGTAGTTCGACATATGCACTGCATGACCCTTTTAGGGTATTATGTTCGAACTACAATGGTCTCTACTCTATTACATCTCTTTCCTGTCCCTCTAATTTAAAATATAGAATTTTAAATTTCCTTACTAACTCCTCTTAGCTTAATAATTAAAAAATAACTTAATATACTCTAACAAATCGTTTCTTGAGCGCCCCTCGTCTGGGCCTCTAAGCTTTATGATGAATACAGGAATGCTAGCTGATGCTCTTATTGATGCACAAGCCATTTCCAAATTCTGAAAGACCGCGAAAAAAAAAAAAAAGTCCTTCCAATCAAAAAATGAAGGTCTAAGGTCAATAACCTCACAATACACTTCAGGCAACAAAAAAAAATAAAAAACATTGCCTAAACAACATAAAATTGAAACCAGAAAATGATATGGAAGAATTAAGAAATATAATAACAAACCATCAAAGATGAGCACTCTAAAATAAATATGCAAATCCCTTTCCGCACTGATATTAGAGGGGAAATATACTTAGAACATGATAGACCCATATATGGTAAACAATACCCATATGCCTAATCTGAAGCAGAATTTGTTAATAAAGAAATTAAAAGAATGTTGTCTGAAAAAATCATACAACCTAGCAGGAGTCCGTATAATTCTCCTGTTCTTGTAGTTCAGAAAAAAGAATACAATGAAGATGGCAGTCCAAAACTAAGACTTGTCATTGATTTTAAAAAATTAAATGAAAACACAATTCCCGATAGATACCCGATGCAGGATCCATCTGTTATATTAGCTAATCTGGGAAAAGCAAAATTTTTTTTCCACAATTGACCTGGAATCAGGTTTTCATCAAATATTAATGAGAGAATCCGACATTCAAAAAACGTATTTTTCTATAAATAACGGTAAATACGAATTTTTAAGAATGCCTTTTGGCTTGACAAACGCTCCAAGAATCTTCCAACGAGCAATGGATGACATTTTAAGAGATCATGTTGGAAAAACTTGCCACGTCTATATGGACGATATAATAATTTTCTCAAATTCAGTAGAGGAGCATTTGAATGATTTAACTAGAATAATAAATATCCTTTTAGAAGCAAATATGAAAATTTCTTTAGAAAAATCCAAATTCTTTTCGCAAGAAACCAACTTTCTTGAATATGTGGTCTCTTATAATGCAATCAAAACAGACCCAGCCAAAATCGCAGCAATACAAAATTACCCAATTCCAAAAAATATCAGAGAGCTTAGAAGCTTTCTTGGCCTAAACAGGTTATTATAGAAAGTTTGTCCGTAATTATGCTTACATAGCAAAACCACTCACCTCATATTTAGGAGGCCATAATGGTAAAATATCTAAAAACATGTCGAAAAAAATGTCGGTACAGTTGGACGAACCAGCTGTAAAAGCATTCAATGAACTTCAGCAAAACCTTACTAATCAACTTGAATTAGTGCAACCAGATTATAGTAAAAAATTCGTTCTTACAACAGACGCTTCAAATATAGCATTAGGAGCGGTTCTGTCACAAGAGGGTAAACCTATAACCTTTATATCAAAAACCCTCAATAAAACAGAACGAGCATACGCCACAAACAAAAAAGAATTATTAGCAATTGTTTAGGCATTTTATATGGCGTGGTTGGAATGGAAATTCACACCGATCATCAGTCATTATCGTATTCAATATCTGACAAAAACCCAAATATTGACATGAAAAGTTGGTATTCATTCATACAAAGTTTTACACCAAAAATTCATTACAAACCAGGTACAACTAATGTTGTAGCGGATGCCTTATCCAGAGTCCAAATAAACAATTTGTCAGACGCAGATATATCAGAGGTTAGCTCTGATGAAAATACAATTCATTCTGCAGAAAGCAGCTTTGAAAATGTAATCCAAGAAACTAATAAACCACTTAATCAATTCAAAATTCAATTCCTAATCACTACTGGCAGATTAACAGTCCACGAATCAATAAATGTCTTCAATAATGTTAGACATATTATTGAGTATGATTCTCCAGAGAATTTAATAACGTTACTAAAAGAATATATTTCACCAAATATAACCATAGGCCTGCACTGTACCCTAGAAGACCTTTACTTATTGCAAAAACCACTAAAAGAAAATTTCGGAAACAAATTCCTTTTTTACAAGACGTAGAAAATGAGGAAAATAAGGCAATTATTATTGAAGAGACTCATTGTCGTGCCCATAGAGGATTAGACGAAAATTACAAACAAATATCTAGACTTTATTATTGGCCAAAATTATTTATAAAATTAAAAGAATATATAAAAAATTGCGTCATTTGTAACCAAAATAAATATTGTAGACATCCAGTAGAAATTCCGATAGGTGAAGCACCAATTCCAACTAGCGAATGTGAAAATCTTCATATTGATATATTTTACGCAGTTAAAAAAAATTTTTTAACATGTATTGACGCTTATTCAAAATTCTTAACAGTCAAATAAATAGAAAATAAGCTAAATATTGAAAACAAAGTACTAGAAATTTTACAACATTATCCATTAGCCAAAACCGTCATGACAGACAACGAACCAAGTTTCACATCTGCGCAATTTCGTTCATTTATAAGTAGAAGTGAACTCACAATACACTTCGCAGATCCAAGAAATAGCACTTCCAATGGTCAAATTGAAAGGGCACATTCAACACTCACAGAGATCGCTAGATGTATCAAAGATAAATACAATCTAACAGATTACTCTGAAATAATCATAAGGGCAGCTCAAAAAATATAATCAGAGTATTCACTCAGTTACCAATGAAAAGCCATTGGACATATTATACAACAAAATAAACCATGAGAAAATACCTAACATTCTCGAACAAGCTCAAACAGTTATGCAGCAACGCATAACAAAGACAAGAAACAAAAAATTATAATGTAGGAGAAATAATTTATGAAAAGAAATATGGGGAAAGAAACAAACTAAAGCCGAGATATAAAAAACAGGTAGTTAAGGAAAACCAGGACAATAAAGTAACAATAAACAATAGGAATTGAATAGTTCACAAAGATAATATTAATCTTAAAATTTTTTTTGTTCTCTAACTTACAGATAACAACGCATTCCGCAATACTTCTATTTCCGATCATAGTCACAACAACATCCGAAATAATTAATTATTCGAATCATGACTTCTTTCTTTATAAAGACAATAAGGACGTTCTGACCTATGACTCATATGCCGAGCTATTTCATGTAACCAGCATTAGTTTCTATAAAGAAATTATGGACACAGAGCTTAACTACATAAAGAATACTGATAATACTAATACTAATAATACTGATAATAATGATAGATTGAACTGAGAAATTTCATATAATTTAAGAACTTTAAATTTAATTCTATCACAATTATTGCCAACAAGATCTAAGAGAGGTATTAATGAATTGGGAACCGTTTTAAAATGGTTAACTGGTACCCCGGACCATGATGACGTAATAACAATTCAAAATAAAATTAATGAACTACTTGCCAACAACAACAAGCAACAAATAATAAATTCCAAATTGTTTGATGAAATCAAAATACTGTCCACAAATTTAAAATCGGTTTTTACAAACCAAGAGTTACCTCTAAGAAAACATCGTCTACATTTAATAACTTATGATCTACAAAATTTAATTGATACAATTACATTACATTACATTGATACTTATTACGCAAGAGCTATTTCTCATAATGATGGAAAATTACTGTTAAGCAATCAGGTAGCAAAATGCGACAACATTTATTATGAAATAAATAATTTCAAAAAAGAACTATTTAATAATTATTGTGTTCTTAGCACAGAAAAATCATGTTTCACTTGCTTATTGAACGGTGAAAAATCAATATGTAATAAAATAAGAGAAAAAAATAAACAAATAGATATAATTCAGGAAGGTGCTATTCTAGTAAATGGAAATAATATTGTAAATGACTCTTGCCTAATAGGGTCTTTTTTAATAACATTCAATGGCACCACAATACTTAATAATATATCATATTCAAACGTAGATAATAAAATATTAGAATACATTACAGCCCACAACTATAATAATTTTGAAATATCCGAATATATTATCCAACAATTCGGAACTATCATTTGATAACATAAATACCCTATATCCTTGTATTCAAATTAAGCAAACCAGAATACCACTAACATTAATTGTAATCACATTAATTTCAACATATATAATTTGGTTATTAATGTATAAATTAAGAAAATATTGTAAAACCATTAAACCACGGCTTAGCAATATTTTAAAAACAAATAATTTGTCCGGTCAAGGAATCCCGCATGAAGAAATAATCGTAGCAAAATTAACAGCTCAAATAAACTCCATGACTGCACCATCATTTGAATCGGGACGCTTCAATTTAGAAGGGGGTGTGTTATCCAACTCATAAATTGTCTCACCAAAAAGGCAATGTTAATATTATTTGCAAAACGCAGTAGCCCCTGCTGAATGCGTCATGCCGTTTGTTTTTGTTTTTAATCTTGTTAATCTTGTTTTTGTTTCTTATCTTGTCTCCTAATTTCCCCCCACTCGTTTCTGATGATCCCCAAAAGATTATCCAGAACATCAAGCTCCACTTGTAAACATTCCCAGTAAATTTTCCATGGCCCAAGCCAGACATAAACATTAGAGCCGACTCGCCGTCACCAGTCCGAATTGGTTCGATCTTCCGATCTTATCACTCTTCACGAATGACTAAACTACTGCATCAGCAAATTGTCCCTTTCTCTTAGAATCTCTTAGGGCAATTGTTTATTCTCTCCAAGTACCCTTTTGGGTTATTTCTCTTAAGCCGAGGTCTTATTCAGTCTTTTTCCGGGAGCAAGCCCTTCACATACAATCGGTCTAGCCTAAGCGTTTAAATAAAGTTTGTGAACCAAATAAGAAATAATAAATAAAGTTTTTAAAAATAAAAAATTAAAAATTAAAAATTATTTTTTTAAAAAGTGAACTTCGGGATTAATTTAATTGGCGCCCAACATGGGGCCATGCAAAAAAAAGGTGATTCTAATAAATAATTAATTAAAATAAAAACAAATTAATTAGAAGGAAAGCACCAGCGTGGCCCAAAAAAACTCATATAAATCCCAATTTAATCGCGATGAACGGGCAAACCGAAACCGTTCGTCTTTACCGAACGGGCAAAGACTCCGATAAAAAAAAACATTAAAAAAACCCATTAAAATTCCGTGTTCAAAATTAAAAAAATGTGGTCACTGAAAAATAAATTAACAAATGAAAAACAACACAAACAAAAACAAATCTAAACAAATCTAAACAAATCTACACAGTGCGTCAGTGATTTGGAGCTTTTCAAGAGACCTGAATTAGCAAAAAAACAATAAAGCTAAAACGTTTTATATACAGAAAAGTTTAACAAAAAACAGAATACAAAAGAAATAATTTTAAAAAAGGAACAAATACAAAAGAAATAAATAAATTCAATTAAATACAAAAGTTAATTAACTGATCCAACGAAAGAAAGAAGGAAGAAATCCAACAGAACATCTAACCAAGGAGAAAAGGATACAGATAGCAGGAAGGAACAAACCAAACAGGACATCTAACTAAGGAGGAAAGGATACAGATAGCAGGAAGGAAGAAACCAAACAGGACATCTAACTAAGGAGGAAAGGATACAACATCATCGTGAGAAATTAAAGAAAAGCTTATCCTTAGTTACACATTAAATTTACATTACATATAACAAATACTAACAAAAAATTTTATAAAATTAAGTCAAATCTCTTGAAAAATTAAATACTTAACGATTAAACAATCTGGAAAATATAATAAATAATTTTCAAAAAATTAAACATGGCAACCGGTGGTGGATCAAGCACGTTAGGTAGTGGAATTGGAACCAGTTCTATTACAACAGAATTAATAAATAGATTGATAACCGTCCAGTTAAATGAATTGACTACAAAAATTAATGAATTATCGGCAAAAGTAGAAAGTAATGAAAAAACGGTAGAAGATTATAAAATTCAGACAATTAATCCAAATATAAGTTGTGATACAACATTAGAAGTGATTAAAGATTTGCCAAAATTTAATGGGGAGCAAACTCAGTATGTAGGCTGGAGGGAGGCTGCAGAGACAGCAATGAGTTTATATAAAATAAACAGTGAGCAATATTTTATAGCGTTAACCATACTTCGTAACAAAATCATGGGAGCGGCACATGATGCCCTGACCAACCGTGGAACAGTTCTTAATTTCAATGCAATTTTGTCTAGATTGGATTTTATCTATAATGATAGAAGACCAATCCACGTTCTAGAAGCTGAACTAAGTATTCTTAGACAAGGTACATTGTCTATTATGGAGTTCTATAATGAGGTAAATAAAAAGATGACCCTACTGATCAATAAGACCATAATGAAATATGGTAAAGAGAGCGAAATTACAAAAGAAACTAATAAAGTAATTAGGAGCAATTAAAACAAGTTAAATCATATTCAGTCTGCGTCGAAACAAGCGACTATGACTACAGCTCCGAATCAGAGCGCTCAGAGGATTTTTGTTCAATAAAGTCCTTCCAATCAAAAAATGAAGGTCTAAGGTCAATAACCTCACAATACACTTCAGGCAACAAAAAAAAATAAAAAACTTTGCCTAAACAACATAAAATTGAAACCAGAAAATGATATGGAAGAATTAAGAAATATAGTAACAAACCATATCAAAGATGAGCACTCTAAAATAAATTTGCAAATCCCTTTCCGCACTGATATTAGAGGGGAATTAAAAGAATGTTGTCCGAAAAAATCATACAACCTAGCAGGAGTCCGTATAATTCAGTTCTTGTAGTTCCAAAAAAAGGATACAATGAAGATGGCAGTCCAAAACTAAGACTTGTCATTGATTTAAAAAATTAAATGAAAACACAATTCCCGATAGATACCCGATGCAGGATCCATCTGTTATATTAGCTAATCTGGGAAAAGAAAAATTTTTTTCCACAATAGACCTGGAATCAGGTTTTATCAAATATTAATGAGAGAATCCGACATTCAAAAATCGTCTTTTTCTATAAATAACGGTAAATACGAATTTTCAAGAATGCCTTTTGGCTTGACAAACGCTCCAAGAATCTTCCAACGAGCAATGGATGACATTTTAAGAGATCAAGTTGGAAAAACTTGCCACGTCTATATGGACGATATAATAATTTTCTCAAATTCAGTAGAGGAACATTTGAATGATTTAACTAGAATAATAAATATCCTTTTAGAAGTAAATATGAAAATTTCTTTAGAAAAATCCAAATTCTTTTCGCAAGAAACCAACTTTCTTGGATACGTGGTCTCTTATAATGCAATCAAAACAGACCCAGTCAAAATCGCAGCAATACAAAATTACCCAATTCCAAAAAAAATCAGAGAGCTTAGAAGCTTTCTTGGCCTAAACAGGTTATTATAGAAAGTTTGTCCGTAATTATGCTTACATAGCAAAACCACTCACCTCATATTTAGGAGGCCATAATGGTAAAATATCTAAAAACATGTCGAAAAAAATGTCGGTACAGTTAGACGAACCAGCTGCAAAAGCATTCAATGAACTTCAGCAAAACCTTACTAATCAACTTGAATTAGTGCAACCAGATTATAGTAAAAAATTCGTTCTTACAACAGACGCTTCAAATATAGCATTAGGAGCGGTTCTGTCACAAGAGGGTAAACCTATAACCTTTATATCAAAAACCCTCAATAAAAAAGAACGAGCATACGCCACAAACAAAAAAGAATTATTAGCAATTGTTTAGGCATTTTATATGGCGTGGTTGGAATGGAAATTCACACCGATCATCATTATATTGACATGAAAAGTTGGTATTCATTCATACAAAGTTTTACACCAAAAATTCATTACAAACCATGTACAACTAATGTTGTAGCGGATGCCTTATCCAGAGTCCAAATAAACAATTTGTCAGACGCAGATATATCAGAGGTTAGCTCTGATGAAAATACAATTCATTCTGCAGAAAGCAGCTTTGAAAATGTAATCCAAGAAACTAATAAACCACTTAATCAATTCAAAATTCAACTCCTAATCACTACTGGCAGATTAACAGTCCACGAATCAATAAATGTCTTCAGTAATGTTAGACATATTATTGAGTATGATTCTCCAGAGAATTTAATAACGTTACTAAAAGAATATATTTCACCAAATATAACCATAGGCCTGCACTGTACCCTAGAAGACCTTTACTTATTGCAAAAACCACTAAAAGAAAATTTCGGAAACAAATTCCTTTTTACAAGACGTAGAAAATGAGGAAAATAAGGCAATTATTATTGAAGAGACTCATTGTCGTGCCCATAGAGGATTAGACGAAAATTACAAACAAATATCTAGACTTTATTATTGGCCAAAATTATTTATAAAATTAAAAGAATATATAAAAAATTGCGTCATTTGTAACCAAAATAAATATTGTAGACATCCAGTAGAAATTCCGATAGGTGAAGCACCAATTCCAACTAGCGAATGTGAAAATCTTCATATTGATATATTTTACGCAGTTAAAAAAATTTTTTAACATGTATTGACGCTTATTCAAAATTCTTAACAGTCAAATAAATAGAAAATAAGCTAAATATTGAAAACAAAGTACTAGAAATTTTACAACATTATCCATTAGCCAAAACCGTCATGACAGACAACGAACCAAGTTTCACATCTGCGCAATTTCGTTCATTTATAAGTAGAAGTGAACTCACAATACACTTCGCAGATCCAAGAAATAGCACTTCCAATGGTCAAATTGAAAGGGCACATTCAACACTCACAGAGATCGCTAGATGTATCAAAGATAAATACAATCTAACAGATTACTCTGAAATAATCATAAGGGCAGCTCAAAAATATAATCAGAGTATTCACTCAGTTACCAATGAAAAGCCATTGGACATATTATACAACAAAATAAACCATGAGAAAATACCTAACATTCTCGAACAAGCTCAAACAGTTATGCTAGCAACGCATAACAAAGACAAGAAACAAAAAAATTATAATGTAGGAGAAATAATTTATGAAAAGAAATATGGGGAAAGAAACAAACTAAAGCCGAGATATAAAAAACAGGTAGTTAAGGAAAACCAGGACAATAAAGTAACAATAAACAATAGGAATTGAATAGTTCACAAAGATAATATTAATCTTAAAATTTTTTTTGTTCTCTAACTTACAGATAACAACGCATTCCGCAATACTTCTATTTCCGATCATAGTCACAACAACATCCGGTATAATTAATTATTCGAATCATGACTTCTTTCTTTATAAAGACAATAAGGACGTTCTGACCTATGACTCATATGCCGAGCTATTTCATGTTACCAACATTAGTTTCTATAAAGAAATTATGGACACAGAGCTTAACTACATAAAGAATACTGATAATACTAATACTAATAATACTGATAATAATGATAGATTGAACTGAGAAATTTCATATAATTTAAGAACTTTAAATTTAATTCTATCACAATTATTGCCAACAAGATCTAAGAGAGGTATTAATGCATTGGGAACCGTTTTAAAATGGTTAACTGGTACCCCGGACCATGATGACGTAATAACAATTCAAAATAAAATTAATGAACTAATTGACAACAACAACAAGCAACAAATAATAAATTCCAAATTGTTTGATGAAATCAAAATACTGTCCACAAATTTAAAATCGGTTTTTACAAACCAAGAGTTACCTCTAAGAAAACATCGTCTTCATTTAATAACTTATAATCTACAAAATTTAATTGATACAATTACATTACATTACATTGATACTTATTAAGCAAGAGCTATTTGTCATAATGATGGAAAATTACTGTTAAGCAATCAGGTAGCAAAATGCGACAACATTTATTATGAAATAAATAATTTCAAAAAAGAACTATTTAATAATTATTGTGTTCTTAGCACAGAAAAATCATGTATCACTCGCTTATTGAACGGTGAAAAAACAATATGTAATAAAATAAGAGAAAAAAATAAACAAATAGATATAATTCAGGAAGGTGCTATTTTAGTAAATGGAAATAATATTGTAAATGACTCTTGCCTAATAGGGTCTTTTATAATAACATTCAATGGCACCACAATACTTAATAATATATCACATTCAAACGTAGATAATAAAATATTAGAATACATTACAGCCCACAACTATAATAATTTTGAAATATCCGAATATATTATCCAACAATTCGGAACTATCATTTGATAACATAAATACCCTATATCCTTGTATTCAAATTAAGCAAACCAGAATACCACTAACATTAATTGTAATCACATTAATTTCAACATATATAATTTGGTTATTAATGTATAAATTAAGAAAATATTGTAAAACCATTAAACCACGGCTTAGCAATATTTTAAAAACAAATAATTTGTCCGGTCAAGGAATCCCGCATGAAGAAATAATCGTAGCAGAATTAACAGCTCAAATAAACTCCATGACTGCACCATCATTTGAATCGGGATGCTTCAATTTAGAAGGGGGTGTGTTATCCAACTCATGCATTGCCTCACCAAAAAGGCAATGTAAACATTATTTGCAAAACGCAGTAGCCCCTGCTGAATGCGTCATGCCGTTTCTTACCTTGTCTCCTAATTTGCCCTCACTCGTTTCTGATGATCCCCAAAAGATTATCCAGACTAAACATCAAGCTCCACTTGTAAACATTCCCATGAAATTTTCCATGGCCCAAGCCAGACATAAACATTAGAGCCGACTCGCCGTCACCAGTCCGAATTGGTTCGATCTTCCGATCTTATCACTCTTCACGAATGACTCAACTACTGCATCAGCAAATTGTTCCTTTCTCTTAGAATCTCTTAGGGCAATTGTTTATTCTCTCCAAGTACCCTTTTGGGTTATTTCTCTTAAGCCGAGGTTTGTTGGTTATCTGGCAATTAAAAATTGGCAGTCTTATTCCGGGAGCAAGCCCTTCACATACAATCGGTCTAGCCTAAGCGTTTAAATAAAGTTGTTGAACCAAATAAGAAATAATAAATAAAGTTTTTAAAAATAAAAAACTAAAAATTATTTTTTTAAAAAGTGAACTTCGGGATTAATTTAATTGGCGCCCAACATGGGGCCATGCAAATAAAGGTGATTCTAATAAATAATTAATTAAAATAAAAACAAATTAATTAGAAGGAAAGCACCAGCGTGGCTCATAAAAACTCATATAAATCCCAATTTAATCGAGTTGAACGGGCAAACCGAAACCGTTCGTCTTTACCGAACGGGCAAAGACTCCGATAAAAAATAACATTAAAAAAACCCATTAAAATTCAGTGCTCAAAATTAAAAAACCGTGGTCACTGAAAAATAAATTAACAAATGAAAAACAACACAAACAAAAACAAATCTAAACAAATCTAAACAAATCTACACAGTGCGTCAGTGATTTGGAGCTTTTCAAGAGACCTGAATAAGCAAAAAAACAATAAAGCTAAAACGTTTTATATACAGAAAAGCTTAACAAAACACAGAATACAAAAGAAATAATTTTAAACAAGAAAGGAAAGCTAACTTCGGGCGGAGCCGAAGTTGATATACCCTTGCAGTTAAAACCGGATATATATCGCAAACATCGGATTTAGTTGGCCGATCCTTATGAAATTTGGTAGGTTGGATGAACTGACCAAAAATAGAATCTATACCAAGTTCCAGCTTTCTATCTTCAAAAACACAAAAGTTGGGTCAATTCCGATCTTTCAGTTATATGGCAGCTATAGGATATAGTCGGCCGATCCTTATGAAATTTGGCACGTCGTATTGTTTTGCCAAAAATAGCTCTCATGTTAAATAACTTTCTAACTCTAAAAACACCAAAGTTATACCATTTCCGATCGTTCAGTTATATGGCAGCTATAGGATATAGTCGGCCGATCCTAATGAAGTTTTGTAGGTCGGATTAACTGACCAAAAATAGAATGTGTACCAAGTTCTAGCTTTCTATCTTCAAAAACACGAAAGTTGGGTCATTTCCGATCGTTCAGTTATATGGCAGCTATAAGATATAGTCGGCCGATCCATATGAAATTTGGCATGTCATATTATTTTGCCAAAAATAGCTCTCATGTCAAATTTGAATTCTCTAACTCTAAAAACACCAAAGTTATACCATTTCCGATCAATCAGTTATATGGCAGCTATAGGATATAGTCGGCCGATCCCGGCCGTTCCGACTTATATACTGCGTGCAAAGGAAAGAAGGGTGTGTGCAAAGTTTCAAGACGATAGCTTCAAAACTGAGAGACTAGTTCGCGTAGAAACGGACAGACAGACAGACGGACAGACAGACGGACAGACGGACAGACGGACATGCTCATATCAACTCAGGAGGTGATCCTGATCAAGAATATATATACTTTATAGGGTCGGAGATGTCTCCTTCACTGCGTTGCACACTTTTGGACAAAATTATAATACCCTCTGCAAGGGTATAAAAAGGAACAAATACAAAAGAAATAAATAAATTCAATTAAATACAAAAGTTAATTAACTGATCCAACGAAAGAAAGAAGGAAGAAATCCAACAGAACATCTAACCAAGGAGAAAAGGATACAGATAGCAGGAAGGAAGAAACCAAACAGGACATCTAACTAAGGAGGAAAGGATACAACATCATCGTGAGAAATTAAAGAAAAGCTTATCCTTAGTTACACATTAAATTTACATTACATATAAAAAATACTAACAAAAAATTTTATAAAATTAAGTCAAATCTCTTGAAAAATTAAATGCTTAACGATTAAACAATCTGGAAGATATAATAAATAATTTTTAAAAATTAAACATGGCAAATGGTGGTGGATCAAGCACGTTAGGTAGTGGAATTGGAACCAGTTCTATTACAACAGAATTAATAAATAGATTGATAAACGTCCAGTTAAATGAATTGACTACAAAAATTAATGAATTATCGGCAAAAGTAGAAAGTAAGGAAAAAACGGTAGAAGATTATAAAAATTCAGACAATTAATCCAAATATAAGTTGTGATACAACATTAGAAGTGATTAAAGCTCTGCCAAAATTTAATGGGGAGCAAACTCAGTATGTAGGCTGGAGGGAGGCTGCAGAGACAGCAATGAGTTTATATAAAATAAACAGTGAGCAATATTTTATAGCGGTAACCATACTTCGTAACAAAATCATGGGAGCGGCACATGATGCCCTGACCAACCATGGAACAGTTCTTAATTTCAATGCAATTTTGTCTAGATTGGATTTTATCTATAATGATAGAAGACCAATCCACGTTCTAGAAGCTGAACTAAGTATTCTTAGACAAGGTACATTGTCTATTATGGAGTTCTATAATGAGGTAAATAAAAAGATGACCCTACTGATCAATAAGACCATAATGAAATATGGTAAAGAGAGCGAAATTACAAAAGAAACTAATAAAGTAATTAGGAGCAATTAAAACAAGTTAAATCATATTCAGCCTGCGTCGAAACAAGCGACTATGACTACAGCTCCGAATCAGAGCGCTCAGAGGATTTTTGTTCAATAAAGTCCTTCCAATCAAAAAATGAAGGTCTAAGGTCAATAACCTCACAATCCACTTCAGGCAACAAAAAAAATAAAAAACATTGCCTAAACAACATAAAATTGAAACCAGAAAATGATATGGAAGAATTAAGAAATATAATAACAAACCATATCAAAGATGAGCACTCTAAAATAAATATGCAACTCCCTTTCCGCACTGATATTAGAGGGGAAATATATGGTAAACAATACCCGTATGCCTAATCTGTAGCAGAATTTGTTAATAAAGAAATTAAAAGAATGTTGTCCGAAAAAATCATACAACCTAGCAGGAGTCCGTATAATTCTCCTGTTCTTGTAGTTCAGAAAAAAGAATACAATGAAGATGGCAGTCCAAAACTAAGACTTGTCATTGATTTTAAAAAATTAAATGAAAACACAATTCCCGATAGATACCCGATGCAGGATCCATCTGTTATATTAGCTAATCTGGGAAAAGCAAAATTTTTTTCCACAATTGACCTGGAATCAGGTTTTCATCAAATATTAATGAGAGAATCCGACATTCAAAAATCGTCTTTTTCTATAAATAACGGTAAATACGAATTTTTAAGAATGCCTTTTGGCTCGACAAACGCTCCAAGAATCTTCCAACGAGCAATGGATGACATTTTAAGAGATCAAGTTGGAAAAACTTGCCACGTCTATATGGACGATATAATAATTTTCTCAAATTCAGTAGAGGAACATTTTAATGATTTAACTAGAATAATAAATATCCTTTTAGAAGCAAATATAAAAATTTCTTTAGAAAAATCCAAATTGTTTTCGCAAGAAACCAACTTTCTTGGATACGTGGTCTCTTATAATGCAATCAAAACAGACCCAGTCAAAATCGCAGCAATACAAAATTACCCAATTCCAAAAAATATCAGAGAGCTTAGAAGCTTTCTTGGCCTAAACAGGTTATTATAGAAAGTTTGTCCGTAATTATGCTTACATAGCAAAACCACTCACCTCATATTTAGGAGGCCATAATGGTAAAATATCTAAAAACATGTCGAAAAAAATGTCGGTACAGTTGGACGAACCAGCTGTAAAAGCATTCAATGAACTTAAGCAAAACCTTACTAATCAACTTGAATTAGTACAACCAGATTATAGTAAAAAATTCGTTCTTACAACAGACGCTTCAAATATAGCATTAGGAGCGGTTCTGTCACAAGAGGGTAAACCTATAACCTTTATATCAAAAACCCTCAATAAAACAGAACGAGCATACGCCACAAACAAAAAAGAATTATTAGCAATTGTTTAGGCATTTTATATGGCGTGGTTGGAATGGAAATTCACACCGATCATCATTATATTGACATGAAAAGTTGGTATTCATTCATACAAAGTTTTACACCAAAAATTCATTACAAACCAGGTACAACTAATGTTGTAGCGGATGCCTTATCCAGAGTCCAAATAAACAATTTGTTAGCTCTGATGAAAATACAATTCATTCTGCAGAAAGCAGCTTTGAAAATGTAATCCAAGAAACTAATAAACCACTTAATCAATTCAAAATTCAACTCTTAATCCCTACTGGCAGATTAACAGTCCACGAATCAATAAATGTCTTCAATAATGTTAGACATATTATTGAGTATGATACTCCAGAGAATTTAGTAACGTTACTAAAAGAATTTATTTCACCAAATATAACCATAGGCCTGCACTGTACCCTAGAAGACCTTTACTTATTGCAAAACCACTAAATAAAAATTTCGGAAACAAATTCCTTTTTACAAGAATTTTTTTACAAGACGTAGAAAATGAGGAAAATAAGGCAATTATTATTGAAGAGACTCATTGTCGTGCCCATAGAGGATTTGACGAAAATTACAAACAAATATCTAGACTTTATTATTGGCCAAAATTATTTATAAAATTAAAAGAATATATAAAAAATTGCGTCATTTGTAACCAAAATAAATATTGCAGACATCCAGTAGAAATTCCGATAGGTGAAGCACCAATTCCAACTAGCGAAGGTGAAAATCTTCATATTGATATATTTTAAGCAGATAAAAAAATTGTGTTAACATGTATTGACGCTTATTTAAAATTCTTAACAGTCAAATAAATAGAAAATAAGCTAAATATTGAAAACAAAGTACTAGAAATTTTACAACATTATCCATTAGCCAAAACCGTCATGACAGACAACGAACCAAGTTTCACATCTGCGCAATTTCGTTCATTTATAAGTAGAAGTGAACTCACAATACACTTTGCAGATCTAAGACATAGCACTTCCAATGGTCAAATTGAAAGGGCACATTCAATACTCACAGAGATCGCTAGATGTATCAAAGATGAATACAATCTAACAGATTACTCTGAAATAATCATAAGGGCAGCTCAAAAATATAATCAGAGTATTCACTCAGTTACCAATGAAAAGCCATTGGACATATTATACAACAAAATAAACCATGAGAAAATACCTAACATTCTCGAACAAGCTCAAACAGTTATGCTAGCAACGCATAACAAAGACAAGAAACAAAAAAATTATAATGTAGGAGAAATAATTTATGAAAAGAAATATGGGGAAAGAAACAAACTAAAACCGAGATATAAAAAACAGGTAGTTAAGGAAAACCAGGATCATAAAGTAATAATAAACAACAGGAATTGAATAGTTCACAAAGATAATATTAAGTCTTAAAATTGTTTTTGTTCTCTAACTTACAGATAACAATGCATTCTGCAATACTTCTATTTCTGATCATAGTCACAACAACATCCGAAATAATTAATTATTCGAATCATGACTTCTTTCTTTATAAAGAAAATAAGGACGTTCTGACCTATGACTCATATGCCGAGCTATTTCATGTTACCAACATTAGTTTCTATAAAGAAATTATGGACACAGAGCTTAACTACATAAAGAATACTAATAATGATAGATTGAACTGGGAAATTTCATATAAAAGTTTCACATCTGCGCAATTTCGTTCATTTATAAGTAGAAGTGAACTCACAATACACTTTGCAGATCTAAGACATAGCACTTCCAATGGTCAAATTGAAAGGGCACATTCAATACTCACAGAGATCGCTAGATGTATCAAAGATGAATACAATCTAACAGATTACTCTGAAATAATCATAAGGGCAGCTCAAAAATATAATCAGAGTATTCACTCAGTTACCAATGAAAAGCCATTGGACATATTATACAACAAAATAAACCATGAGAAAATACCTAACATTCTCGAACAAGCTCAAACAGTTATGCTAGCAACGCATAACAAAGACAAGAAACAAAAAAATTATAATGTAGGAGAAATAATTTATGAAAAGAAATATGGGGAAAGAAACAAACTAAAACCGAGATATAAAAAACAGGTAGTTAAGGAAAACCAGGATCATAAAGTAATAATAAACAACAGGAATTGAATAGTTCACAAAGATAATATTAAGTCTTAAAATTGTTTTTGTTCTCTAATTTACAGATAACAATGCATTCTGCAATACTTCTATTTCTGATCATAGTCACAACAACATCCGAAATAATTAATTATTCGAATCATGACTTCTTTCTTTATAAAGAAAATAAGGACGTTCTGACCTATGACTCATATGCCGAGCTATTTCATGTTACCAACATTAGTTTCTATAAAGAAATTATGGACACAGAGCTTAACTACATAAAGAATACTAATAATGATAGATTGAACTGGGAAATTTCATATAATTTAAGAACTTTAAATTTAATTCTATCACAATTATTGCCAACAAGATCTAAGAGAGGTATTAATGAATTAGGAACGGTTTTAAAATGGTTAGCTGGTACCCCGGACCATGATGACGTAATAACAATTCAAAATAAAATTAATGAACTAATTGACAACAACAACAAGCAACAAATAATAAATTCCAAATTGTTTGATGAAATCAAAATACTGTCCACAAATTTAAAATCGGTTTTTACAAACCAAGAGTTACCTCTAAGAAAACATCGTCTTCATTTAATAACTTATAATCTACAAAATTTAATTGATACAATTACATTACATTACATTGATACTTATTAAGCAAGAGCTATTTGTCATAATGATGGAAAATTACTGTTAAGCAATCAGGTAGCAAAATGCAACATTTATTATGAAATAAATAATTTCAAACAAGAAAGCAAAGCTAAATTCGGGCGGAGCCGAAGTTGATATACCCTTGCAGCTAAAACCGGATATATATCGCAAACATCGGATATAGTTGGCCGATCCTTATGATTACATCATAATAAAACCAATTAATTACAATAAAAAATCTAAAAAAAGTCCCAAGCTTCTATCTTCAAAATACGAAAGTTGATATTTCTACCAAAAACCATTTCAATTCGTACAGTTATATGTCAGCTATAAGATATAGTCAACTGATCTTTATGAAATTTGGTAGATCGGATTAACTGACCAAAAATATAATGTGTACCAAGTGCCAAGTGACTTTCTATCATCAAAAACACGAAAGTTGTTCTAGTTCCAGCTTTCTATCTTCAAAAACACAAAAGTTGGGTCATTTCCGATCGTTCAGTTATATGGCAGCTATAGGATATAGTCGGTCGATCCTTATGAAATTTAGCATGACGTAATGTTTTGCCAAAAATAGCTCTCATGTCAAATTTGAACTCTAACTCTAAAAACACCAAAGATATACCATTTCCGATCAATCAGTTATATGGCAGCTATAGGACATAGTCGGCCGATCCCGGCCGTTCCGACTTATATACTGGGTGCAAAGGAAAGAAGAGTGTGTGCAAAGTTGCAAGACGATAAGACATAGCACTTCCAATGGTCAAATTGAAAGGGCACATTCAATACTCACAGAGATCGCTAGATGTATCAAAGATGAATACAATCTAACAGATTACTCTGAAATAATCATAAGGGCAGCTCAAAAATATAATCAGAGTATTCACTCAGTTACCAATGAAAAGCCATTGGACATATTATAC
Source organism: Drosophila parabipectinata (assembly GCA_018153455.1). Lineage (NCBI taxonomy): Eukaryota > Metazoa > Arthropoda > Insecta > Diptera > Drosophilidae > Drosophila > Drosophila parabipectinata. The sequence continues at coordinate 125,107 of JAECYA010000402.1, read as the reverse complement.
AACAAAATAAACCATGAGAAAATACCTAACATTCTCGAACAAGCTCAAACAGTTATGCTAGCAACGCATAACAAAGACAAGAAACAAAAAAATTATAATGTAGGAGAAATAATTTATGAAAAGAAATATGGGGAAAGAAACAAACTAAAACCGAGATATAAAAAACAGGTAGTTAAGGAAAACCAGGATCATAAAGTAATAATAAACAACAGGAATTGAATAGTTCACAAAGATAATATTAAGTCTTAAAATTGTTTTTGTTCTCTAACTTACAGATAACAATGCATTCCGCAATACTTCTATTTCTGATCATAGTCACAACAACATCCGAAATAATTAATTATTCGAATCATGACTTCTTTCTTTATAAAGAAAATAAGGACGTTCTGACCTATGACTCATATGCCGAGCTATTTCATGTTACCAACATTAGTTTCTATAAAGAAATTATGGACACAGAGCTTAACTACATAAAGAATACTAATAATGATAGATTGAACTGGGAAATTTCATATAATTTAAGAACTTTAAATTTAATTCTATCACAATTATTGCCAACAAGATCTAAGAGAGGTATTAATGAATTAGGAACGGTTTTAAAATGGTTAGCTGGTACCCCGGACCATGATGACGTAATAACAATTCAAAATAAAATTAATGAACTAATTGACAACAACAACAAGCAACAAATAATAAATTCCAAATTGTTTGATGAAATCAAAATACTGTCCACAAATTTAAAATCGGTTTTTACAAACCAAGAGTTACCTCTAAGAAAACATCGTCTTCATTTAATAACTTATAATCTACAAAATTTAATTGATACAATTACATTACATTACATTGATACTTATTAAGCAAGAGCTATTTGTCATAATGATGGAAAATTACTGTTAAGCAATCAGGTAGCAAAATGCAACATTTATTATGAAATAAATAATTTCAAACAAGAAAGCAAAGCTAAATTCGGGCGGAGCCGAAGTTGATATACCCTTGCAGCTAAAACCGGATATATATCGCAAACATCGGATATAGTTGGCCGATCCTTATGATTACATCATAATAAAACCAATTAATTACAATAAAAAATCTAAAAAAAGTCCCAAGCTTCTATCTTCAAAATACGAAAGTTGATATTTCTACCAAAAACCATTTCAATTCGTACAGTTATATGTCAGCTATAAGATATAGTCAACTGATCTTTATGAAATTTGGTAGATCGGATTAACTGACCAAAAATATAATGTGTACCAAGTGCCAAGTGACTTTCTATCATCAAAAACACGAAAGTTGTTCTAGTTCCAGCTTTCTATCTTCAAAAACACAAAAGTTGGGTCATTTCCGATCGTTCAGTTATATGGCAGCTATAGGATATAGTCGGTCGATCCTTATGAAATTTAGCATGACGTAATGTTTTGCCAAAAATAGCTCTCATGTCAAATTTGAACTCTAACTCTAAAAACACCAAAGATATACCATTTCCGATCAATCAGTTATATGGCAGCTATAGGACATAGTCGGCCGATCCCGGCCGTTCCGACTTATATACTGGGTGCAAAGGAAAGAAGAGTGTGTGCAAAGTTGCAAGACGATAAGACATAGCACTTCCAATGGTCAAATTGAAAGGGCACATTCAATACTCACAGAGATCGCTAGATGTATCAAAGATGAATACAATCTAACAGATTACTCTGAAATAATCATAAGGGCAGCTCAAAAATATAATCAGAGTATTCACTCAGTTACCAATGAAAAGCCATTGGACATATTATACAACAAAATAAACCATGAGAAAATACCTAACATTCTCGAACAAGCTCAAACAGTTATGCTAGCAACGCATAACAAAGACAAGAAACAAAAAAATTATAATGTAGGAGAAATAATTTATGAAAAGAAATATGGGGAAAGAAACAAACTAAAACCGAGATATAAAAAACAGGTAGTTAAGGAAAACCAGGATCATAAAGTAATAATAAACAACAGGAATTGAATAGTTCACAAAGATAATATTAAGTCTTAAAATTGTTTTTGTTCTCTAACTTACAGATAACAATGCATTCCGCAATACTTCTATTTCTGATCATAGTCACAACAACATCCGAAATAATTAATTATTCGAATCATGACTTCTTTCTTTATAAAGAAAATAAGGACGTTCTGACCTATGACTCATATGCCGAGCTATTTCATGTTACCAACATTAGTTTCTATAAAGAAATTATGGACACAGAGCTTAACTACATAAAGAATACTAATAATGATAGATTGAACTGGGAAATTTCATATAATTTAAGAACTTTAAATTTAATTCTATCACAATTATTGCCAACAAGATCTAAGAGAGGTATTAATGAATTAGGAACGGTTTTAAAATGGTTAGCTGGTACCCCGGACCATGATGACGTAATAACAATTCAAAATAAAATTAATGAACTAATTGACAACAACAACAAGCAACAAATAATAAATTCCAAATTGTTTGATGAAATCAAAATACTGTCCACAAATTTAAAATCGGTTTTTACAAACCAAGAGTTACCTCTAAGAAAACATCGTCTTCATTTAATAACTTATAATCTACAAAATTTAATTGATACAATTACATTACATTACATTGATACTTATTACGCAAGAGCTATTTGTCATAATGATGGAAAATTACTGTTAAGCAATCAGGTAGCAAAATGCAACATTTATTATGAAATAAATAATTTCAAACAAGAAAGCAAAGCTAAATTCGGGCGGAGCCGAAGTTGATATACCCTTGCAGCTAAAACCGGATATATATCGCAAACATCGGATATAGTTGGCCGATCCTTATGATTACATCATAATAAAACCAATTAATTACAATAAAAAATCTAAAAAAAGTCCCAAGCTTCTATCTTCAAAATACGAAAGTTGATATTTCTACCAAAAACCATTTCCAATCGTACAGTTATATGTCAGCTATAAGATATAGTCAACTGATCTTTATGAAATTTGGTAGATCGGATTAACTGACCAAAAATATAATGTGTACCAAGTGCCAAGTGACTTTCTATCATCAAAAACACGAAAGTTGTTCTAGTTCCAGCTTTCTATCTTCAAAAACACAAAAGTTGGGTCATTTCCGATCGTTCAGTTATATGGCAGCTATAGGATATAGTCGGTCGATCCTTATGAAATTTAGCATGACGTAATGTTTTGCCAAAAATAGCTCTCATGTCAAATTTGAACTCTAACTCTAAAAACACCAAAGTTATACCATTTCCGATCAATCAGTTATATGGCAGCTATAGGACATAGTCGGCCGATCCTGGCCGTTCCGACTTATATACTGCGTGCAAAGGAAAGAAGAGTGTGTGCAAAGTTGCAAGACGATAGCTTTTAAACTGAGAGACTAGTTCGCGTAGAAACAGACAGACAGACGGACATGCTCATATCAACTCAGGAGGTGATCCTGATCAAGAATATATATACTTTATAGGGTCGGAGATGTCTCCTTCACTGCGTTGCACACTTTTGGACAAAATTATAATACCCTCTGCAAGGGTATAAAAAGAACTATTTAATAATTATTGTGTTCTTAGCACAGAAAAATCATGTTTCACTCGCTTATTGAACGGTGAAAAATCAATATGTAATAAAATAAGACAAAAAAATAAACAAATAGATATAATTCAGGAAGGTGCTATTTTAGTAAATGGAAATAATATTGTAAATGACTCTTGCCTAAAAGGGTATTTTTTAATAACATTAAATGGCACCACAATAATTAATAATATATCATATTCAAACGTAGATAATAAAATATTAGAATACATTACAGCCCACAATTATAATAATTTTGAAATATCCGAATATATATTATCCAACAATTCGGAACTATCATTTGATAACATAAATACCCTATATCCTTGTATTCAAATTAAACAAACCAGAATACCACTAACATTAATTGTAATCACATTAATTTCAACATATATAATTTGGTTATTAATGTATAAATTAAGAAAATATTGTAAAACCATTAAACCACGGCTTAGCAATATTTTAAAAACAAATAATTTGTCCGGTCAAGAAATCCCGCATGAAGAAATACTCGTAGCAGAATTAACAGATCAAATAAACTCAATGACTGCACCATCATTTGAATCGGGACGCTTCAATTTAGAAGGGGGTGTGTTATCCAACTCATAAATTGCCTCACCAAAAAGGCAATGTAAACATTATTTGCAAAACGCAGTAGCCCCTGCTGAATGCGTCATGCCGTTTCTTATCTTGTCTCCTAACTTGCCCTCACTCGTTTCTGATGATCCCCAAAAGATTATCCAGACTAAACATCAAGCTCCACTTGTAAACATTCCCATGAAATTTTCCATGGCCCAAGCCAGACATAAACATTAGAGCCGACTCGCCGTCACCAGTCCGAATTGGTTTGATCTTCCGATCTTATCACTCTTCACGAATGACTTAACTACTGCATCAGCAAATTGTCCCTTTCTCTTAGAATCTCTTAGGGCAATTGTTTATTCTCTCCAAGTACCCTTTTGGGTTATTTCTCTTAAGCCGAGGTTTGTTGGTTATCTGGCAATTAAAAATTGGCAGTCTTATTCCGGGAGCAAGCCCTTCACATACAATCGGTCTAGCCTAAGCGTTTAAATAAAGTTTGTGACCCAAATAAGAAATAATAAATAATGTTTTTAAAAATAAAAAATTAAAAATTAAAAATTATTTTTTTAAAAGTGAACTTCGGGATTAATTTAATTTGCATATTGCGGTCCTGCTTGCTTGTTTATAATGTGTTCGCGCGTGTGATTGCAGTGTCCCAGCCTTAATATTGAAAACTTAAAAAATCCTGATAGCTAATGCTCTTTGGTTTGATGTTGTAGTTTTTTAATGCCTTTTCTAAGGTAGAGGATAGAGACAGTTAGCTTTATTAAGAGAGTATGTTTCCTGAAAATATGCAAGTATTTGTATTTTTGTACGGAGAGTTTCGCTTCGTAGTATTCGCACTTTTTAAAGACATTGTGTTAGCATTTTGGTTGATTTTCTTCAGAATAGAGATGTCGTCTGCATAGAAAAAGAATCTGAATCCCCTATGGTCTTTAATGGTGTGGCCTAGTTTGATGTACGTCATTAGAAAGCGAATTACAGACAGTGGCAAGCCTTGGGGGATCCTATTGCGCAGTTGTCTGTTTTCAGAAAAAGCGTTGCCCACTCTAACTTTGATTTTTCGGTGATTTTTTTTCGAAATTATAACAATAATATATCGAGCCTGAAAATCGTATACGTAACAAACTCCAAATTTCAGGTGAGTTGTTGAATTTGAAGGGGTGCCGCACGCAATATACAAAAGATTCCGACTCTCGCTCGCCAGAAATTAGGGTGGTGTTTTTGCCACGCCCCCCAAGTTGCCTATATTCATTATCTCCATAAAAATTTGCGTGCATGGTAAGATGATCACAACTTATCTCGGCCATTAGGAAATAATTTAAGGAAAGATAGGCTTGGTTTTCCCACCCAACCTGTATAAACCTGGGGACAGAATCCATCGCAACAATAATAGCCCCTTCGTTCGAGGGTCTCAAAGGGTCATGTTAGCTCGGGTCAAAAAAAGGGTTTTTTAGCACATTATAAATATTTATTTACTCGTTTAGATATATATGGTATAAAATTTGGCATAACCACAAAACATACTTGCTACATAAATATAATGGTACGAAATAAATAATAAAAACATAGTATAAAGAAAATTATTTAATATGGGCAATGCGTGTAAAATCTTAAAATAAATAAATAGATCTGACATTCAGAATTGGGTAAAAAAAATAGACTTGAGCTTTGGATTAGAACATATTTAAATCAGCGTCTACATCGAACATGCAAATAAGCATACAATCGAACTTAAGTGAAAAAAAGAGGTTCGATCGATTTAGAGTTGAGGCTTCACTTTCATTTAGATTTTCATTAAATTTTTTTGATTTCTTACTTAGGTCTCGCATTAATGAAATATTTGAGTGACTATGTTTGGGGTAATTATTGTTAGGTTTGTGTGTCAATTTATAGTGAGTAGAGAAATAAGTCGGGGAGCAATCGCTTAGGGTTATTAGGTTTGATTGTGAAATGAACTTAAAATCGTACATCCCTTTCTATTATTGATAGGAGATCCCCAGCTTTGGTACTAAGTGTTAAAGTCAGAGAAATTTCCATACATATTTTCATACAAGTTTCTTAGTTCAAAATTCTTGTTTGGGGCAATTTAAGTGGATATTAGACGAAGCTTTTGTTCGGAGTGAATCACAACTCCGACAGAATCAAAATCGTTGCTTAGATTTATTTTTTCCTGCTGCATTGAATTGTGGATTAAAATTTCTAATCCCCCGTGGAAATTTGTTGACGTGTTTTTATGTATAAAAGTAGATTTGATAGGGATGGGATATAATAATTAAGAAGTAATTTATTAAATATCTACCAAAAGTTCTTCCTCAGAGCTGTTGTAATGTTTGTTGTCTGTGTAATTCATTTGCTAATTTGATTTTATTTACGGGCTTTGTTTTTTCTGATTTATCCTTGGTTTTTTTTTGTTATGACAGGGGTGAATTTATTTAAAACTGTCCAACAACCACTAAATACCACCTTGGCTTATGTGTAACTTTAAGTTAGAGGTGGAAAAAAATAATATTTAAGAGTTATTCTAGGTGAGGTCCAGTGGGTGAGTTCTGCGCAGCCTCCGCATCTGTTCGCTGTTGTCGAGGAGAGTGGTCGCCAACTCGTTGGGGTGGTATTGTAGCCTCTGGATGTACTTGCTCCTGCTTCTCTGTATCTCCTCCTTCACCCATAGGAAGCCAAGCACCTCGTGGATTGCCTGGTTGTCGTGGTTGACGGGGGCCCCAGTGGCGATACGTAGGGCTCTATTATCAAATGTTTGGATAGTCCGAATATTATACTTGCTGGGCATGCCCCAAAATTGGACCCCGTATGTCCAAATTAGCCGAATAATCGCCATGTAGATTAGGATGTTAAGATGCTTAATCTTTCTTCACACTGCTTTCCTTTTTTGACTCGGTGAGGCTTTCAAGTAAGCCTCCTGTCCAGCGTTAAGCCCAGGAATCTGGGTTTTCTACCTGCGGGAAAGGAGAGCTGTTGAGGTGGACCGCTGGGCAATTTCTTGGACGGAGAAATTTGGCGGTGGATTCACTTAAACATTGCACCTTCTCTGCCAATTGCCGAGAAGATCTAGTTGCTCCTGCATGACAACAGCTGCCTGTGTAGCATCATCCGCATACGTTTTTTTTTTTATATTCATGTTTATTTGCTCCTTAAAACTATCTTATGTACACACTGTACATTTTTGTTCCCCGACTGGGCTGTACGGCCGTGAAGCAATGCTTCACACATCCTGGCGCCCTACTCCTCTCCAGGGCTCTCAGCTCCGTCATTACCTTGGCCACAAATACGGCTATGGCTCCCCATTTAACCAGCGTCTGGAGCATTTGAGGCACCATGCTGCTGGGTGAAAAGGCCTCTTCCAAGATCTCCTCCAGGGTTAGGCGATCCTCCTCAAATCGCCTGCAATCGAAGAGGTCGTGGAGTGGGTCCTCTGTGACTCCACTGCCGCACGACGGGCTGCAGTCCTCGCTTTCATGACTAAAGCGCTTTAGGTAACTTCGGAAGCTCCCATGCCCACTTAAGGCCTGAGTGAGGTAAAAGTCTACCTGACCATGCTTCCTTCCGGTCTTTTCTCCCACGTCCGGAATGAGACGAAACGTCCAGCGTCCCTTGGATGATGCCTCCCATCGCCGTTGCCAGTTTGACAAACTTGTGGCTCTCGTTTCCCCCTTCCTGACCGACGCCGAAGAGGGGCTGTCCTGAGCTATGTTGTATGGGTATCAGACCTGCGATCACGAGAGCCGCGTCGTCCGATACCGTCCTGAAGGCGCATGATGTCCGTAGCGCGCAAAGGCGGTGGTCTGTGTTATATATTGTCAATTTCACAATTGTTTTGTACTCCTCCATTCTATACACTAATACACCTATGTAGTACTTTAAGAATCTGGTAGTACTTTAAGAACTCTATAAGCTTCGCATACAATAAAGTCAGTCTGAAATAGAACTCAACAAGAACACAACATATTGGCGACGAGGAAAAAGTAAAGTTTTTAGTCGAAAGCTAAAAACAGTAAAAATCGCGTAAATCGTGTCGAGTAGTCGTTGATTTTCATCAAGATGCCGGCAGATGAGGATTTGATCCAATCGATACTTGCTCAACAGCAAGCATTTACAAGAGACATTATGGAACAGCAACAAAAGTGGATGCAAGCAATGATGGATAGAAACGCTTCTCCAGGGCAGGGTGATTCAAGCCACAGGGGTGAATTATCTGCGTGTCCCCCATTCCACAAATTCGACAAAGACAATCAAAACTGGGAGTCTTACCTTGAACAGTTAACACAGCATTTTAACGAGTATTCGGTTAGTGCAGAAATAAAGCAAAAGGCTTATTTTCTTTCGTGGTGTGGCATAAACATATTCGAACTATTGAAAAATCTGTTCGGGAGCAACAATTTGAACACGTATACATACAAGGAACTCACAGACAAGTTAACGGAACATTTCACAACAAAACGACACGTTGTTGCTGCTCGCTATGAGTTTTTTAAAAGGGAGATGAAGCATTCACAAACACATAGAGAGGGGGTAGCCGACTTGCGCGGGATCGCTCGGGAATGCCAATTCGTCTGTAATGCCAGCGGTTGTTCTTCTAACTATGTAAATGAAATGAGTCGAGATCAGATCATAGTACATACACCATACGATGCCGTCCGTGCATCTGCTCTTCAGAAGTCCCAGCCAACTCTTGAAGATGTGCTTATAGTTGCAGAAACCTATGAGACAACATCAAAAACCGTGGCAGCCCTCAAAGAAACAGTATCAAAGCAAGACCCAATAAACGCAGTTCACACCTATACAAAGAAACCGTTTCTTGGTGGTGGTGAAAGTGATGCCAAAACAAACAAAAGTTCGCTAAAATCATGCTCTGGTTGTGGACGCAATCATGTCAGAGAGAAATGCAAGTTTCGCGATGCCGTATGTCACAAGTGCGGTAGAAAAGGACATATAGCTGTTGTATACATGTTGAAGCAAGACAAAAGTAAATGGCAAATGCAAAAAAGTCGCAAATCCGAAGCAAACGAAATCGAATCGATTGAAGCTGTAAACAGTGTTACAGGTCAAGTCAAGTGTCAGCAGAACAAGATTCTTATAGATCTTGAAACAAACGGCAAAGTTATATCATTTCAAATGGATTCCGGAGCCACAGCGTCCGTGATCAACGCCACTACATACGCGCTGTTGAATAAGCCAAAATTACGCAATTGTTCCCGAGTTTTACATGCGTTTGGTCATACACCAATACCATTGCTTGGGGAGTTGCACACAATTGTAAAGTGCGGTGAAAAAGAGAAGACAGTAGTCATTATTGTTGCAAACATTGAGACGTCAAACAATCTATTTGGTATGGATTTATTCAAAATTTTCGGCTTTGATATCATGCAAGTATCAAACGTTCAAGAGATGCACGAAGACGAGTTACGTGACCTTTGCAGCAAGTACAACGAAGTGTTCGAACCAGCCATGGGTGTCATAAAAGACTTCAAAGCAAGTGTCTTTTTAAAGCCGTCAGCAATACCAAAGTTTTTCAAGAGCCGTCAAATTCCATTCGCACAGATGGACAAATTCAGAGCTGAAGCAGACAGACTTACACAAGCTGGAATTTGGAAGCCAATCAAATTTAGTAAATACAAAAATTCAGCGAATCAACACTAACGAGGAGTTAGAGATTCGGAATATAACTACTAGCCACGTTACAACACAACTCGAGCCGAATCCGATAGAAAAAATTGTCGAAAATTCATCTTCATTTCTTAAAGTAATGCGCATTGTTGCGTACTTCCTACGATTTGTTAACGCATCAAAATCTCGCTCGTGGTCTTCGCTAAATCCTACCTCGGTTGAGCTCGGCTCGGCCTTCTTACTTGTTGTAAGCGTCATCCAGCAAAATGCATATAAAAGTGAACTCATAAAATTACAAAAATCAGTTAAATTGCCAGACTAACTTCAAAAATTAGGTTCATTCGTTGTGACTGAATCAATCAGAAAGCTTGAGGTGTCTTTGTTGCGAGTAGGAGGTCGGTTGTTCAATGCACAGTTAAGCTACAGCGCAAAGTTTCCGCTTCTTATGCCAAAGGGCAACAGATTCGTGAGTTTATACATTCAACATCTGCATAGAACAAACTGTCATGCAGGACCCAGAGCATTGGTTGGTCTTATTCGCCAAACAATGTGGCTCATAAATGCTAGGCGCGAATGTAGCGCGGTCGTACGACAATGTGTACATTGCTTTCGATACAAGCCAAAATTAGCTTCACAAATAATGGGTAACTTACCAGCCGACCGTTTGATAGGAACAAGACCGTTTGCAATTAGTGGAGTTGACTTATTTGGGCCGATTCGAGTATTTCTAGGAATTCGTGGCAAGGGTCCAATCAAGATGTATGTATCGATATTCATTTGTTTCCTGTCAAAAGCCGTTCATCTTGAACTTGTAAAAGATCTCACCGCTAATACATTCATTATGTGCTTATCTAGATTTGTCGGAAGACGTGGACCCATCGAAAAATTGTATTGCGATAACGCCACGAATTTCTCGGGCTCGTCTCGCATCATACATGACCTAATGAGCATATTGGAAACCCATAAGGACGCAATGACAGCATTTGGAGCACCTCGCCGATTCGAATTTATCTTCATCCCTCCCAGAGCCCCACATTTTGGAGGGCTTTGGGAGGCGGCCGTTAAATCGGCTAAACACTTGTTTCTCCGAGCTGTGGGTAACGCGTTACTAAAGGAAGACGAGCTCCAGACGGTGATCGTAGAAGTTGAAGCAGTGCTGAATTCGCGGCCGATTATCGCGGACGGCTCAAGCCCAAACGATGGTGAAGCTATAACCCCTGGGCACCTCCTCGTCGGGACCAGTTTGGCGACCTTGCCTCCAGCATCCGCTCAGGCAAATGTGGAACCGAATTTATCGTTTCTTCAGCGCTGGCATTTGGTGTCTGCGATAAAACAACGCTTTTGGAAGGATTGGTCACGAGACTACTTGTTGAGCTTACAACAACGCGTGAAATGGAATAAGGAGTCGCCAAATGTAACTGCTGGAACCGTTGTCGCAATTCAGGAGGACAATCTGCCACCTTAGACATGGCTTCTGGGCATCATCACTGAAACGATTACAGGTGCTGATGGAAGGGTCCGAGTGGCCATCGTAAAAACTAAAAATGGAAACGTGCTATCCATAGACTAGCACCATTACCTATCAATTGAAGCCCTTCGGCTTGTTTAAAAATAATAGGTGAGGGAAATACGTAGAACTCGCAAATTGGTCTACTTAGCTATGAGACAGGGCATAGCAAGCTACGAGCAAATAAAATAACCCCCAACGAGCACGAGCTGCAAGGTCTCTACGTGTGTTCCTTACTCCCATACTTTTGAGAAATATTTGAATTGTACCGCCTAAAAATGTTATCACTCTGTTAAGTACTCGCTCTTGTTACTCGCTGCGTCGCAGTTTCGAAGAAAAGAATAGAAGGAGCAGATAGAAAACAGTAATAAAAGAACTTCCATTGAATTCGGTTGATGCGTTTCTACTGGGACCATAGTTGCTGGCCTGAAACAGGCATTTTCGCAGTTTGCCAATTTGGAGCAAACATTTTTTGGCACCCCCGGGTGGACTCAGAAGGACGTATCATCATATATACGTAGCAGATCAGCTATACATTCACCGTGGAATCTCAGTTCGGGCTTGTACTGGACACGCCGCTGGAATTCACCGTTCATATAGTACTCGCTCTTGTTACTCGCTGCGTCGCAGTTTTGAATAGAAGGAGCAGATCGAAAACAGTAATAAAAGAACTTCCATTGAATTCGGTTGATGCGTTTCTACTGGGACCATAGTTGCTGGCCTGAAACAGGCATTTTCGCAGTTTGCCAATTTGGAGCAAAATTTTCTATGGCGGGTTTCAGCAGTAGAACCCGCTGGATCGAGCGGGTTCAATTGCGCGACAAGTTAGGTTTGAGAAATTTTCGCGCGACAACGAATGAGGAATAGCCGAGCTACCACTCGGCTATTCCTCATTCGTTGTCACAGTGCTTGGCTAGTGTGCAAAGTAAAATGAGTTCAAACCGGGCTCGGGCAGTCCATTTTTTTTTAATTTTAAATCTATTTATATTATTGTTTTATTATTTTAATGTGTTTTCCTAAATTAATAATCCAATAAAAAAAAATACAAAATTGTAAAATAACCCGTTATTTAAATACCCGTCTCAGTTCGTAGAGGAACCCGCTGTAAAAATGTCTATTAGTGCGGGTTCTACGGCATTTTGGTAGGCCGCGTCATGGAACCCGCTCTCAAATGTTTTCATTTTTTCCGTCGTGGAACCCGCTGTAATAATGAAAACATTTGAGAGCGGGTTCCACGACGGCTGGCAGATGAGAGAGGGAAAGAGAGAATTTTATTTTTAGATCGTAACATCTTTGGAACGATGAAAGTTTGAAACGTTGTAATCGAACCAATGTGAGAGTAAAGAGATCAGAAATATCATTTACTATCCTTACTCGTCAGCTCTGTTTTTGGTATGGATTCTAGCGCCTCTTTTAACACCAATTTTAAGTAGCCTAGATGGATAGTGCGCGCTCCTTTTTTTGGGGTCTTGGGTTCGATTTCATAAGCGGGCGGTTGTTTCAATTTTGATGAAGTTATAGTTTTATGATTCATTTTATATTTACTTTTATTTTATTATTATTTTTTTTTTTCTCTTTTGATTTTTACGTTATTATTATTATTTTTAATTGCATTCTATTACAATGGTTGTAAAAATAAGTGACGGACGTGTCGGATAACAAAATGCCGGAAGGACTCCCTTGAAATTTTATCAGCATTTTATTAGCGGGACATAATGAAGAATAAAACAATTTTACAATTGTAAAATTAAAGAAAACATGAGAGCAAAGCTTACTTCGGGCAGAGCCGAAGTTGATATACCCTTGCAGTTAAAACCGGATATATATCGCAAACATCGGATATAGTTGGCCGATTCTTATAATTAAATCATAATAAAACCAATAAACTACAATAAAAAATCTAAAAAAAGTCCCAAGCTTCTATCTTCAAAAATACGAAAGTTGATATTTCTACCAAATACCATTTCCGATCGTTCAGTTATATTGCAGCTATAGGATATAGTCGGCCGATTCTAATAAAAATTGGCAGGTTGGATGAACTGACCAAAAATAGAATATATACTAAGTTTCAGCTTTCTATCTTCAAAAACACCAAAGTTATACCATTTCCGATCAATCAGTTATATGGCAGCTATAGGATATAGTCGGCCGATCCGTTCCGACTTATATACTGCGTGCAAAGGAAAGAAGGGTGTGTGCCAAGTTTCAAGACGATAACTTCAAAACTGAGAGACTAGTTCGCGTAGAAACGGACAGACAGACAGACGGACAGACAGACGGACAGACAGACGGACAGACGGGTATGCTTATATCAACTCAGGAGGTGATCCTGATCAAGAATATATATACTTTATAGGGTCGGAGATGTCTCCTTCACTGCGTTGCAAATACCCAAAATTATACATACCCTCTGCAAGGGTATAAAAATAGAATCGTATGCATGTGCGTTCCCCCCTCACCAACAAGCTTGACGCAAAAAGTTGACCGTTTTGGGCCCTGATGTCCCATCTATGTACTTTATAATCTTTGGTACAACACAATAGTGTGCAATTAATACTCTAATAAATAATATTTTACTATTAATATTTATTATATGAAAATTTTCCATCATTAAAATGAAAGATACTTTCACATAGGTGGTTTATTTTATGTATTTCTACTTTTTATATTATTTTGAGTCATAATTTTCGGTTGCTTTTATTCTTTACTGCTTCTGTGGTCGGAGTTAGTTCCACGAAAATGTTAAATCCAAATATGTAGAAACATATAATTGAATTTCCGTATGTATTACACTTAACGTAAACCGCAATTTAAACCGTCAAAGTATCTTTGACTTTAATGACTTTGGCCAACCAAACCAAAGAGGTAGGTTAGGACACACGGACGACACAATGCTCAAGATAATGACTTTAATGACTTTGGCCAACCAAACCAAAGAGGTAGGTTAGGACACACGGACGACACAAGGCTCAAGATATGTTTAATGCCTTTACTATAGAGCTAGAAAATTTAAACATTTACCTCGACGATTACCGCGAAATTAACAATGGTTTACGAACCGAAATTCAAGAACAAGCACAATTTTCCATGTTTGTTCCTTGTTCAGCTCATTCGTTGAATTTGGTAGGAACCTCGTCCGCTGAGTCTTGTATAGACCCTGCAACTTTTTTATGTTGCTCGAAGAGGTATATACTATACTGAACGTTGGAAAAAATTAACGAATGAGATAGGAAGAAGGAAAAAACTCAACACAGTGAACCTCTCTCGTTGGTCGGCTAGAGCAGATGCATGTTAAAGTCCAAAACATTCCTGGGATAATGTAATTACAGTTTTAAAAATGATTGTGTACGGGCGTTATTTATCTTTTCGATTTATCGCTCCATCTTCAGCGAGCTTAGAATCCACACAGATTTCTGTAATCTTTGCAACGCTTTTCCTTGTCTGGTCTCTCCCCTAGTAAAGTTAGTATTATAAGAAGAATCATAGAGCAAGCAAGGCGATCGGAGTAGTGAAGAAGGTCAGAAGGAACCACGCGGGATAAAGCCTGACCCATTCAAATAATTGTACAACTAATCAACATAAATTAAGCAAGTAAATAAAATGAAGTTCAATGCATAATTGTGTCTAGTCGTTTGGATTTAAAGCCCCCGAGCAGAACTGTGCTCAACTATGACATTACGCCCATGAACGGCATTTGTCACAACATTTTTGGTGGCCCATGAGGGGAACAATCCACACACGACTCCACAATCCATGGTCATCTCCAACATTTCCATCAAAGATTTAATGGAAACCTAATCTCATCACGGAACCATTATTCTCCTTTCCAACTCCTTTATGCTCTTCGACAAAGAAGCAGCGAAAATAACGGAATCAAACTTTGCATCGCACGTGTCGCGCAAACGCTTGCCCATGGTCGCTCTCTCACTTTGGAAGATACGTACGTAAGTGTAAGTGCATACGCAAAATGACCAAGCCCAAGCCAGCGAGCACTTCCAGTGCAGAGTCTGAAACAATGGCAAACGGTGGCAACGCCGACAGCTTGTTTGCGCTCCAGAAAGATCTTCACAATCAGCTCAACCAACTCCAAGTAAACTTCAAGAAGGACAGCACGTCTCGGAAAACTAAGCCCTATTTCCAACTGCGCCTTTCCAAACTCAACTTAATAAGCCAGCAATTCAACAAGACTCATCAAGAGTTTGTAAGCGCTGGCTACCCCACACACCCTTACTTCGTCGATAATTTAGCGGACCAGTTCGAAGAGGAATTTATCACAGCGTTCTGTTTAATATCTACGGAGTCCGAAACACTTTTCCCCAATCAGCTACCAGCGTGCGCCGAGCAACAAGCGACGCCTGTTCCTAAAACGCTCGGCCCTGGTGCGGCAGTCCAACTTCCAAAGTTGCCATTACCTAACTTTTCCGGAAAGTATACAGATTGGCCAGCTTTCCATGATCTGTTTATGCAACTCATTCACCAGAACCAGGCGTTGTCAAATATTCAACGATTCCATTTCCTCAAGCAAGCACTGCCTAAAGAGCAGGACCAAGATGTACACCAAATGGAACTAACGGATGGCGCCTACACAATCGCATGGGATCTCATCATCAAACGCTATAATAACCCCCGTTTACAATTCATGCACCACATGAACGCCCTCTACGACTTACCCTTTATCTCAAGGGAAAGCTCATCAGAGATCAAAAATATGCTGAACGTAACCAACGTATGCATCAACGAGTTCAATCGTCTCAAAACGAGTATTCAATCTAGCACGCAATGGATAGTCCATCATTTGATCGCTAGATTACCTATGACAACTGTACAAGCCTGGGAGCATTGCTTGGGAAACTCCAGCGACATTCCGAGTTTCACCGACTTGGAAACCTTCCTCAACAATCGCCTCGTCAGCATGAACATCATTGAGAACCGGAATAGTTCACAGCCCACGCAAAACTCTACGGTCAACAAATCGACAAATTATCCACGCCAAAATCCCAAGCAAAAGGGTTCCGGCTTCTACAAGGGCAGCACGTTCCACACCACGACTGGACCCAGCGGTCCCATCTCTTGCGTACACTGTAAGGGGCAACACATTTTGCGGCGGTGTCCTGATTTTTTGTCCAAGGATTGCTTTGCCCGCAAACGAATCATTGACCATACAAAGGCCTGTCTAAATTGCCTCAGCATCCATCATCCCTTGTCGCAGTGTGGCAGTAACAAGAATTGTTTACAATGCGGACAGCGTCACCATACCCTGCTTCACTTCCCCACGACGTATACCAGCCCATCATTGATTATTCAGAACGCAGCAAGCGAGAGCTCCGATCTTGCTCATCCTTCCGATTCCACTACAGTGCTGATGGCCACTGCCGCGCAATCAACTCGATCTATTTTGCTGGCCACAGCTCTAGTACAACTACATAATAACAGCACCGGACAAACTGCCGTTATTCGAGCCTTGATCGATCATGGCTCTGAGGGCACGTTAATCACAGAACGTGCCGCTCAGTTGCTGGGACTTCCACGTCACCGAGTCACAGCACAGATCACCGGGGTCGGTGATAACTCAAAGAACATCTGTAGATTTAGTACAGAGTTCTCCATAAGCTCATGTACGGACCCTCAATTTCACCATCTGGTGCGACCAGCGTATGTCCTCAACTCGATAACCTCTCATTTACCAAGAAGCAATGTCAACGTGGACACTTGTCAGCATCTTCAGGGATTACACTTGGCCGATCCCACCTTTACCAGGCCAGGCCGCATCGACGCGTTATTTGGAGTAGATCTAATATATCATATTTAGTAGACCATATTTTTTGCTGCCAGATTTACGGAAAGGAGCTTCAAATCAACCTATTGCTCAACTCACTCAATTGGGTTGGATCGTGTTTGGCCATAGCAATGAAACAAGGGCAAATGTGGTAACCATTCGTTGCCATCAGACTAATCTGGATGCACTGGTAAAGGGTTTCTTCGATCTCGATCAAATCAGCTCTGAGAGGACCTTAACGGCAGAAGAACAATGGTGTGAGGATCATTTCCAGCGTACCTGCACCCGACAACCCAATGGAAAATACCTGGTCCGGCTTCCGTTAAAAACTGAATTTGATAAAGAACAAGTCATCGGAAAGTCTCACCAAATCGCACTCAATAGATTCCATCTCTTAAAACGTCGGCTAAACAGAAACGACACACTTAAACAACAATATCACTCCACCATTAAGGAATATTTTGATCTTAAGCAACTCTCCAAAATCACTACCGCAGAAACTCGACATCAAATGATCACTCCAAGAGGTCAACAGTATTTCTCATCATGTACTCTCCCACACCACGCCGTGATAAAGGAGGACAGTACAACGACCAAAGTTCGGGTGGTGTACGATGCATCATGTACCACTTCGAACGGAAAATCCCTTAACGACATATTGTGCATCGGCCCACCGCTACAAAACGATTTAGGAGGAGTCATCATGAAATGGGGGCTACATCGTTACGTGTTTGCAGCAGATATCCAACGAATGTATCGCTGTATCGACATGCACCAGGAGGATGCTCAATTTCAACGCATCTTATGGAGGAATGATCAAAACGAAATAGCCGAGTACAGCCTAAATACTGTCACCTTTGGGACTGCATCAGCACCGTATACAGCCATACGCGTAATCCGTCAACTCGCTCACGACGAACAACATTGCTACCCCTTAGCAACTCCAGTCTTATTAAATGAAGTATATGTCGACGACGCCCAAACTGGTCACAATACTGTTCATGGAGCATTGGAAATACGAAATCAACTTATTGCTACACTAAAATCGGCTGGAATGGAACTCAGGTAATGGGCATCAAATCATCCACAGATCTTATCCGGAATTCCTGACCAGCACATGGCTCAAAAGAGACATGTAAAAGTAAATTTCCAGGAGACTATTAAAACTCTGGGACTTTATTGGAGCCCACACGATGATTTATATAGCTTCAAGGTTCGATTTGACCTTCCTCCTTCTTTACTAAACGTTCCTTTCTTTCAGTAGTCGCTCGCCTTTATGATCCCTTAGGCTTTATAGTTCCTGTCACTACTGCTGCCAAGAGTATTCTAAAGGACATCTGGCAGTGGCGACCCGAGACCTCCGACAAAACCCAAACCGCTCTCGATTGGGACGGCCCGTTACCCCCAATACTTCAAGCCCGATGTGAAGAATTCCGACATCATTTACCAAACATTGAACAGTTGAAAATACCTCGGTGCCTTGGCCACCAGACCGGTGAGCCACAGTCACACCAACTACACGTCTTTTGTGACGGCTCCTCGCAAGCTTACGCAGCCTGTGTTTATCTCCGAATACAATATCCATCCGGGAGAGTGAGCACGGCCCTATTGACCGCACGGAGTCGAGTCACGCCCACGAAGCCGCTAACGATCCCTCGAATCGAACTCTCTGGTGCAGTGTTAGCTGCACAACTGGGTAAATGGGTACTGACGCAGTTTTCATCAACCGGAATTCCCATGTCAGTTAATTTCTGGACAGATGCATCAATCGTTCTATATTGGATTAAAGGAAATCCGACCCGTTGGAAGACTTTCGTCTCCAACCGAATTGGCAAGATTTTGGAACTAAGTACTACAACCCAATGGCAGCACGTACCTTCGGGAGAAAACCCAGCCGATTGCGCTTCAAGGGGTCTTACTCCTCACCAACTAGCCAGGCATGACATCTGGTGGTTCGGTCCCGATTGGCTACGGCAGGAGGAAAATCGGTGGCCGAAGAACACGTGCTCTCCTCCCCCTGACCAACATCACGAAGAAAGAAGACAACCAACCAACATCACAACACATGTTTGTTCACTTGGCGACTCAATCCTAACCTCGTACTCATCATATAACAAGTTGTTATATGTTATGGCTTACATCCAAAGGTATCTGCATAACTTACGCCACCCACAAAAACTTCGACATGTGGGCGCGATTCGAGTACCAGAATTACCATAAAATCGTAAGGATGGTTCAGAAAGAAGCCTTTTCTCAGGAGCTCAGCCGAGTCCTGGCACGAAAATCTCTATCCAGGCACAGTGCCCTCAGCGCTCTTTGCCCGTTTTTAGACGACTTTGGGATTCTGCGACTCAAAGGACGACTGAAGAACGCTCAACAACTGTCTCAAGCACAGAAAAATCCGATCATCAGAAGGAACCACGCGGGATAAAGCCTGACCCATTCAAATAATTGTACAACAAAGTGCATCATTTTACTGACCTCGTAATCAAAAATGCGCACCTGCACACTCTTCATGGAGGCACCGAGCTCACTTTAGCAACCATTCGGCACACATTCTGGATAGTCAATGGGAAACAAGCAGTAAAAAGAATTCTACGACAATGTGTCCAGTGCTTCAAACATCGCCCAAAGCCTGCCTCACAGTTAATGGGGGATCTGCCACTACATCGAGTCAACCCACCTGGTCGAGCCTTTGAAGCCACTGGCGTCGACTACACGGGCGCCTTTTACTTGAAAGCATCCAGATTCCGTGGGCATCACACATACAAGGCGTATATCGCAGTGTTTATATTTTTAGCAACCAAGGCGATACATCTAGAAGCGGTCACAGGACTATCTACTCAACACTTCCTTTGGGCTCTTCAACGCTTTATTGGACGCAGAGGTTTGTGCAAGCATCTATACAGCGATGGAGGAACCAATTTCATCGGAGCAGACAACTCTCTTCGCATCTGGCAAAAGGAGTTTCGAAATTCCATCGACACGGACATCGCACCCACTCTTTTGGCCCGTGGAATCCAATGGCATTTCAACCCACCGCACAGTCCTAATTTTGGGGGACTGTGGGAGGTTCGATTTATCGCTCCATCTTCAGCGAGCTTAGAATCCACACAGATTTCTGTAATCTTTGCAACGCTTTTCCTTGTCTGGTCTCTCCCCTAGTAAAGTTAGTATTATAAGAAGAATCATAGAGCAAGCAAGGCGATCGGAGTAGTGAAGAAGGTCAGAAGGAACCACGCGGGATAAAGCCTGCCCATTCAAACCCATTCAAATAATTGTACAACTAATCAACATAAATTAAGCAAGTAAATAAAATGAAGTTCAATGCATAATTGTGTCTAGTCGTTTGTATTTAAAACCCCCGAGCAGAACTGTGCTCAACTAAGACATTACGCCCATGAACGGCATTTGTCACAACAGATTGAAAATGACAGTACAGAGAAACCGGTCCCGCGAATTAAGGCAAAGGGAATTCGCATCGAATTAGAAAAACTTGAAACTGCGTTCATGGTCTTATTTTGGAATGTTATTTTGTAAAGGTTAAATAAAATGAGCATTCAGATTCAGAGCTCATCTCGGATAAAAGAGTTTAAAATAGCAGAACGAGAAAATTTTGACTATTTCGAAGAAAAAACAATGTACATAGATGAGCACAATTAAAGAATATTAATTAAAAAATAAAAAGACAACCCTAAAGAAAAAGATGACGGATGAACAACGACTTTCAACACAAACAGTTACAGAAAAAGCTCAGTCTCTCGTAAAATAATATACCAATGATTTAGAGTGCACTTTGATTCAATAATGTGTGCATTTTCAAAGTCACATTTCCTCTGATAAAACTGCAGAGTGTGCCTCACAAAGAAGTTTTCTTGTTTAAAACTCGTACAGAATTATCAAAGGTCTTCATTGTCATTAATTGAAAAAATGAATTCTCTAGCTCTTCTCTACATAGAAGCCGAAATAATGAACAGCATAAACTATGATGATATTATTAATGATTTTGCTATTAAAAAGGCCCGTAAAAAATTGTATCTCTTGATTTTTATTTCGTTATGCTCCTTCTTAATGACTTATTATAATTTTATTTAACTGTAAGGCTTTCCTTACCAAGAATGGAAAATTGTTATTTTAGGAAGGTATGTAAGTACATGTACCCCATGGAGCTGCGAAAATAAAGTGGCCTACACTAATAAAAACATAAATCCGGCCCTGGTGGTAGGATTATCACGAGGATCATTCCCGAGCTTGGGGGTTGGTCCAAAGTGCAAACGGCAACGAACAGATTTTATATTTATGCCAGTTTTCCATTCACCACTTTATCTAATTGCTGTGCTTTCAACATACCACCTGTAGGGGGGTGATGCAAAATTTACCACTCCCGAACTCGTTACAGGTCTTTACAACAAACAAAAACCCACGCACTGTCGTCTGCTTTTGGGTCGCTTTTCCCTCATCGGGGTATTAACACGATCGCGAAGGACCTGCGTGCAGAAACACCCTTCAGCAATTACACCGCAATTTCTTCTATTCTACGACCTTCGGGCTCCTCTAGTTTTATGCCCACGTGCTTAGGCACGCCTTCCCCGGGACTCCAGCCTTTTCCCGCACTCGTTTCATCATATTCGACCCACCCTGTTGCTGGGCTACCAACTCCTGACTCTTTTTTCTCAATCGATATTTTTAGGAGTTACCACCTAGTTTCCATGTCCGCCTAACTCTGTTACAAAATGCCCCCTTGGGTGATCTAAACAGATCATCACAGAGGCAAGACTTGTTGACGTAAGTCTTTTGCATGGTACATTCCGACAAATCGTCCTTGCTTGTCTTCTAATTTTAATTGTTATTAACGATAGTTTTGTCTAGATCTCCTACTTTTCCTTGCTCTGTCCTACTTGAAACGCTGAGTCGGGCGGTCTTGCGCATTCACTCTCCCGTTTTTTAAACAGTTCGCGTAAGACGGTTAAGAGATATTAGGCGAAGCGAGGTAATGTGGTGAAACCATTGTAGTCCCGAAATACTTTCACTTCCTCTTGAGGGAACGGTGGTGTTATTTTTTTTGCGTTTATGATAAACGGCAAGGTTTACGGCAATCCGTAAACCGGTGTTTACTTACTTGAGAATCGAGTTTTAAGAAACTTCAGTTTTAACTTATACCGTATCTTTTCGCGTGTTCTGTGGCATATTTGGAGGCGAATTAACAATTTGTTTAATTTAAATTCCAAGAAAAGCTTAGCTCTTCCTTTCATCATAGCTTCTTCCTCTTTTTTTTTTGTTCTTTCGTGTGCAAAAGAGAGTCTTATCTTAACTTCTGTTATTTTCGCTCTCTTCGCTCTCTCTAAAGCTCTCGCTTCGGCTCCCATTTGACATAATGCACAGTGGTTGCGTCCATAGGCCACAAATAAAAAAATCGATCCAAAAATATTAAGTCAAAATCTAAGCAAATCAGCTGCAAATTTTCCAAATTTTGCATTGGCAAACCGGTTTTTTCGGAATTCTAACGGGACTTTCTAAACACGGGACGTGTTTAATTTCTAACACATCGAAATTAAAGTGGTTTTGCGTCACATCCAAGCTGCACTTTAAAGTGGACAAACGTACGCAAATTATATCCGATTTTAAATATTTCAAATGGATTTTAAAGTTGAAGGTATTTACTTTAATAAGTTCTTCTACTGAAATAAATTTGATTTATTTATTATTTGTTATTGTGAATTTTTAATTAATACTAATTTTTTGAGTATTGTGAACGTCATTTTGTCTGTTTAGATATGTTACCCCCGATCCCCCTTTTCTAAGTGTTATCAGTGTATTTTTCAATGTTTTAAGGTAATAAAAATGTTAAGTGTAGCTGCTGATATTTGCCGATTTGTATATATGAAACAATAATCTCAAGCTCTCCTACTGTTTTCAAGGTCAAATTTTCGACGCGGACGAATAACAGTATTCGTTTGTTTTTGTGATGTTTCTTTTGCATTCGCATTGAAACAAAGGTTACGAAGTTGATATAAATTATCTTGACAATTGTATTAGCTACATTTGCAAAAAAATTTTGCTTATTGGGCTAAATACAATCGATATCAATCAATATCAATCCAATTGGCTGAACTCTATTAAAACCATTGTAATCAAGTCTCTGAAAAAAAAGTTTCAAGCGCTGAACGTGGACGATCAAAAGTTAATTTTTCCGAGTCCTCAAAAAGGACAAAACGTCGTCGGATAGCGCTGCTCGAAAAACATGATTCCGTTGATATATCGTTTTAAAATTTTCCCTAAAAATCTAAAAAAATATTTTAAACATATAGTAAAACAAGAAAGGAAAGCTAACTTCGGGCGGAGCCGAAGTTTATATACCCTTGCAGTTTAAACCGGATATATGTCGCAAACATCGGATATAGTTGGCCGATCCTTTGGGAATATGAATATATAATCTAATTTATTACAATACAAAATCTAAAAAAAGTCTCAAGCTTCTATCTTCAAAAGTACCAAAGTTGGTATTTCTACCAAAAACCATTTCCGATCGTTCAGTTATGTGGCAGCTATAAGATATAGTCGGCCGATCGTTATGAAATTTGGTAGGTCGGATTAACTGACCAAGAATATAATCTGTACCAAGTTCCAGCTTTCTATCTTCAAAAAACACGTAAGTTGGGTCATTTCCGATCGTTCAGTTATATGACAGCTATAGGATATAGTCGGCCGATCCTTACGAAATTTGGCATGTCGTATTATTTTGCCAAAAATGGCGCTCGTGTAAAATTTAAACTCTCTAACTTTAAAAACACCGAAGTTATACCATTTCCGATCAATCAGTTATATGGCAGCTATAGGATATAGTCGGCCGATCCGGGCCGTTCCGACTTATATACTGCGTGCAAAGGAAAGAAGGGTGTGCGCAAAGTTTCAAGTCGCTAGCTTTAAAACTGAGAGACTAGTTCGCGTAGAAACAGACAGACAGACGGACAGACGGACATGCTTATATCAACTCAGGAGGTGATCCTGATCAAGAATATATATACTTTAAAGGGTCGGAGATGTCTCCTTCACTGCGTTGCACACTTTTGACCAAAATTATAATACCCTCTGCAAGGGTATAAAAAATTGACTACATCGGCTGATTTGGCTATAGTGCGCAAAAACACTTTCAATAGAGTAGAATTGCTTAATTTTCATTTTTGGCACATTAGATATGTGTGAAAGTGTAACTCAACCCTTATACCTTAGCCATTATCCCCTCCATCCATCCAAAAGCTTTACGAATTACGAAACAAATTCCGTTCTTTAGTTCCATATTATTTTGGAGTTACTTTCATCTATAACAGGGGTGCCCAGCCCCATTGCTCTCGGCGCTCCTTTGTTGTTGGAATTGCTCTTTAACATGGGAAATGAAATTTCATATACGTGTGTTGCTCCCAGCATAGGAATACAAAAACAATTTTTCGTTTTCCCTACTCTCTTCGTTCGTTGCCTTCGTTGCCGCGATAAGCAACAACAATTGTATAGTCTTTCAATTTTTCGTACTAATACGAAGGCACATCGTTTTTGTATTGCCCATAACTTTTCACAGCAAAAAATCACTTTTGGTTGAAGTCTCAAACAAAATGGTTGACATCGGAGCTATGAATTTATTTTATTAAAAATTGTATTTTTAACCAGATACCAGATTTAATAACCAGATCGACACGTACCATCTCTTCGTCGACTACAAAGCTGCATTTGATAGCCCCCGGCGAGATCGCCTATATGCCGCCATGTCTGAGCTTGGTATACCAGCAAAGCTGACTAGACTTTGCAGAATGACATTGAGCAACACCATCAGCTCTGTCAAGGTAGGAAGTGGCCAATCCGAAACCTTTATTACCAAGTGTGGCCTCAGACAAGGTGACTCGCTGTCTTGTATACTCTTCAATATTTTAATGGAGAGTATTATAAGAAAGGCTGGTGTACATCGGTCGGGCACGATATTAACCAACAGATGTGTCCAGCTCCTTGGTTACGCTGATGATATTGATATCATTGGCCGCACCAAGCGTGATGTCACAGGAGCCTTCGGGGCTATTGAAAAGGAATCAGCAAAAGTAGGACTAGCAGTGAATATGGAGAAAACATAGTTTATGGTGTGCTGTAGCAGAGAATCGCGGCGCCTTGATTCTCAGCTGACTGCAGAAAACTGTAGCTTTGGGTCCGTCAAGGAGTTTATCTACCTAGGCACTGCTATAACAAGCACAAATGATGTCAGTCTGGAGATTAAGCGGAGAATAACACTTGCCAACAGGTGTTACTTTGGGCTCAGTAGGCAGTTTAATAGTAGAGCTCTCTCTCGACGCACAAAAATCACACTCTACAAGACGCTCATTCTTCCAGTACTCCTATATGGTGCGGAGTGCTGGACAGTGACGCAATCAGATGCAGCTGCTCTTGGAGTGTTCGAGAGGAAAATTCTTCGTAAAATCTTTGGCCCAATCTGCGTGGACGATGTTTATCGCATCAGATACAACCACGAGCTGTATGAGCTGTACGGTGATGTTGACGTAGCCAGTCGAGTGAAATCTCAAAGACTTCGCTGGCTGGGCCACGTTGCCCGTATGGATGAAGACGCTCCGGCCCGTAAGGTGTTTGATGCGGGACACGAAGGAGAGGACGACCCCGAACGCGATGGCAAGACCAGGTGATGGAAACCCTGTCCACACTTGATGTTACCAACTGGCGAAGGCGCGCCCAGGACAGAGTCGCGTGGAGGCACATTGCGCTTCAGGCCGAGACCCGATAAAAGGGTTGTCATGGCCATATAATAATAATAAAAATTGTATTACATTTTTTAATTTTTATACCCTTGCAGAGGGTATTATAATTTTGGTCAAAAGTGTGCAACGCAGTGAAGGAGACATCTCCGACCCTATAAAGTATATATATTCTTGATCAGGATCACCTCCTGAGTTGATATGAGCATGTCCGTCTGTCCGTCTGTCCGTCTGTCCGTCTGTCTGTCTGTTTCTACGCGAACTAGTCTCTCAGTTTTAAAGCTATCGTCTTGAGACTTTGCACACACCCTTCTTTCCTTTGCACGCAGTATATAAGTCGGAACGGCCCGGATCGGCCGACTATATCCTATAGCTGCCATATAACTGATTGATCGGAAATGGTATAACTTTTGTGTTTTTAGAGTTAGAGAGTTCCAATTTGACATGAGAGCTATTTTTGGCAAAACATTACGTCATGCCAAATTTCATAAGGATCGGCCGACTATATCCTATAGCTGCCATATAACTGAACGATCGGAAATGACCCAACTTTCGTGTTTTTGAAGATAGAAAGCTGGAACTTGGTACAGATTATATTTTTGGTCAGTTAATCCGATCTACGAAATTTCATTGGGATCGGCCGACTATATCCTATAGCTGCCATGTAACTGAACGATCGGAAATGGTATTTGGTAGGAATATCAACTTTCGTATTTTTGAAGATAGAAGCTTGGAACTTTTTTTTAGATTTTTTATTGTAATTAATTGGTTTTATTATGATGTAATCATAAGGATCGGCCAACTATATCCGATGTTTGCGATATATATCCGGTTTTAACTGCAAGGGTATATAAACTTCGGCTCCGCCCGAAGTTAGCTTTCCTTTCTTGTTAAAAATGTTTTTTTTTCAGTATACTGACTTGACTTGCAAAAATATTTCTTGCTCCAATGTATTAATCATTTTTTGCACTGGTATTGGAGTTTGCTCTGCCGTATGCTGAGCTTGGGCACCCCCGATCTATAAGCTGAAGTGGGACGTATGAGGGTAGGCTGACAAAAAGTCGGCCTTACAAAGAAAAAACATTTTTTTAATTCGTAATTATTTTATTCGATTAGTGTTTTCTATCAGATGACTACTGTGAAAGTTTCATGCGGTTTTATCAACACTGATAATTTTAGAGGTACTTTTAGCGCATTCACTTTTGCATTGTCGTCAACATGTAGAAATGGATTGTCAACATGCACGAATATCGTGCTGTCATAAGACTTCTGTTTTTAAAAGTGTAGCGTGTAACGGTCTTCTGCGCTTTTTCGAAAGGATTTGTATTTGCGAGGGCACGCTATAGAGTCCGGCTCTAGCTCGTCGGCTTTGGGGATGAAGGTCTTGCTTCATACAAATCCTAACACTGCCACATTTTAATATCAAATAAAGTCCACAATTGAGCGTGCTGACGACAAGATAGATAGCTAGATACTAAACCGGGAGAACGGAAGAATTAATTCGACGCGGAAGAGATAAATTTAGAAAGAGAGAGAGAGGAGAGAAGTAGAAAGTTTGCGATGCCAAAGATGTAAATAGACTCGCGTACTGCCCACCCTACCTTTGGCCACAGGCCGATAAAGCAATGCTTTAGTGACCCCTTTGAACACCCTACAACCGTGGAGTCATCAGCTCAGTTCAAACAGAAGATGTTCAATTCATTATAAAAAATTTAATTCAGAATAAAACTAACAAAAATTTGGCTAAGACTAATGAAGTGTTTGACATTATTCCTAAATGTTTGCTTGCATAAAACAAAATAGCCTAATTATACGAGAGGGAAACTTATATGTCAAATTTATAAAAATAAAAGTTAATATGTAAATGTTCAAAGAAATATGGTATGTGTATACGTATAATATAATAAAATTTGGTAAAAAGTAAGTATCATATGAAGGTGATAATAAAATTTTAAATAAGGGTATTAGAAAAAAAATGATAAAAAAAATTTAAAATTCATAAGGATAGAGTATCCGTTAGTATCCGAATGAAACTCGTGCTCTTGTTAGTTTTGTTTATGTGTTATGATGAAGGATGAATGAATTACATTTTGGAATTAAAAATTCAGGGTGACTCGAGAAATTTTTCTCAGTGTATGTGCAAAAGGTAAACAAATCACACACTGTAAGTCCATCGGCGAAAGATCGATCTCTGCTTTGGGTTGCTGTAATTGAGTTAGTGGTTTTTTTACACCATAGAATTTCAAAACAAACTAATTTCCGCACGAGAATTAAAATAAACGATTTAAAATAAACTGATGATCATTTTATTTCGCGAAAGCTTACCAAAAAATAATAATCTTCATATTCTTCGATTTCGTTTCTCTTCACTGCACTAAGAGCCTGTAATTAATTTAAATTTAAACTAAAAATTAAAACTATTGAATAATAAAAAAAAAAAAAAATTAAAACGTGTTAATAACGCTCGTGATTTGGTTTTGAGCTGGGCTACTGGGCTAGCGGTTTTTGATAATTCCTCTTTGCTCAATATTCCATTGCTGATGGGGGTCAACGGACTTTCGCTCAACGTGTCTTGGGCAGCGTTGGGTCTTCGCAAATTCCCTTATACCATCCCTACAGTTAGTTTTCCGGGCACCTTGTAGTTAGTTTTCCGCCACCAATGAATTATGAGGGACGGAATGAGGAATGAATTATGAGGAAATTATGAGGAATGAATTATGAGAACGGCCACAATAAGTACCCTGGAGGTATTAAAAAATTGTTATACCCTTGCAGAGGGTATTATAATTTTGGTCAAAAGTGTGCAACGCAGTGAAGGAGACATCTCCGACCCTATAAAGTATATATATTCTTGATCAGGATCACCTCCTGAGTTGATATGAGCATGTCCGTCTGTCTGTCCGTCTATCTGTCCGTCTGTCTGTCCGTTTCTACGCGAACTAGTCTCTCAGTTTTGAAGCTATCGTCTTGAAACTTTGCACACACCCTTCTTTCCTTTGCACGCAGTATATAAGTCGGAACGGCCCGGATCGGCCGACTATATCCTATAGCTGCCATATAACTGATTGATCGGAAATGGTATAACTTTGGTGTTTTTAGAGTTAGAGTTCAAATTTGACATGAGAGCTATTTTTGGCAAAACATTACGTCATGCTAAATTTCATAAGGATCGGCCGACTATATCCTATAGCTGCCATATAACTGAACGATCGGAAATGACCCAACTTTCGTGTTTTTGAAGATAGAAAGCTGGAATTTAATACAGATTCTATTTTTGGTCAGTTGATCCAACTTACCAAATTTCGTTAGGATCAGCCGACTATATCCCATAGCTGCAATATAACTGAACGATCGGAAATGGTATTTGGTAGAAATATCAACTTTCGTATTTTTGAAGAAGTTTGGGACCTTTTTTAGATTTTGTATTGTAATAAATTGGATTATATATTCCTATTCCCATAAGGATCGGCCAACTATATCCGATGATTGCGATATATATCCGGTTTCAACTGCAAGGTTATATAAACTTCGGCTCCGCCCGAGGTTAGCTTTCCTTTCTTGTTTTTTTTATATTCACCTGACAAATAATATTATGACTGCGACGAGGTCGCGCTTTTATAAAACCGCGTCGAACCAAAAAAAAAAAAACCCACGAACATAGGCTTAGGCTACCCTTATCACTGGCGCAAATCTAGGTAAGCGTATGCATGTAAATACAAATAATACCCGACACATCCGAATGATCTGTGAATTACGTGGTATTTGGGATAAAATAAAATCACTTTGCACTTGCGGGATCTTGCGCTTATGAAAATTTAAACTCGCGGAGAGTGATATTGACTTGCGTCTGCACTTCGTGAGGGTTTCGACAGAAAAGACTGAGAATGGATCAACCTACATTCCATTTAGGTTACCGGAAATACAAAACAGCTGATATTGCAGCATTCCTAAGCCTCCCTGCTGCAGCTGATTCCGCGTCTTAGCAATTGGGCAACTTCCGAAGTAAAAGCTTCCCCTTAACTATCGATTACAAAAAAAACAAGAAAGGAAAGCTAACTTCGGGCGGAGCCGAAGTTTATATACCCTTGCAGTTTAAACCGGATATATGTCGCAAACATCGGATATAGTTGGCCGATCCTTTGGGAATATGAATATATAATCTAATTTATTACAATACAAAATCTAAAAAAAGTCTCAAGCTTCTATCTTCAAAAGTACCAAAGTTGGTATTTCTACCAAAAACCATTTCCGATCGTTCAGTTATGTGGCAGCTATAAGATATAGTCGGCCGATCGTTATGAAATTTGGTAGGTCGGATTAACTGACCAAGAATATAATCTGTACCAAGTTTCAGCTTTCTATCTTCAAAAACACGTAAGTTGGGTCATTTCCGATCGTTCAGTTATATGGCAGCTATAGGATATAGTCGGCCGATCCTTATGAAATTTAGCATGACGTAATGTTTTGCCAAAAATAGCTCTCATGTCAAATTTGAACTCTAACTCTAAAAACACCAAAGTTATACCATTTCCGATCAATCAGTTATATGGCAGCTATAGGATATAGTCGGCCGATCCGGCCGTTCCGACTTATATACTGCGTGCAAAGGAAAGAAGGGTGTGTGCAAAGTTTCAATTCGCTAGCTTTAAAACTGAGAGACTAGTTCGCGTAGAAACAGACAGACAGACGGACAGACGGACATGCTCATATCAACTCAGGAGGTGATCCTGATCAAGAATATATATACTTTATAGGGTCGGAGATGTCTCCTTCACTGCGTTGCACACTTTTGACCAAAATTATAATACCCTCTGCAAGGGTATAAATATATATCGTTAGGATCGGCCGACTATATCCCATAGCTGCCATATAACTGAACGATCGGAAATGGTATTTGGTAGAAATATCAACTTTCGTATTTTTGAAGAAGTTTGGGACTTTTTTTAGATTTTGTATTGTAATAAATTGGATTTTATATTCCTATTCCCATAAGGATCGGCCAACTATATCCGATGATTGCGATATATATCCGGTTTCAACTGCAAGGGTATATAAACTTCGGCTCCGCCCGAGGTTAGCTTTCCTTTCTTGTTTTTTTTATATTCACCTGACAAATAATATTATGACTGCGACGAGGTCGCGCTTTTATAAAGCCGCGTCGAACCAAAAAAAAAAACCCACGAACATAGGCTTAGGCTACCCTTATCACTGGCGCAAGTCTAGGTAAGCGTATGCATGTAAATACAAATAATACCCGACACATCCGAATGATCTGTGAATTACGTGGTATTTGGGATAAAATAAAATCACTTTGCACTTGCGGGATCTTGCGCTTATGAAAATTTAAACTCACGGAGAGTGATATTGACTTGCGTCTGCACTTCGTGAGGGTTTCGACAGAAAAGACTGAGAATGGATCAACCTACATTCCATTTAGGTTACCGGAAATATAAAACAGCTGATATTGCAGCTTTCCTAAGCCTCCCTGCTGCAGCTGATTCCGCGTCTAGCAATTGGGCAACTTCCGAAGTAAAAGCTTCCCTTTAACTATCGATTACAGAAAAAAAAAATTTAGCCCATATACATAATTTTAGTTCTTTATTTATTTTCTTGGGAAATGACTCTTTAGTCGCCGCTACAAAGCCCCCCCGAAACATTCAGGCTAGGGTATTCTATTCCTGGTACCCTAGACTGATACCGGCTGAAGAGGCGCTATTGTTTTATGTCCTTCGCGTGATAAGTGCCTATCAATTTCAAATTGATGAAATTGCAAATCCTCC
Source organism: Drosophila parabipectinata (assembly GCA_018153455.1). Lineage (NCBI taxonomy): Eukaryota > Metazoa > Arthropoda > Insecta > Diptera > Drosophilidae > Drosophila > Drosophila parabipectinata. The sequence goes on along the minus strand of JAECYA010000402.1, from coordinate 93,517 downwards.
AGCTCGTGATACACGCTTCCTAGTTTCTTTCGAACCCTGCACTTAACAAAGGACGGTCCAAATTTAGCCTTGTAGCCAGACTGGAAACAGCTCAGCCTAAAATTTCTCCGATAAACTTCTTGCCCTTCCTTAAAAGTCACATTTCGAGACCGCAAATTGTAACTCTTCTCGTTTTCGTCGTGCTTTCTCTGCTTTAGCCGACTCGCATTTTCTTGTGCAACTTCCAAAGAATCCTGACGGTCTAACTTCAGCGCTCGATCGTCTAATAAATTTAACTTTCTTAACAAAGAATACGTGGTCCCGGAAGTGATCATGTGTTGCCCGAACACCATATAGTAAGGCGCGGTCCCTAAACTTGAATGCATTGCTGATCGAATTGAACGAACAGCATATTTTACTTAAATTTTCGTCCCAATCCCTCTAATCAGGCCGTATGTATGCTCTTATTGCCGATATCACCGATCGATTTACGCGTTTGGAAGAGTTGGCTTGGGGAGAATGTACCGCGGTAAAGGTGTGAGTTACGCGATACTGTTCCATTTATTTGCCAAACGCATGGGAACGGAACTGAGAGCCATTGTCTCCATACGTTAAGAACAATTTTTCTTCCAAATATTTAACCACAGTACTTGTGTCAATTTTCCTAAACGTATTTGAAAAAATGGTGCAAGACAATAAAAATACCGACATGGCCGCTTCTCGATCTAGGATAAGACCCTAGAAAATCCATAAATAAACGTTGGAAAAATCAATGGATTTCAGGAGCTTTCCCTAAGGGCGGTCGTAAAAAGCAATTTGGTGGCTTCGTGGTCCTGCATACCTCACAAGCATTCACATAAGCCTTTACATCAGGCACTAGCCCAGGCCAAAAATAGTAACGCCTAACTCTTTCGATGATCCCCAAGAGACGACAAGGGACTATCGTGTGCTTAGTATTTCGGGAACTAACTCCTTTGGAACCCAAAGCTTCCACGCAAATTCGTCGTGCATGCGATCTCCTTTTAGGTGTTCAGCCTTACGATAAACGAAACCTTCCTCAGTCTTTAGGTCATGAAAATTAGTTTCGTTCGCCTTCACTTTATTCACTAAATCGGTGTATTCCCCCGATCTAAAATGCTCCGAGCTCAAATCCAAAAGTAGTCCGTCTCGCAAGTCCACCGCGGCTATCACTTCTTCATTATCCCGAGACAACACGTCGGGAACCAGATTGAGGGATCCTTTACGATCTGTGATAATTTTAAAGTTCTGACCTTCGACATAGGCCCTAAAATTCTTTAGTGCCACTATTGCAGCCAAACATTCTTGTTCCGTTACTGTATAATTTCGTTGCGCCTTATTCAACTTCTTTGAAATGAAGCAAATAGGTCGCTCGTCTCCTTCCTCAGATACTTGTACTAACACGGCTCCTACCCCTGTCTTACTGGCGTCACAGTGTATCTCGAACGGTTTTCCGAAATCGGGGCTACACAAAACGGGCGCTTCGGATAATGATCCTTTTAAATTCTCGAAGGCTTTCAGCGCTTCGTCGGTCAAACTGAACTTACGTTTGGTTGTCATTAATACAGGTGACGGAGCGGCAAGAGTCGCAAAATTTGGCACAAATTTGCGATACCACCCACATAGTCCCATAAAGCTCCTTAAATTTCGCAAACTCTTCGGAACAGGAAAATTGGTGATTGCTGCCACCTTTTCGGGGTCGGTACGTATACCACCGTCTCCAATGATATGCCCCAAATATCGTACCCGGTGCATGCAAAAATGACTTTTTCCAATGTTAATAGTTAACCCGGCCCATCTTATTTTCAAAGCTATTTCTCTCAGTACTTCAAGATGCCTGTCAAAGCTTGAAGAAACTATCAACAAATCGTCGAGATAGACAAACACTTCGTTCCTGAGGTGTGCTGGTACTACCTTATCCATAAGTCGAGACATTGAGCTTGTAGCATTACAGAGCCCGAATGGCATTACTTTAAATTGATAGAGAGGTCTTCTCGGTGAACGCTGTTTTGTCCCGAGAAGCGAAATCTAAAGGCAACTGCCAATACGCGTCCTTTAAATCGAGGCTCGATATATATTCCGCGTTCAGCAATCGACTTAAAATACCACTAATCTGAGGAAGAGGATATGCATCCTTTTCTGTAAAACTATTGACTTTTCTTCAGTCAAGACAAATTCGAACTTTTCCTGGTTTTGTAACCATAACGATAGGGGATGACCAAGAGCTTTCCGACTCTTCTATAACGCCTAACTCTAACATTCTATCAATTTCAGAGTAAATGGCCTTTTCCACCGCGGGTGAAACTGGAAAGTGTCTTTGCTTGATGGGTTTCGCCTTACCCACCTCGAGTTAGGCGAAATGAGTTATTAAATTCGTCCTTCCCAGTCCTTCTTGCACGAACGACGGAAAACAATTGATGACGTTCATCAACTTGGCCTTATCCACTTCAGACAAAATATGATGATCAACGTTAAGTTTTGGGTTTACTTCTGTTGACCCTAGTTCAGATATAATTAACTTCCGGGGTAATAAATCGTAGAGTTTCCAAAAATCAATCCCTAAATATAAGTCTTGTTTTAAAGAGGGTACTATATAAATTTTCATTAACTTTTTAACTTCCCCGTATTCTACTTCAACTTTATAATATCCTATTATCTGCTGCGCTCTTCTATCAGCTGTTGAGGCACTACATGCTAATACTTTATATTTAATACTAGTTTTTAATTCCTCAGCTAAATTACCACCAACAAAACTAATTGATGCTCCTGAATCTAATAATACATAGACTGTACGATTCAGAAACTTGACTGGTACAAAAGGTCACGGATCGCTTGACCCTGCTGGCAAGGAATTAATGTACTGAAGGTCCTGTTTAACCTCCTTTACACGCCACCAAAACTGATTTACCCTTGAACTTCGGGATCGCCGCTTTTTAAAGTTTGGGTTATATTAAAATCCTGAAATGTGCACTGTTTGTCGATGGAAGGGGGTGAGGTTGCCAACACTACCTCTTCTATTTCTCGGTCATTGTGGCCTGACTTCGTACGGCACTCGGAGCTTTCGGTCTGAACTGCGACTTCGACGTGCCGGCTTGGAAGTTTTTTGAACACTTACCACAGTTTGGTTTGTAAGTATTCGGTGCTCCAAAACCGTAACAAAAAACTCTTCTATCCGATATAAAATGCTGATATCTATGACCTTCCTTGCGGCAATTCCAGCACAAAAGGGAGAAAGCTTCTATGCCTGCTTTATCATCGGATTGCTCCGTTTCCAGAACATCGTAACCTTCACTAAACTCAGAGATATCGCGTTTGAAAGGCGTGCTTCGAGAGTACTCTTGAGATCTCTTTACCTCAGCCATAAAAGCTTCGCGTCTGCTGACTGTTTGGATATCTCATGCCTTATCTCGGGACGAAGGTTATTCTTGATAACTCTCACTAGCTTCTGCTGTGTCCAAGGGTGATCCAACTGATCGACCAGACTTGACACGGTGTCGTAAAATGAATCAAACGATTCGTTGGGTTTTTGATTGGTATTTCTTATAATCTCTTCAGTGTCGCCGTCATCCCTAACCTGACGAAACTGAAGCCGCAAAGCTGAACAGAAGCTGTCCCATTGGACTTCGCCATGGGCTTTATGATATCGCCAATAAAATTCATTGGCCTTACCCTCAAAAAGGACGCTTTCATTTCTGCAAAGTACCGTGTAGTTATTTCCTAAAGTCTCCCTAGTCAGTGCTTCCACTCTATATATGAAGTTGTCCACGGACACTCCTTTTCCGGAATATTTTATTTTCCAGCCGTTAAGGTCATGCACTACCTTATCTGGGCGGTTCAACAAATCTGACGTATTACTTCCCTGAGAATTTTGGGAACGCGGACTTAATGTGTGTTCCCTCACAGGTATCCTGGTATTTTCTGGGTCTATCCTGTCTTGCAGACTTTCTTCTGATGGAGGTAAACACGGGTGACCCATTACCGAGCTGTGATTCTGAGTTGCCAATGTCCTAGTCAAAACGTCAGCTACTGAGTTTTGGATTAACTCGGCCATCTTTCCTGAAAGTGACTCCAGCAATCTCCGAAAATGATGCTTTCATTGCTGCTAATGGGATTAGACCCTGAAGTAGTAGCTATGTCGTCTGTCGGTTGTCTCCCGACGTTATCGGGTATGGGCTGATTCCTGGGCTGATTTCCGGATTATCCGTTACCTTAAGTCCTTTGGGTCTGCAAACCGCCTTGCAAGCCGGACATTGTAAACTCTTCTTCCAGTGAGCTTCTATGCACTAACTATGAAACTCATGCTGGCATGCCGTTACGTAGACCTCGGCAGAGTTTTCCCCGGCGTTACAAATCGGACAACAGGAATTGGAACTGTTTGCAGTTCCTTTATTTGGAGATCGGTCTATCCCCATCTTCCCAAAAATCGTAACTTTTCCACAACGAAAATATCAACAAAAGAAATAAAAAAGAATTATCAAAATTTCGCTGCTAAGCTTGTTGCTAGCAAACCAAGTGTTTTACTCAAAGATACGTTGCCTTCAGCAACTAAACCAACAAAAGAAAAAAAATCTAATCAAAAGAGTTTTTGAACTGATGCTAGATGTCACACGTATTGTAGGGTATTTGTTTTCTTCGACTTCTCAGGAAAATAAAAGTAGATAGTTAATGACTTTCCTCCGTTTCTTTCCAGGACTAGATAGATTACTTCTCTCAGCTTCCAGTTTGGTCTTGGCCATCGACCTGTTTCCGACAGATTCATTTGTATTCCAAAAGACCATAACGGAAGCCTCAAGTAATCCAAAAGGATTCTACGCTAATGAACTTCTGGATGGGGCATTACTCTGGAGTAGTACCACCATATTCCGTACGGTGAAATTCATTTCGCTTTTAGAATGAGGTTGATAGATTGGTGACACTGTGTCTTAGCCCGGGCCAGAACTCGACCTAAGCTCGCGTTTTCTGTTTTCCTCAGGTTCCAACACATTGTGGACCTTTCTGCCAAATTTAGGAAAATTTCTCGTAAGTTTCTTCAAGCTCAGCTCAGCTTCATCAGCTCAGTTCAAACAGAAGATGTTCAATTCATTATAAAAAATTTAATTCAGAATAATACTAAAAAAAATTTGGCTAAGACTAATGAAATGTTTGACATTATTCCTAAATGTTTGCTTGCATAAAACAAAGAGGGAGGGAAACTTATATGTCAAATTTATAAAAATAAAAGTTAATATGTAAATGTTCAAAAAAATATGTGTATACGTATAATATAATAAAATTTTGGTTAAAAGTAAATGTCATATGAAGGTGATAATAAAATTTTAAATGAGGGTATTAGAAAAAAAATGATAAAAAAAATTTAAAATTCATAAGGATAGAGTATCCGTTAGTATCCGAATGAAACTCGTGCTCTTGTTAGTTTTGTTTATGTGTTATGATGAAGGATGAATGAATTACATTTTGGAATTAAAAATTCAGGGTGACTCGAGAAATTTTTCTCAGTGTATGTGCAAAAGGTAAACACACTGTAAGTCCATCGGCGAAAGATCGATCTCTGCTTTGGGTTGCTGTAATTGAGTTAGTGGTTTTTTTACACCATAGAATTTCAAAACAAACTAATTTCCGCACGAGAATTAAAATAAACGATTTAAAATAAACTGATGATCATTTTATTTCGCGAAAGTTTACCAAAAAATAATAATCTTCATATTCTTTGATTTCGTTTCTCTTCACTGCACTAAGAGCCTGTAATTAATTTAAATTTAAACTAAAAATTAAAACTATTGAATAATAAAAAAAAAAAAAAAAAAAATTAAAACGTGTTAATAACGCCCGTGATTTGGTTTTGAGCTGGGCTGCTGGGCTAGCGGTTTTTGATAATTCCTCTTTGCTCAATATTCCATTGCTGATGGGGGTCAACGGCCTTTCGCTCAACGTGTCTTGGGCAGCGTTGGGTCTTCGCAAATTCCCTTATACCATCCCTACAGTTAGTTTTCCGGCCACCTTGTTGTTAGTTTTCCGGCACCAATGAATTATAAGAATGAAGATGATGATTATGATGATGGGGATCGAGGATCACGGACTAAACGAATGGGGTTTAGCCGCTTCTGATCTGGGAGCCTCCACCAGGAGGGCTCCCGGGGGGTGCTGATGTGGACCGCAACGAATCTTTAAGAACGGCCACAATAAGTACCCTGGAGGTATTAAAAAAATTTTCTTTTATATTCACCTGACAAATTATAATATGACTGCGACGAGGTCGCGCTTTTATAAAGCCGCGTCGAACCAAAAAAAAAAAAAACCCACGAACATAGGCTTAGGCTACCCTTATCACTGGCGCAAATCTAGGTAAGCGTATGCATGTAAATACAAATAATACCCGACACATCCAAATGATCTGTGACTTACGTGGTATTTGGGATAAAATAAAATCACTTTGCACTTGCGGGATCTTGCGCTTATGAAAATTTAAACACGCGGAGAGTGATATTGACTTGCGTCTGCACTTCGTGAGGGTTTCGACAGAAAAGACTGAGTATGGATCAACCTACATTCCATTTAGGCTACCGGAAATACAAAATAGCTGATATTGCAGCTTTCCTAAGCCTCCCTGCTGCAGCTGATTCCGCGTCTTAGCAATTGGGCAACTTCCGAAGTAAAAGCTTCCCTTTAACTATCGATTACAAAAAAAAACAAGAAAGGAAAGCTTACTTCGGGCGGAGCCGAAGTTTATATACACTTTCAGTTAAAAACGGATATATATCGCAAACATAAGATATAGTTGGCCGATCCTTATGGGAATATGAATATATAATCCAATTTATTACAATACAAAATCTAAAAAAAGTCCCAAACTTCTATCTTCAAACATACCAAAGTTGGTATTTCTACCAAAAACCATTTCCGATCGTTCAGTTATATGGCAGCTATAAGATATAGCCGGCCGATCCTTACGAAATTCTGCATTATTTTGCCAAAAATAGCGCTCATGTAAAATTTGAACTCTCTCACTCTAAAAACACCGAAGTTATACCATTTCCGATCAATCAGTTATATGGCAGCTATAGGATATAGTCGGCCAATCCCGGTCGTTCCGACTTATAAACTGCGTGCAAAGGAAAGAAGGATGTGTGCAAAGTTTCAAGTCGATAGCTTTAAAACTGAGAGACTAGTTCGCGTAGAAACAGACAGACAGACGGACAGACGGACATGCTCATATCAACTCAGGAGGTGATCCTGATCAAGAATATATATACTTTATAGGGTCGGAGATGTCTCCTTCACTGCGTTGCACACTTTTGACCAAAATTATAATACCCTCTGCAAGGGTATAAAGATAAAGCCGATATAAATAATTTTAGTTCTTAATTTTTTTCCTTGGGAAATGACTCTTCAGTCGCCGCTACAAAAGAGAAATCCAACGTCGATATTAAAAAGGAGTTAGACAAAGTTTATAAGGATTCAGCTCCATTGTTTTCAACAATAAAATATTGGACTGTTGAATTTAAAAGCGGGCGGACAAGCATTTTTGACGATGATCGCCTGGGGTTTTCCCAGAGAGGTGACAACATTAAAAAATTTTTGATAAAGTCCATGGAATTATATTGGATGATCGCCGAATCAAGCTTCGAGAGATTGCAAATCCTTTAAAAATTTCTCGGGAACGCGTTGGAAACATTTGACACGAATTTTTACACATGACTAAGCTTTCGTCAAGAAAGGTGACGCGATTGCTCACAATGGAAAATAAACGCAACCGCTTGCACATTGCGAAGGAGATGCTTGGCATTGCCTAACGCAAACAATAAACAATTTTTTCGTCGTTTTGTGACTGTTGACGAAACCTGGATTCATCACCGTACACAGGAAACAGGAGGGCAGGAAACAGTCAAAGCAATGGATTTTAACTGGAGAAACGGCTCCGAAAAAGGCAAAGATCGGTTTGTCGGCAAACAAGGTGATGGCAACGGTTTTCTTGGAGGCCCGAGGTTTTATTCATGTGGATTATCTTGAAAAAAGCAGAACAATTACGGGAGAATACTATTCCAATCATTTGGGACGATTTGATTCGGAGCTGAAGAAAAAAAGGCCGCATATGGCGAAGAAAAAAGTTTTGTTTCACCAGGACAATGCTCCCGCTCACAAGAGCGTTGTCGCCATTTCGAAATTGTGTGAATTGCACTACTAAATTCTACCCCATCTACTACATTCTCCAGATTTAGCACCCTGTGCTAATTTGCTTAATCTGTGAAAAAAACGCCTATTTTGAGGACCTGGACAAATCCTATTTTATGAAAGGTATTGGGAAACTGGAGGATCGGTGGTCCAAATGCATACGTCCAAAAGGAAATTATGTTGAGAAATAAAAAAGCAAAGTTTAAGAAAAAACGTATTTTCTTTGTAAGGCCGACTTCCCCTGCCGACGCGTCGAGTGCCTAGCCGATTCCCCTGCCAGATGATACCCCGCCAATACGTGAAGTGCCTGGCCAATCTCCCTGCCAAGGCCTGGAGTGGCCGGCCCATCCCCCTGCTAAGGCGTGGTGTGCCGAGCCGTTTCCCCTTCCAGTTGATAACCCACCAATACGTGAAGTGCGTGGCCGATCTCCCTGCTAAGGCCGATCACCCTGTCAAGGCCTGAAGTGCCCGGCCGATCCCTCTACCGAGACGTGGAGTGCCCAGCTGATTCCCCTGCCGACGCGTCGATTGCCTAGCCGATTCCCTGCCAGATGATACCCAATATGCCAATACGTGAACTGCCTGGCCAATCTCCCTGCCAGAGCCTTTTCGAGGACTCAGAGAACTTATTGGGCTTTTATTTAGCCTAATAAGCAAACATTTTTTTGCAAATTTAGCTAATACAATTTTCAAGGACTCAGAGAACTTATTGGGCTTGTATTTAGCATAATAAGCAAAAATTTTTTTGCAAATTTAGCTAATACAATTTTCAAGATAATTTATATCAACTTCGTAACCTTTGTTTCAATGCTGTCTTTTACTAAACAAATCACATCACGACTTTTTCTTGCATTTGTCCCCTTTAAGTAAATCAATAATGTACATCCGTCAAAATCACAATTACACGCAGCACCTTAAGAAAGCAATAACATAAAAATTGAAAAAATAAGCAAAATTTTTGGTAAACAGAAATGACAACACAAACATAACAAATGACGAATGCAAAAGAAACATCACCAAAACAAACGAATAACAGCAGTCCGCGTCGAAAATTTGACCTTAACAAGAAAGGAAAGCTAACTTCGGTCGGAGCCGAAGTTGATATACCCTTGCAGTTAAAATCGGATATATATCGCAAACATCGAATATAGTTGGCCGATCCTAATGAAATTTGGTAGGTTAGATGACCTGACCAAAACTAGAATCTGTACCAAGTTCCAGCTTTGTATCTTCAAAAACACAAAAGTTGGGTCAATTCCGATCCTTCAGTTATATGGCAGCTATAGGATATAGTCGGCCGATCCTTATGAAATTTGGTAGGTTGGATCAACTGACCAAAAATAGAATCTGTATTAAATTCCAGCTTTCTATTTTTAAAAACACGAAAGTTGGGTCATTTCGGATCGTTCAGTTATATGGCAGCTATAGGATATAGTCGGCTGATCCTTATAAAATTTGGCACGTCGTAATGTTTTGCCAAAGATAGCTCTCATGTCAAATTTTAACTCTCTAAAAACACCAAAGTTATACCATTTCTGATCAATCAGTTATATGGCAGCTATAGGATATAGTCGACCGATCCCGGTCGTTCCGACTTATATACTGCGTGCACAGAAAAGAAGGGTGTGTGCAAAGTTTCAAGTCGATAGCTTTAAAACTGAGAGACAAGTTTGCGTAGAAACGGACAGACGGACATTCTCATTAACTTAGGAGGTGATCCTGATCAAGAATATATATTCTTGTGTTTGCGCTGAGGCAAGCCTCAGCCGAGTGCAAAAAGCTCATCCTAAGGGCGAAGGAGGAGAGCTGGAGACGCTTCGTGGGAGAAAACGCACACGATCCATGGGGGCGCGTCTACAAGATCTGCCGAGTATGCAGAAAGTGCACGGAGATCGGGTGCCTTCGCATTAATGGCGAGCTGGTCACCGATTGGGGTGACTGTGCGCGTGTGTTCCTCCGTAACTTTTTCCCAGTTGCGGAGTCCGATGCACCGATTGCCGGAGCGGAGGATGTCCCACCGGCCCTCGAGGAAGTAGAGGTTGATGCTTGTGTGGCCAGGTTGAAGAGCAGACGCTCTCCCGGTATGGACAGCATCACAGGCACTATCTGCAAAGCAGTGTGGCGCGCCGTACCTCAGCACCTGATGGCTATATTCCCGATGCATCCAGTCGAGTTACTTCCCCCGAGAGTGGAAGTGTCCACGTGTATGGGCGCAGCTCAAGGGGCCCGATAAGGACAGGGGCGAACCCTCGTCGTACCGTGGGATATGCCTGTTGCCGGTATTTGGCAAGGTGCTCGAGGCCATCATGGTCAATCGTGTGAGAGAAGTTCTTCCGGAAGGATGTAGATGGCAGTTCGGATTCCGCCAAGGACGATGCGTCGAAGATGCCTGGAGGCATGTTATGAGCAGTGTCGCCGCCAGCCGGGCGAGATACGTGCTCGGAATCTTCGTCGATTTCAAAAGAGCGTTCGACAATGTTGAATGGAGTGCTGCGCTGCGCCGACTCGCCGACTTGGGATGCCAAGAGTTGAGCTTGTAGCAGAGTTTCTTCTCAGACAGGAGCGCAGAGATCCGAAGCAGTTCTGGAGCCGTGTCGGTTCCAGTAACTAGAGGCTGCCCGCAGGGATCCATTAGTGGCCCATTTATTTGGGATCTACTGATGGACGTCCTTCTGCGGCGCCTCCAGTCATACTGCGCTTTTAAAGCGTATGCGGATGACCTGCTGCTCCTCGTCGAGGGCAATTCGCGAGCCGCGCTGGAAGGAAAAAGAGCGCAACTGATGTCCATCGTTGAAGCGTGGGGTACGGAAATCGGTGTTACCATTTCCACCAGCAAGACGGTGATAATGCTGCTGAAGGGGTCCCTCATGCGTACCCCGTGTGTGAGAACCGCAGGAGCGAATCTCCCATACTTACGCAGCTGCCGGTACCTTGGCATCACGGTCAGCGAGCGCATGTTCTTCACTGCGCATATCGCATCGCTGCGTCAGCGAATGGCCGGAGTCGTGGGAGCATTGGCGCGTGTGCTGCGAGTCGACTGGGGATTCAGTCCTCGCGCCAGGCGGACCATATATGCCGGACTCATGGTGCCCTGTGCACTTTTTGGTGCCTCGGTGTGGTATGTCTTTACGACGCGGCAAGTTGTAGCCACGAGGCTACTTCTTTCCTGCCAGAGGCTAATCCTTATGGGATGCCTTCCGGTATGCCGAACAGTGTCAACCCTGGCACTGCAGGTGCTTGCTGGAGCCCCGCCTCTTGACTTGGTTGCTATGAAAAAAGGAATCAAGTACAAGTTGAAGCGTGGATATCCGTTGGAGGGGAACGACTGGCTCTACGGCGAAGACATTTCAAGTCTAAGCTGGACGCAAAAAGTCGCGCGCATCGAAGGATGCCTACTGTCGGACTGGCAGACTAGGTGGGATGATGCTGGCATGCCCGGTCGGGTGACCAACAAATTCATCCCGGACGTTTCGTACGTGTATAAGAATCCAGACTTTGGATTCTCGATGCGCGCTGGCTTTTTGTTGACAGCGCATGGGTCGTTAAATGCATTTCTGCATAGACGAGCTCTTAGTGATACTGCCGCATGCTCATGTGGCGATCCTATTGAGGATTGGGAGCACATTTTTTGTGTCTGCCCCCTCAATGCAGACTTGCCCCCCATCCGAGCTTGTCGGAGCTAAAGGGTGTGTCAAAGACACTACCATTGAGGTAGGCCCCCTTGTGGGAGTATCGTGGTGGCTGTGGTTGATACCCATATCGCGGATAGAGTCCTCGGACTCGACGTGGAGTTGCGTTATACAACTCGGGTGCCGTGACCCATAGATCAGCAGAGGTGATAGATACACTTCGCCTCTTATCCAGAGGGAGTATGCTGCCCGGCAAGCACATACTTGAAAGGTACCAGGCTGGTCGCTATGTACATAGCTATAGCTTCTAGTCTGGGGAGCTGGCAGGCGTACCATCCGTGTCCATGCACTATATACCTCTTGTGGGTATATTCGAGTGCCGTGATCGTAATCCCTTCAGTATGGAACACGCCACGTAAAACAAGTTCGGAGAGATCCGAGACGCTCATGCGTCCCAGAGCACGTGATTCTCCAGCATTACCTCCACAAGGTTTCCTGGATGGATTGAACGACCCGGCGTTGTCTCCAGTCGGTGGCGCTCACGTGCAAACTGGCGGTACTCGAAGACTACGTGATTGACGTCCTCGACGATAGATCTCCCGCACTCTGGACACCAGTCCTCCTCCGCGTGGCTGAAACGCTTCAGGTATTGCCGAAGTAGCGTTGTCCACTGTCCACAGTAGACCTAGGTAAGGTAAGAGTAGGATCAGGTAAGAGTCAACCTGCCCGTGGCTTCGAAGTACGCACCTTCTAAAGTTGGGAATGAGGGTATACATCCAGCGTCCCTTTGTCTTTGTTTCCCAGCAATCCTGCCAGGCTGTGAGCGACCACTTCTTGGCCTCTTCCCTTGTAGTTGTATCGAGGGCGCCACCAGCACCCTCATAGCGAGCGCGAGTTTCATTTAGCTCCTTGAGCTCTCAAGCGCGCTCTCTCAGTGCGGCCATCACCGCAATGATCAGAATGGCGTCGTCGGAGACCGTCCCGAAGCCGGACGCTACCCTTATGGCTCCCAGAATGTACGCTGCATCTACCCCTTCTTGTAGCTGGGCGTATTCACCGGCTCAGCCCAGATGGGTGCTGCGTACAAAATTTGCGCCGAGGTAACGCTCACGAAGAGCCTTCTCCTGTTCTGCCTCGGTCCTCTGGTGTTGATAAGGACCCTATCGAGACCCCTGGTACTAGCTGCAGCCTTGTCCTGGGTGGTGTCCTCTAGTTGCTTAGGAAGGAGACCGGCGTCGATCATCACACTCAGGTATTTTATGGCCCGCTGGGAGGATGGCCATCCCACCCACCTGGATCTTCGCCGTTTTCAGCACCGCTTCCGTCTTTTGAGGGGCAAGGCTTAGTCCACCAATTTTGAGCCACTGCTCCATTGCCTTAATAGCCTTGTTTGCCGCTCTCTTCGATTACTCCTTATGCTTGGCCACAACCACCAACGCTACGTCGTCTTCAAAGCCGACGAAGTCCCGCTGGGAGCTGCAACCTCAGGATCCTGTTCCACAGCAGCGGTCCTCACCGTATCACTCCGTGCCCTTGTCCGTGTTGACAAGTAGCGCTCAGCAGCTAAAGTAGCTACTGACAACGTTCATTATCGCACTGGGAACGTTGAACCGCCTTAAGGCTGCCAGTGTTTTGCACCAATCCGCCGTGTTGAAGGCGTTTCTGATGTTCAGGGTCACTATAAGGCAATATTGCTTGATCCACCTGGTTCCCGCTATTGCGTTGCGAGCAATGCCAGCCACCACTGCTATGGCATCCACGGTCGACCTTCCCTTCCGGAACCCGTACTGCTTGGGCGACAGCCCTCTCGATCACCCTCTTGAAGACCTTGCCCGTTGTGTCCAGAAGGCAGATTGGCCTATAGGACGACGCCTCCTCTCTTTGTTTCCCTGTCTTGAGGAGCACCAGGAGCTTCTGCACCTTCCACCTAGTGGGGGAAGTGCTGTCGCGGAAACATTTTCTGTATAGCTCCGCAAAGCTGCCCGGCTGCAGTGCCAGAGCCAGCTTCAGGGCTCGGCTAAGAACCGAATCCGGGCCGGGTGCTTTGTTAGGCTCCCTATAGCCAGTACTTCCTCTTCCATTACCTCCTCAGCCATTTCATTGACTGCAGGGGGGGTGGGTAGCTGGGTTACCTGGCTGCCGGCTGTGAACAGCGCTCGCACTATGGTCTTCAGTACGTTCGAGTCCATGGGGGACTGGCCTCCTGCGCGCAGCCTCCTCATAACTATCCTCAATGCGTTGCCCCATAGGCTTTCCTCCGCCAAGCACTTCATTTGCTCCTTCGGATGGTCTCCTTTAGTGCTCTACGATGGTCCTTATAGGCTAGGATCATCTCCTCAAAGTTTTCGCTGTCTCTCGCTCGCTGCATGAGCCTCCTTGCTCTCATGCTCTCCGCTCGGATGGTCAATCTCGTTGCTACACCAGTAAACGGGAGCGTGGTTTCTGCGGTAGCGGCTTCGCAGCTGCATGCTCGCCATGCCCCAAGCTTAGCTGCTAGGGTGTCGCGCGCTGCCTCGGTGATATTCCTCACCTGGAGCGTACCGTCCCTGCTGCCGCTTATCTTCCAGTTAGCGCCAGTCTGCTATCGAGGGGCTTGCGAAAGTAAGATCCATGATGGGTCCTGCTCCGGCTCGGCTGAAGGTTTCGTTTAGCAGTACGAGATCGAGTTAGGCAAAGGTTTCTCTCACCACTCTCCCTCTGATTCGTCCTCCTCTGATTCAAGGACATAAGAAAGGCCTATGATGTCATTTCCCAGGCAGTCCTTAATTCGCTCGAATTCATTGCTGCTTAAGATAGGTGTCAAATATCAGCTGTAAAGCCATGCTCCGAATATCCGAGCCGTGAAGAATCCCTCCGCACTGTGCATAGAGTGCATTGTCGCGACGGTTACGCCGCAGCTCACGCCGCAGCTGCCTTCCCCGATAGGTCAACTGCCCAGCGTTTTGTGAGGGTTCAACTTAAAATTGGACAAAAGAAAATTATTGAAATAAATTTAAGTTATTTTAACTAATATTAAGTTGATAAAATAAGTCGATAACTGTAAGAGCTGTTAAGCGCGAACTTTCTGGCACCTTGATCGCCTCTCAAATGAGATACGGCAACCTCGTTCACTGCCATTTTTAGATGCGCCGGAAGCAAATGTTCTTTTGCATTTAAACTTCTAAAGAGAAAAGACGCAAATTAAAAGAGTTCACCTCAAAGTGAACCCCGGGAAAATAATAAACCCCAAAATAAGGTGACAACACAGTTGAATCAGTGGCGCAACAGCAATACAGAATTGGCCGTGTTGTGCGCAGATATCGGCAACGGCACGTGAGTGGGGCAACCTACAGGTCAGCAGGGAAAATATCCAAGCGCTAGGTGACTAACAAAAGCCATTTAAGTAGAACTCGGATGGGTAGTGCCAGGGAAAGTCACCGGCGAGCGAAAAGTACCCTCGGCGATCCAGACGTCAGAAGCGAAGCACAACCACGCCAAGTGGTCATGTGCGAACATACCTCGATCAGCCCCTAAACGTGCACGGAACCGGACCAGGCTAGAGCCGCGTCGGCGTGAAGTTCCTGCAGCTTCCGGGAAGGGTGCGTGATTGGGGCAGCATAGGATCAGGAGAAGGGTCAAAACCTTGCGGAATGAGAACCTAAAAGCGAACCTCATGTCTACCTAACCACACTACCTTGGGCCGAACCTCATCTCTCCGTAAGCTCGTATTGTCCATGTGCAAGCCAGACTTTCACTCTTGCCCATAGTGACAATATTTAAGAATCAATATCACCCACAACGATGGAAAGAGCGTATCGAAGCAGCATGGAGCGTTAAGTTGAACAGAATACTTATAATTTTTTTTATTTTGCTTTAGTTATTTTTTTGTTGAATCAGACCTGTACTCATACCCTTTTTCTATAGAGCATAATTCGTTTGTTGGCATCGTGGCTATCGAGACCCCATAATTTTAATTTTAATTTATCCCCATTCCTCTAGCCGTGCAGCGCTCCAGTCTTCAGGCCTGCAGACGTCGAGGGATTGGCTTGTGAGTATCCATATCCTATTGAATGCCTAACTATACTATTATAAAAGAAAGCGTATGAACAATTAATCTATAAAACTATTAATCTATCTCGATGTAAGATTCCAAAACGTTATTTCTTAATTTACCCCTTTTTACTTTTATTCTTCGTATTCAAACTTTATTAAAGATCTAGTGGTTCAGACAAATTATTTTCAACTGATTAGGATTTAAGAAAACCAGTAGGAGTAACGATTTAGGTTAAGTTAAGTAGACTGTAAGGAAGAAGAAGAAATATGAAAGTTTAAGTAATTAAGAACAGTTAGAACAGAACAGTTAAAATAAAGTACATTATATTTTTATGGGCACCTGAGCTAAACGATTTATCTTTATATGGGTAAAGGCAGCAATAATAAGTAAGTCTTTACAGAAAGAGCGGGCCAAGCTGAAGAACCGTAGGCAGAGTATGCTACCAATCGGTATCGTCACAGAATAAATGGCGCCCAGCGTGGGGCAGGCAGGCAAGCAAGCAAAAGCAAGGCAAAACCAAAATACCACCATGCTTTTCCGATCTTTCCCTAACAGCCATCCGTCTAGAAAACTTATTATAGTTTCCGTAATACGGAATTTAAATTTAGTGTGCTCTGGGAAAAAAATAAAAAAAGTATTCAATAATATCGAAAAAAAGTGCAGTGACTGATTTCGTAAATCAACAACAACGCGAAAAGACGCTTTCAGCGATGAAATCGCTAATGTTTATATCGATTAATTAATTAATTAGTATAAAACATAACATTTAAAACTCGAACAATATCAACCTCGATTGCAATGAGTCTAAACGACGTTAGCACACAACGTCAACGTCAGCAAGACGAGAGACGGCTATCAGTACAAAGAAACAACGTTTACTTCACTTTCAAAGCAACCGAAAGTAATGCAAGCTCATCCCAAACTCGGTCAATTACCCCAAACTTGGCCAAATGCTTAAACGTAAAGAGCGTGAGAGCGCGTTCTTGCTCCCCCTCGCTACCATCGATGTCTCTGCAGCCAAAAAGCGCAGTAACTAGCACCGCAATCTCTTTGACAACGTCAACAGTAACAACAGCAACAAACGCTACTGTAACGACATCGCGTTTGACGACGTCATCAGCTAGCAGCGCAAACATTGATACTTCTGCCGCTGCGCTGCCCGAAAAAGAGAACAAAACCAAAGAAAATATTAAGCTGTGCAGACTGGTATGGATCGTTACATCCAAATCAAAAGGAAGCTGAGGCCCCTAAACTCCCAACGCAAAATAGCCCGTGGCAATGCTAACATAGCCGCAATAGAAACGCCCACGAACTCAAACCGTTTTAAAATCTTGGCAGACTATGAGGATGACGCCGATTCTACAAAAGTCGAAAAAAGGAAGCCTAAGCCCCCGCCAATATACATACGAGAAAAAAGTCGTACTTGGCAAGTCGGGCTTGCAAGTCGGGCTTGCAAGTCGTACTTAAGGGCATAGAGCCCGAAGTATCGCCTGCAGAGATAACAAAGGCGCTACAAGAGAAGGGACTTAGCGCTAAGACAGTGTTTAATATCTCTAACAGGGATAGAAAGCCGCAGCCACTCATTAAGGTTGAGCTCGAACCACAAATTAAGCCCCTAAAAAAATACGAAGTGCACCCTATATACAATCTTTATTTCCTGCTGCACCGCAGAAATACAGTTGAGGAGCCGCACAAACGCAATGGCCCGGTACAATGTGCGAACTGCCAAGAATATGGCCATACAAGGTCTTACTGTAAAGTGCGCCCAGTCTGTGTAGTTTGTGGTGAGCTTCATGACTCCGCACGCTGCCCAGCGAGCAAAGATGACCAAAACTCGAAAAAGTGCGGCAACTGCGGTGGAAATCACACTGCTGACTATAGAGGTTGCCCAGTTTATAAGGAGCTGAAAAGTCGCATCCACCAGAGGGGGTTTACTGCCCGCACCCAAAATAATCAGTTCATAGCCTCCAGGTCAAACCCTGAAGTCTTCTTCTCGACTGCAGCCAGATCCTCTCTAGGACCCATAAACTCTGACAAAAATGTCACACACGCAAGCGCTTTAAAATCAGGACTGGCTACTCCAGCCTCAAAAAGCTCACTGCCGCAATCAGCACACCAAGAACCGAACACGGCTCAGCAGCATCAACCGCCGGAGTAGCCAAAAACTAACTATGAAGCTATGATATGTAGTCTACAACAAAGCCTTACGGAGTTCATGTTGTTTATGCGTACAACTATCCAAGTTCGTTCGCGAACGTCGGCGAGTGCAGACGTGCTTTCTTTTTGTCTTCTGATCGTGCAACGAAAAATTAAACAAAAACTAAGCATAGTGCAGTGCAAGCTCTAAACAAAAATACACAGTGGGCGAAAAGACGCTTAGTGCGATGAACTTCGTACTTTTTTGTGTAAATAAGAAAAAAAAATAAGAAAATCAAAAACATTAAGCTATGAGTGAATTTGACACTCATACGGTACTCCAACGTCAGCAAGACGAGCGTCGACTCTCCTAGCTAGGTAACAACGCATACCACTCATTTGTGTCAACGCAAGACAACGCGACCGCAAACCCAACAAAAAATAACCAACCGCGATCAATAACCCCAACCCCGAGTAATGAACTCTATCCAACATCGCAAGGCAGGGCGCGTTCTTGCTATCCTGCGCTCTCGTTGGATAAAACCCCATACCCTTCCCTCATGCCTGCCTGCATAGCCACGGTCACCAGCACAGTGACGTCATTAGCAACTGCAACGGCAACTATTACAACAACTACAATGGTATCGACTGCTCGCGCAATACCATCTACCGTAATATCGGAAACTGCAGTGCAAGCAAACAATGCAGCAACTTAAACCAGCGTGCCCCCTTCAAAACAACGTTCGGCCGTACAGACAGGTATGGATCGCTACATACAAATAAAACGAAAGCTTAGCCCGCAGAACTCTAGACTCGGTAACTCTGCTAAAATAACTCGAGGCACCTCAAAACAAGCTACAATAGAGAAGCCCATAGAAGCAAACAGATTTGCTATTTTGGCAGATAAATCCGATGATACACCTCCTGAAGTCATCGTAGGGGACAACAAAAAGCCTAAGCCGCCGCCAATTTACATCCGAGAGAAAAGTTCGAACACTCTCGTAAACTCGATACTGAATCTAATAGGACCAGACAATTTCCACATAATTCCATTAACAAAGGGAAATACTCATGAAACTAAAGTTCAGACTAATACGGAAGCAAACTACAGAATTCTGTCAAAGTATCTAAACGACAATAATAAAAACTTCTACACGTACCAATTAAAAAAGCAGTAAGGGCCAGCAAGTAGTACTAAAAGGTATCGAGCCGGAAGTAACACCAGATGAAGTTAAAAGAGCACTGATGGAGAAAGGTTTTAATGTAAAAAATGTTAGTAACATTTTGAATAGAGAAAGAAAGCCTCAACCTCTTTTCAAGGTAGAACTTGAACCCGAAACCAAATCCAAGCCTCTGAAAAAAAATGAAGTGCATCCAATCTTTACTCTTCAGTTCCTACTACACCGCAGAATTACGGTAGGGGAGCCGCATAAAAGAAATGGACCGGTGCAGTGTAATAATTGTCAGGAATATGGTCATACAAGGTCTTATTGCACGCTTCGTCCAGTATGCGTTGCTTGTGGAGACCTTCATGAATCTCACAAATGCCCCAAAAATAAAGAGGATCCCAGCAGCAAAAAGTGCGGAAACTGTAGAGGCAACCATACACACCAAAGAAAAGTCGTACACACCAAAGAGTGACCACTGCTCACTCACATACACCACCTATGAAATCTACACGTAATGTCATCCCCCCTTCAGCTGTTAAATCTTTAGCCAATAATGTGGTCACCGACAAATCCGCAAGCTATGCAACTGCTCTAAAATTGGGTCTTAAAAGTACCGCTCCCACCAATCCAAGATCATCAGTTCCCCCTCATCAACCAGAAGAACCGTCTACGAACAAACTTGAAACAATGATATGTAATCTTCAACAAAGTATGATGGAATTCATGTCATTCATGCAGACAACTATGCAAGATCTTATGCGAAACCAGAACGTTTTGATTGAGTTGCTTGTTGCTCAAAAACAGACTTAATAATCAATGGCTGCACTCCGTATAGCACTGTGGAACGCGTCTCACAGCGCAAACTCGAGTTAACTCAGTTCCTTATTAATTACCATATCGATGTAATGCTACTCGCAGAAACTCATCTTACAAATAAATATAACTTTCAAATTCGAGGCTATCTATTCTACAACACGAATCTCCCAGACGGGAAAGCTCATGGAGGCACTGGGATTCTGATTAGAAATCGCATCAAGCACTGCTTCCACAACAGCTTCGCCACTAACTTCATGCAAGCTACATCAATAGATGTGCAAATGGATTCCCGATCTTTAAAGCTTGCCACCGTATACTGTCCTCCTCGGTTCACAATATCAGAATCCCAATTCATGGAATATTTCAACTCTCTGAGCGAACAATTTATAGCAGCAGGAGACTTCAATGCCAAGCACACGCACTGGGGATCTCGACTTATGACTCCTAAGGGAAGGCAGTTGTACAATGCAATAATAAAAGCAAGCAACAAGCTAGACTGTGTGTCACCTGGGACACCTACATATTGGCCAACAGATCCTAGAAAACTGCCAGACTTGATAGATTTTGCAGTCACAAAAAACATTCCTCGCAACCTGATAAGTGCCAACTCCTTACCAGATCTATCGTCCGATCACTCGCCTGTACTTCTTCATCTAAATCTACATCCAGTTGCGGTAGATAAACCATTCAGACTAACAACGAATAAAACCAATTGGCTTAAGTACAAAAAATATGTAAGTTCGGACATTGAGTTGAATCCACGTCTGAATGACGAAGCTGATATCAACTTATCCACAAACACTCTTGAATCCGTCTTGGTCGCAGCAGCTCGCGTATCAACTCCACAAACCCCAAAAACATCGTACAATAATAGATACACGAACGTTGAAATAGAGCAGCTCGTTCTAGCAAAGCGACGCTCACGGCGAGAATGGCAATCCAACAGATCACCAACCGCAAAACAAAGGCTAAAAGACGCTACAGAGAGGCTCTCAGCTGCACTTCGTCATGAAGAAGAAGGGTCGCAAAAACACTACATGGAACAATTATCCCCAATTAGCTCCAAGTTCCCACTTTGGAGAGCACACTCATCTCTCTGCGCACCAATCGAATCTGCAATGCCAATAAGGACATCCACAGGCAACTGGGCTCGAAGCGACGATGAAAGAGCCATCAGATTCGCAGAGCATCTTCAAAATGTATTTCAGCCAAACACATCATCAAACGGGATCTCACTGTCAGCAACATCAGATATCGACACATCAACGTATGAACCTATTGTATTTAGGCCACATGAGTTACTCAAAATCATAAACGAACTCAATCCAAAAAAATCTCCAGTATGCGACCTAATATCACCAAAAATGATTATTGAACTTCCTCTCTGTACTGTTCTAGCTATTTGCCAGCTCTTCAATGCAATAACGAGACACGGACACTTTCCAGAGAGATGGAAAAAGTCGATAATTATAATGATACCAAAACCTGGCAAAGACCGCACAATTGCTTCATCATATAGACCAATTAGTTTACTAACGTGTCTATCAAAACTCTTTGAAAAATGCTTCTTGGTACACATTACCCTATATCTCAGAACACACAGCAAAATCCCTATTCATCAATTCGGTTTTCGAGAAAAACACGGAACCATTGAGCAAGTCAACCGCATAACCTCAGAAATCCGAAATACATTCGAACAAAGGGAGTACTGCACTGCGATATTTCTGGACGTATCACAAGCTTTCGACAGGGTATGGTTAGAAGGTCTAATGCACAAAATTATAGAAATGCTCCCAACCAACACACACAAACTTCTAAAGTCATACCTATACAACAGGAAATTCTCAGTAAGATGTAATTCAGCCATGTCTGATGACTACACAATTAGAGCCGGAGTTCCTCAAGGCAGCGTGCTTGGACCAACACTCTATCTTATCTACACTGCGGACATCCCAACGAGCAGGAATCTAACCACATCCACTTTTGCAGATGACACAGCGATCCTAAGCCGCGCGAGATGCCCCAAGCAAGCAACGGCGCAACTTGCAAACACGTAACGTTCACTCTTAACAGGCAAGACTGCCCTCCACTTACTCTTAAGAACACAGTGGTTCCGATAGCAAATGTAGTAACGTATCTTGGCGTACACCTCGATAGACGGCTTACCTGGCGCAGCCACATTGAAGCCAAAAGAACGCATATAAAGCTCAAAGCCAACAGCCTCCACTGGCTTATCAATAGCCGTTCGCTCCTTAGCTTGGACTACAAGGTACTCCTATATAACACCGTCTTGAAACCAATCTGGATGTACGGCTCCCAGTTGTGGGGCAACGAACTCAGTCAAAAATTCTCAGAACCATCACCGGGGCCCCGTGGTACGTTCGGAATGAAAACATCCACAGGGACCTTCACATACCACTCGTCAGAGAAGAGATAGCACAAATCAAAACAAAGTACTACAACAGGCTATCAGTACATCCAAATCATCTCGCGAGAGCCCTCACGCGAGTTTCCAGCAGTTCTCGTCTTCGCCGCAACGACCTCCCAATCCAGCGCTAATTATTAGGACCACGTAGTCTCTATTCAGTTCAAAACAAACTGTTAGATATTGTATTATTTTAAGATTTGCAACCTTATTGTTAGACTCTTAAAGAGTGATCCAATAAAAACAAACTAAGATTAAAAAAAAAAAAAAAAAACAAGAAAGGAAAGCTAACTTCGGGCGGAGCCGAAGTTTATATACCCTTGCAGTTAAAACCGGATATATATAGCAAACATCGGATATAGTTGGCCGATCCTTATGATTACATCATAATAAAACCAATTAATTACAATAAAAAATCTAAAAAAAAAGTTCCAAGCTTCTATCTTCAAAAATACGAAAGTTGATATTTCTACCAAATACCATTTCCGATCGTTCAGTTACATGGCAGCTATAGGATATAGTCGGCCGATCCTAATGAAATTTCGTAGGTCGGATTAACTGACCAAAAATATAATCTGTACCAAGTTCCAATTTTCTATCTTCAAAAACACGAAAGTTGGGTCATTTCCGATCGTTCAGTTATATGGAAGCTATAAGATATAGTCGGCCGATCCTTATGAAATTTGGCATGTCGTATTGTGTTGCCAAAAATAGCTCTCATGTCAAATTTGAAACCTCTAACTCTAAAAACACCAAAGTTATACCATTTCCGATCAATCAGTTATATGGCAGCTATAAGATATAGTCGGCCGATCCCGGCCGTTCCGACTTATATACTGCGTGCAAAGGAAAGAAGGGTGTGTGCAAAGTTTCAAGTCGATAGCTTTAAAACTGAGAGACTAGTTCGCGTAGAAACGGACAGACAGACAGACAGACAGACGGACAGACGGACAGACGGACAGACGGACATGCTCATATCAACTCAGGAGGTGATCCTGATCAAGAATATATATACTTTATAGGGTCGGAGATGTCTCCTTCACTGCGTTGCACACTTTTGGACAAAATTATAATACCCTCTGCAAGGGTATAAAAAAACTATGCAAGATCTAATGCGAAACAAAAATCTATTAATACAAATGCTGGTTTCACAACAATCCAAATAATGACTTCCCTACGAATACTACATGGAACGCTAACGGCGTTTCGCAGCATAAACTCGAGTTAGCGCAATTCCTACTAGACAATCAAATCGACGTAATGCTGCTTTCAAAAACACATCTTACGAACAGATACAATTTGCATCTACGAGGATATTCATTCTATGGAACAAATCATCCAGACGGTAAAGCACATGGCGGGACTGGAATTTTAATCAGAAGCCGTATCAAGCACCATTATCATACGAAATTTGCAAAAAACTACCTACAGGCCATATCAATAAATATACACCTAAATACTGGCAAGCAATTAAATCTAGCTGCCGTATACTGCCCCCACGCTTCACCATAGCCGAAGATGAGTTTATGCAATTTTTCAACTCACTCGGAGACCACTTCATAGCAGCAGGAGACTACAATGCCAAGCACACACACTGGGGATCTCGTCTCGTGACCCCAAAAGGAAAGCAGCTCTATAATGCAATTATCAAAGCTAAGAACAAGCTAGACTATGCTTCTTCTGGCACACCAACATACTGGCCGCCAGACCCAAAGAAACTTCCCGATTTAATTGACTTTGCGATTACCAAAAACATTCCTAAAAATCTGATATGCGCCGAATGCCTTTCGGATCTTTCATCTGATCACTCACCTGTCCTTTTAACTCTACTCCAACACCCAGGAAAATGGGATCAATCATCAAATCTGACTTCACATAAAACCAATTGGGTTAAGTACAGGAAGTACATCAGCTCACACATTGAGCTGAGTCCTCACCTCAGCGACGAAGCCAACGTAGACAGTTTTGTTCATTCGCTGGAGTCTGTACTCGTCTCTGCAGCTCGAGTTTCAACACCTAAAACTATAAACACACAACGCATTCAAAAGAAGACAAATCTACAAATCGAACACCTCGTCCTCGAAAAGCGACGCTTACGTCGAGAATGGCAATGTCACAGATGGCCATCTGCTAAGCAACGCTTCAAACATGCCTCACGTCAACTTGATCAAGCTCTACAGCAAGAAGAAACGTATGTCCACCACCGCTACATACAGCAATTGTCAACTAACAGTACGAAACACTCACTATGGAGAGCTGACCCAACTCTGAGCTCACCGAAAGAAACCGTGATGCTTATTAGAAATTCCACAGGCGGGTGGGCGCGCAGCGACGCAGACAGAGCCAGCACGTTTGCCAAACACCTTAAAAATGTCTTCCAACCAAATTCTGCCACCAATGCGTTTACTTTGCCGACTCTATCAGATGAGCCCCAGCCTCAACATGAGCCGATTGAGTTTCGCCCAAACGAAATCGTTAACATCATCAAACGACAATTGAATCCGAAAAAAATCCCTCTTGCCTATCTAAACTCTTTGAAAAATGACTCGGATAAACACATACCTGAGAATCCAGGAAGGAATCTCGTCACACCAATTTGGGTTTCGTGAAAAGCATGGAACAATTGAGCAGGTCAACCGGATAACATCCGAAATTCGGAACGCGTTCGAAAAACGAGAGTACTGTACTGCCATATTTTTAAATGTCTCTCAATCATTCGATAGAGTCTGGCTGGAAGGTCTAATGTACAAGACTAAGACAATGCTCCCCTACAGCACCCACAAGATTTTGGAGTCTTACCTTCACGACAGAAAATTTGTCGTGAGGTACAATACCGCTATATCCGATGATTACACTGTTGGAGCTGGAGTTCCTCAAGGCAGAGTGCTAGGGCCAATATTATATGTCCTCTACACAGCAGATATCCCGACAAGCACACGTCTAACAACATCCACGTTTGCCGATGACACAGCTATTCTTAGCCGCTCAAAATGCCCGATTCAAGCAACTGCGCAGCTATCTCATCATATGGTCGATGTCGAAAAATGGCTGTCAGACTGGCGAATTAAAGTGAACGAACTAAAATGCAAGCATGTTACGTTCACTCTGAACAGGCAAAACTGCCCGCCGATAACATTAAACAACACTCTACTCCCACAAGCAAACGAAGTAACATACCTAGGAGTACATCTCGACAGAAGACTCACATGGCGCCGGCACATTGAATCCAAAAGAACACACCTAAAGCTAAAAGACAGCGGCCTTCATTGGCTTATCAACGCTCGGTCACCTCTTAGCCTTGAATATAAAGTCCTGCTGTACAACTCGGTACTAAAACCTATATGGATGTACGGCTCCCAGTTATGGGGGAACGCCAGAAATAGCAACATTGACATAATTCAAAGAGTTCAGTCGAAGATCTTGAGAACAATCACCGGGGCACCGTGGTACGTTCGCAACGAAAACATACACCGCGACTTAAACATTCTACCAGTCAAAGAAGCGATCGCAGAACAGAAGGTAAAGTACTTAACCAAGCTATCGGTGCACCCTGCAGTGGTCCGGCTTGTATGAAGAGAGCGGCCAAAAATACTTCTAGTTGAGGTAGGGACTGGAAACCTGGCACAAAATATTTATATTCTTATTCTAAAATAAAATGTTAAAATCAATGCTATATTTAACAAAATAACACGACCTACCAAATTTCATAAGGATCAGCCGACTATATTCTATAGCTGCCATATAACTGAAAAATCGGAAATTTCCCAACTTTCATGTTAAGATGGTGTTAGTATTTGTACGATATTAGACACATAGGCAAATTTGTTACCCTTGGAGACCGACAAACACATTGGTATACAAACGAATTGTAGAACTTTGTGGGATCACTACTAAAACTTCAGCTAAACATGAAAAATACGTTCAAAATATAGGCAAAAAACATGCATTAGTTCATAGTAATATAATAATAACAATAATTATTATTAATATATCAAATTGTATCTCATTTTATAGAAAATACCTTAAACTTCAAAATCCATTACAAATAATTTGAATTTGAACACGTAAATAATGATCTGACCACTTCAAAGTTCGGTTTAGTTGTGAAATATTCGTGATGGGCGCAGCCGCGCTTTACAAATGAGTAACTGTTCACATCTTCAAATAAATTTTTAGAAAATCCCGTTAGATTTTTAGAAAAATCTGGTTTGCCATGAGCTTCTTTTGTCCAAGCTTCTGGACATTTTAGAGGCGATTTGTTTACTTTTCGTACATTTTTGCCGTTATAAATTTTTTTATTTTTTTATTTTTTTTTTTATTTTATTTTTATTTTTTATTTTTTATTTTTCTTAATTTATTTAAAATTTAGAGTAGATTCAATAAATAAAAGCAGAGCTATAAAAAAAAAAAAATGAAAGTTTCCGTAATCCTTTGCTTATTCTTCTAGGATTGCTTCGTTTTGGGAAACACCTTAAAAGCAGACCAGGGAATAAACAAAAAGTGTAGAACGTTAGATCCTATATTTTTTCAAGTTAAAAGAAATCGAGATTGTATTCATTGGAAAATTCAACGGTAACTCTTTCTTAACCACTTGAAACCCTAATAAAGCCCATTAATAATTCTAGGAGTTAGAGAATCGTAGTTATTGAAAAATTCAGCACTACCTCATTCCAGAACATTATGGTTTCAACTATTGTCACAATACATTTGATCAGTTAAGTTTCTTAAACGAAATCTACATTGATTCTGCCTCTGTAAACCTCTCTGAAACCTCTGTAAACATCGTTTTCATCGCACGTTTGTAACTGCATGGTTACAGCAAAATGAAACTTGTCCCAATTATCGTCAGCTATCTCTACCTTCGCAGCTAACTAATAGCGCAAGGGCAGTACAGGACGCTAATTAAGAAATTGCGAGGGTCCAAAACGGATCTACTTCAAACTCGCAAACAGGTGCTATGCCAAGATATCGTCCCCATACCAACCATACCACAAGATCCACAACTACTGGATTCAATAGTCGTCAAAGCACAAGTTCGCAACCAACTCAGTGCTCACCATGTGGAGAAGCTTCGCAAAGAAAAAATAGCGTTTCAGAAGGGAGAATGCAGGAACTCATAGCAAATGCGTTAGAATCTTACCAAGCCTAACTCTCTTCGACGTTATCAAAACAAATTAGCCTTGCGATGCAAAACCTTAACATAGCTTCCTCCCAAAGACGATCACTTGAATGGGATACGAAGCTTCCTTCAGAAAACCCCTAATAAATCAGCCTTTTGATGATCACATGTCCATAACATCTCAGGTTATCGTTAACAAGAGACATTTTTGTAGCTTACTTTATATACCGAGTAAACACTTCTACCGAGTAGACGATCGTTAAATGGAAACTTTGATCTTTTGTATAAGTACGAAAGTGTATTGCTTTTAGACCCAGCATTAACATTCTTTTGGAGATGCCATAGAAGTTTAGAGCAGATTAATCGGCAGAACTTATTAAGGTTTAAAGCAGGCTTAAATCCTTTTTATTTGTTTTGTTAATTAATAAATTAAAAACTCGGAAGATGAAGACAGATTAACAGCACAAGTACACGAGAGAACACCAACTTTTGTTGTGCAAAACAAACCCTGAAAAAGTTAAGACGGTGTTACAGTTACAGTTTCAAGCCCATCTGCACATTTCTGCAAACAATTACACATTTATTATCTTTAGAACCAGGCAAACACATTTTTATACAACTTAAGTGTGGGGCCACTACTAAAATTTTAGCTAAGCATAAGAATGACGTTTAAAATATAGACAAACAAGAAAGGAAAGCTAACTTAGGGTGGAGCTGAAGTGAATATACCCTTGCAGGTAAAACCGGATATATACCGAAAGAATCGAATATAGTTGGTTTACCCTTATGTCATAGAATATCAAGTCCTTGTAGTTCGATAAGCGACTCCTTGGTCACCTTCGAGTACGCCCGCACCTCTGCCTTGCTCCCTCCCTCCCTTCATCCATAATGGCCTCCTCGTGCTGTCGCTTCCTTTGCTGGTAGCCGGGTTTGCCAACGCTAATTTGGAGAAAGGTGTCGCAAAGAAAGTTCCCGGAAGAGAATGCTCTCTTCGCGCCTCCTAACTTTGGCGGTTGGTGACTCATCCGAATGCTCAAGGAGGCTTTTTAGTGTCCTATCCAAAAAGTATAATGGTTCGTTCGGCAGGTGAGTCTGTCCCAAGCTGGCCGGTCACCCTTAAACAACTCCATTTCTAAAGTTCTGCAGTGTTTGGATGGGCACTCGGGAGCGCCCGCGCGGCACGACCGCTTTCTTCGACCCGCACTTTCAACTTCCGAATAGAGGTCAAGTGATGCCAGTATGTGGGCGGTTCAGTTGAAGGTATAAACAGGTTAAAAAAAAGATTGATCGGACAAACTGTTTGTAATTCAAATAAATTCTTCAATTAAGTCCCCAATCAAGTGATCCCCAATTAAGTGATTTTACCTCTTCAGTAGCGAGACTGGAGTCTGCAGACAAAAGGACTCCTCCTGCCTATTGCAGATGTCGATCACGTCTAAAACTACTTACTTACTTTAGCTAAAACTAGCTGAAAATCTCCGACTTCAACTAAGTTTCTGTAAATACTATTTGAGTTGAGACGGCGATGCTGAGGGCCTGGCACTAACCTCTCGAATCCCCTGTAAGGACAGCTACATATTTTGACGAATCATTAAAAATTAATATACTGAGAAAGATACAAGGTCTATTTTAGTCGACATCACTTGAAACGCCGATTGCTTTTATTTTTTGCTGTTCTGCATGTGAATTGTGCTTGCAAGCCCTACCGATGGATGATTGGATGGATCAAACACCAAAGTTATATTATTTCCGATCAATCAGTTATATGTCAGCTATAGGATATAGTCGGCCGATCCCGACCGTTCCGACTTATATACTGCGTGCAAAGATTTTTTTTGGTGTCGTTAGAACAAAATGAAGTTTTGCCAATCATGTACAGTCCAAGATTCGAGCATTTGTGTTGCCTTTTGCCTTTTCTGGATCATTATTGCGGTCAAGACTGGGTTTTTCGCTTTTTGCCGGCCATGAACCCCTGCCTCCTCAATATTCTTTCGAACGGTTCGAGTGCTTATTCCGACTCCTTTCGACTGCTAAAACTTAATATTTACATGTTTTGAAACGATCAGTCATGCTTAATCGTGAATGGGGAACCGAATTTTCGGCCAATTTGGAAATAGGGGATCCAACTTTGAGGCACGGCCAGCAAGACTAATATTCGGACTATCCAGACCTTTAAAAATAGAGCCCTTCGTATCGCCACTGGGGCCCACGCCTACCATGACAACCAGATAATCCACGAGGTGCTTGGCTTCCCATGGGTGAAGGAGGAGATACAGAGAAGCAGGAGCAAGTACATCCAGAGGGTACACTACCACCCCAACGAGTTGGCGACCACTCTCCTCGACAACAGCGAACAGATGCGGAGGCTGCGCAGAACTCACCCACTGGACCTCACCTAGAATAACTCTTAGACGTTCTTATTTTTCCACCTCTAACTTAAGTTACACATTAGCCAAGTTTTATGTCACAATATTTAATGGTTGTCCCTGTTGGACAGTTTTAAATAAAACCACCCAAAAAAAATTTAAAACAATGAATAAAAATAAAAATGAATTTTAAACGTATGCTGAGATATCTAAAATGTAATATAATTTTTTCGCGGCTTCGAAATGAAATCGCAAACGCACATGCCCCCGTTTACGTGAATGTGTGACAATCCAAGCACAGACCAACCTTCTTCATCGCGTTTCTTTCAGAGACTGAGAAACAGACAGCATTCAATGAGAAAATGAGCGTAATATGAACGAACGGTGAGCGTAGGAACGAGAGTAAGATTTCGCTCTGGGGCCTGCTGGGGCCTGTCGCAAGAAATTTTTGCGTCCAATTGCGTTACGGTTAGTACTATTACTTAGGAGATATTCGAGCTGGCTCGGGATGGCTGGCTGCGTTGAATTTGCCCGATTAGTTGGGATTGCTGCAAGATGACTAAGCTACTGTTCGACGATGCTGAATAATAAAAATACTTTTATTTATTTTTTAGCCAAAAGGGCAAGCCTTATAGCACGCCTACAAGAATGGCTACTTATTTCTAAGAAGTTTTATAAATTTTTTGTTGTATTTTAATATTGAATTATTACTTTTTTTTTTTGTTTACTTTTAAGTAACAGTGATTTGGTCGGGTTTTGCTGTTTCCCGTACCCGAGCATCAAATGCTGAATCACTTAGCACTTCCTAGAAAACCAACCACATTAAAATTACTAATGAATATAAAATATGTTTTGTTTTATGATTTGCGATGTTATTTTTGAGGGGACATGTTGGAATACCACCCTTATTCAACATACAAAAAAAAACATGCATTAATACCAAATGATGTCTAAATTTGATAACACATGGGCAAGTGGTCCCGCAAGAAGACCCCCTCTCCTATCTACAAAAGTGTTCAAGCAAGTCTACCCTTCCTGAAGTGGGTCGCGGGGTCATCCAGCTTTCCGGATGAACGCAACACGTCCGCGTGGAGCCATCTCCGTGAGGTCTGTTAGGTCCGTAAGTGTAACTGCCTTCAGGAGTTGGAGATGATTACGCCCAAGCGCAGGTCAGTGGCACAGGAGGTATGTGACTGTCTCTTCCTCTTCTTCTCCTGCAGCATCTACAGTAATAGTAGTGTGGAACCGCTAGTCTAGCCGCGTGCGTTCCTATCAACCACTGCCCTTTGATGGCCTAAACCGCTAGACTGCAGTCCTGCCTATTAAGGGATATAAGCAGAATTGATCTTTGCCTAGAGCGGATAGGTCATATCTCATAGGTCAGTTCTTTCTCCACGAGGAGAGGGTTGGTAGGTCCCTCCCTCCCATTTCCAACGTAGTCCTTATGCCCGGGCACCTACCACCATCTTGTTAAGAGATCTGTGACAGTCACTCACTGTCCAAGTGTTGAATGAAATTCTTCAAGGGCCCTGAGTGCCGCTTGACTATTTAAAAAAATACAAATAGTTTTTTCAATGCCAGCAAACACTGGGGATCGAAGTGCTTCCATTTGAGCTATTACTTCGGCTTAAAACACACTCCTGTGTCAGGGAGTCTGAAGGACTCATTAAGGCAAAGACGCTCGCAGTGGAAACCGTCTCCCACCTGGCCATTTAACTTTGAGCCATCCCCGTAATCCGGGGGGGATTTGTGCAACCCCGTAATCCGAATAGGCGTGATATGGTAAAAATCCAACTTGGTATTTCTATAGTTAGTCGTTTTCCATAGACCCGCCTCACATAGCCTGGTCGCCGATGACAGGCAGTAGATCGAAGATGAAATCAAGGGCATTGGTTGTTGTAGTACAAATACTGACTGTAATGCAAACCTCCTTCATCTTTTGCGTTTTCCTTAACAATTCCCTACTTATGGACTATGTCAGGGCTGGCCACCAGACCACTACACTGTAAAATAGGATAGGTCTAATAACCGCCGTTATTGGGATTGTGGTATTGTATATATTGGTATATTGGTATCCCGCGCTTCGGGAAAACTGCAACATAATCGTTTTTTTTTTATCAAAATACTAAAACAGTTAACCAAACAAAAAATCTGGGGTAACCCAATTGTATAAGCAAAAAGACGCTGAGCCTCAAAATTATTTATAGCAATATACAAGCTTTTTATAACAGTTGTGCTAAACCAAAACTAGCGCATTGCTTTACGCAATGAGCATTGAGCAACGATCAAAAGAACGAAAGTAAAAGTTCAGTGAACGAAAGAAACGGCTTATACTCCTACTTTTCAACCCGCGATACCGAAAAGGAAAAATCGGCGATTAAGAGCAACCCGACTCTACTGATCGCTGAAGGCCAAAAGGCACGGTCTTTCTCACTCAATGGCGGAAACAACTTTCGCACTAACAACCAGCAGTGCTACAATTTCTGCAACCACAGCGACAACCACTGCAATTAAAAATACCATGACGTCAACGACTACAGCTAGTACAAAAATAACAACTTGGGAAAGTGCCAAAGGGGCCCCGGCCACACAAACTGGAATAGATTGCTGCATCCAAATTAAGCGCAAGCTTAGCCCGCAAGTAATCCGGCTGGCAATAAAACAAAAATCAACCGCGTCCAGAAAATCGACGACGAGTAGGACAGATCCAGTAGTAACATATTTTTCCTACTGGCGGAGGTTGAAGAAACCAACTAGCGCAAGACACCGCAAAAGAACCCAAGTCTCCTCTAATCTACATATATCAGGGAGAAAAAACTCGAGTGGCCTGTTCAACCGAATTGTGGCGTTGAACGGGAACGGTGACAACTTATCAAAGGGAACATCCATGAAACAAAGGTGCAAACCAAGACTGAAGAGCACTTCCGAATCGTGTCCAAATATCTGGACAATGCTCAGATATACTATTATGCGTACCAGCTGAAAAGCAGCAAGTGCCTACAAGTGATAGTAAAGGGAATAAAACCACTTAGTGTAAGAGTTTCCGCTGATAGCTTTGAAAGTCTTTTACTTGGTGGCTTGTACTTCCTAGTGAAAAGGACAAGTTCGGTCTTGGATGGGTTCACTCCTAGCCCATTTTTATTTCCTCATGTTGGGAGAACCCTCAGTTTGTTAACCGCCACGTTCCAGAGAAGGGGCCTGTCATGACGAATCTCTGAATGGACGCTCCCCCTAGTGTCGTCTCAACAGTCCTTTTTAACAGGATCTGCCTTATTGCGTACACGGATTGATCGTCTACCGGTGTATTAACAGCGTATAATTGACCATGTCAGGATGTTGTTCAACGCGCCTTTATGTCTAGAAAAGCAATAAGCGCATATTCTTTGAAACTAAGTGCCTTTTCGACGAACGTAGTGATCTCGTGGAGAGCCGTCTTCGTGAATTGGCCCTTCCTATACGTGTGCTGTAATCACGAAACGTCAAGCCGGGTCTAAGGTTAATTGGGCCTAAAGTTTTAAGCGGCTTGAAACTGTTTATTGCCAACTGAAATTCCTATCACTTAGAAGGTATTCGAGCTAACTCGAGCCCCTCTGGCTCCACGTTTCCTGGATTAATTTCTCCTGAAAACACCCAGAGAAATTTGCGTTTGTGAGAGCCTCTAGGATTTCTTTGCTGGACGAGGTCCAATTACCATCCATCAGGTTAATATACCCTGCAGTAGTTGCGAGGACCTACCTAAAGAATAAGGCCTCTGAGGTTCCCTGAATGCTTGTGCAGAGCAGGCTCTCCTCTCCCGGCATTCCTCTTTGCCCTAGACCTCTTTGTTGCCCTAGACCGCTTTTTACGCCTCCCAAGCTACTGTTGTGTTGAAAAGTGAGACGCTGCTGGACCTGGGCTTACCTTAGGGACCCCGCTGGTTGGTATAGAGGTTGACCCCGAGGTCTTACTTCCCACGCTTTCGGTTGTCCCATGGTTAGACCCGCTATAGAGAAAGATGATTCAGCTTCATCCCCTGTACCGCCGCTTTGCGTCTCAGGATGTATTCCCTCTAGAGGGCTTCGCCATTCCTTCCACTCCTTGGCATTTGAGAGCGCTGGAGTTTGACGGATCATTGAGCCCATTTCCGTACTTAAAAGAGTTCCGATTTTTGTTAAATTTGTAGAATTCATGTTTTCAACCATTGATTAGGCGTTCATCATGACATAGCTCACTTATAACGCATCCCTCGGCATGTGCTGTTCCACGTTGCATTGGGGTAATTTGAGGAAGGGAATGTTCTTCTCCCCGCCCGACTACGATAAGTCAGCATCCACTGCAGAGATTCAGAGAGTTTCCAGCCGCCCTAGCGTGGAGAGTTTAGTCGCACTACCAGCTACTACGGTCGGTGTACACAGTTACGCCAGGCAATTGCTTGCGCGTTGGTCCCCCTGTTGTATCCGTTGACTGACGACCTTCTGGACGACCACTGGTCTATACGATGGTAGAATTGTGTGATTTTTTCCGAGCCTTCGTTTCATTATGATAATAAGTTTCATCCAACTCATTCGGAAGTTGCCAAGATTAATGAACTTAGGAGTGTTCTGCTCTTTGTTAGCTCGGCGACTGACCGATCTTCGGTCGAAGGCTGGACCTTCTTTTTCGCTTGGGATGCTCCACCTTCTGTCGTTTTGCACTCTTCGCGATCAGATAGATAGGTAGAGGTCCGTACTCTACCCTCACTTCCGCCCTAGTCGGCTGAAAGTCGGGTCCCCCTCGGACATGCAGCCTTCGGCATATGCTGTTCCACCTTGGATTGGGGTAATTTGAGGAAGGGAGTGTTCTTCCCCGGCCGGCTACGATTAGTCAGCATCTTGGCAGAGACATGACCATACGGGACCTGTTATCAGCCGCCTCCAAATGGAGGCACTACCACTATGGCACTATGATCGCACTACCAGCGGCTTGCTTGCTCGTTAGTCCTCCTGTTGTACCCGTTGGATGACGGTATGTCATCTTTCTAAGCATGGACAAATTTTCCACGAGTCGGAAGACTCGAGGTGCGTTTGTTACACCGAATGGAATTCTACTGAATTCGTTGTTTATAGGAAATTTTTTCTGTCTAATTCCTTCATAAGGATTTGGTGGAAGCCTGAATCTAAGTCTATAGTGCTTAACCGTCTAAGACGTAAGGCTGTCTGAAGGCACGTATTACGTTTTTGTCCATTAAAACTAAACTAACAGATTTTCAATCTCCTAAATAATTTTTGGCGGTTAAAAAAAAGCACACAAACTCAGCTTGTGAGCTCTCCGAACCATTTAACGGGACTTATCTTTCGGAATACACAAGCCATTTTTTTTCGCGCGTAAAATTTGGTCTGCGGCTTATTGTGTGTTGCTGTTCAAATATGTAGTAGTAAATATATAAAACCTATCCAGCTAATAATTTTTTTGTTGTAAGGTAAGTTTATTTACTATTAAAATTAAGTAAAAGATTTGCAAATATATAAAAAGCATGCTTTGTGACACGGAAATAGCCATGAGGCATGTTTGGGGATCCAAAACAACTTTTGTTGCCAGCTGATTATTTCACAATTGATTGCTATTTATGTGTCTGTTTCTGTTTATGGAGTGATTTTACTTAATAGAATATGAAATATTATAGAAAATGGCAAACCGGGTTCGGTACAAGCTGTCCAACTTGACAGATGAACAGTTGCTCAAAATATTTGACTCAGTTCCATCAGATGAAGAAGTGTTGAGCTCGAGTGACGACGAGGACGACGACATTCCTATAATGGATGGAGGATGCTGAGACTATATCATTTATTGAGAGTTATCTTGAAAATGTCCAAAACAATCCTCAGAAAGCTGAGACTTCCCAGAAAACTGCAAAAAGGGCGCGATCACCATTACCAATCAGTGAAGATTTGGCGTGCGCATCTTCGCCAAATTCTGGTGGGTTCAATGGAGCAGGTAAGCCAAATTTAATTGCTATTTTTTGCTGCCAGCAGAAATAAGGGAGCTCGAAACTCCTCTACAGCTCTTTTTCTATTTTTTTCATTCGGAAATCATGAATATGGTCGTCGACGAAACCATGTGCGCAGCTTTAAAGGATGATATAAACAATAAGTTCAAAATTAACACTGATGAGATGCACCATTACATAGGTATTTTGATGTTCATGTCCATTTATCGCTACCCAAATCTGAAGAGCTACTGGGGACAAAATGCGGTCGGACCTATAAAAGCCTGCATGACCCGAAGCAGATTCGAGGCAATCAAAAAGTACTTGTCGCTACGTGATGAGAGCGAACGGACAATAAAGGGTGATCCAGGATACAATCCTTTGTTCCGTACGCGAAAATTTGTAGACTGTCTCAACAAACAGTCTGATTCGGTGCCAAAGTATGCCCGCCCTTGTGTTGACAAGCAAATGTGCAGCACCAAAATGAAGCACCACTTGCGTCAGTACATGCCAAATAAGCCGCACAAGTGGGGCAAAAACTATGAACGCCTTCATTTTACATAGACGGATCCAAACAGAGAACGAAAGCAAAGAAAAATTACTTGCACTCCCAGACTTCCGTGAAACACTAGCCGCAGGGCTGGTGACACATAAAAACAAAAAGATACCGGGTCGCCGAATCAATACATCTTCACCGTGGTGGGCAAACCAGTCTCCATCCTCTCAGTCAGAACGAACCACAAAATCCCCATTCTTGTCGAACGAACGGGCAAAACTGTTTCAACTCTCTCATCGACCTTTTCATCCAATATCGGACTTGCGGTTTGATCAGCTAAAGCATTTCCCACATTGGTTGCATCGAAAAAGTGGAAAAAGAAGTTGCAAGCACTGTAAAACTTCACAAACGCAATGCATATGCACAAATTGAAATCTGCACTTTTTTTCCACTCACAGCCCCAAGCGTGCTTTCAGGCCCGCTTACCTTTCTTCTCACCTTACAGGTGAACCGAAGATTCTACGTTATTTTTAAGCACATATTAAAGCTCAGAAGCATTCATTCACTTTAAAAAAAAATATTTTTATATTTGTGTTGTGTTTGTCCTCCATTGTGTTCTGCACTGGAACTGTACTAAGGTTTAATTTCCAGGTTTTCGACGCAGAGTCTGTGTTTTGGTGTGCCATCTTCATTGGTGCCTTTTTTTGACACTACAATCATTGAAGAGCTATTAGGGCTTTTACTGGGTCTAATAATGTCTTCGTCAATCAAACTTCTTTTTTTTTTTTGAGGTAATTGGTCTTTCGTCAACAGTGTTTTTGTTTTACATCGAACACCTGTCCGAAACCGTAAATTCGTATTTATTTCCGAATGAACTTTTTCTTATTTTATTTAATGTATTATTGGTGCAGATTTATATTATTTTTTGCTTTGTTTTCTTGATTGCTTATTTTAGGAGTATTTTATATGACGTTTATATTTTCGTCTTATGAAATGCTTATTTCGCTTTCGTCAGATGACTCATGGACGACACTTTTAAGGTTTTGAATGCCCTAAACTGCTTGATTCATATTTGTCAGACATATTGCTGACGGTGCTTTCGGTCCCTGAATAGTCCAAACTGTTTTTGTCGGAATGAACATCGACGGTGTGTTCAGATTTCATATAGTCACTTATACAAGTGTCACTATTTGTATACCCCTAATTGTAACCTACATGTATAAGCTAAGTCTAAGAATAAAGATTAGAAAAGAAGACATTGCAATAAAAGCTCGCATCTGTCAGTCGTGTACAGATCGCACAAGCAACAGTTCGCATCAAGAAACACATCTCTTTGAATTGAATTGAATGATATTTCATTATTGAAACTTAATATTTACGGAACCTAACTTATAAAAATCACTCGACCGAAACTGGCAAATCGAATTGGCTAAGAATGTCTTTCTACCCAAGTCGATACTCTCGAGAACGTAAAGTGACGGGATCTAGTATAATGGGCCAAACCGCGATCTAACCTGCGACGAGGGCTTAAAAACCACTTATTTTAGAATAAAATTTTTTTGCAAATTAACTCGTGTATTTGAGTGGACATTATATTGCATAATGGTCTGAGAAAAGCGGCTCGAAAATATTACACCAAGCTACACATACGTCATCCTCAACAGCAAAAGACAAAGCTCTGTTTTTGCGCTCAACTTATCCACCGATTTTCGCTACGATGAGCTCTAGAAACTGCCATTGTTGTCGACGTCATCATTTACGGGATCATCGATTTCCCATTATTTTGAACTTCAGAGGAGACAGCGCTGGCCAAAAAATATTCTGAGTGGAAAAGCGTTCGCCTAGGAATACTGGAGTCGTAAAATCGATCATTGTGCATTCCTTTTTTTCACGATCCAGAAGTGTTTGTTGATCTTAAGTAAGTTTTAAGTTTATTTTACATCCAATTTAAGAAAAAAAAAGTAAGAGTAGGACCCGTTTTTTGACCCGGAAACGTTACGACCTGAGAAAGACTTTAAGAAATAATAATAAAACATTTTGGGGAAAAGGAAAGTAGTGACGAATTGATGGATGCATTAAAACTATGTGGAATAGAATCCACAATAGATCAATATTTCGACAAAATAAACAAAATTTCCAATAGACTGCACAATAGGATACAAACACACTCTGACGGGACGTATACCCCTGAAGAAGTAAACCGAATTTCTCTTAGAGTATTTATGGACAATTTTCCTGAGCCAACGAAAACAATGATTTTTTTTATCATTGGACGACGGATAAAAAATTATTGAAGCTGCCCATCATCAAAGTTATACCTTGTATGGACCAATTCGAAAACAATTCAGCATTAAACCTCCTGTTGTAAAATATTTCAGTATCGAAGTAACAATTGAAATGAAAGAACTCAAAATGGTTACCATAATCAACCGCAGTTAGGGGAAAATCCAGATAGTTCCAACAGACAAAATACAAATAGGTATGCAAGTAGAACCAGTTTTAATAACAGTCATGCAGCTAATCCTTACTAGATGGATGGTTTCAAGAATGTCCCACAACACTACCAGCAAGACTACCCTATATAAAACTACGATTATCTCAAAGAAGACCTCCTATTAATTACACAGTCACACAAAAGAAAAATATTTTTTTGGGTCTAGAGGTCAGACTATAATTACTTTATGTTTTCGGGGTCGCTGAATCCGAATCCGAGGTCCAAAAAACACCAGCACGTCAGGGTTCTGACATAACCTCAATACCATAACCATATATTCAATGGTTTAAACGAAATAATAATCTATACAGAACAGACAATTACTTTGAATAGTGTTAAACTAAATTTCTATACACGACACCCTAATACGTTAAATAACCCGGTAGTGAAAATTAGCCATTGCGTATCGTTAAAATATCTCAATCTGATTTCTCATAAACTATTCACTCCAGTTTGAAAACGATTAAAAGGTATTTTTTATAAAGAAGGAGATAATTAAACCTTTTCGAGTGAAGTCAAACCCAAAATAAATACAAAAAATGATATTCCTACCTATTCGATAGCTTAAAGGTATCCCGAGGCCCATAATAACGAAGTAAACAAACAAGTATCTGATATGCTAAAACCAGGAATAATAAGAAATTCGAATAGCCCATACAACTGTTCCTTTTGGGATAAATCAAGTAAACCGAAATGGCGACTCGTTGTCGACTTCAGAAAGTTACACTCGGAAACAATCAAGGATTGCTATCCTATTCCTAATATAAGTAGATGAGATGAGATAAGCCACTCGGCCTTTGAAATGCTTCCGCAACATTTCAACAGCTTATGAACCATTTAATTCAGAAATTATATAGACAATTTTTGTATTGTAGACATGGACGATATACTTATATTTTCGAAAACAATCGATGAGCATATTGAGCATTTTTCCAAAAAAATAAGATTGCTTGGGGAATGCAAACTAAAAGCTTCAAATTACAAGTGTGATTTTGTCAAACGCGAAATGGAGTTCTTAGGGCACGTTTTGGATTCAGACGGTCTGAAACCTAGCAAAAAAAAAAGTTGAGGCAATTAAAAGGGTTACATTTCCAACAACGCAAAAACAAATAAAAAGTTATCTGTGCATTACTATCTACTTAAGGCGATACATAAAAGATTACTCTACAATTGCAAAAAAATTAATATAATACCTAAAAAAAAGTCCAAATTTAATACAAACAAGAAAGAAAAGCTAGCTTCAGGCGGAACCGAAGTTAATATACTCTTGCAGTTAAAATCGGATATGTATCGCATGAAATTTTGTAGGTCGTATTATTTTGCCAAAAATAGCACTCATGCAAAATACGTTATTTAGCTTTAGGATGAAGTCGAAGATCCCGGCCGTTTCGACTTATATAGTCACATATCACGAACTTCTTTCTCTTCCTCTTAAGTGAATGGTCGTGTTTTTTTGTGCGCACTGCGTTTTTGATAAATATTGGTAAACCGGTGTTTATTTGCTTGTGAATCGAATTTATTGAGAAACTTAAGTTTTAACTTTTTAGAATTAATAAATTGTTTAGTTTCAATTCCAAGCATAGCTCATCTCAGCTTCTTTCCCGTATTATCTTTATTTTTCCATTTTTCCTTTGCACTCGCAAAAGCTCCCGCTTCGGCTTCCTAT
Source organism: Drosophila parabipectinata (assembly GCA_018153455.1). NCBI lineage: Eukaryota > Metazoa > Arthropoda > Insecta > Diptera > Drosophilidae > Drosophila > Drosophila parabipectinata. The sequence continues at coordinate 53,058 of JAECYA010000402.1, read as the reverse complement.
TTGGGACAGTGGTTTAAGGTATAGTGTTTTTTAACTTTTTATATATTATTTTTGTTTTGTTAATTTATAATATAGAACTTAAACTAGTCTGTTCTATGAAGTCTCTGCATTTGCCTTCGGCTTTGCCTTTGGCTCTGAGGTCCGATCTCGGTTCCCCATAAACGAATCAAATTTAAAAGTAAACATCAGTTTCCTTTTGTGCCTTTTACGTTTCAAGTACCCACCAAATTGCATCGATCAGCTTAATCAAATTTCACAATGAGATGCGACAGTTTCATCTTAAGCCTTCAATCTAAACATTAAACAACATTATTAAACACAACTCATGGCCAAGGTTCTTTGGATAAGATTTAGAATAAAGAAGGCAGTCCTATTTCGACCTAGACCGCAAACGGTTGACAGAAAATATTCAAGAAAATCGAAAGTGTCTTGTAATAATTGAATTTAATAAATAAAGGTTTAACACCAAGTTGTAAAATTAAAAAAAAAAATTATATTTTTTTAATTCACCATCTAACAAATTTAACTGGCCCCCAAATCGTGGGGCCGCGTCACATAAAGTTCCAAAAAAATTGTTTAATAAAAAATAAGTTAAACATTAACGGAACTCGCGCGGTCAACAACTCAACAAAATTTTAAACCAAACAATTACAAGAACACAAAATTATTAAATCAATGATTAATTAATTAATAAAGAAACTTAAGGAACTTAACTTAATTAAGTTTCCTTAATTATTAATTATTCAATTATTAATTATTATTAATTGTTATTAATTATTATTAATTATTATCATTTTTATTATTATTATTTTTTTAACACACAAAAAAAAAAAAACAAGAACAACAAAAACAAATAAAACGACAAATCGCTCCAAAAAGGAAAACCAAGAAAACCATTTCCCGTAGGTCTGGTATACATTATTGTTGTGAAAATTGTCGTGCTGTCTAAGACGAAATGAGGTCGTTTATGACACAGACTAAGAATGGATTTAAAGAGTTAATCACTGGTTTTCGTTTAATCAATAACCAGCTCTGCGCACTTGACACTCAATTCAGCAGCCTTCAGCTGCTAACTGAGTCCCATAAGCGTAAAACATCTGCTGTTTGTGATCCGCCTCAGCATGTTCAGCCGTCAATAACGCAGCCGCTCATATCTTTAGCCACCCCAAGAGCTAAAACTGAGAACAATTCGCCGTCCGAATTTCTCAAGGAAATTGAGCAATTATCCGATATGTCCTCCGTGGTACCCCTTCAATTGATACCACAGGTAAACAAAACCCACGTCAGAGTCACCCAAAAGGGTGATGTCGGTAGACTGGTGATAAGGTAGTGATTTCCTCATTTCGGAAGACTCCACTCTTGCTTCTGAAGAGGTGAAATCCCAAGACTTTGGTGACATGGAATTTATTTGCATTAAAATCATTTTGACCGCGAAATCTTTATACATTACATGTTTATATATACCGCCTTCGTCTGAACCGCCAACATATTGGCATCATTTGTCCGCTATTCAATCCGTTTTTATACCATTGCAAAGGGTATTATAATTTTGTCCAAAAGTGTGCAACGCAGTGAAGGCGACATCTCCGACCCTATAAAGTGTATATATTCTTGATCAGGATCATCTCTTGAGTTGATATAAGCATGTCCGTCTGTCTGTCCGTCTGTCTGTCTGTTTCTACGCGAACTAGTCTCTCAGTTTTAAAGCTTTAAAACGTTCGCGAACGTCGGCGAGTGCAAACGTGCTTGCTTTTTGTCTTCTTATCGTGAAACGGGAATTAAATAAAAACAAAGCATAGTGCAGTGCAAGCTCTAAACAAAAATACACAGTGGGCGAAAAAACGCTTAGTGCGATGAACTTCGTACTTTTTGTGTAAATAAAAAAAAGAAAATCAAAAACATTAAGCTATGAGTGAATTCGACACTCATACGGTGCTCCAACGTCAGCAAGACGAGCGTCGACTCTCTTTGCTACGTAACAACGCATACCACTCATTTGGTATACCAACAGATTTGCTATTTGGCAGATAAATCCGATGATATACCTCCTGAAGACATCGTAGGGGACAACAAAAAGCCTAAGCCGCCACCGATTTACATTCGAGAGAAAAGTTTGAATACTCTCGTAAACTCGATACTTAATCTAATAGGAACAGACAATTTCCAACTAATTCCATTAACAAAGGGAAATATTATTGAAACTTAAGTTCAGACTAATACGGAAGTAAGCTACAGAATTTTGTCGAAGTATTTAAACGACAAAAATAAAAACTTCTACACGTACCAATTAAAAAGCAGTAAGGGCCAGCAAGTAGTACTAAAAGGTATCGAGCCGGAAGTAACACCAGATGAAGTTACAAGAGCACTGATAGAGAAAGGTTTTAATGTAAAAAATGTTAGTAACATTTTGAATAGAGAAAGAAAGCCTCAACCTCTTTTCAAGGTAGAACTTGAACCCGAAACCAAATCCAAGCCTCTGAAAAAAAATGAAGTGCATCCAATCTTTACTCTTCAGTTCCTACTACACCGCAGAATTACGGTAGGGGAGCCGCATAAAAGAAATGGACCGGTGCAGTGTAATAATTGTCAGGAATATGGTCATACAAGGTCTTATTGCACGCTTCGTCCAGTATGCGTTGCTTGTGGAGACCTTCATGAATCTCACAAATGCCCAAAAAATAAAGAGGATCCCAGCAGCAAAAAGTGCAGAAACTGTAGAGGCAACCATACGGCTAACTACAGGGGCTGTCCAGTCTACAAGGAACTGAAAAGTCGTACACACCAAAGAGTGACCACTGCTCACTCACATACACCACCTATGAAATCTACACGTAATGTCATCCCCCCTTCAGCTGTTAAATCTTTAGCCAATAATGTGGTCACCGACAAATCCGCAAGCTATGCAACTGCTCTAAAATTGGGTCTTAAAAGTACCGCTCCCACCAATCCAAGATCATCAGTTCCCCCTCATCAACCAGAAGAACCGTCTACGAACAAACTTGAAACAATGATATGTAATCTTCAACAAAGTATGATGGAATTCATGTCATTCATGCAGACAACTATGCAAGATCTTATGCGAAACCAGAACGTTTTGATTGAGTTGCTTGTTGCTCAAAAACAGACTTAATAATCAATGGCTGCACTCCGTATAGCACTGTGGAACGCGTCTCACAGCGCAAACTCGAGTTAACTCAGTTCCTTATTAATTACCATATCGATGTAATGCTACTCGCAGAAACTCATCTTACAAATAAATATAACTTTCAAATTCGAGGCTATCTATTCTACAACACGAATCTCCCAGACGGGAAAGCTCATGGAGGCACTGGGATTCTGATTAGAAATCGCATCAAGCACTGCTTCCACAACAGCTTCGCCACTAACTTCATGCAAGCTACATCAATAGATGTGCAAATGGATTCCCGATCTTTAAAGCTTGCCACCGTATACTGTCCTCCTCGGTTCACAATATCAGAATCCCAATTCATGGAATATTTCAACTCTCTGAGCGAACAATTTATAGCAGCAGGAGACTTCAATGCCAAGCACACGCACTGGGGATCTCGACTTATGACTCCTAAGGGAAGGCAGTTGTACAATGCAATAATAAAAGCAAGCAACAAGCTAGACTGTGTGTCACCTGGGACACCTACATATTGGCCAACAGATCCTAGAAAACTGCCAGACTTGATAGATTTTGCAGTCACAAAAAACATTCCTCGCAACCTGATAAGTGCCAACTCCTTACCAGATCTATCGTCCGATCACTCGCCTGTACTTCTTCATCTAAATCTACATCCAGTTGCGGTAGATAAACCATTCAGACTAACAACGAATAAAACCAATTGGCTTAAGTACAAAAAATATGTAAGTTCGGACATTGAGTTGAATCCACGTCTGAATGACGAAGCTGATATCAACTTATCCACAAACACTCTTGAATCCGTCTTGGTCGCAGCAGCTCGTGTATCAACTCCACAAACTCCAAAAACATCGTACAATAATAGATACACGAACGTTGAAATAGAGCAGCTCGTTCTAGCAAAGCGACGCTCACGGCGAGAATGGCAATCCAACAGATCACCAACCGCAAAACAAAGGCTAAAAGACGCTACAGAGAGGCTCTCAGCTGCACTTCGTCATGAAGAAGAAGGGTCGCAAAAACACTACATGGAACAATTATCCCCAATGAGCTCCAAGTTCCCACTTTGGAGAGCACACTCATCTCTCTGCGCACCAATCGAATCTGCAATGCCAATAAGGACATCCACAGGCAACTGGGCTCGAAGCGACGAAGAAAGAGCCATCAGATTCGCAGAGCATCTTCAAAATGTATTTCAGCCAAACACATCATCAAACGGGATCTCACTGTCAGCAACATCAGATATCGACACATCGACGTATGAACCTATTGTATTTAGGCCACATGAGTTACTCAAAATCATAAACGAACTCAATCCAAAAAAATCTCCAGGATGCGACCTAATATCACCAAAAATGATTATTGAACTTCCTCTCTGTGCTGTTCGAGCTATTTGCCAGCTCTTCAATGCAATAACGAGACACGGATACTTTTCAGAGAGATGGAAAAAGTCGATAATTATAATGATACCAAAACCTGGCAAAGACCGCACAATTGCTTCATCATATAGACCAATTAGTTTACTAACGTGTCTATCAAAACTCTTTGAAAAATGCTTCTTGGTACACATTACCCTATATCTCAGAACACACAGCAAAATCCCTATTCATCAATTCGGTTTTCGAGAAAAACACGGAACCATTGAGCAAGTCAACCGCATAACCTCAGAAATCCGAAATACATTCGAACAAAGGGAGTACTCCACTGCGATATTTCTGGACGTATCACAAGCTTTCGACAGGGTATGGTTAGAAGGTCTAATGCACAAAATTATAGAAATGCTCCCAACCAACACACACAAACTTCTAAAGTCATACCTATACAACAAGAAATTCTCAGTAAGATGTAATTCAGCCATGTCTGATGACTACACAATTAGAGCCGGAGTTCCTCAAGGCAGCGTGCTTGGACCAACACTCTACCTTATCTACACTGCGGACATCCCAACGAGCAGGAATCTAACCACATCCACTTTTGCAGATGACACAGCGATCCTAAGCCGCGCGAGATGCCCCAAGCAAGCAACGGCGCAACTTGCAAACACGTAACGTTCACTCTTAACAGGCAAGACTGCCCTCCACTTACTCTTAACAACACAGTGGTTCCGATAGCAAATGTAGTAACGTATCTTGGCGTACACCTCGATAGACGGCTTACCTGGCGCAGCCACATTGAAGCCAAAAGAACGCATATAAAGCTCAAAGGCAACAGCCTCCACTGGCTTATCAATAGCCGTTCGCCCTTATTCGTTCGTTCGTTCCTTACTATGAACGCTCTATGTTTTCACCTGGCACTGGATTTTCCTTGCAACTGGACTCTCTACAGGTCTACTTTTTAGTTTAATGGAAATTTCTTTAATCATTACCGCCTAGCCGTCCAATTCCCAGTTTGGACCTCGAACACCAATAAAAGCATAAAAGTTGTATTCCCAAAAATATCGGGAATGAGAACCAAGTCCCGGATGGTATTCCTAAATTCATCTGCCTGCGATTTTGATGTAATCATCCTTGTGGAAACGTGGCTCAATGTCAATTTTAGCTCCTCTGAGTTCATCGACCCTAACTTGTATCATGTATTTCGAAAAGACCGAGATGCATTTAGTAGGGGCTATCCCCCTGTTTCTGCATTTCCAGGGTTGTTTCTTCTAGAAAGCATCCTGGGAAATGTGCCTCTGTGAGAGCCTCTAGGGTTGCTTTGCTGGACGATGTCCAGTTACCTTCTGAGGTTTTAATATATCCTACACTTGGTGCATTAGTTTCGAGGACCTTCCGGAGTCGGGAGGCCTCTGATGTTTGCTGAATGTTCGTGCAAAACTTGGTCCAGGCATTCCTTTTTACCTTGCGAAGTTCTTTGTTATATTGCCTAAGGTTCGTTTTATACGTTTCCCAGGCTGTCTCCGAGTTTGTCTTGCTGTCAAAATTAAAGGCCTTGTGGGCCTTGGTCTTAAAGGGCGAAAGTGTTTGCGACCACCATTGTGGTTTCTTTGACTTGTTGTTGCCCGATCTGCTTTTGGGGCAAGCTTTATTGAATTCCCTGGCGCACGCTGCCGTAAGCGTCACCATGGCATCCAGGACTTTCCTACTGTCAGAATGCAGGCTCGCCTTTTACCTGTTGTATCGGCATTGCAGAGCCTATACTCCGACGCCCCCAACCCAAGAATCCTGTCTCCAAGGATCCAGGGTTCCTGGATGAGGGCCACATCAGCTCCACTCTCGGCGAGGTGGAGTAGAAGAGCAGCTGACGCCGCTTTACTGTGATGGAGGTATATCTGCAAGATTGTCAGGGACATTCTTATAATTTTCCACCACAGTAACTTCTGCCTCCGTCTCGGAGCTCAGCAGAGAGTCCTCCTCCATTCCGACTCCACTAAGTGCCCTTGCCAAGTCGCTCTCCTCTGAGGTGTACCCTTCCAGGATGTCCTCTTTCTCATCCGACATTCCTTCCGGGTGCCCCTCTTCGGTCGGCTCCTCCAAGTCTGGCTCTTACGTGTCTGCCTCCAGCCCGATACCTCCTGGCTTGGTCTTCGCATCGGATTTGTAGATACGGACCGTCACGTGTTCAAATCCGTACTTCAGCCGGAGCTCCGACCTTTCCAGGGCTTTTACGGTCTCCTCGTTGAGGGTGAGGACGACCTGCCTCCGCAGTCGCACCGCCTTCTCGACCTTGGCGACTCTCCGCCGTGCGAAGCGTCGGATTGCACATCCTAAGCATAGTTAGGATGGTCTCAGGGTCGGCTGGCTTTTCAGTGAGCCACACTCGCGACCTCGGTTTGCTTGGGATTTCCTCCTAGTCAACCGCCACTAGCGTAGCTCCAGGGTAGACCTCTCCAAGCGATGCTACCATACGCTTGTAGGTCTCTACCGATCGCGCGTCTTGGCAGGCAATTACCTTAACGCTACCGTGGTACCATCCTACGGCTTCGCATTCTTGTGGGGGTCCTCCGCTTCGCAGCATCTCCTCCACGAAGCGCCCATGCAACTCGTTTACCACTCGTCGCCAAAGGTCCTTGGGGATGAGCCCATCCTTGGAGCCCTTGTCCAGGACTCCAATTGGGGTTCTTCCCTTCATCACTTCGGCGAACGAGCGGTTGGACGGCTGCGGCTGGGCCTTCCTCTTCTTAGCCTGGGGGGCTTCTCCCTCCGTGGACCTCTGCCTTTTCTCGCTTTGCGCGATCTCCTTGGCAGGGACTGACCCAGTACGTTTATTTGGATCCAGCCTCACTCCCGCCTTTTCATGATTAAAGCCCACTTAATGATCTCAGCCCCTTCCAGGTTGGCTTCGGCCGATGGGTCCGTCCTCATCAGAATGAAGGCTGCTCTTCTCCTGTCTTTGTAAGAGCCTTTACACTGCGACGAGTGAGACGCTCCCGGACCAGGGTTAGCCTTAGGGGCCCCGCCGATTGGTTTAAAGGTTGACCCTGGGGTCTTCCTCTCCACGCCGTTCGGTGGTACCATGGCTAGCCCCGCTTTGGAAGAAGAAGCCTTGGCAACCTCCTCCGCACCGGCGCGTCCCGCCTTCAGATGTTGCTCCTCTGTGGGGGGCTTCTTCATCTCAGCAACTCCTTGGCTTTTGAAGGCCTTGGAGTTTGACGGGTCATTGACCCCATTTCCGGACTTTTTTAGGGAGTACCGTTCTTCACTTAGGTTTTTTTTTTTGTATTAGTAGTGCTCATATTTTGGTCCCACGAGTAGGCGGGAAGGGGTTCGTCCATCATGACATAGCCCACTTGTCTCAATAAGCCTGGTTAAAACTGGGAGGTCAGCCGGTCCCCAAAGTTCGCATATTAGCGTCCGAGCCCCCCCTCGGACACGCATCCTTCGGCATATGCTTTTCCACATTGGATTGGGGTGATTTAAGGAAGGGAGTGTTCTTCTCCCCGCCCGACTACCATTAGCCAGCATCCTCGGCAGAAACATGACCTTACCGGGACCTGTTATCAGCCGCCCTTACGTGGAGAGTATAGTCGCACTACCAGCGGTGTACACAGTTACGGCACGTAATTGCTTGCGCGTAGGTCCCCCTGTTATACCCGTTAGCTGCCGGCCGACTTCAATGTTAAAATCATATCAATGTATTAGGGTGCCGACCACTGCTTTAGAGCAGTGATGCCTAAGCTCTGCATACGGGAGACCAAACTCTCATACCAATGCAAAAATCATCAATACATTGGTGCGAGAATTTTTTTTTCCCCATACTCTCAGTTTTAAAGATATGACTTGAAACTTTGCACACACCTTTCCTTGCCACGCAGTATATAGATCGGAATGGATAGATAAGTCGGATAGAGAGTATGAATGCTAATTTTGTATTTTTGTTTTGTCGGATTTTGTATGAATGATATATTTGCAAAATAATATGACGTACCCAATTTCATAAGGATCGGCCAACTAAATCCTATAGCTGCCATATAACTGAACGATCGGAAATGAACCAACTTTCGTATTCTTATATATAGAAAGTTGGAACTTCGTACAGATTCTATTTTCGGCCAGTTCATCCGAGATCTCATATTTCAACCGATACCTAATAGTGGCCATATAACTGAACGATTGGAAATGGTATTTGATATTGGTACAAAAGTAGAACTTCGTGACTTTTTTTTTTTTAAGATAAGATCGACTATAAATAGAATTGAAGCTCTTTCTGATCGCTGCTAGTAGTTTGTTGAATTAAGACAAGAGTTCGGACGTAACAATAAAGTTATACTGAGAGTCTAGCAACCTTCAATTAGCAATTGAGCCATCTAAACATCAACTCTTTTACAATCGACTTCGGACCCGGCAGAAATATCTTGTGGTCCTAAAAGACACGGAGATCGGAGAAGATATGGTGCGTGAAAAAAATCTACTAAACTGGGCCCAAGCATCGGAAGAAGGATGTGTGCAAAGTTTCAAGTCGATGAGACTAGTTCGTGTAGAAACAGACAGGCAGACGGACAGACGGAAATGCTTATATTAACTCAGGAGGTGATCCTGATCATGAATATAAGTTAACTGAAGTTAACCAAGCAGCGGCAATGTCCGATTATTTAAGAGTTCGCTCTGGCCAAACTGCTGACATAGCGTCTGGCCGGAAGCCCATGCATAGCGGCAAGCACTGCACATTTGCGTGGCCGCTATGAAATACTTTTTGTTAGCTTTAAGTTTCAGTTTGTGTCAGAGTCTCATACAATAAAGAGCATAAAACCAATCTCCGGCACTGCCGTTAATTTGTAAATTCATTTGTTGAATTGGTCACCGCGCCTCAAGGGCCGTGACAACGGGGCAAGTGCTCCCATCATAACTCCTGTTACAGGAAGGATCCCCCCGGCAACCGCCAGGGAACTCAACCACTGCCTATAAGGAGTGGCAACACCCCCCCTGCAACCGCAAGGGGAAATCATCTCACAAATACCTCCGGCGTCTGCAGCATCATCGACTGCAGCGAGGGATAACTAACCACCATTACATTAACTACCAATCAATTTATATTTACTGGCGCCCATCGTAAAAGAACCATGTAAGTGAGCACTTTTATTTACACCATTTTTCTATGTCTGCATGAATTTTTTTTTGTGTGTATAAAAAAAAAGAAAGAAGGGCAAGAATAGTAAAATATTGTGCCTTACGCTAACAAAAAAACTGCAGCCCCATAAAATTTAAAAAAAAAAAAAAATTTTTTTAAATAATCTTTATTAGTTGGCTGACGGTTTGGCATTAACATTGTTTACCTATTATAAAATATCTAAACCAATTATTGTCCCAATATTGTTTGCATTTCTATTTTTGTGAATAAATAAATGAATATTTCTACATAACACAAAAAGTGCGGAATAAAAATTCCTAACCAAAACCAAAAAATCGCTGGCAAAAAATTTTAAATTTCAATCGGAAATAATTCATATAATCGCGTGTATTTAATTCAGCTTTTATATGTCTTTTTTGTTACACAAGAATTCTTGGTATTAGCCGCGCAGTTTTGGTTATTTATTTTTCTTTTCCGTTTTGTTTCCCCACTCCACTTTCGAGAACACGATACGGCCGCGCATGCAGTGTGGCACTTTGTTGTTTTTGTTGTTTTTTTCTCTGTTTGCATAAGCGGCGGCTCAGTCCCCGCGCACCCCTCGCCTTACCGCTACTTGACACAGCAGTAGCGCGACTTGACGAGCCCGCTCACATAACTGAAGCGGTAGCTCAGCCCCCGCGGCCCCTTAACCATTCCAATCGCCTCCATCGGCACATAATTCATACATAAATATTTTTTCTTTCGGGCGACTTTATAGCCGCAGCTCCACATGAGCAATCCGTTTCAACAATATAGAAACATAAGACAACTCTCTAGCGATTCTGAGTCGGAGACCGAAGGGCCGGCCAGATCTTCCACCCCTAAAAGCGTTAACGCTAGCGCTCCCATACTCGCGAACATGGCTTTCAGCATGGAACAGATGACGGCCACCATACAGGCGGCCGTTCAACATGCTGTTCAAGAAGCCAATATCGAACACCAGCGCAGAGAAAACGAAATGCGCCTGGCTATACACCGTCTGACCGAACTGGTCAACGAAAGACAAATCGCTCCCGCCCAAGCGGAGGCTCCCCAAATAAAAAAATATGAGCCTATAGAAATTAGGAACGACATCAAGTGTGACGAGCCCCTAGACACCGTCAAGTCCCTCCCCGAATTTTCGGGAGCACAGGAAGCATACGTCTCCTGGAGACAAGCGGCAGTAGCCGCATATTACATTTTCAGAAATTACGAACATAGCTCGCGCCATTATCAGGCGGTTATTATTATTAGGAATAAAATAAGGGGCCCTGCCGATGCCGTACTGTCTTCGTTTGGCACTGTACTAAATTTCGACGCGATTATAAATCGACTCGATTTTACGTACAATGATAAGCGGCAGATGCACGTTATCGAGCAGGAAATGGGTACTCTTAGGCAGGGAAATATGACCCTTCTCCAATACTACGACGAGGTCGAGAGAAAACTCACCTTGCTCACCAACAAAGCTACCATGTCGTACGAAGCCTCGGCGGCAAAAGTTTTGTGTGACAAATTCCGGGATGATGCACTCCGAGTATTTATCTCGGGTCTTAAGCGCAGCCTCACGGATGTCCTTTTCTCGGCAAAACCGAAAGATATGCCTTCAGCTCTCGCTTTGGCACAAGAAGTGGAATCCAACCACGAAAGATACTCCTTCGCGGCTTCTTTCGCCAAAAGCCAAGAGGATAAAGATAGGAAACAGCACCCGAAAGCGCAAGAGTACCGACAGGCCTCTGCGCAGACAAATGCACAAACAAATGCTGGAAAAAATCCGTACTACGTCAAACAACACAAGGCGCAAGTACACTCCGCCCCACACAGTGGAGGCGCTCCTGAACCCATGGACATCGACCCATCGCTGTCCAAAATGCTTCGGCCATCCCAGGCCCCGGCGTACCAAAACAGGAAGCCGGCTGAGTCCGATCGATCTGCCCCACACAAAAGGCAGAGGGTTAATCACGTCGCGCAGAGCGCGAGCGATGCTGGGAACAAATATGCCGCCGCAGCTTCAAGCGCGGCCCAGGAAATTGACGACGACGCTATTAATGATTACGATTCGGACGTCATAAATTTTTTAGAGGAAAGTCCCTGCTACCCGTCATCAGACGAAGAGTAGCAGGTGTAGAAATGAAGCTTTTAATAGACACGGGCGCGTCAAAAAATTTCATCCGTCCATACGAGGGGTTGAAAGGCGTCCGCCCAGTAGATTCGCCATTCTCAGTACATTCCATCCATGGCGTCACCACAATAACGAAAAAATGCTTTGTTTCCATGTTTAACTTGAAGGCTACGTTCTTCATTCTACCAGATTTGTCCTCCTTTGATGCCATCATCGGACTTGACCTGCTAAAACAAGCAGGGGCATCACTTAACCTAGCTTCCGGGCACCTCAGATGGGGCACCGAGACGGAAAAGCTAGAGTTCCAATCATGTCCCAACGTAAATTTCACTGAGGTGGACTGCTCTAGCGCACCACCTTTGGTCAGAAAAGCATTTTCAAAAATGCTAAGCGACAGGAAAAACGCCTTCGCAAGCCCAAATGAGGCGTTACCTTACAACACGTCTGTGGTAGCCACCATCAGGACGGTTGATGAGGAGCCCATTTATGCCAGACCCTATCCGTATCCGATGGGAGCGGCAGATTTCGTCAATGGCGAAATCCAAGACCTTCTAAAAAACGGCATAATCCAGAAGTCGAGATCCCCTACAATAACCCAATATGGGTAGTAGACAAAAAGGGCACCGACGAGGCTGGAAACCGTAAAATGCGGCTAGTATTAGACTTTCGAAAATTGAACGAGAGGACAATACCGGATCGCTGCCCTATGCCAATTATCCCTATGATACTAGGGAATTTAGGCAAAGCCAAATACTTTACAACGCTCGATTTAAAGGCCGGCTACCACCAAATTATTCTGGCAGAACGTGACCGTGAGAAAACTTCCTTTTCCGTAAACGGGGGAAAATACGAGTTCCGTCGACTGCCATTCGGGTTAAGAAATGCTGCCAGCATCTTCCAAAGAACCATCGACGACGTACTGCGAGAACAGATTGGCAAATTTTGCTACGTCTATGTCGATGATGTCATCGTCTTCTCAGAGGACGAAAACGCCCACATACAACACGTGGACTGGGTTCTAAAGAGCCTACACGACGCTAACATGAGAGTGTCGGCGGAAAAATCGGTCTTCTTCAAAAAAAAGCGTAAAATTTTTGGGGTTTGTAGTCACCAACGAGGGGACCACGACAGACCCAGAAAAGGTCAGGGCCATTAAAGAATTCCCTGAGCCCAAAAACGTTTTCGAAGTAAGATCGTTCATGGGCTTGGCTGGCTATTATAGATGCTTTATTAAAGATTTTGCATCAATAGCTAAGCCCATTTCGAGCATTATAAAAGGGGAGCTCGGAAATGTCAGCAGACACAGATCCAGAAGCATCCAGGTACAATTTACCGAGCAGCAACGGCAAGCTTTTGAAAAGCTACGTAGCATCCTGGCCTCTGAGGATGTCATCCTCAGATACCCCGACTATAAAAAGGCGTTTGATCTAACGACAGATGCCTCAGCATATGGCATTGGCGCGGTGCTTTCACAAGAGGGACGCCCCATCACTATGATCTCTAGGACCTTAAAGGACAGAGAAGTTAACTACGCTACCAACGAAAGGGAGCTGTTAGCTATAATTTGGGCGCTAGAGAACCTGCGCCACTACCTTTATGGGGTCAAAGATTTAAACATCTACACTGACCACCTACCGCTGACCTACGCGGTATCGGATTCCAATCCGAATACAAAAATTAAAAGATGGAAAGAACGCATCGATGAGTGTGGTGCCAAAGTCCATTACATGCCTGGCAAGGCCAACCTAGTTGCAGATGCCCTCTCGAGGCAACAACTCAACGTTGTAGAAGAAGAAGAGGCATTCTCAAGCGCGGCCACAATTCACAGTGAGCTGTCGCTTACCCACACAATTCAATCCACGGACAAGCCCCTCAATTGCTTTCAAAACCAGATAATTCTGGAGGAAGCACGCTCTCCGTCAAAGCGGAACTTCGTTCTCTTTGAAAACAAGAGACGGCATATTATTGACTTCACTCACGAGGAGTCATTGCTGGAAGAGCTCGCAACCATAATAGTTCCTAAAGGCGTAAACGCCATTCATTGCGATCTGCATACGCTCGCAGTGATACAGGACAAACTAATCCGACAATTCCCTGCCACAAGATTCTGGCACTGCAAAAACCGAGTAACGGACATTTTTGCAGTCGATGAAAGGCGAGAAATTCTTACTGTCGAGCACAACAGAGCTCACAGATCTGCCCAAGAAAACGTGAAGCAGCTACTCTCCGAGTACTACTTCCCGAAAATGGCCAAGCTAGCGAACGAAATAGTCATTTCATGCAAGACTTGCGCCAAGGCAAAATACGACAGGCATCCGAAGAAACAAGAGCTTGGCGAAACCCCAATCCCATCTCAAGTAGGAGAAATGCTGCACATAGACATCTTCTCCACGGATAAAAAATATTTCCTTACATGCATCGACAAATTCTCGAAATTTGCGGTAGTCCAACCAATTCCCTCTAGGACCATAGAGGATCTCAAACCAGCATTACTACAGCTGATGAATATGTTCCCTAAGGCCAAGGTCGTATATTGCGACAACGAACCATCGTTGAACTCGCACACCATCGTGACCATGCTGGAAAACCATTTCGGCGTTAGCATCTCAAATGCTCCGCCCCTACACAGTGTCTCCAATGGACAGGTGGAGCGTTTCCACAGCACTTTGGTAGAGCTGGCTAGATGTCTTAAAATCGATAAAGGCATCAGCGATACCGTAGAGCTGATACTTTTGGCCACGGCCAGATATAACAAGTCCATCCACTCGGTCATCGACAAGAGACCGGCTGACGTGGTTCAGGCACAATCAGGTGAGCCACAATATGGAATTCAAGATAAAATTAAACTCGCCCAAGACAAGCTCCGGGACAGAGAAAACGCTTCCCGCCAAAATAGAGTATTCGAGGTTGGCGAGAAAGTCCTAGTGAAGTCCAACAGACGCCTAGGCAACAAACTCTCACCATTATGTGAAGAGAAAACCGTTGAAGCGGACATGGGGACCACAGTCCTCATTAAAGGGAGGGTGGTCCACAAAGACAACCTTAGGTAGGCCGAGCGCGACCATGTTATCGCCCGCCTGATAATCAAACTTTTCTTTATCTTTTTTCTAGCCACTAGGCATAAGTTTGCACCCTTTATTATTTTAATCATGCTTTGGTGGTGGGCTACCCAACTTCAACAAAATTCATAACACATCAAAATTACAGGTTTTCAACCATATCCCTGATTCTCCTTTTGGCCACAACTTCGGCACGCGTCACGGACTATTCCAAAGCCAAATATATCCCCATCGTTGATGGGCGAATCCTGATATGGGAGGAATTTGCCTTTATAAAGCACTCGGCAAATCTCTCGGAATATAGGCGCGTCATCGAAGAAACTAATGGGATGACCCATGCTAATGGGAGAAACATGCAGAAATTCTTAGTTGTTGATGTCGCCCACCTACGCGACATGCTCGACTCTTTGAGCATCCATCATAGGGTAGCAAGAAGTTAAGACTTCTTAGGGACTGCGCTAAAGGTGGTGGCAGGAACGCGGGACGCAGAAGATTTTGAAAAAATTAAATTTAATCAATTCCAATTAACAAATGCAAACAATAGGCAGATTAATATTAACAACAAAGTACAAATTCAAATTAATAAAATTTCCGCTACCGTCAACCAACTTCTGAGGTCGGCAAAAAAGTCCCAAATTGATACTGGGCACCTATTCGAGATGCTTTTAACTCGAAATAGGATGATAGCAATGGAGCTACAGGGTTTGATGCTAGCAGTGGCACTTGCCAAAGTTAATATTGTTAGCCCCAGCATCCTAGATCATGCAGACCTGGAAGGTGTGTGGATGGAAGAGCCCACCGAGACCGCGATTAGGGATGTTTTGTCCGTATCGTCCGTTAAGATCTTACAGTCCGATAACATATTACATTTTATTATTAAGTTTCCAAAGATAAAGTCGGCCTGCAGCAAGATTACCGTTTTCCCAGTGTCACATCACGACACCATGCTCAGGCTGGAGGATAACGTCATTGCCGAATGCAACAGTGAGATCCACACCGTGGAAAAGTGCTCCCCGACATCAAGAGCTACATTTTGCCGATTGGCTCGCAGAAGATCATGCGCCCAAGAGCTTCACGCTGGAGGCACGGCGCATTGCGAGACCCAGCAAAGCGATTTACATCCCATCACTTATGTTGATGAAGGAATAGTAATTGTGAATGATCGCTCGGCTCACGTGTGTGTGGACAATGGCACCTGTGCCCATATAAAAGGCACATATCTCATCACGTTTGAAAAGAGTGCCATGGTCAATGAAACCCGATTGGTCAATCATGACACGGCCCAGAAGAGGGCTCCAGGAGTGGCCAGCTCTCCTTCCCTGAACATCACCATGGAACGTAACGTTCTTAGCCTTCCATACCTTCACCGACTGAGTGAACGTAATCTGGAGCACATCAAAGAGTTCGGGAAGGAAATTAATCACCAGCGACTACATCAGTTGGTGTTCATAGCGGGAGCAATATGCTGCGCTCTAATTTGCATCGGCTTGACCTATCGGCGAGTCACTCAGGCCCGAAAAACCGCGGCCCAGCTGAAGGAGATGATTGCCCAAATAGGGTCGGCCGAGGGCGGCCTCATTCCTGAGGGGGGAGTAGTTAACTGAAGTTAACCAAGCAGCGGCAATGTCCGATTATTTAAGAGTTCGCTCTGGCCAAACTGCTGACATAGCGTCTGGCCGGAAGCCCATGCATAGCGGCAAGCACTGCACATTTGCGTGGCCGCTATGAAATACTTTTTGTTAGCTTTAAGTTTCAGTTTGTGTCAGAGTCTCATACAATAAAGAGCATAAAACCAATCTCCGGCACTGCCGTTAATTTGTAAATTCATTTGTTGAATTGGTCACCGCGCCTCAAGGGCCGTGACAACGGGGCAAGTGCTCCCATCATAACTCCTGTTACAGGAAGGATCCCCCCCGGCAACCGCCAGGGAACTCAACCACTGCCTATAAGGAGTGGCAACACCCCCCCTGCAACCGCAAGGGGAAATCATCTCACAAATACCTCCGGCGTCTGCAGCATCATCGACTGCAGCGAGGGATAACTAACCACCATTACATTAACTACCAATCAATTTATATTTACTTATATATACTTTATAGGGCCTTCACTGCGATGCTCACTTTTGGACAAAATTATAATACCCTTTGCAAGGGTATAAAAACGGATTGAATAGCGGACAAATGCTGCCAATATGTGGGCGGTTCAGACGAAGGCGGTATATATAAACATGTAATGTATAAAGATTTCGCGGACAAAATGATTTTAATGCAAATAAATTCCATGTCACCAAAGTCTTGTGATTTCACCTCTTCAGAAGCAAGAGTGGAGTCTTCCGAAATGAGGAAATCACTACCTAATCACCAGTCTTCCGAAATCACCCTTTTGGGTGACTCTGACGGGGGTTTCGTTTACTAGGACCTGTGGTATCACTTGAAGGGCTACCACGGAGGACATATAATTGCTAATTTTCCTTGAGAAATTCGGACAGCGAATTGTTCTCAGTCTTAGCTCTTGGGGTGGGTAAAGATATGAGCGGCTGCGTTGTTGACGGCTGAATAGCCTGAGGCGGATCACAAACAGCGGATTTTTTACGCTTA
The DNA here is from genome assembly GCA_018153455.1 of Drosophila parabipectinata. NCBI lineage: Eukaryota > Metazoa > Arthropoda > Insecta > Diptera > Drosophilidae > Drosophila > Drosophila parabipectinata. Next base: position 35,613 of record JAECYA010000402.1, on the reverse strand, counting down.
GGGGAGCAGCTGAAAAAATGGAGCTGAAAAATAGCAGCTGAAGGCCGCTAAATTGAGTGTCAAGCGCACTGGTCATTGATTTAACGAAAACCAGTGATCAACTCTTTAAATCCATTCTTAGTCTATCTCATGAACGACCTCATTTCGTCTTGGACAGCACGACAATTTTTCACGACCGTCGTAAAGTGACGGTAAACGAAGTGACGTAAAGTAACAAGCTAGTTTTTTTTATTAAAAACATTTGTATGGTTAAATAATATTTGTCCAATATAATTTTTTTTAGTGGGAGTATGGTTGCTTTTTCATTTGACTCTAACTTATCAGTTTTTTCATTGCATTTTAAAGTATTTTTGCTTATGTCAATGACTGTTTTGGGAAAAGCGTTATAACTTCAACAATTTTCATAATTTTGTAATGAAATACGTATTGTTTTTATTCAGGATGAACATGACAATATTAAGGGAACCCCCCCATTCTCGGTTTTAAAAAATCGATTTTTTTTTTTAATTTAATTCGAACTAATAACTATTCAAGAATGTTCCCTGAAAATTTCAAGTAAAAATTTTAAAAACTCTTGAAGATATAGCCGATTTATGGTGGAAGCCTCAGGCTCTCGTATGAACTAGGATAAATCAAATCGGTGAAGGTCTTCTTTACTTTTCAACTCAATTTGTGGCTGAAAAAAATGGAAATTTTCAAAAAAAAAATTTCAAAGGTCCGCCATTTTGTTAATTTTTGAGCGAAGTTAATAATCCTAGTTCATACGAGAGCCAAACATGTACTTTTTCTAATCCCGTTGGAATTTTTGGATTCAGATGTTCCAGTGAGCGGAAATCACATGCGCCGCCGAAAAGAAGGGCTTTTCTTTGATCACAAAAAACAACAACAAAAACAAAAAAAAAATTCTGTGAAATGATTTTCTTCCTTTTTGTGTCTTAATATATGTAAGCACAGTTACAACCCTAAAAAATAATTTATGTTCATTTGCCAGCCCATTGAAAATCGTCAAAATTTAAAATCGAGAATGGGGGGGGGACCCTTAAAGATAGACTTAGAGCAGTCATTGGCATAAGCAACAATTTATCAGTAACAATTGGTCCCAATTTATTCAAGATTAATGGGACAATATTGATATGTAACAAAAATGATGCATCTTCGTTAAATTGATTTTTAAAATGCGGATTAATTCAAGTCTTAAATGCGATAGTAAAATATAACCAATTTATTAAATTATCATTTACTTTTACTCACAACGACAAGAATCGATCGATTGAAGTTTTAACTGTGGGAAAAAAAGGTTTGGTTTGATTTGCAAAGGCTAAATTTCTGTTAAATAAATAATTGTAAAACGATTCTGAGATTTTCTAAGTTGTCAGTATTGGAACAAAACACTTCAAATGTTAAGAATTAGATTTCTATCGGACTGGAACACTTTTTTTATAATTAAGCTTTTTTGGTCGAACAGATTTTATTAACTGCATTTAAAATTGGTCTCTCTCCAACACTTAATTACAGTGGGTGGCAAACTTTCATTTTCCCCAGCACACGTGCATAAGGTCGGAAATTCTGCCGCAGCGCTGCCGGCACAGTCACAGTGTGGGTATCACCATTTTTTTTAGACGCTCTATTACTTGCTCTCTATTGGCCTCATTTTGCAGACCAAACTTAAACAAAAAACTTATCCACTGAGTAATATTATAGGACTATGACCTGGTCAATGGGCCTCTGAAACGTTGCCAAGGCTGGGTAAGACATTACCTTCCACTGTAAAAGTATTGATTTCTCAAGATATTTACTAGCTCGGTCAAATTTTACCGTGTATAACGCTTAATGTTACAGGAATTTTATTCGTCGCTGCTGGATACAATTTACTCAGGATCCAAAACAGTTTTATAATTTTGTAAACACTAAGCGTAAACACGTATCTTTTTCACCCCTCCTTACGTTTGAAAGTTCCTCTGCGACCTTTGATCAGGCCATTGCCGATCTATTCGCAGAATTTTTTCAAACAACTTATTCTCCGCCTAAATTGATAGATCAGCCTTACGCATATAACATTCAAGCAGCAAATCTTATTTTCTGATCTGATCATCTAAGAGGCAAACCCATTTATTCGCCAGGCCCTGATGGAGTACCAGGCTGTGTGATAATACACTGTGCCAGGGCTCTGTGCAAACCCCTTCTAAGACTTTTCAACTTATCTTTGGAACCTTGATTTTTTACCCTTAAGTGCAAGGAATCTTTCATAATTCCCCTACATAAAAAGGAAAAAAGTCCGATGCTGCCAACTACAGAGGCATCTCTATATTGCCGGCAATTCCAAAGTTATTTGAAAAATTAATTACCCCTCATTTGCAACACCTTTGCTCTTCGATTATCACTCCTTGTCAGCATGGCTTTATTAAGCGTCGCTCCACCACCACAAACTTATGGGAGTTGACATGGAGTTGAAAAGCATTTGATTCAGTTAATCACTCACTCTTGTTGAGTAAACTGAATATGCTGGGTTTTCCTAAAGACCTCTTAACGTGGATCTCCAGCTACCTAGATGAAAGGACACAAAGAGTCTTATTTAAAGGCATACAGTCCCGTCTGGTCCGTGCTACATCTGGCGTCCCTCAAGGAAGTCATCTTGGCCCGTTATTATTTACGCTTTTTATAAACGACTTGCCCCCTGCTTTAACGAACTCTCTAGTTCTTATGTATGCAGATGATGTAAAGCTTTGTCTTCAGTATAAATCCATCTCTGCCCAATGCAGTCTTCAGTCTGACCTTGATAACTTTCAAAAATGGTGTTTAGCTAATGATCTAATACTTAAGGGGACCTTCACCTGGATTTGGTCGAAAATGAAGCAAAAATTGAGAATGGAGAATGGGAAAATGAAAAGACATACGAACTTGAGCTTTTGAACTTTGATTCGTTGTTTATTTACGATAATGCCCCCTGCTTTAACGAACTCTCTAGTTCTTATGTATGCAGATGATGTAAAGCTTTGTCTTCAGTATAAATCCATCTCTGCCCAATGCAGTCTTCAGTCTGACCTTGATAACTTTCAAAAATGGTGTTTAGCTAATGATCTAATACTTAAGGGGACCTTCACCTGGATTTGGTCGAAAATGAAGCAAAAATTGAGAATGGAGAATGGGAAAATGAAAAGACATACGAACTTGAGCTTTTGAACTTTGATTCGTTGTTTATTTACGATAAAAAAAAAGTATTCGATATTTAGGAAATTCAAAATGGCGCCTTCAAAATGGCGGATCTCGTCGACCTCGTTTTTTCCGCTTTGTCAAGTGTCGGGCCTCTGGTAGTGAACTGAAATTAGAAATGTATATAAATTATTAAAATTTATGAAGTTTCCTATGGCTTTTACCTAACGACAATCAATTTTGGTGAAAATAAACCACTTTTATGGGCGTTTGAAAAAAAATTGTAATTTTTCCCCTTTTTTTTTTTATTTGATCTTGTTTAACAATTATAAATAAACAATTTTTCATGTCAATTTTAGGTATAAGCCATACAAAAAAGTATATACTTTCAAACGCTTCTTGAATGAAGGAAATCGGATCAATAGAACGAGCCCTGTGCTTGACATGAGTTCAGAAAACATGGTTTCCAGAAAAACGCGTTTAAAGTCTTTAGAAACTTTGCCTTAAGATAGCTTTCTTGTTATCATGGGTATGTTTGAAACGCTCTAGCTCAAGAAATACGCGTCGTATCGAAATATCCTTTCATATCCATATCCAAGCATATGTCTTTTTATCGTTCTTTCCCTCTGCAAGCTACGTATTCTATTAATGGGATTGCCTTTGAAAAATTATCTCAGTTTAATGATTCCCGTGTCTTATCAGACGCAGGACTCAAATCTGCCGACCATATTTCCACAATGGTTAATAAAGCTAAAGGTGTCCTTGGTTTTATTAAAAGGTGGTGAAAAGAATTCCGCGACTCCTACATTACTAAATAAGGATGAGGCGGCGATGTGGGGCGCCAGTCGGTTACTTCCCGAACTCATTTCGAGCCACTGGGGCTCTTAGTGATACCGCACAAGAAAGAGGTCCCAAAAAAAAACCACACTCCATCCCATCTACTGAAGTGCCCAAGGAATACTACCCTTCCTGTAGCGGCTCTCAGTTCCATCCAGCTTTCCGGATGAAGGCAACGAGTCCGCGTGGAGCGATCTTATATCCCGTAGGTCCTGGCCAAACGTATGGCTCTTTTTGCTTCTGGATTTCGTCTTTCACTGCGAGGATGCCCAGATCCCGGTGGATGTTTTCGTTGCGAACATACCAAGGTGCCCCTGTGATAGTTCTCAAGATTTTTGATTGTGCGCGCTGTATGATGTCTATGTTGCTGCTGCTCGCTGCTGTTTTTTTTTTACGTCCAGATTGGCTTTAGAACTGAATTGTACAGTAGTAACTTGTAGTCCAGGCAACGTGGCGGTCGTGAGTTTATGATTCAGTGGAGGCTGCTGGCTTTCAGTTTTAGGTGCATCTTTTTGCATTCGATGTGCTTACGCCAGGTAAGTCGTCTATCAAGGTGGACGCCAAGATACGTTACTTCGTTAGCTTGAGGGATCTGCATACCGTTTAGTAAAAGCGGAGGGCATGTTTGTCAATTAAGAGTAAACCTTATATGTTTACACTTTTGTTTGTTTTCTAATGCGCCAGTCGGACAGCCACCTTTCCACTATTGTGAGATGATTAGCCAGCCAGTTGGGTTGTTGCCTGCGTTGGGCATCTGGAGCGACTAAGAATAGCGGTATCATCGTCGAACGTTGACTTTGTTAGTTGTGCGCTCGTAGGAATATCCGCAGTATACAAAACAGTCGAAAACAGTTTGATGGTGTAGTCGCCCGAAGTAGCTGCGTTGCATCTCACTGAGAATACCCTATTGTAGAGGTATGATTCCAGTAGCTTGTGGGTGTATGTTGGCAAATACGATTTAATTTTGTGCATGAGTCCAATGAGCCAAACTCGGTCGAAAGCTTGAGATACGTCGAGGAAAATAGCGCTGCAGTATTCTCGCTGTTCGAACGCTGAGCGTATTTCGGATGTTAATCTGTTCACTTGTTCGATGGATTTTTCGGAAGCCAATTAGTGGGCCGGGATAATATTGCAAGCTTCCAGATGTGGTATTATGCGAGTTAACAAGCATTTTTCAAACAATTTAGACAAACAAGATAGAAGGCTTATTGGTCTGTATGATGACGGAATTGTGTGGTCTTTTCCAGGCTTCGGTATCATTATAATAATGGATTTCTTCCACTTTTTTGGGAAATAGCCAAGATTAATGATTCCATCAAATAGTTTGCAGACGACCTCTATAGCGCTTTTTGGAAGTTCGATCAGCATCTTTGGGGTCAATAGGTCACCACCGGGAGCCTTTTTTGGTTTTAGCCCTCTTATGACTTTTTCGATTTCGTTCGGCCGGAATGAAGGTGCGGCTGGCTGCGAGGAGGACTCTGGCTGAATTTCTGGCAGGAGGAATGAATTTGAGGCTGGGTTTGGCTGGAAGACACTTTGGAGATGTGTGGCGAATGTTTCAGCTCGGTCTTCGTCGTTGCGAGCCAAGCATCCCAAAGAGTTTCTAATCGGGGTGGTCGTTTCAATTGGGGCGCTAAGATTTGGGTGGGCCCTCCACAAGGGGTACTTTGTGCTTGTTGGCGAGAGATTCTGGATGTACCTCAGCTGTGCATTTTCTTCCTGTTGGTGAAGAGCCTGGTCGAGTGATCGGATTGCTTCCTTAAGGCGTTGTTTTAAAGCTGGTGATCTGCTGTTTTGCCAATCACGACGCGTGCGCCTCTTTTCTCGCACGAGCAGTTCGATTTGCTGATTAGATTTGAAGTATTTGTTTCGGTCTTTGTTTCGCCATCTACCGTAATATTTTATACGTCCTCTATTGGCATAAAAGCAAACGATCATGTCAAAAATTATACTTGCCAGGATCATCGCCGTCTATGTTTTCTACATTTTCTGATATCTTGCATTGGTTTCCATTAAGAGAAATATGCATGTAAAGAAAAGATCATGTAAGAATGAAACTTGTCAGGATCATCGCCGTCTATGTTTTCTATATTTTCTGATATCTTGCATTGGGTCCCATTAAGAGAAATATGCATGTAAAGAAAAGATCATGTAAAAATGAAACTTGCCAGGATCATCGTTTGCCTAATTACATACTACTAAAATTTTTCTGGCGCTTATACGCCGTTTGCCTAATTCCCTACAAATTCAACTGTCCACTTAAGATACCTGTCTAAGATTCAGGATCGTGAAAAAATAAATAAGATTCAGGATCGTGAAAAAATAAATAAAATTGATTAACAAAAAATAAAATGCTTATTTACAAAAATCATGGTGCTGCAGTTCATTTAAAAATGTATTTTACTATAATTATTTTGTAATTAATTTAAAATTAATTATGAAGAACAAATAATTATTTAAAAAAAAATATCCAAAATGTTATCATGGTGTTGCATATCATTTAAAAGGATTTTTTACTCCAATTCTTTTTAATTAATTTTAAGTTAACTCGGACTTATATAAAGAAATTTAATTTTATAATATAAAATATAATACAGAATTTTACAATGAGTAAGTATATCACAAGAAAACCTTTTCGTAGAAAAGTGAAAATCCACCCTGAAGGGTCAAGAAAAAAAAAAAAGGAACCAATTGACCTGCTGCGATCCCTTTTTATCACTTTCTTGCAGGAGACATATTTATGTCAGGGTCGGGTGAAAGGTCAATATGTATTTTTTATTTAGGATTATATATATATGTGAGTGTATATTGGATTGTGGATTTACGTCCCCACCAACATATACATGCATACACGGATATGACGCAAGAAATCAGCCGATTGCCTATTTACTCCCTACTGTAGGCTCTAGGCTCTAAGTGTTATCTTTTCTTTCGAGTCTTCTGATTGGTTTTCCCGATTCATTAACCGGAAAAATGTGGGGAAAATTGGGGTGGTTTTCATGCGTTAACTCATGTACATGTATTGATGATACCAATACATTCAAACACAAGTACCTGTTTTCCGTTTTCGAGGATCAATAGGTTTTGAGGTTTATGCTAAGAATCAAATTTTTAGTATAAATCCAAATCCTAAAGAAAGAGTTTGAAGTTAAAATATAAAGAAAAAATATGAGCGAGCTGGAAATTATATTCGAGGATACCCAACCAGCACTTAGTGATATTTGTGTATCAAACGGTGCACTTTTATCATTAATTGGTATTGGGAAAAATACACAAAAAAAGCTATTTAATAATCTACAGGATGATTCTCTGACATCCATGTACGATTTGCTAACACCAACATGGGACGAATTAACTATCATCGAGGATAAAATGTATGTCCCGGACACTCAAGAAAATATATTTGAGGATTTCGACGACGACATACCTGCTTCTCCGTGCTTTATTCCGGAGACCCCAGAACTAGTGGAAATATCATCAAAACCAGAGTTTACTTTCCCGGATGATGACCACATATTTTTGGAAATTAATGAGGGAAAATATAATTATGAAAGTTTAATGGATAAGGAATTCGACAACATTTTAATCGATTGCCTTATAAATAATGAATAAATAAAAAACTATGTTATTTTATTATTGTGTAATTATTTTTAATTCATGTAAAATAAATAATTATTCAAACTAAATTATTTTTAAAATCTTTCTTTTTATCAAAGTTTAGTTAAAATGAACTTAAAAACTAAAATACATTATAAATTTAAAATAGTTGATTGAAATTAAATTAAAACCAAGATTTAAAATTTAAAAGAAATATTTTGAAGTTTGTGTTAAGTTAATTATTTCAATTAATATCGTTGGATGATCCATCAAGAAATGGGTGTATAATTCACTTCGGAGCCAGTACTTTTTCACTTCAGGACAGAAGTAGCAGTTATAGTATGAGGATCTGGCTTTTGTATTGCTGAAGTTGTGTTTTTTTAGAATGTGACGTTTTAAACCATAGCGATATTTAAAGGAAGGACTTTCTATACAGAGATCACAAACGAACGTTTTCATTTCGAAGATTTGAAAATAAACTGATAGAAAGCAACACTAGAACTTGTTTTTATATTATATTTTTAAGATTGAATCTGTGCTATGGTATATAATTGACCTATATATTTTAAAATTAAATGACCATGCAGTCATCTCTTTCATTCCTAATAATAATTACCATATCCCTAGCAATAAATTCTTTATATACACAAATACATTTATAAAAGTGATATGATGTCATCCCTTTCATTTAAATAAAAGTATATTATTTGTATTAATATACTTATATAGATATATATATATATATACATAAGTATGTATGTATATGTATATATGTAACCACAAAGAAGAGTGAATTTATTATTGAAAGGTATAAAAGAGCGGGATCATTAAATAAATTGATTAGTACCTAACAGTAACATTTTTGAAGCGAATCCAGGAGTACGTGAGTTATAAATGATGGTATGTTTACAAATTTTCACAACCAATCAAAAAATATCCTTATGTTTATGTATATCATAGTCTTTCTTAGATACTTTGAATGATCAAAAGCCTGTTATTGGCTACACAAAGACTGAAGACCTATGTATTAATTTCGAATACAAGATCATTGGCTGTAAGATAAAGAAAACCACATATGGGACGAAAATAGCCCTTTATTTGACTGATAAGGACGACGAACCACTCTGGATATTTTTACCAAAGAGCTATGTGAATAAATTTTCAACTAAAACACCATTTAAGAAATTGAAGGAAAATGGAATAACGCATCTTGTATGTAAAGGAAAAGAGATGACTAGATATAGCTCAGCCTGTTTACAATTTATCTCAAAGGAGTAACTGTATAAAAGAGTCGATTCCTTATAATGTTTTATCAGTTTCATTTTTTCCATTAAATCAAAAACAACTCCTCTCTCAAGCCTCTCGATGTACGCGCATCAAATAAAATTATTTTTACTTCAATTTGAAGATATGCTTTTCGAGGAGCACCTTAAAAAACTTCAATTTTTAAAAACAACTTTAGAGGATTTGGAAGAAAAGGAAATGCTGTACTCGAAATATGGATTACACTACAAAATATGTCCCTGGAGTGATGATGAAGCAACCGAAGGTCCAGACACTTGTAACTGCAACAAACTTCCTCTATATATAAAGGAAGCTACGGATATTATGATAAGATACTATAAAATAACTAAAAGAATGTATCCAAATCCATGAAAATAAAAAGTTTTTTGTATAGATATTATAAATAATATTGTTTATTTTTCATATTGGGTTAAAAAAAAAAAAATTTTTTTAAATCATTTAAAACATTTACCAAACATTTTTGAAATTAACTTATCATTATAGGTGAAATCTTTTATCTTAAAATTCTGTGTAAAACTCTTTAAAGTTTTTCGATTGCTTTTGTAAAGACCAAAAAGCATGCAGTAATGTCCACAGGTATTTGAAAAGTATCCTTGCAATTGTTGCTTGTTATAAGTATATTTTGATGCATTTCTTTTTAAAAATGCATTAAATTCTTTTTTCTGAGGATATTGTCCATAAGAATCGAAAAATTCTGCTGACTTTTTGTTATAGAAGTAAAATGCAACCCAATGCATTCCTGGTTGGTATGAATAATCAGTGTTAGCTACAATCAATGCTGGATATTCACGAATTTCTTTTGGTAGTTTATCGGCCGAAAAAACCCCTTTGAATATTTTTTTAGTTCTAGGATGCTTGGAGAGCAAGTCCATGATTTGTATTGTATTCATTTTTACAAAAGTACTCAAATTTTTCGATGCTTATCAATATCAATCATAGAGCCGTATTCACAATAAACAATGCAAGTAACAGCCTCAGCCAGAGGCTCAGAAAATCTTCCTTCTATTCTGATCGTTCCTTGAGAAATCAGGTTAGCGCAAACACTAGAATTGGAGTGATCAGCAGTTAAATCAAACGCCAATATAAAATTATTTTTGTCAAACATATCCTTGGAAATTTGGAGACCACGATCATAATGCTTAATTCCACATGGAATAGGATTTGAGAAATCAAATTCAAGTGCCTGAGAAGGTACCTGTACTCCATTAACTAGCAGATTGAATCGTTGTATTTTAAAGTTTTCAAAATTAAAAGGATCTAATCCTCGATTTCCTGAGTATGCTCTGTTTTTTACCATACAAAAGGCCAAAAAATTTGGAATTTGACCAATAAATGCGTTATCGATGGATAATGTATTATTTCCTGGGTATATTGTGAATGATTTTACTTCAACTTTATTGTATGGGTATATTGCATTTTTTGATTTTAAAACGTGATGATGAGCTAATAAAATGCTGGAGTTGACTACTACATGATTCATGAACAGCTGGGCTTCCAAGATCTTTAGATTCGATTCAGTTTCGGTTTCCAATAAATAAAATGCTGTTTTTTCAATATTAAAAGTAATGCGCAAATCAACATTATTTACAAGCAGTTTTGGTTGGTTGAAAATATCTCCATGCACTTTTCCAAATAATTCTACTTTATTACTATTTTGAAACATGTTTTTAAGAATTTGACTGCCATCACTTTTAAATGGTGTTTGGGTACCATAATTTGGGAAATATCCTTGTGTTGCTAAATGACTTTCACTTGCATCACAACCATAGTTTAAAATTGTTTGCAAATATGATCTATAATGATAATTATTGTCGCTTTGGGAAACTAAAGTATTATTTAAATATACAGATGAGCTTCTAAATATAGAATGCAATATATTATTTGCTACACCAACAGCATTTCCTTCAATACTACTATTTTCAATTTTTTTAAGTTGAACCACAAGTTTTAAGTAAACACTTGAAAGATCTCTGTAGGTTTCTCCATTTCCTAAACAAACGAATTCAATTGATGAAGCACTATCCAAAGAAGCAATAGGGTTGTATGAAACTTCTTCGGTTTTCAAAATACAGCTTTGCGTTGGATGAGGCTCAAAAAGATCCAATTCGCTTTTCATGCATTCAATGTGATTACTCATTTTGATTTGGAAAATATGTCACTAATTTTAAATTTTTTAGATGCTTTTTTTCTTGACTTTTTTGAACGCGTATGTTTACGACGTTGTTTAGTTGTTAAATGATTGCGATTTTTTCTTGGTCTCCTCTTTTTATGCCTTTTTCCTTTACCACTTTGTAATTTAGTAATTTCATGAATTGCTTTGTCAGATAGATTTTGTAATGCGATTTTACTTTGTTCTTGAATGATATTTCGTAGAGGTTTTCGACCCAAATCATTTATAACAGCCTTTCCGGTTTCAGCAGCTTGATTTTTAAGTGCATTTATCCCTGACAGAAAAAGCGGCTTAATGTAATTAAAAAGTCCACTAAAGAAATTTCCAATACCACGACCATGCTGAACAATTCTTGGGGAAACATAGAGACTACCTATGTTACTTAAGCTTCCACCGCACTGATTTAAATAATATTGATGATAACATTTCGCCATGGTTGGTAAATCAATTCTAAATGTTAGTTTCCCTTAACATTATTATTTATAGATTTTTTCTTCTTTTTCTAAACTGCAGAGTTAGAAAAATTGGAACTGATGAAGTTTCAAAGGGGATTTTATATCCACTTGAATCAGTAATTAATATTGAAATTTCGTTTGGTGAAAAATTTTCAATAGGATAATATTCAACATTTCTAAACTGCATAAATTTTTCTTTTCCATTTGTAAATAAAACTCTTAAGCAACGTGGTCTTTTGCTTCCTACACAACGAGGCTTTATAATGTCCGTGTAAATAAATATTGCACCGCATTCCATCTCATCCGCTTTCATTGATGCCGTTTTGTATCGAAATGTTTCAGAATTTACTAAACTTATAAATTCTGTTAAATTAGAGCTTGATTCTTCTAATTCATTTTCTTTTGTTTCTCTCCTTTTTTTAGGATTTTTTCGAAAAGAATTATTTAAATATATGTCAGTTATACCGACATCCCATTCCTCAGACATTGTTTCAGGAAGCTTGACAATATTTGTAAAAGCGCATTTTACATTATCAGGAAACACATTTAAGGAGTCATTGCTGAGCAATGTAATATAAAACTCGTTTTGAAAAAACATTTTAAGCTCTGCAGTTAAGAATATAAGATCCAATTTAATTTATTTTTACCAATTTGGATATTGTTATCTTTGCGGTTTGCCCTTTGCAATTTTTCTAAATCACTTATATACTTAAGATTTCTTAGTGGATAGGGGGAATCTCTATTCTTTTTAACCTTATTTCTCAGTTTCAGTTTCTTTTCAGTAGAATTTCCTTTTATAATTCTTGTTTTCTCAACTAATGATTTTTTTAAAATCTTATCATCAGTGAAAGAAGTATCTGCGAGTGATCGTTTATTATTAATTGGAATTGAAACAGATTTCTCAGATGATTGTTCTTCATCATCGCTGGGTAAAATGGCTAAATCGGGTAAATCCTCTCTTTTAAATGATGACTCGTTCTTGTATTCTTTAGAAGTACTGGCAATAGAATCTTCCCAATCATCTATATATGTTTGGGTTTCTACATTTTGATTTAATGAAAACGGGGGTTTCGATACCGATTGATGCAAAACAGCTTTGTTTCTCTTTTTATTTTGGTATGCACATAATTCTTGTTGAATTTTAATCCATTTATCATAATCACTAATTTTTTTATTGTTTAAAATTGGTAAAAATTTTAAATTTATAAGATCATTTCCTCGATCATTTACTAAAAGTTTATAGTATGCATTTGGATGCATAAGGATTACTTTATTTAGCTCATGCTTACTTTTAATCATGATTCAAAATTTTTCCAAAAATCCCAGAAAGCAATGAACTTATTAAAATTGGTAAAAATCCTCCTTTTTGAATAAGAACTCTTCTCTTAGAATTTAAAGATTGTTTTGAGCTGGAAATATGTCGCAATACATTTTTATACTCTTTTAATGAATTCAAGATATGTTTTGATATTTTATGGTTCCTTTTAAAGTATTTATCACTATCTCCGACAATGTTTTTACTAACTCGCTATCACTATTGCAAATAATCGCTTTTCGAAGTTTATTATTTGCTTTTTTGAGCACATACAATAAATGTTTGTTCGCTTTCAATCGCCTTATGCTCTTTTTGCAAACCATTTTCATCTGAATAGCAAATTGAATATAATGGATTAAAAATCTCTGTTCTAAATCTTAAAAGATCCATGAGGTTAATTCGTGACTTCTTTATATATTCTAAAAAGTTCTTTAGGGTTTTCAGGATATATCTGTCTAGCTAAACATTGAAATTGTAATTTATCTCTAGGATTTTTAAATGCCACAATGTATTTTGTATTTAGTGATATGTCTCGGGTGTGAGTAGATTTATGAAATATATTTTGTGTTACAACAATTACAGATAAAATTCGATGATGGTAATCCTTTGGTAAAAATCCTTTGGTAAAAAGTTCACATACATTTTTATTAAATGCTCCCATCATCAAATCATCTAATACCAAAAGTATAGGTTCATTATTTTTATTTTCAATGGAGTCAGGTACCCCATGGTAATATTCAATATTGGTAAAATTTGGTTTCGCTTGCTCTTCACCGTAACATCATATTATTCTATCTATTGAAGTACTTATTAAGTCCTTCTTCCATTTATTAAATTTTTCAAAAATGTTGTTTTACCCGATCCTGAGGGGCCACAAATAAGCATCGTAAAAGGATGAACAAATTGTGTAAACATTTTGATAAAAGTTTTTTTGTTTATTCAATGCTAATTATCAAAAATAAATTTTTCTAATGATTTATTTCCTGGTCCCGTTTTTTAGCGCAGTCCTTTTCAAAATGAGTATCAGAACCACAATAGTTGCAGTAGTATATAAGTTGACTGTATCCTTTTTTACGAGGATCTTTTCCAAAGATGCGATCCATTTTGCTAAAACAACTACTCAATTAAAGTACTAAAATCATACTGTTTATTAAAGTAATTTATACATATGATTCTCCGTTATAGTATATATCGTAATTACAGTTTTCTAAAATTACAAAAAGCTTAAATAAATTATTTAGAGCACATCTAAGCTAAAGTTTTTTGTGAATTATTCGATATTTATCTATCGAATTATTATTTGATAGAAACTTGGATAAAAATTCCTTTTTTACTTCGCCACGTACAATTATATTGGAAAACTTATTTAGTGGAGGAAAGTACATCGCTTAAGCAGTTATAGGGTATTTCTCTTTCCATCCAGTCCAATCCGTTAATGTTTTTTCGACGAATATTATGTTGTAATATTTCATAATTCAACTCCTTAATGTTGTATGGAGGTTTGAAGTGAAAGAAGTTTGGAGTTACAGTTCCTCCAGGCCAATTTCTTAACAAAAATTTGACTGTTATTTCCAACAACATATTGAAAATCTACTATAACGGAATTTGATCTATTAAATTTAGTCATTTTAGAATGAGTTTTAAATGTAAACTGACCTTGGTGTCTACATTTCAGGTCTTTATATACCATTCATTTTATTATAATATAGTATAGTATAATATATATATAAGTTAACTGAAGTTAACCGAACAGCGGCAATTTCCGGATGCCCATGCATAGCGGCAAGCACTGCACATTTGCGTGGCCCCATGAAATACTTTTTGTTGGCTTTAGGTTTCAGTTTGTTTCAGAGTCTCAATGAATAAAGAGCACTTGTAAAACCGAATCTCCGGCACAGCCGTTAAACAGTAAATTCATTTTGTTGAATTGGTCACCGCGCCTCAAGGGCCGTGACAACGGAGCAAGTGCTCCCATCGTAGCTCCCGTCATAGAAGGGATTTCCCTCGGCAACCGCCAGGGATCCAAACCACTACCTACAAGGCGTAGCAATCCCCCTCCCGGCAACCGCCAGGGGCAACCAGACTAACATCTCTCTGGCGTCTGCGACATCACTGACTGCAGCGAGGGATAATCAACTAAAACACATTAACACACAAACCCATTTATATTTACTGGCGCCCATAGTAAACAACTATGTAAGTGAGCACTTTTATTTACACAATACCCTCTAAGTCTGCATGAATTTTGTTGTATAAAAAAAAAAAAAAAAATGAGATAAGAATAGTGAAATATTGTGCCTTACGCTGACAAAAATTGCAGCCCCATCAACTTTTTAAATTTAATTAATCTTCATTTATTGGCTGACGGCTTAGCATTTACATTTTTTATCTATTATAAAATGTTTAAACCATTTTTTGTAAACCAGTTATTGTCCCAATATTGTTTGCATTTCGGTTTTTTGTGAATAAATGAATGAATATTTCTATATAACACAAAAAGTGCGGAATAAAAATTCCTAACCAAAACCAAAAAATCGCTGGCAGAAAATTTTAAATTTCAATCGGAAATAATTTATATAATCGCGTGTGTTTAATTCAGCTTTTATATGTCTTTTTTGTTACACAAGAATTCTTGCTATTAGCCGCGCAGTTTTGGTTATTTATTTTTCTTTTCCGTTTTGTTTCCCCACTCCATTTTCGAGAACACGATACGGCCGCACATGCAGTGTGTGGAACTTTGTTGTTTTTATTTTTTTTCTTTGTTTATAATAAGCGGAGGCTCAGTTTCCGCGCACCCCTCACCTTGTCTCTACTTGGCAAGGCAACAGCACAGTTCGACGAGCTCGCATACATAACTAAAGCGGTGGATCAGCCCCCGCGACCCCCCCACAATCCCAATTGTCTCTATAGGCATGCAATTCGAGCATGCATTAATTCTTTTGGGCCATATTATGGGTACAGCTCCACATGAGCAGCCCTTTTCACCACTAAAGGAGTATAAGACAATTCTCCAGCGACTCTGAGTCCGAGGCCGCAAATATGGCATTCAGCATGGAACAAATGACGGCCACTATACAGGCGGCCATTAACCATGCCTTTCGGGAAGCCAATATCGAACACCAGCGTAGGAAAAACGAAATGCGCCTGGCTCTTCAAGAAAGCCCAGCATAGACGAAATGAGCTGCGTCCAGCTATACAAAAACTGACCGAACGGGTCGACGCAACACAAATCGCTCCCGCCCAAGCTGAAGCTCCCCAAAGCAAAGCCTATAAACCTATAGAAATTAGGGACGACGTCAAATGTGACGAGCCCCTAGATGCCCCTAAATAGATCGCGCCATTATCAGGCAGTTATTATTATTAGAAATAAAAAAAGGGGCCCTGCCGATGCCGTACTGTCTTCGTTTGGCACCGTACTAAATTTCGACGCGATTATAAATGCTTTACGTACAGTGATAAGCGTCAGATTCACGTTATCGAGCAAGAAATGGGTACTCTCAGGCAGGGAAATCTAACCCTCCTGCAATTCTACGACGAGATCGTGAAAAAACTCACCTTGCTCACCAACAAAGCTACCATGTCGTACGAAGCCTCGGCGGCAAAAGTTTTGTGTGACAAATTCCGGGATGACGCACTCCGAGTATTTATCTCGGGGCTTAAGCGCAGCCTCACGGATGTCCTTTTTTCGGCAAAGCCGAAAGATATGCCTTCAGCTCTCGCTTTGGCACAAGAAGTGGAATCTAACCACGAAATGTACTCCTTCGCGGCTTCATTTGCTAAAAGCCAGGAGGACAAAGACAAAAAACAGCATTCAAAAGCGCAAGAATACCGACAGGCTTCTGCGTAGGCAAATGCACAGATAAACGGTGAAAAAAATCCGTACTACGCCAAACAACACAAGGCGCAGGTACACTCTGCTCCACGCAGTGCAAATACCCATGAACCCATGGACATCGATCCATCGCTGTCCAAGATTCTTAATCCATCTCAGGCCCCGTCAAACCAAAACAGGGAGCCAACCGTGTCCGATCGATCGGGCCTACTCAACAAGCAGAAGGTTAACCACGTCGCATATATATATTTACAGCCGCAGTTTCAAGCACGGCGCAGGAAATTGACGTCGACGTCATTCAAGATTATGATTCGGCCAGTTTAATCGGAATCGAATGACCCGCAATACGCGATACAGGATACGATTAAACACGCCCAGAATAAGTTCCGCGACAGGAAAAACGCTTCCCGGCAAAACAGGGTTTTCGAAGTTAGCGAAAAGATCCTAGTGTAGTCTAGCAGGCGACTGAGCAACAAACTGTCACCTTTGTTCGAGAAAGAACCCGTGAAAGCGGACATGGGGACAACAGTCCTCATTAAGGGGAGGGTGGTCCACAAAGACAACCTTAGGTAGGCCGAGCGTGACCATACTATCACCCGACTGACAATTTTACATTTTTTTTATTGTATTTTTTCCTAGCCACTTGGCATAAGTGTTTGCTTTCATTATTATTTTAATCATGCTTTAGTGATGGGTTACTCAGTTTCAATAAAATTCACTGCACATCCAAATTACAGGTTTTCAACCATATACCTTATTTTCCTTTTGGCCGCATCATCGGCACGCGTCTTGGACCATTCCAAAGCCAAATACATTCCCATCATTGATGGTCGAATCCTGATATGGGAGGAATTCGCTTTTATAAAGCACTCAGCGAACCTCTCGGAATATAGGCGCTCATCGAAGAAACTAATGGGATGACCGTCATGTTCCCGCAATCTCACATGCAGAAATTCTTAGTTGTTGATGTCGCCCACCTACGCGACATGCTCGACTCTTTGAGCATCCATCATAGGGTAGCAAGAAGTTAAGACTTCTTAGGGACTGCGCTAAAGGTGGTGGCAGGAACGCGGGACGCAGAAGATTTTGAAAGAATTAAATTTAATTAATTCCAATTCCAACGAATGCAAACAATAGGCAGGTTAACATCAA
Organism: Drosophila parabipectinata; assembly: GCA_018153455.1. Taxonomy (NCBI): domain Eukaryota; kingdom Metazoa; phylum Arthropoda; class Insecta; order Diptera; family Drosophilidae; genus Drosophila; species Drosophila parabipectinata. The sequence continues at coordinate 17,800 of JAECYA010000402.1, read as the reverse complement.
TAACAAAGTACAAGTTCAAATCAATAAAATTTCCGATTGGTCAATGAAACCCGATTGGTCAATCATGACACAGCCCAGAAGAGGGCTCCAGGACTGGCCAGCTCACCTTCCCTGAACGTCACCATGGAACGTAACGTTCTTAGCCTTCCTTACCTTCACCGGTTGAGTGAACGTAATCTGGAGCACATTAAAGAGTTCGAGAAGAAGATTAACCACCATCAGTTACATCAGTTGGTGTTCATAGCGGGAGCAATATGCTGCGCTTTAATTTGCATCGGCTTGACCTATCGGCGAGTCACTCAGGCCCGAAAAACCGCGGCCCAACTGAAGGAGATGATTGCCCAAGGTCGGCCGAGGGCGGCCTCATTCTTGAAGGGGGAGTGGTTAACTGAAGTTAACCAAGCAGCGGCAATGTCCGATTATTTAAGAGTTCGCTCTGGCCAAACTGCTGACACAGCGTCTGGCCGGATGCCCATGCATAGCGGCAAGCACTGCACATTTGCGTGGCCCCCATGAAATACTTTTTGTTGGCTTTAGGTTTCAGTTTGTGTCAGAGTCTCAATGAATAAAGAGCACTTGTAAAACCAAATCTCCGGCACAGCCGTTAAACAGTAAATTCATTTTGTTGAATTGGTCACCGCGCCTCAAGGGCCGTGACAACGGAGCAAGTGCTCCCATCGTAGCTCCCGTCATAGAAGGGATTTCCCTCGGCAACCGCCAGGGATCTAAACATCGCTCGTCACCTGCAAATAGATGCAACACCACCCTCGGCAACCGCCAGGGATCCAAACCACTACCTACAAGGCGTAGCAAGCCCCCTCCGGGCAACCGCCAGGGGTAACCAGAATAACATCTCTCTAGCGTCTGCGACATCACTGACTGCAGCGAGGGATAATCAACTAAAACACATTAACACACAAACCGATTTATATTTACTTATATATGTATATACGGCATACTAAGCCCTTTATAAACCCACATTTTAGTAACTAATTTCAGTTGGCTAATAACATTCAGATTCAATGGATACACTCCAAGCTAAAAGAGATACAGCCATAAGAAAAAAACAGAACAATGAAGTTATATTTGGTTTTGTGTCTCAAAATTTGAAAATAAAATGTGGATTTTCGACATCTAGAAAATGTACTCCAATGATTAGGATGCAGCAGCACAAAAACAATTATTTTGGTTTGATAAAGAAGAATGGATGCAACTACTTACATACAAATAATTTATACAATTAAAGATTGATCAGTATGACTTCCTAATGTCAGATACAATTTTGGATCACCCTATTTTATCAACTATTAAATGCAATTTGAGATTAAGGAAATCAGATAAACAATACGTTCTGATACTAAATCAATTCGGTGATAAAATTGAAATAGATAGTGACACTTGGAGATCATTACTTCGCCTAGCTATATTTATAACTACATTTTTATGTTGGAACACTATATTAAAACAGCAAATATCCGATCTGTACTATAATCAAATCATTCCAAAGTGCGTCTTTTACAAAAATTCGATATTCAATTATCCGATTTAGATGGTAAATATGATAAAAATGTTAAAATTGTTTTAACACGTTTATGTTTCGAAATATCTAAAAAAAATGACAAAAGAAATAAAAGAAGATGTAATTCATTATAAGAAATCATTAATCTCTAAGAACTCAAACATTAACAATAAAAAACAAGTAAGGAAAGCTAAATTCGGGCGGAGCCGGAGTTGATATACCCTTGCAGTTAAAACCGGATATTTATCGCAAATATCGGATAAAGTTGTCCCAAACTTCTATCTATAGCTCTCGTGTAAAATTTGTTTCTCTATCTCTAAAAACACCGAAGTTATACCATTTCCGATCAATCAGTCATATGGCATCTATAGGATATAGTCGGCCGATCCCGGCCGTTCCGACTTATATACTGCGTGCACAGAAAAGAAGGGTGTGTGCAAAGTTTCAAGTCGATAGCTTTAAAACTGAGAGACTAGTTTGCGTAGAAACGGACAGACAGACAGACAGACAGACAGACAGACGGACAGACGGACAGACGGACATGCTCATATCAACTCAGGAGGTGATCTTGATCAAGAATATATATACTTTATAGGGTCGGAGAAGTCTTCTTCACTGCGTTGCACACTTTTGACCAAAATTATAATACCCTCTGCAAGGGTATAATAAGTTTTTTTGAAAATAAAAATGAGTAAGCAACAAGTTGTTGATGAAATACATAAAACTTGTAGAAAAAATTTTTTACGTCGAAAGTTCGTTCAAAAAGGGTTGCATGATAATTGGACAATTGATTTGGTTGAAATGATTCCATATTCCAATCAGAATAATAGATATGGGCAATTCTCTGATGTCGAACGCGACATTTGTACGCAATCAAAGTGAAAAAAAATGTGCATGGTTTTTTTGTTTTTTTTCTAAATGCGAATCTTGAGGCTCTTGGTTAGCACTATAATCTGTGCTTAGATAGATTTTGGGCAATTGTTTGTTATCAAGATAATCACAAAAATGTGAGGCATTCGCACGCGACAAAAACAGAAGTCACTTTTTCGAAAACCAGTTCAAGCACTGATTTCAGCGAAACGTGATGGAAAATTTTAATGCAATTAGTTTTAAAATGTTAAGTATTGATTGTTCTTAATAATGAATTTCGTTTGAATTAAAAATATGAAGCAGTTTTTTTTTTGATTGAATTTTAATCACTGTCGCACGCGACATTTTCTTTCACCATACTTTTTGTGTTGTTTTTAATTCTTTTTAGGTAATGAGAAGTGCAAAGGATGTATTTAAATTATTTTTAAAGCATCAATATTTTTATACCCTTGCAGAGGGTATTATAATTTTGTCCAAAAGTGTGCAACGCAGTGAAGGAGACATCTCCGACCCTATAAAGTATATATATTCTTGATCAGGATCACCTCCTGAGTTGATATGAGCATGTCCGTCTGTCAGTCTGTCTGTCTGTCCGTTTCTACGCGAACTAGTCTCTCAGTTTTGAAGCTATCGTCTTGAAACTTTGCACACACCCTTCTTTCCTTTGCACGCAGTATATAAGTCGGAACGGCCGGGATCGGCCGACTATATCCTATAGCTGCCATATAACTGATTGATCGGAAATGGTATAACTTTGGTGTTTTTAGAGTTAGAGATTTCAAATTTGACATGACAGCTCTTTTTGGCAAAACATTACGACATGCCAAATTTCATAAGGATCGGCCGACTATATCCTATAGCTGCCATATAACTGAACGATCGGAAATGACCCAACCTTCGTGTTTTTGAAGATACAAAGCTGGAATTTAATACAGATTCTATTTTTAGTCAGTTGATCCAACCTACAAAATTTCATTAGGATCGGCAGACTATATCCTATAGCCGCCATATAACTGAACGATCGGAAATGGTATTTTGTAGAAATATCAACTTTCGTATTTTTGAAGATAGAAGTTTGGGACTTTTTTTAGATTTTGTATTGTAATAAATTGGATTATATATTCCTATTCCCATAAGGATCGGCCAACTATATCCGATGTTTGCGATATATATCCGGTTTTAACTGCAAGGGTATATAAACTTCGGCTCCGCCCGAAGTTAGCTTTCCTTTCTTGTTTTTTATCATTTCTTACATCAATTTCAAACTTAACAAAATATCTTCAATAAATTCAATAATTTTTTATCATCTTTTTTTATATTTTCTCGCCAACATTTGCAGTTGGATTTGATTTTTTCATTTCCTGCATTCGTTCTCACTAAAACTAGTATACAAAAAAATATATTAAAAAAAAAAAAAAACAAAAAAAATTTTTAATTTTTTACATACAATGTCGCACGCGACAAACTTTAAAAAGAGTTCCAAACTCGAATTGCTGCTTATATTGAACCAAAATTTTTTTAAATTTGTTTAGCGCTAAAATCTTTCTTTGGGCACTATTTTTGGTTCTCCTGGGACAAAAACTATGGATGCACTGATAACAAATATTCTTTTTCACTGTCGAACGCGACATTGGTAAAGACAAATAAGATCATAAGAAATTCGCCCTTATTAGTAATCGCATCGTTTTTTTTACATATTTTTCATATTCTTTGAACATAAATGGAGATTTAGAAAAGCGAATATCAATTCTCAATGACTCTCTTTAAGAAAATTATTTAAAACAAAACGAGCATTAGAAACGCCAAAAGTAGAACTTTCATACTTGGTCTACTTTGCATTGAAATATTTCAAAATTTGTTATGAGTAAACATAAAATTGGCTTAAATTAGTTACATTTAATAAATACATTGCACGAATATGCAAAAAAAAACATACTTTTATGAACTTTGAATTTTTTGGCTGCGGTTGACCTTTCTGGAGAATTGCCCATATAAATATTTACTAATTTACTATTTACATTTTCAAAATATGCTTTTGCTAAGCCTGTAAAATCAAAATCGGCAATGGATGTTGCAACTGTTATGAAATCTATATTGAAAGATTCCAAATACAAGCCAAAAATATACATTAAGATCAAGGAAAAGAATTTTTTAATCAACTCTTTAAAGAACTTATGATGAAAAATAATATAAATCATTATCATACATTTACACAACTTAAGGCTTCGATTTGTGAACGATTTAAAAGAACTTGAAAAAATAGGATGTGGAAAATGTTTAGTTTTAATGGAAATTATGGATCGATGACCCATTTGAATTCACTTGTAGAAGACTACAACCATTCTTACCACAGAACTATAAAAATGGGGCCAATCTATGTTTGTAAACAGAATGAAGAGTTTATTTTGAAATCATGTTATAACATTGTTAAGATATTTCCAAGGCATAAATAAGTATTATGAGACCATGTTAGAATAAGCAAATACAAGGGTGTATTTCAGAATTTGGAAATGGCTTGTGCATCAATAAGAGCATCAGCTAGCATTCCTGTATTCATCATAAAGCTTAGAGGCCCAGACGACCGAGGGGCGCTCAAGAAACGATTTGTTAGAGTATATTAAGTTATTTGTTAATTATTAAGCTAAGAGGAGTTAGTAAGGAAATTTAAAATTCTATATTTTAAATTAGAGGGACAGGAAAGAGATGTAATAGAGTAGAGACCATTGTAGTTCGAACATAATACCCTAAAAGGGTCATGCCGTGCATATGTCGAACTACAACGGCTAAGGAACAGAGGACGAAAGTTTCGAGTCCTTCTATTAGGAATGTTGAAATTTAAGCGTGTTAGTAAATGCTGGCTATCTACATCCCCGTTGATAAGGTTATGCAGAAAAACTACACCGAGCATTGTCCTACGATTTGTTAAGCTAGGTAAGTTAATAAGTAAAAGTCTGCTACTGTAGGATGGAAGCTGAAGATTTGCATCCCAGTATAGACCTCTAAGTGCAAATATTAAAAAGTTCTTTTGTACGGATTCTATGCGGTCCTTATGTACTCCATATTGGGGACTCCAGACACATGAACCGTACTCTAGTATCGGACGGACCAAAGAAATGAATAAAGTTTTGGTTATATAGGGGTCATTAAATTCTTTTGACCACCTTTTAATAAAACCAAGGACTCCTTTAGCCTTATTAGCCATTAAGGAAATATGGTCGGCAAATTTAAGTTTTATGTCTAATAGGATGCCGAGATCATTAACCTGGGTTAATTTTTCTAAGGCAATCCCATTAATGGAATACGTAGCTTGCAGAGGGCAAGAACGATAAAAAGACATATGCTTGCATTTTGATCCATTAAGTATTAGATCATTAGCCAAACACCATTTTTGAAAGTTATCAAGGTCAGACTGAAGACTGCATTGGGCAGAGATGGATTTATACTGAAGACAAAGCTTTACATCATCTGCATACATAAGAACTAGAGAGTTCGTTAAAACAGGAGGCAAGTCGTTTATAAAAAGCGTAAATAATAACGGGCCAAGATGACTTCCTTGAAGGACTCCAGATAAAGCACGGACCAGACGGGACTGTATGTTTTTAAATAAGACTCTTTGTGTCCTTCCATCTAGGTAGCTGGAGATCCACGTTAAGAGGTCTTTAGGAAAACCCAGCATATTCAGTTTACTCAACAAAAGTGAGTGATTAACTGAATCAAATGCTTTGCTGAAGTCTGTGTAAATTACATCGGTTTGATAACCCTTACAAAAGCCATCTATGACAAAGGATGTCAACTCCAGTAAATTTGTGGACGCTTTATAAAGCCATGCTGACAGGGAAAGATAATCGAAAAGCATAGGTGTTGCAAATGAGGGGTAATTAATTCTTCGAATAACTTTGGAATTGCCGACAACTTAGAGAAGCCTCTGTAGTTGGCATCCTCTAAATTTTCTCTTTTTTATGTAGGGGAATTATGAATGATTCCTTCCACTTTAGGGGAAAAATCGAGGTTTCCAAAGATGAGGTGCAAAGTCTTAGAAGAGGTTTGCACAGAGCTCTGGCGCAGTATTTTAGTACACAGCCTGGTACTCCGTCAGGGCCTGGCGAATAAATGGGTCTTACCCTTAAAAGACCAGATAATAAGTTGTTCTCAGAAAAAAACGGACAGAAAATAAGATTTGCTGCTTGAATGTTATATGCGTAAGGCTGATCTGTCAATTTAGGCGGAGAATAAGTTGTTTCAAAAAATTCTGCGAATAGATCGGCAATGGCCTGATCAGAAGTCGTAGAGGAATTTTCAAACGTAAGCAGGTGTGAAAAGGATACACGTTTACGCTTAGTGCTTACAATTTTATAAAACTGCTCCTGATCCTGGATTTGCAAACAATAGGCAAATTGATATTAACAATAAAGTACAAATACAAATCAATAAAATTTCCGCTACCGTCAACCAACTTCTAAGGTCAGCGAAAAAGTCCCAAATTGATACTGGGCACCTATTTGAGATGTTCGAGATGCTTTTAACTCGGAATAGGATGTAGCAATGGAGCTGCAGGGTTTAATGCTAGCACTTGCGCTTGCCATGATACAATTATATCATGTTATATAATTGTATCATGTTCTGGCGTGCACTGATCTTAATGTCACTTTAGAAACATTTTATTTTACTTTAAATAAATTTTGACTCATGTGTGCCTTGGAAATATCCGACCGCTTCAACAAATCCTCCTTGGTTTACAAGGTGCCTTACTAACTTAAAAAATAAAAAAATAAGCTTTTACTTAAATATAAAAAAACCTGCAGTAGTGTTGATTTCTCAAGATACCTACTAGCTCGGTCGAATTTTACCGTGCATAACGCTGAATGTTAGAGGAATTATATTGACCGCTGCCGGATACAATTTAATCAGAAACCAAAGCAGTTTTATAATTTTGTACACACTAAGCGTAAACACGTATCCTTTTCACCCCTGCTTACGTTTAAAAATTTTTCTGCGCCAGGCCCCGACGGAGTACCAGGCTGTGTGCTAAAATACCGCGCCAGGGCTCTGTGCAAACCTCTTCTAAGACTTTTCAACTTATCGTTGGAAACCTCGAATTTTCCCCTTAAGTGGAAGGAATCATTCATAATTCCCCTACATAAAAAAGGGAAAAAGTCCGAGGCTGCCAACTACAGAGGCATATCTAAGTTGTCGGCAATTCCAAAGTTATTTGAAAAATTAATTACCCCGCATTTGCAACACCTTTGCTCTTCGATTATCACTCCTTGTCAGCATGGCTTTATTAAGCGTCGCTCCACCACCACAAACTTATTGGAGTTGACATCCTTTGTCATAGATGGCTTTTTTAAGGGATATCAAACCGATGTAATTTACACAGACTTCAGCAAAGCATTTGATTCAGTTAATCACTCACTCTTGTTGAGTAAAGAAACTAGCACTTCCCTACCAAGTGATACCACTCCTGGGCAACCTACAGAAAAGGCCATTGAGGAGACCACAGTACGATTTTATGGTGGATCCACCATATTTACTGATCTTTCCAAAACGGGACGACCCACAGTATCCGTCCGTTTTTTTCTAAGAACAACTTATTATCTGGTCTTTTAAGGGTCAAACCCATTTATTCGCCAGGCCCCGATGGAGTACCAGGTTTTGTGCTAAAATACTGTGCCAGGGCTCTGTTCAAACCTCTTCTTAGACTTTTCAACTTATCTTTGGAAGCCTCGAATTTTCCCCTTAAGTGGAAGGAATCATTCATAATTCCCCTACATAAAAAAGGGAAAAAGTCTGAGGCTGGAAACTACAGAGGCATCTCTAAGTTGTCGGCAATTCCAAAGTTATTTGAAAAATTAATTACCCCTTATTTGCAACACCTTTGCTCTTCGATTATCACTCTTTTCAGCATGGCTTTATTAAGCGTCGCTCCACCAACACAAACTTATTGGAGTTGACAGCGTTTGTCATAGATGGCTTTTGTAAGGGTTATCAAACCGATGTAATTTACACAGACTTCAGCAAAGCATTTGATTCAGTTAATCACTCACTTTTGTTGAGTAAACTGAATATGCTGGGTTTTCCTAAAGACCTCTTAACGTGGATCTCCAGCTACCTAGATGGAAGGACACAAAGAGTCTTATTTAAAAACATACAGTCCCGTCTGGTCCGTGCTTTATCTGGAGTCCTTCAAGGAAGTCATCTTGGCCCGTTATTATTTACGCTTTTTATAAACGACTTGCCTCCTGTTTTAACGAACTCTCTAGTTCTTATGTATGCAGATAATGTAAAGCTTTGTCTTCAGTACAAATCCATCTCTGCCCAATGCAGTCTTCAGTCTGACCTTGATAACTTTCAAAAATGGTGTTTAGCTAATGACCTAATACTTAATGGATCAAAATGCAAACATATGCCTATTTATCGTTCTTGCCCTCTGCAAGCTACTTATTCTATTAATGGGAATGCCTTAGAAAAATTAACCGAGGTTAATGATCTCGGCATCCTATTAGACATCAAACTTAAATTTGCCGACCTCATTTCCTTAATAGTTAATAAGGCTAAAGGAGTCCTTGGTTTTATCAAAAGGTGGTCAAAAGAATTAAATGACCCCTATATAACCAAAACATTATTCATTTCTTTGGTCCGTCCTATACTGGAGTACGGTTCATGTGTCTGGAGTCCCCAATATGGAGTACACCAGGACCGCATAGAATCCGTACAAAAGAATTTCCGAACTTTTTCACTTAGAGGTCTAAACTGGGATGCAAATCTTCAGCTTCCATCCTACAGTAGCAGACTTTTACTTATTAACCTACCTAGCTTAACAAATCGTAGGACAATGCTCGGTGTAGTTTTTCTGCATAACCTTATTAACGGGGATGTAGATAGCCAGCATTTACTAACACGCTTAAATTTTAACATTCCTAATAGAAGGACTCGAAACTATAGTCCTCTGTTCCTTAGCCGTTGTAGTTCGACATATGAACTGCATGACCCTTTTAGGGTATTATGTTCGAACTACAATGGTCTCTACTCTGTAACATCTCTTTCCTGTCCCTCAAACTTAAAATATAGAATTTTAAATTTCCTTACTAACTCCTCCTAGCTTAATAATTAACAAATAGCTTAATATATTCTAACAAATCGTTTCTTGAGCGCCCCTCGGTCGTCTGGGCCTCTAAGCTTTATGATGAATACAGGAATGCTAGCTGATGCTCTTATTGATGCACAAGCCATTTCCAAATTCTGAAAGACCGGTAACAAAACAAAAAAAAAAAAAAAAAAATTAATATTACAAACTAATACCCACCTTTTATCATCTCTAGGACTAAAACTTACTTTATTAACTACTTCAGTATATAACTTATGACCCCTACTTCTTATACATCTTTGACCTCCATAGTATGTTTTCTTATGTCTAATGCATTCAATATAATCAAAATGACATAGTTTTTTTATTACCGATTGCTTAACATCCTTAACTTTCTTTGTATCTATATATTCGTCATTGTCTTCTACCAAAAATGAAAATGCTTTAGCTTTTAGACCCGCAAAAGAGATCATAATTTTTCCAGCATTTTCATCTTTGAATAAGATTAATTCTTTGTTGTTAGCTTGAATTATGTTGAAGCGGTTTCCTGACTTATAATTTGATGTGTCAAAACGGCTAGAATTTTTTTTATCATTTTGTATATATCCTCTTTACAGGAAACTTTACAGGAAGTGGGGTGAAATGAATCCTCTGGAGTTGAGAGGGGAAAATCTCTGGAGAGAGCGGTACCATCAGGATCAGATACAAAACATAAGTCTAAAAGTCGACCTAACGAATTTCTAAAATGGTTAATCTGACCTAGGGACATGTCAAACATGCCCGCGGTGAGTCATGGTGAGTAATAAGTGACAAAGATGGTGAGTTCTCGACGTTGGACCACTTTAATCCTGGGATATTAAAGTCGCCAGGAAACTATAAAAGAGTCTATATCCATATATATTATTTTGGCTGTGGGACATTCTACTAGTAAAAAGTTATAATAGTAATCATACATTAGCCATTTGGACAAATCAAGAACTGTAAAACCAATACAAATAGGCTTATCGTAGATAATTGAAGTCTTTGTAGTCTCAATTCCTGCTAAACATTCTCCAAAAATTTCTACACTATGAAAATTATTCCATGCAACAAGTTGTCTAAGCCCTGGAGAGTTTGGCGCACATTCATACCGAGTTCCTAGCGTTATTTCTCGACGCTTTTCTACGTTTTCCATGGTTTTTCCGTATACTGCATTGTTCATTAATTTATAAAAATTTTTTTCAAATTCATTTTTTGCTGTTTTTCTATGTTTTGTATTTAAATCTATATAAGGCTTTTACCAGTATGAGTGACTATAAGATAGGATTCTGTGAATTTTCTTTAATTTTAATCCATGTGATAGACATAATTGAAGCTGTTTTAAATGAATAATATAAAACTCCTTGGAAATTAAATCTGCAATTCATTTGGGCTGTTTTCCTCCTGCCGGAACTTTATTTTCAGGACAAAATGGTAAACTATTATGTTTGTCCTGAATTTCATCAGGATATTCTAAATCTACTTCTAACATATACCCTGTGTCTCCTTAGGAAACAGTATTTTGTACTTCAAATGAATTAGATTCATTTTCGTTTAAAAATTTAAAATTTGAAATTGGGAGTTTTTGACTCATAGCCCAACCATATAAATTATTTGCGTCAATATACGACAAATAATTTGTTGGTTTCGTTTTATCATAATTTCTCATGTACTCATTATTTGCCTTTGAAATTCTTTGAGTATATTGAGTCAGTCTTCCACGTGCACCTCTTTTTACAAAATTGTTCATGTTAGGATCACTTATCAATTCTAGTTCTATTTTTGTATACTTCAGCATAGCATAAGGTTTTCTTGTGATATACTTACTCCTTGTAAAATTCTGTATTATATTTTATATTATAAAATTAAATTTCTTTATATAAGTCCGAATTAATTTTAAATTAATTAAAATAGAATTGTAGTAAAATATACTTTCAAATGAATTGTAACAACATGAATATAATTTTTGTAAAAAGACCTTTTTTGTTCATCAATTTTATTTATTTGTCACGATCCTGAATCTTAGACAGGCATCTTAACTGGTGAGTTGAATTTGTAGGGAATTAGGAATTTTACGATCCTGAATCTTATCCAGGTAGCGATCCTGAATTTTCTACAGGTGTGTCAAGTGGTGAACTTTCCACAGGTGTCACATGTGGTGAGTTGAATTTGTAGGGAATTAGACAAACGGCGTATAAGCGGCAGAACAATTTTAGTAGTATGTAATTAGGCAACCGATGATCCTGTCAAGTTTCATTTTTACCTGTAATTGGCGCCTGTAATTTTACACAAACTTGACCCATAGGTGCCGCCACTAAATTTCCCTCGTACGCCGTTTGCCAAATTACATAATACTAAATTCATTAACCGATTCATTAACCGGAAAAATGTGTGGAAAATTGGGGTGGTTTTCATGTGTTAGCTCATGTACATGTATTGATGATACCAATACATTCAAACACAAGTACCTGTTTTTTTTAGTATAAATTTTTAGTATAAATCTTGCCTTGCCGGTTACGCAATTTTTACGATTTTTCTTTTTACAAAAAAAAAAAAACAAAAACCTAAACCTAACCTAACCTAAAAATAACAAAAAAATGGAGTCAAAAATTGCATGTGACTTGTGCTCTAAAGTTATTAGTGTGAATGAGTTTATAACTCATTATGAGCGATGTGAAGGACCGCGAAATGCCTTCTCGGAGATGAACAAGAAATCTCAGGCCAACGGTTTGGCGAAAGTTTTGTATCGTTCGCGAACAACGGTGTCCAAAAAACAGGATGAAAATCAACAACCAAAAATCCAAGGAATCAGGATCCAAGGAACTACTGCAAAACATAGTATATTCAACGTATCATCAGCTGTAAAACGGAAGGCTGGTGTGCCCAAGGAAACTAGGCCTCAAGAGAGCCCTCAACTAACCCATGGATATTGAAGATCAGCCATCAACATCAAAAAGGGCTAGACTAGACCGCACAATTTCTGAGATGAATTTTTGTCCCGATTGTAAGTAAAATTATGTGTTTTGTAGGGGGGCATGGTTCCGTAAAAAGGTTCCAGAAAAAATTAGAATGTTGAAATAAGAAGTCGGGGGCGTCTTTCGGATGGTAAACGCGGTCAGCTTTATTGGGCTGCTTACATGAGATTACTAACTTAACTTAGAAACTAGTACAAAAAAAAAGAGATCGACGACAACCAACGAGCGAGAAGAGAGGGCACAGAGGGGCGAGTGTAGATGCGCTCTTCAGCGCGGGTGCGCTCTTTAGCGCGGGTGCGCTCTTCAGCGCGGATGCGCTCTTCAGGTGAGCGGCACAACGGCCCCTTACCTAAACATTCTCCCCCCCTTGCAATCGCTCGGGTTGCAACAGATCCCTCGTCGCTAGCTATGCGTCACTGCAGCTAGAGGGTCGATGAAGGCCCCCGTGTCGAAAATCCGGGTCCCGATATTGACGCTGTTCCGGTTCAGCAGCGACGATAGGGTGGGCGCAGCGACCGCGTCCTGCGAGGGCCCTGGAGGAGAGGCGGAAAATTGCCTAGGCGCGGATGACGCGGGCGGACGAGCGGTGGACGGCACCCGATGGGTGGCGGACGAATGCAGTGGAGCACTTGACGGCTGCCGGCCAGTGGCGGAAGAATGCCGAGGAGTTATCGAAGAGTGCCGGGAAGTCGGCGGCCGTGGATCGGTTTGGGAATGCCGGAAAATGGCGAACGCAGGGCGACAAGCACCCGAACCGCGCCGGGAGTTGGCTGATGACGGCCGACGAGAGAGCGAGACACCCCGTGTACTGTCTCCCGCGGGCGGTGACCGGTGCTCCTTGGTCACGGGGTGCAGCAGCGTGTGGTGATCCTGACCACACGTCTTACAGCCGTCTCCACGCCGAAAGGATCCGTCGGAATGCTCGTGGGCCAGGCAGCTCGAGCAATAGCGGTTCGCGAGAGCCGCTCGGAGCCGCTCCTCGGCACTAAGGCGTAGGAAGCGCCGACACTTTTTCAATGGATGGATCCCATTGCAGACTCGTCATCGGTAGGATTGTGTACCTCGAGTACATCTGCTCTCCAGTGACTGTGCGTTGCGTGGATCAGACGGATCATCAGCTGATTGCCACCGTGCAGCGTGATGCGAAGAGTAAATTAAAGCAGGACTCGAGACAGAATTGTGCTCGCAACCTGAATCCGATTCAGAACTGATCCGTGTGGGCACCTCTCCCTGATCCAGTGAGTCACCGAGGCTGCGGGCAACTCGTGCGGAAAAAACAGACACGCTGCGGGGGTTGAATGGAGATAATGGGCCGGTCAGCACCCATCCGAAAATGGTCTCCTGACCGAGAAGCGACCCGCAAATGTTAGACTTGGAATTACCGAGGAGAATGGACGGAAGAATGTCAGCTCCTAATAACACATCGACTTGGGAGCTCTCAAAGAAGTTGGGGTCCGCCAGGGTAATATTGGGCAGCCCCTTGAGACGATCTCGCGAAATTGGATATGATGGCAGATTTCCTGCCAACTGCGGAAGAACGTAGGCCGCAGTCTCTAATTGTAGCCCGGGTCTAGACGGCGACCGAATGGAGAAATGGCACAATTTCGTAGACTGCGCGGAAATGGTCTGATTAAGGCCGGAAACTTGGACTTGAATCGTCTTGAAAGGAGGCTTGACGAGGTTGAACAGTCGTTCTGTTATGAAGGTCGCTTCGGACCCTGAGTCTATTAGTGCTCGTGCCTGGACGGTGCACCCCAAATGGCACACGTTGATAAGGGCCGTGCCCAGTATGACTGCTCCTGACCCGGAAGCGAAACACACCTGCACATTCGACGGATCCTCTGAGCCGTTTGCTGGCGTAGGCGGACTTGGAGCGGTAGCGAACGGATTGCCGCGGTGCAGGAGGGTGTGGTGTCGGCTGTGGCAGGTGAAACAGGTACGGGCGCTCGTGCAGTCTCGCTGCTGGTGCCCTCGCCCAAAACAGTTTAGACATAACTGCTTCCTTGTAATGTAGTCAAAGCGCCCATTTACACCCATATTTAGAAACCGCGGACATAAGCGAAAGGGGTGGTCCTCCCTCGAACAGAGATCGCAGCCCTTTTGACCCGGAACCACTCGAGTCTCGTGTGAATTGAGCCTTCGAGCGGGGGCAATAGGAATTCCCGACCTTGGCGGAAGTTGCCCGGAGCCAGTAGGCCTGACGTCGTCTATTGCCTCCTGAGTGCGATGGCACTCTGTCAGGAAGTTATCTAATTCCTTCCCTGTTGGAATCTCGGCCTTATTATGTACGGATTGCTCCCACCTAGAAAGTGTGACTTTGGGGAGCTTTGACGAAATCATAAATACCAGGAGACAGTCCCATGCCTCAACATTAATGGAGGACATTTCTAGGGCTGTCAGACAACTCTGAATGGTGGCGTGCAGCTCCTTCAGCGCGACCCCGGACTCTTGGATGTTGAAAAGGATCTTCAACTGGCTGTTGACCAATAGCCGCCGGTTCTCAAAGCGGTCTGTGAGTCTTTGCCAAGCGACGACAAACCCCTCATGGGTAAGCGGAGCCTTAGAAACAATGGCGTGGGCGTCACCACTTGTCTTGGACAGTAAGTGGAACAACCTCTCTACCGGGGTGAGCCGCGAGTTTTGGATGTAAATGGCCGTAAACAAGTCTCTGAAGGTGGGCCACCGAAGATAATCACCCGCGAAGACCTCGGTATCCACCGGAGGTAACCGGCAGCCTGTGGGCGCGGGCGTGTGGACATTGACGGAAGCCTGAGTAGATTGGGAAGCAATTTTCTCCCGAAGCTGGGCAATACATCTCGAGTAGACGGAGTAGCAGTTGTTGTACTTCGATTCCAGCACTGTCGAGATGGCCGCATTGTCGCCGGACTCGGCTAGCAAATCGGAGCAGCTCTCGTAGCTTTTCTCCCACAGTGCCCGAATTTGGTCCCGATGGACTTCGCACATGTATTGGGAGCCCACGTCCGGTTCTCTGGCGCCCGGAGTATTTATGTTGGCCTCAAATTGGCTAACTCGATCTGTTGTAGCGATGAACTTCTTCAGCGCCACGTCGACCGCACTTTGAGCCATTTTTGCGACGGAACGAGTCTGCCTCTGAGAAGGACCGGGGATTGTACTGACGGATTCGTCACTCTTTGACCTTGGAATGGCACTGTACGCCTTAGGCTTTAAAAGAGGCGTCCGCGGAGAAGCGGATTGAGATCTCTCCAAACGGATGGTTGGGATCGGACGTGGCTTTTGGTCGTCTCCCGTGGGCATTCTCAGACACCAATTCGCTGGTCAGTGCTTGTCGACTGACGTGCGCAATAGGGGGCTCGTTCGAAGCGGGAGCCGGTCACTAATGTGATGAGACCGGTGAGATCTCGGACGAAATGCGATTGCAAGGCCAAGTGGGAATTAGTAGCGCCGATGTCGATGTGGGAAAATGTGGAAAAAATGTGGATGTGGGAAAAAACTTCAGGAAAACAAAACACTCCAGATGGGCCAAGGCTCGTCGAGATTCTAGGCGGATGTTGCCAGATGCGGAGTAGGAGCAACGTTAGGAAAAATGCCGGAGCGGAAAATGGAAAAGGACCGGAAAATTCGTGCTCGTTCGGAGAAATAATTGATGGCTGTCGATATATGTATATTTCGACCAGTATGGCTTGTACGTATATATTCAATTCCTAACTATTTTCGAATTTGCGGAGCCGGAAAGGTGGACTTGACCTTGGCTTGGATTTAACACAGAGAGAAAATAAATAATTAATTTTTGCCTATTAGTCGGATTTAATTATTATGGAGACAGACGGGTGGGGTTGAAAATCTCAAGTTTTAATCGATTGAGGTTAATTATGCCGAAGTTGGAACGGTGGAATTGAAACCGCGGCTCGATTCTGACAGAAGATATACAAATAAATTATTTAATTATAATTTTTTGATAATTAAATTTTCGACGAGTGGCCGGAAAGGTGAATTAAAAGACCCTGGCCCTTTGCTCGAACGGAAAATAAGAAGTTAATAAATTTTAGTAGTTATAATTATAAATACATAAATTTATAATTAATTGATTTTTTTAAATTTATTTGGTTATATATATTCTGAAATTGGAGGCAGAAAAAATTTAGAAATATATGGGCATGCATGCAACTAGGGCAAGGGCATGTAGGGCATGTGATGGCACAGTGGAACGTCGATAAGTGGACTGTATAAGTTAATTTTTATCGGTTATATATTTCCTGAAATTGGAGTCAGAAAATATTTGGAAATATATGGACATGCATGCAGGTACGGATATATGTATGTAAGGGCATGTGGGCATATATTGGCACAGTGGAGCATTGATAAGTGGACTGTATAGTTGGGGGAACAGAAAAGTTATGTGATGTAAAAAATGACACTGATTGAGGAAGATAAAAAACAAATATTACGACAGCGGCGGACTGTTCGGTGAATTTGGAAATTCCGGAACTAATTCACACCGGTGGCCAATATTAATTATGCCTTCTTTTTGTCACCACACAATTTCACTGATCACTTGCGAATTTTTCGCGGATTAATTGCACCAAAATAATATGTATGTGCGTATGTATATATGTGGATGCACATTTGCCTCGACCGTTGGCAAGCGAGAGGATAACGGAGAGGCCAAAAACGGCGAGGAATATGGGCAGCACACAAAACGGAGACGGATGGAAAAATTTGCAGAATTTTATGATTATTATAGATTATTAGAAAAACTCAACCTGCCGTTGTGTCGGAAAACTCGGACTTGGAGTTGACACGGAGGGAAAAACAATCTTGCAGCAGTGTGAACGAAATTTAATGTTCGGATCACTGCTGAAGACCGGCAGAGAGATGGAGACGGAAAAATGTACTTATCTTTTGGCGGAACAATGCCGAGAACTGCTGGCAGAAGAAAAATCCAGGAATTATCCGGCTCGAAGGACCAATGTTTTGTAGGGGGGCGTGGTTCCGCAAAAAGGTTCCAGAAAAAATTAGAATGTTGAAATAAGAAGTCGGGGGCGTCTTTCGGATGGTAAACGCGGTCAGCTTTATTGGGCTGCTTACATGAGATTACTAACTTAACTTAGAAACTAGTACAAAAAAAAAGAGATCGACGACAACCAACGAGCGAGAAGAGAGGGCACAGAGGGGCGAGTGTAGATGCGCTCTTCAGCGCGGATGCGCTCTTCAGGTGAGCGGCACAACGGCCCCTCACCTAAACATTATGCTTTCGTTGAGGAAAGAATTCATTTACATTCTCCAAATCATAGAGCAGCATTAAGGAAACTTGTGTGGCAAAATGCTAACATTTTTCCTATAACACAAAGTGAT